>JAUIMM010000127.1:3165000-3765000 GCA_031769625.1 Taudactylus pleione | reverse complement strand
ATGCTATTTCATCTATAGATTCCACTGCTATTTACCTATAAGTGCCTCATACACGGGATATATTAATGCCTGCAGGGATTTGAATGGGAACTTCTCCAGATTATGAAAATGTCTTACGTGTCCTAATCAATTTGCATTTACTTGTGATACACGTAATAGTCGAATGATATATTTTTATGCCATTATTATTCTTAGTCATTTATTATTTGTATTTAGAGCTCTACCTATTGATATAGTGGTACATCATCTATGTTTATGTGGACTAGGAACCTGATCAATTCCAGTCCTCTATCCAACTCATAGGTATTAGCATTTTATCTATATTGTATTGTATGTGTTTAATCCTATTAAGGTTGAATAAATTGGTCAGTTTAGACTATATTTTTATACACATGTGTAGTATTGTCTATGTCACAACATAGTTACTAGAGCGCAGTGTTTTTTTGTTCTATTGGTGTCGGTGAGGTTGACAATCACCTCCTTTTCACTGCTGCATTGGTAATAGATTGCTCTAGCTTATTAGCGCTGGGGTTCTTTTCCTGTGTGTGTTAAGAGGGATCCGGACAGAATTTCCAACATCCAGAATGTTGACATGTTCTGAACGTCAACATAGATTTTAGATTCGACAAGCAATATGTCGACATGGTTTAAAATGTTGATATTTAACATGTTGGCTCCAGAATGTCGATCATACAATTCTTTGCCTATTATTAGGGGTAGGAGATCTATATATAACAATAGAAGACATAAATGGATTAAAAGGACACCGATAAAATACTCAGTGGGATTTTTTATAGTCACATAGCATACATGTGTCATTTGTGAGAATTGTAACAGCAGCGAGAAAAAAGTGGTCTCTCTCAGAGGTCATTGTACTGTAAACTATGCAGATATAAACATGGAACAAAGAAAATTGTAATTCCGTCAAAGAGAATTGTTAGCGAAGTGGTAGGAGAAAGAACTGGAGGGAGCGTCTGCTGGACATTATACTATATAACAAGACAGATATTATATCTAGTGAACAGGTAACGGGCCATTAAGGCAGTAATCACAACATGGGAATATTTTCATGGAGTTAGAATAAATTGTTCTGTAGCACAAACACAAGAAGTATGAATTCCTATAGGGCAACGCTTAATCAGCTCAGAAATGTACTGGAAAAGTTTAAACAAAATTTGGAGAATTATTCTCAGTAAAAACTGTGGCAAATGCAAACTATACACCAAAAAATGTGTCTAGAACTGAAAGACAACCAATAGGGCCAGGGACATAACTAGCAGCTGCCTAGCCTCATAGTAAACATTTTTTTGTGGGGAGGAGAGGTGGATGTGTTTATGTCTATAGAGGTCCCCATTCTGGTTTTCTGAGCATGTCGGCTGCACTGCCCCTTCTAGAGACAGGATATGCGCACTGTTGTTCCAGTCAGAAAGGAGAATAGAAGGTGCAGCTTCAAGGATAAAGGGGTTTCATGCTTGTTATCTGGTGCAGTAAAATGAATAAATCCCCCTCCCCCCTATGAGTTTTTACAGCATGATAAAGGGCCTGATTCAGCAAGGAACACACGGATGCAAACGCACGCACCCGGCCACTGCGAGAATATGCTAATGATTGCATACGCACGGCAATCGCAGCACTAATATGCAGATGACCAGCACTACATAATGCCGCCCCTTTTACCCTCCGCTAACGGCCGTACTGATGAGCAAGAAAACATCGGGAACATCGAGTAAGATCGGATCAGCACGCAGACTAAAGGTAGACCTGACCCTGCCGCAAGATTTGAGAGACTTCCTGCAAGCAGAGGGATGCCAGGCTGCGTCCGGCATCTCGGTGGCTAATTTATGCACGTCCCTGTAACGGGGCGTGAACGCACTGGAACGCCTGCATTCAGCCAACCACTCCCCGTGTCCACCCACAAACGACACTTCCTGACAATCACTTTCCCCTGGGTCTGAGTATTCACTGCGCTCGCTTTTGCGGATGCAGTGAGCGGTTGACGCACTGCGACCCAGGCGCATGCGCAGACCGCGAACATCGGACGATTGTGTGCGTCTGCGTTCCTTGCTGAATCAGGCCCAAAGCCCAATATAGCTACACTCTGCCCAGTGTAAAACACACATTCATTTGCAAATACTTATATTGAGATTGAAGTATGAAGAAGTTCATTTATAGATTAAATATTTCCAGATCCAGAATCCATAAAACTTGACTTACAGTTATTTGGACAGAAAGATCTCCCAACCCAGCATCCTTAGCATTCACTGCGAAGTCAATCGGAAGACTGGCAGGAACTCCATGGGTGCTAAGCCCTGGGCCGCTGGCAGTCACCTTACTGGGATCGTACGTCGGAAGGACCTTCACCTTGAAAGGACTGTACAGAAATTCAGACAAAGGTCATCATTATAACACGCACACTCTAGTCTCTGATGGAACACTAGTATTCCGATGGTTGCACTAAAGGGGTTACACCTCTATAACAGCTCTGATAGAACTGGAGCATTAATGGTAGACATGCAGCCTGCCCTCCAGTGGCATCTCCATTAGCAATCTGTCGTACAGTTATTTCAATAACACCAATTAAAAGTGGCTTTGAAGTAATTCATCAGTGATGAATGGATAATGACCCGTTAAAAAGTGGACTATTGCATTATGCAACTTTTCTTGGAATATATTCCCATTTTTTTTGTGTGTTTCACCAAAGATTCAAGGTAGTCCAAGTAGTGCCATAAAAGAAAAAAAAAAGTTCAGTTCCCCCAATATACAAAGTCACAACTTCAACATCAATCTCAAACGTCTGAACTATAATATTGATTTTGCAGCAATTAGCGCATACTGCCTAACGGGATTTTGTTTATGTAGAAAGAATAGGAGGAGGGTGAGGGAGTTAAGGAGCAGGATTCATTCCTGCCAGTGATGTGGAGGTGATGAATAATTTCTGACAAAGTGAGAGAGACTGTCTGGTCACCTTACAACATGTATTGAAGGTGAATATTTTATAGCCGAAGAGGTTGCTGTGTACCTAAGAATACATTGTATATATCCTGCCCGGGAAAACGGACTCGGCTAGTTTATATGTATTGCAGAACAGGAGCCAAATCCTTAGATATGAGATTGTAGGAATACGATATAATCATAGAATCTACCCACAATGTACATTAAATGGTGCAGTCTAGCTCATTTTGCTCATCACTCATAAAAACTGAATCTTATGTAGGAAAAGTCCTGGTTGGAAACCCCACCATTAAGTTCTTCTAATATCTCATTTCTGCATTTAAAACGTTAAAGCCTGGCATGAGCTACTTCTCCTGGGCTAGTTGTACAGTGTTTGTATAAAGGCAACTCATGAAAATGGAAGCACGGAAAGCACATCACTAAATACAGAGCACGTTAGTTCTTTTTTTACTTTTCGCAGCTTGTTCATGTGAACTGGACCTAATCAAATATAGCCAGGAACTATATTTACCTCCTTGGAATCTCTTCATCTGCATACTGTACAGACACCGTGTACGGACCTTCAACGCTAGGTGTATAGGCCACACTGTGTGTCCCATCTCCATTATCCGTTATGTCCACTGGTTCCACAACCCCTAAAGATTGAGAAACATTTTTAAATCCATATTACTAAATACACACACGGGCTGGGGTTTGCAGAAACTGACTTTAGCAACTATGTCCCCAGATCAAAACCAGCTTTGAGGCTAAAGGCCATTACAACTCCTTAAAATTTAAATCCTTTGGGTTTTAAAGGACACAAAGATTCCCATTCACTGAATAATACCCTGCACTTTCAGGATTCTTTTGTTATAGCCTCAGCTCCACATGGGATTGCAATGCTCCAGGAAAGAGTATATTAAGACATATATATATATATATATATATATATATATATATATATATATATTCCAACCTTTTCTAGAATAAAAAAGTAGTTTCCTGTATGATAAAATGTATATTATTATTATTTGTTATTAGGTTTAAAATAAAAAATACTTTGTATGTTTTGAACGCCTGCATTGTTTGTGCACTTGCTGTTGGAGGTTTCCAGTCTGCTATAGCAGAGTAAGAACATTTCAAGAGACAGCCATAGTTTGGGCTGAGCTCTGACCCTGCAACTAGAAACCAGTGGAAAGGAGGTTGCTCTGCATTATGAGAAAAAAAAAAACTTTATGCACAAGCAATACCGGAGCAAACTTACAACCTATTTCATTATGGTTGTTCCTAGATCCAAGTTGAAGAAAGGACCTCTGATGTCACAACCACGTGACCGCTACAGCAGGGCCGGTCAGCCATCAGTGTTACTATCCACGTGGGCATAGAGGGGAAATATAAACCTGTGGTAAGTGAAGCGAGCCCGCGAGGGGCCACTTTTGGCCCCCGTTCTGAACTTTGCCCCTCCCCCTTTTGCAGCGGGTCACATGGTTGTGACATCACATGTCCTTTACAGCAACTCGTTCTAGACTCAACCATTTCACTATAGGGAGAGTCTACTTTCTCATTCCTAGAAAAGGTGTGGGGGGGGAAGGTTTCCCTTTAAAACTGTATACAAATTATAAAAAAAAAAATCAGAGTTCAGTTGATGCAGGACTGAACTGTAATAATACTGGGACAGTCACTTTGGATTTTATTTGGAAATTGAGTGGAATAATCCAGTTTATTCCTGCACTGTGTGTTTAACCCAGGTTTATGCAGTCAGTTAGTGCAGTCCTCAGTATTATTAAGGAGTTTTTCCTATATGTACCTAGATATATCAGAGTGATTTATTAAGAGCAAAGTCATTATTTCAAAAAGAAGCCAAGAAACCCACATGCCACCTAATTATGATTTTGTAAGCAGCAGCAAGCTATCCTAGATTACGAACACATCTCATTAGGACATTACACCAAGACCCGCAAACACAGTAGAAGATGCTGCATGCACATTTGGTAACGTAATGTTAAAGGAAAAAACCATAGACGATTATAAACTCCTATGCATATTTATCAGCAATAAATTGTGACTCAGACCTATTTCATTACTTGCTGTCTTCAAGCGGCCATTACCTCTATTGATGTGGACGGTAATCTATTATGTCTGTTGTGAGCACAAATGTATTGATTGTACTATTTTAATTTTGTTCCAAGAAGGTGAGATGTCAGGAGGTTAAGGGCTGTGTCTAATCTGAGTTTTGTTTAGCACAATAAGGGAACCAAGGCAACTGTCTGATTGCACCAAGGCCGTGACTTAGGTCTCCCATGTCTGCTGTGTTACAATTGTGCAACATGATTGCAAAACACCAGGATCAATGATCACAATTGTACTGATCAGACTCTTCCCATCTTGCTCTGAATCACCATGCAGACACGGGCTCCTGCACTCCAAAGACAATCACCCAATGCAAGCAGCGTCAAAGGCCACCATTCAACCCAAATGCCAGCAACACCTCATCTAATCAAATCAGATTGAATATGATGAGCACTGAGATAAAATACAACTGTTGGTCAATTGGCAGCATTGCCCAAACAAAATTGCATTGTGCAGACAGTTTTAGGGTGAGAGACGGACATTAACACATATATGGTAGCAACATTCTTCTAGGTGATATCCAAGCAAAAGGAAAACTAAGGCCTGATTCATCCCCAATAATTGGGATTCTGCGTGTGTGCAGGACCCATTCTGCGCATGTGCAGAACAGGTTCTACGTGATCGCAAGCAGGGCCCCGTATGCCTCTGCCTACATTCCCAGAAACGGGAGTGGTAAGGCCAGGATCTTCCTCCATGGATGCAGATTCCTGGCCTTGCCTGCCCGCCAGCCTGTGTAAGCAAGGTTTACTCAGCTGACCGGCACCATCCAACATCGTGACCGATGGTTGCAATGGTGATCCCAGGGTCCCAGGTATCGGACACCTTCTGCTGTATTTGCCTTTTAGCAAGGACGATATTGCAAAGCCGCATGAGTGTGGCGTTACAATTCCGTCCTCTGCTGAATCAGGTCCTAAGACAAACATATTTTATAAAAGGAGGATTTATATAAACTATGGTACTACTGAGCCACGAAAGTCATCTATGCACTGCAGCAGCTAGTGTTCATTAGTACTCTAGAGGACAATTCAATTAACGGCGATGGCGCAGTATAATCTTCCATGTTGGGATAGCACAACAAGCGGGACTGTGCATTGCTGCACACCGTTACTAATCTGGCCCAGCAAAGGACCGGCAGTTTAGTCTCACAATTAACCCATGGTCACATTCAACATTCAATTATTTTACATTTCATTTTCTTTAAATCCTTCAGGATCAGGTGTTTCAGTCCATGCAATAATCCTATTCTCTCATATCCTAGTTACAAAACTTTTAACCAGGAAGTAATTTGTTTCTTGGTGTATCCAAGTGAATATAAAAAAAAAGCCATGGTCTCACTCCTTAATGTGTAATCCCACAAATGTATTACTAAATTTCTCATTAGTTTATAGCAATATCCAGTGAAAGTACTTTGGTACAAATTACACAGCCTAAAGAGCGTCATAGTTATAAACAGTTTGGTTTCTATTTTGTACAAGTAAAACTTTCATTTAAATGCCAATGACAACTAAGTTAGTGTGAAAGCATGACAACACAGGAACGTCATTGGTAGGTGGTCTTTTACAAAACAGGGGGACCGCTCTTCCTCTATAGAAACCCTTGCGATGACAAAATGGGAATATTGGGTTAACATGCATAGCGTTAGTTATTAAACACGGTGCAGGAATGATTTAATGGATGGGGAATACTAATTATGGTAACTGGTCATTACCCAGAGACCAGCAGCTGATAATTACCACCATGAATTGCAGCTCTGCCGTTATAGTTCCTGCTGAGAAGGGCTTATTATATGTGGCCAGTGTGGTGTAAATCCTTCAAGCAAAATCAGCCTCCCGTGACCAATGGGGCAGATGGGAGCTACAGCTCCAGGCCTCCACATAAAAATAGGCCCATCATTTTGGCAGCATGAGGATGACAAGCTGCCTAGCTGGCCATACAGTCATTCATAAGTAACAAAAGGATTTCTCTATTTTTCTCCAAAATTATGCTATTTTTCTATTTTGATGTATTCAGGGGGACATTGAGGCTGATCGTGTAGGGCAGGCCTGGCCAACCTGTGGCTCTCCAGCTGTTGAGAAACTACAAGTGCCAGCATGCCTTGCCATAGTTTTGCTATTACGGAATGCTAAAACTCTGGCAAGGCATGCTGGGACTTGTAGTTTCATAACAGCTGGAGAGCCACAGGTTGGCCAGGCCTGGTGTAGGGCGTGTACACGCCCACATAGTACTGGTCACACCCACACTGCACTGGTCACTGCTCCTCCCCCTTCTCAGCATAAGCCCTAGAATATATTTAGCCCCAGGCCCATGTGGCCCTTAATCCAACCCTGCTGCCAACACTGGGTGAGCCTCTGGATCTCCGGAACACACGTCCATAATAATTTGCATTTATATTAAATTTGCATATTTAACTTATGAAAACAGACTTTAACTGTACAAAAATAACTTTCTACTTTTAAAAATAAGTTCATTTAAATTTAGCCAGCTTGGCAAATGCAAAGAAGGAGCACACTTTACACACAGCCTGGACTTAAAAGGACAATTGGTACCAGCTTTTAAACCAAGCTCCACATTCTCCTGTGATATCAAACGTTTATTCTCACTTTTCCAATCTTGTACTCTTGTTAAAATGTGCACACAAGGGCCCGATTGTTCTATGTTCACTACAGTAATCACTTGTATAATACATGTCAGTGGACACTATTCAAAGGGATAGCCTGCTGCATCTCAGGTGCGTTCCCACGGGGTCTGTAACACAAGCTATACTGCCTGCACACAGTAATGTGTCTAACGTTGTAAATCAGGGGGGGGGGGGGGTTCTGGGGGGAGTCCAGTGCTGCTGACAGGCAGCAATACTATTATCTGGTCTACAGTCAGAAATGTAGCTCTGTTAGTGGCATTGCAGAGACAGGAATATGTACATAAAAAGATTCTATACAAAAAGAGTACATTGGTGCTTGAATTTCTCTTTTTATCATACTATTGGTGAACTTTGAGAATTGTGTTAAACACCAACACTCTCAGATTTAAAGATACCAATATTTCTACAAGATGGGATGGGTATGTTGACTTTTTCCTTATGTAGGACTTGTATTAAGTCCATGAAGCACACTTGTCAACTTTGCAATAAAGTTATTGAAAAAAACAAACATTAATATTAAATACACCAGCCAGTTATAGTGGAAATTCTATTTTGAAATATTCTAGATGACATTTGTCCATAAGAATGTGGCTCTATCACTTACACACAATGGGGCAGCAATTTGTTGGGCCTAATGAATTTATAGACAGTAATTCAATGCCACAGAAGCTATTGAAGCTTGTGATTTCATAGGCTGCCGTCAAGTGAATGTTGCTAGAGCTCATTAAATTACACAGCTACCTATACTGTGTGAACGTAATGGTGCCCCTTAAAATTGTCCTGTCACTGTCAGTGAGTGTGTGTCTGGTATATTTGAAGATTTACCTAATGCCCAATGATTTGGCAATAGCCGTTTACAGACATGGGAACGCACCTTTCAAAATTTATGGTGAAATCATCTCTTGACCAGTGCATATTGGAAGATTTAAGGTGGTATAGAAACAATGATTTTGAGTCTATGAAAGAGTAACCAAACAAGGTAAATCATGGACTTATTGGAATTCCACTTTTCCTGGAGCAGATGACATAGTCCAAACCTGGCTCGTTTGCATCTCGCTTGAAGTCACCCTTAAAGAAATCTGAAATGGCTCTCAATGGGCTCCGTTTCGTTAGGGATTCTGCCTCATCCGCTAGAAATAAATGACGGTTATATGCGCCACCTTACAGAACAACATTAATATTCAGAATGAGCCTGGACTGCTTATTCTTTGTGGTCCAGTTAACAGGAAATATATAGTCACAGAGAATCTCGTTCTGCTATACAGAGCCGTAACTAGACTTTTTGGTGCCCTGTGCCAGAGAGAGCATTGGTGCCCCCACCCCCCATTTTTAAATAGGGACATGAGATAGTGCACCTGAAAAAGGGCCATGGTCTCATGGGGAGGGGCCAGGGAAGAGCTAGGGGAGGCCAGAAGATGCTGGGGATATAAGGAGATGAAGCTACAAGTGAGAATGGTAAAAACAGGAAAATTGACAGGTCCAAACAGCACCCCCTGCCCTGCGGTGCCCTGTGCCATGGCACAGGTCGAACCACACTAGTTACGGCCCTGCTGCTATAGCTATATAAAGTCTGGACCAGTCTCATAAGATTGTTACACCTCAAACTTCCTTCTCAGATTGAGCATCCGTTTGATATACTTTACTCAGAAGTGGCTCTAAATTAGACTGCATGTCATGGTAGACGTTACTCCCAGGTACATACCATAAATGTATCATCTTATACCTGTAATAATAACAGACTCGATAAGCAAAGGGTGCACGTTGAAATTAGGATTGGTCATGATCCACAATTAAAGAGGAACAATTAAAGGAACATCCAAGCACAAAATTAGATTAACGTTACGGTCCAAAAATAGATGACTTTTCAGTCAAAACTTTTTCAAGCTCTAATGTATCTAAGAAAACCACCATTTATAGGTGATTAACATTTCCACAGCGAATACCCTGCTGACGTTTCCTGCTTCCA
Organism: Taudactylus pleione; assembly: GCA_031769625.1. NCBI lineage: Eukaryota > Metazoa > Chordata > Amphibia > Anura > Myobatrachidae > Taudactylus > Taudactylus pleione. The sequence goes on along the minus strand of JAUIMM010000127.1, from coordinate 3,755,335 downwards.
ATCTCCGCATAAATAACGCATTCTGCGCCAGATTATAATTTCACTATCAGACTTCAAATTAACAAATGTAAAACTGTACCTCAAAATTACAAAGAGTAAAATTTGGACATTCAATTCAGCAGACTTCCTATTGTAAGTGTGCAGGCCGATGGCACCAAGAGGGGTGGTATAGAGTACCCGCCACAGCCTAACGCTCCTTTCAATTACGTACTGATGCTTTGCGGCAGCCCATCATGTACAGGGAGCCCCGGGGGCATGTCAACGCCCCCATCCCTTGGTCACATCCCCCCCTATACAATTTTCAGGGTTTGCAATATCCCCTGATGGCCAGATCATCCTTCACCTTATTCTGTCACTTGTGGGCCAGTCAAGGAACTGGGTCACTAACCGTAAAAACACATTGTTCAACTGTAACTCAAGTGTAAGTGCCGAAGTGGGTATACAAGAGAAGGGCAATCATGATTGGTATCTTCATATATTTGTCTAAGGAGATGACACTATGAATAGTGTTTTCCAGAGCTGTACAAATCCACGGAGCCAAGTAGCCAATATTCATAAATTACAAGTGATGTCTAACTTGTTGGGAGTAACGTTCTATAGAGGGGAATGGCTGAATATCTTCCATGGCTACTTAAACTATTCTCCTGGCTAATAGATTTGACTGGATCCTAAATTCTATATTATTTATTTTGTTCTCCCCAAGGTCTTTGCTATGTTGGGCCAAAAATTTTCATTCTTACATCTATGACTATTACTGAAGTATGGTTTTGCATTTGTCATGGGATGCAGGGGTGGATCTTGCCTAGGGGCTACAGCCCCCAGTAAAATCTGTGACTGCACACCACCCCCAGTGAGCCCCCATCCTGGCATTCGCTACTTAGTGGTAGTGTAGGAACCCTGATCCCGAAACCTGCAGCTGATTAACAGATAGACCGGCTGCTAGGCAGGAGTGCACTAATAGTGGCTTCTTCCTATTGGAAGCTCTAAGTATTAATCTTACACCTGGCTGGCAGTCTCAGAGGCAAGAAACTCCTCCCCCTGGGACTGCCAGTCCAGTGAGCGATTGTACTAAGAGCCAGTAGCCCACATTGCTAGCTACCGGGCTTACATTCTTGTAGGAGCTGCAGACTATGCAGTACCTAGAGGCTGTTTTAGTGCAGCTGTGATTGTGTGAAAATTTATGAGCATGCTGGCAGCGGCCGAAATCAGACATCAGTTTGAGTGACATCAACTCTATTGAGAATCCCATGCAGCCCTCCTTAAATATAAAGTTAGTCCACTGGTGGGATGTATATTATGTATAATAAATTTTTAATCGACAGGTCTTCTGAGACTATTTTTAAAGGAGTTTGATTAGAGTCAAACCACCACTTGTGTTATCAATCTTTAGTTTCTACATGCCCGCACATCACCAGCTTTGTATTGGGCATGGAGTGTAGCCAATCAGAATGCTCACAGCAGCACAAATTTCAGGAGATGGATGGGCTGATCTCGTAGAAAGCTGTGACCTCTACCATAGTGTGTGAGTAAGGAAGGGCACGGTCATAATGTTAGTGGTGGAATGGAGCCAAAAGGAAAGCCACAGACTGACACTGGAAGAAGCAGAGGCTCCAACAGCTCAAGATAACGATGGGAGGCTCTGGTAAAACTGATACAGGTAGCAACACACACACACACACTTTTAGGAAGTAACCACTAAAAGAACTAAAAAAAAACCTTCAATGAACAGCTTAGCAAGCCTAATATTAAAATGCATACCAATTTTATTGGAAAAACAACCATCAACAAAGATTAATCTACTTGCACCCATCGGTTTCTGATTATGCGAATACTCCTTACCTCTTGGCCCAGCCACCACCACGTTAAGAGGAGCAATTCCAGCTTTGCTGGTGTCTACCGTAAACTGTTGGGGGACTTTAGCCCGAACGGCATTGCCCAGTCCGCTGCCAGCTACCTTCACCTTGCTGGGATCTACAACATCTTTTACAGGTACCTTGAAAGGACTTCCTAGAACATGACGAAAAGGAAGACACATTTAAGTTGGTCACAACCTTCCTCACACAACCATGCAGGTATCTAGTTGGATCTTTGCTGTACCTCTAACCAAAACCTAAGACGTTCTGGCTATGAGAAGAACACCTCATGAAACACATTTTCTAATATTCACTGTCACATCAGGTAGTAAACAGTTTAGCTCTCCAACAGTAGAGAATACTAGGCCAGGCTCAGGCAACATGTGTGTCTCCAGCTTGTGGAACATTACATCCAAGGACTGCCAGCCACTACAGTAAGAGAGCAAAAAGACCCTCAGTTAACAGGAGCTACGGTCAGAACTGGCTAATCCACTAAACCTATCCTCGATGTGCAAAAAGTTATGATGATGCAGGGGGAAAGGGAGTGGCTCCTTGTTTGAAACTAGCACCCAGTTTTAAAGTGCCAGAACCATCATTTGTATCTTCACCCATCAGCCAGTATTAGCATTGCAAAGCTGCAATTCGGTCATTGTTAGGATTCTGAGGCTTGCTGATGGGTGTGGGGTGAACCTCCACCAGTAGGGTGAATGGGTAAAAATAATTTATCTAAGTAACAGTGGTTGTCCAAAGGATAAAATGCAATTAGCAAATATCTCAAAGTTATTGTGATATCACTGTCGCACATCTGTGCACAAGTCCATCCATTCAATGCATTTCAGCACAGCAAGTTTGCAAAGTTGTCATTCAAACTGTGCCTGCTCATTTACAGAAGTACTTCCCTCCTAGTATCGCAATAAAGGATCACACAGATGAAATACTGTACTAGGTTAAGTATAAGCGCACTTGTTATTGTATGTTCAGTATTCAGCTAAATAATTTCAAAACACACAATATAAATTCGCTCTCAGTACACCAGGACGGGATGGTACGGGACGCCGGCGCTCGGGATCCCGGCGGTCAAAATCCTGACACCGGCATCTAGATAAGGTTAGGATACTGACAGCTGTCAGTAGGTATCCTAACCCTCCCCCTCTATTAACCCTCACCCCCCCCGTGCCTGAACCTACCCCCTCCCCCTAGTGCCTAAACCTAACCTCCCCCTCCCCACATCCCAAACCTAACCCAAGCCCTCCCCCCAACCCCACTACTTAGATTCAGGATTCCGGCGCCGGGATTCTAAGCGCTGGCATCCACTGTGCTGGGATACTGAACGTATCCCCACCAGGACATTGACACATATAGAAAATAGGTTACATGCGAAGAGAAAAAAAACACATTACATTAGATTATACTGTATTTGCTCCAATTAAAATGAATGCCATCTGACTCAAAATGACAGCAATATACAGTATCTACCATAAAATATAGCTGCAGCTTAGATCATAGACCCTGCTGCTTATTAAGTTACCATGAAGTCCATACTTCATATATTGGAGAATCCTTTATCTATTTACAGTAAAATAGACCATGCTTAGTCTAGTGAACCACACAGCTTATTATACCTGGAATGTGCTCTGAGTCATATGTAATATTCACATCATACTCTCCTGGGACATAAGGGATATATTCAACACTGCAGCTTCCATCCTTATTGTCTTTACAAGACATTTTGGATTCTGATGGACCTTCGACTGTAATTCCCAGACCACCAATTCCAGCACCTCTGCAATAAGACATTCAACAAGTCATTTAGGCAAAATAGTTCAACCTTAATATTTGTCAACCCAGCATAAGGCACCAAGTTCATCTACAGTGTAATGGTTTGTTTCTTGACTATAATAAGATCATTCTGCAAACTAGACAGGAGTTATAAACATATAATACTTGTCCATTAATGCAATTGGAATGATTGATTCAATATAGTGTTCTGTATTGAGCAAAACACAGTACATTCAGAGGAGTAACCATGGCGCCCGTAGAAAGTGCATGTCATAGTGTCCCCTCCCTGTATGGAACTGTGCCAGTGGGGTATGGCCAGCCTGTGGGGGAATATTGAAGTGAAGAGAAAAACAGCAAACAGTAGCAGTATCACGCTGGGCATTGAGGTCCCATTGGGGGAATAGAATGTTTCGTTGATGCACTATCTGACATTAAGGGGTAGCTGCTTTGGCACGGCTTTATTTATGTATAGCACCTCGGATCTAACTTTTATCTCCTTTAAATCATTGTTATAGAGGAGATTGTATTATATATTCTGATCATTTAACTTAAATTGACAGAATACATGTGCTAGAGTGAGATTTTACAGGTGCACAGCTTATTACTGCAATTACTGCCCCAAGCAGCTTTCACTGGAGTGGGAACACCTATGGGAAGCTCCATTCTCATCTATGTTACTACTTAGCAAATATACATTGCACCTACAATATATTAATGTGAGTACTACTAATCATGTTCTGTCTACCACCATTATTATTATTTCATGTCTCCTAATATTGTTTAAAATACCTTTCAAATAACACTTTGTGGTCATGTCTGGGAACACCTCCATTACTTAAAATAGCAAAGCAGTAAAATTTTTAGACGGAGGAAGGGTATCAAAGAGGAGAGGGGAGAGGAAAGTGCTGATAAGAGAGGGGAGGGTGACAGAGGCCAATAAGAAAAGGAGAGGAGACTGGTAGTGACAGAAACCAAAAAGAAAGGAGAGGGGAGGGGCCAAGAGTCAGAGAGGGGTCGTGCTAGAAGCAAATAAGAAAGGAGTGGATAGGGACAAAGAGCCAATCACAGGGTAGAGAGGGGAGGGAATTAAAGAGGTGAGAAGCAAATGTAATCAATCTGACAGGAAACGGGAGGTGACAGAATATGATCACAAAGAAGGGAGGGCTGGAGGGGAAGCAATCTGGGCAACTTGAGGGAGCATGAAATGTAGAAGCAGATCTCAGATCCGTAACTTTTTAGAATATAGAGCAAACAAACCAAGATAAAATTAACAGGCAGCCATTATACTATGTATCGCTTCATGAATTCTGGTATCCTGGATGGCACCCTCTGTCCATTTTGGCACCCGGAGCTCGTGCTCCACTGGAACCACCCTCGCTACTACTAAACCACTTTTCTAAGAAACGTGTGGTAAAAGAGATGCATTGTGGGAGCACTGCAAACTATACATATTTTAAACAGGCTGAGGTAATAAGTTATATATTCTTTATTAATAAAAAACCCCACTGGAATAAGTAAAAATTTATATTAACATAATTAACCAAATATATTTTTATATATATATATATATATATATATATATATATATATATATATATATATTTATTTTTTTTGCAAGCATCTGGCTAACACTCATCATTTATAACATGTAATCGGCGGGGTGTAGTATGTTCTTGTGACACCCTCAGGTCTCCAAACACAGCAATTAGAAGAGTGCCACCTGTAGGTTACTGAAGGATAGCAAAAATGCTATTAACAACATTTGACTTGTCCCCAATTATGGTGAATTTCATAACGGTTTAATTGTACTTGTGATAAGCTTCATAACGTGTCATGCAAATAACGCCTGGAGGCCAGATACTTTTTTATTTAGAAAATATACTTGAGTTTCTGGAGCAGAGATATAATGTAGTGGGGCATACTGCCTATTTAAGCATGTATAAAATATAAAATATAGTGATTTACAGGCTCGGATTAGATCGGATTTTCCAGCCAAAAATCTGATTTATTTTTTTTTCTCCGCCAAAAATCGGGTCTTAGAAAGAGGCAAAATGTCATCTTTCATGGACAATCATCATTATTTCTGGACAAAAGTCCATGAAAGATGATGTTTGTCCATAAAAGATGACGTTTTGCCTTTTTCTGAGACCCGATTTTTGGCGGGAAAAATCGGAACTTGGCGGGAAAATCCAAACTAATCCGAGCCTGCACATCCCTAATAAAATAGACAATTTTTGTTTCCATTTTAATTTATCTTTAAGAAGAGGTGAATTATTCCTTACCTTGTTATTACAGAGAAGGCATTTGGTTTGTTTGTGAGAGCCTCCTGAAGTCCGGGACCTTGCGCCTTTACACGAGAGGGAAAACAGCCTTCTGTCACTCCCACCTTAAATGGACTTTTAGGTACAGGTTCATCATCATAAGTCACCTTTACAGAATGGACACCTTAAAAACACAATAACTTAATATTAGAAATGTAAGCCATAACAAGCACTATGACTACTGGCATAGATCTGACAAAAATCAGAAGGTGAATATTTATCCCTGACTAAGCTCAGTGACGCAAGAGAAAACGCGAGGGCTGTGAAGTCACTGGCCAGAAAGACCGTCTCCTAATCGCCAATCTTCACATAAGAAACATCTATCGGCCTTACCTGAACTTGATCAAATTAATTGGTGCTCTTTTTTCGATTAGTATCTTTATCATATTTGGGACCAGTTTATTTCACTTCCCAAAATGTTGAATGCGAACATATATCTTTTAACCAGTGCCTACACTTGAAGTTATACATATGCTTCAAATAGGTAGAGGCTCAAATACTAACGAGTGACCCTATATATATTCCACACTTCATAAGCATATAAAATGAGCAAATAAAATTTGCATTATGCAGCACTGAATATTAAAGGATTTTTGATGTCATGAATTATACACAATAAATCAAAGTACTTTTGTTTTGATGTCTAAACAAAAAGCTGTGCATATATATTTATTTTGTTAGATTTGATAATGTGAATTTAAATAGGTGGACTCACATTTTCAGTGTTACATATCCATTTATTTATTTTATTTACTTAATTTATTTGGTTTGTTTGAGAGAGACTGTCCTGAACCCTGTGCCTTTACATCAAATGGAAAACGGCACCGTCCCCTCAAGGGGGAAGGGGGGTAGTTTCTGGGTGTTGATAACACGAGATCTGAAGTGCATTACATGAGTATGAAGCCTTCATTTATAAAAGTTCTCTGCTGTAAGGGAGCAGCTTTGAATAGATACTGCATGGGTGTCAGCCAGCCAGTGAGAGCTGTGAGGAAAGGTGGGTGGGGCCTCCCACCAGCTTCCTACTCAGGCTGTGTAAGACTGACACTGTAGGTGATTATATACAGATGTGTCCACATACATCTAGCCTCCTTGCCCGTTAAACAGCCATTCTGGTCGCGCCATGCCGTGATTTGGTAGTGGCGAGCATCTTTTCGTGCACAGTGATGCGAATAGAACGCACAAGCAGTTTCTGCTGATTAAAATGATATGCAGTGTGCCTATATTCTGTGTGCCACTGCGGGTGTATCTGCATGCGAAGTGCTATGTTACAATGCTAAAGCTGCTGACACTGCATAGTATTTCACATGCAGATATACCCAAAGTTGCACACAGAATATAGGCAGAAGAATCAAAAGAAGCTGCTTGTGTGTTTTATTTGCATCGCTGTGCAAATAAGACGAACCAAAGTGAAAAAGTTGCACGAAAAGGCCCTCAACACTACCAAGTGACAAGGCGCGCATGCATTGTGTGTAACATGACTTGTAACGCACAGAGGTTAAATGTAATGTGGACGCATCTGTAATAGATATGTGAGCCATACCTAGCCCACTGCTTACAGAGACAGCTGTAATTCAATCAGATGCAGAGATTGTTAAATTGGGCATTTAACCTTGGAAAAAGAAGGTCCGTGATTAAATTATGTTAAAGTATGTTCTAAATATATGACTATGCTTCTTTGTCATCTCTCAGTTGTGGTTTTCTCTTTCATAGACATAATACTTCTGTAACCACAAAGTAAATGAAAAAAATAAAACTGGAAATAGAAAAAAATTGTGGTTTGAGGTTATGAAACTAAAATGAATATATATCAACATCCTTTCTGAGGAGATGATGAGGGAGGTATGGGGGTAGTGGAACCATGAATCACATCCTCCCACTGCTTAATGCTGCGATTATGCAAATGAGCATCAGGAGGTGGGACCAATGGCGTAGCCAGAACTTTGCGGACCCCATAGCAATATTCTTACAGTACTCCTCCCCAATTCATTTAGAGAGACTCCTCTGTCCACAGTGGTTATTTTATGCCCTATAATTTTTGCCTAGATCATTTTATGCCCCGTAGTAGTGCCCTAGTTCATTTTTTGCCCCAAAGAAGTGCCCTAGTTCACATTATGTTCCTTCCAGGTCACAATATGCCACATTGTAGTGCTGCCAGCGCACATTATGCCACACAGTGCCTCCAGTTCACATTATGCCACACAAGGTTTGTGGACCAACCAGCTCCTACCCGAGGGGAAACTTCCTAATGCAGGAAATTCCTCTTTGAGTGGAAATATTCTTAATTTAGGTCACTCTCCCTTTCTGGGACAGCCCTAATCTCAGAGCTCAGGCCCCGCCCCCAAAATTCACAAAGGCTGTAAACAAGGAGAAGTCTACTCTCAGACAGAGTGGAGTTTACTGATTAGCTCAGCTGTGTTTGCGCGGGATAGGGATCATATCAGTATGGAGCTTTAGGGAGGGAGAGACAGAGATCACCTGTAATGTGTCCCCCTTTTCAGGCTCGTGCAATAGGCAGGACCCAATTTCTTAGCAGGCAGTTTCAGAAACTTGGTAGACAACTATATGAGCTGGGTCCGGGCCCACTAAGCCTCTGGGACCCATATCAATGGCACCCCCTGCACCCACTATAGCTACGGCCCATGTTAACAAATTTCTCTGCAAACCGCATCATCCGGGAGAGTTGCCAATATGTTCTGCATAGTGACACTGTGCATGCTAATATGTCGATTTCAGACAGGGTTACGTGGTCTGCCACTGGAAATGACAAAGGGCCACCAAATCACTTAATTTCTGACGTATTGAAATTATTTCAAAAGAACAGTTGTAACATATTGAAGACGTATACCAGGGACAAGGGGCCTTTTCTCTGCCGAGGGCCATTTTGATATATATAACATTATTTGCAGGCCACGACCCTCCGTGTGACATCACACATGGGCGGGGCCACAATCACCGGTGATTACAGCAATGTCAAGAGCATCCTGAGGAGCAGTAAGGGCAGCGATGTGATTGTCTGAAGCATCCTAAGGACGCTCCAGGCAGCAATGCTGCATAGATACTGGCTGCAGGGTGACTTTCTAGGCACAATGCTAGCCAGATGAGGCTAGCAGAAAAAAGCGCTGAGGGCCAGACCAAATGATTCTGGGGGCCTTATACGGCCCCCGGGCAGGAGGTTCCTTATCCCTGGTGTACACCATAGCTGTATATGAAGTCCACCGAGCTTCACAATATCTGAGACAGGGTTTTCCCTAACCCACACAAAATCTGACAACTCTTTTTTTTGCCCCTGAGCCTGCCGAACATAAAGACATGACCCCCGGGGCTTCGGGGCTAGCGAGTAGTTTCTACAGCTTCTACCCCTATTGTTGGATTACTGATAGACTGCAATAAAAGAGGTTCTGCAAGCAGGCATGGTCTACTTCAAACATGATCCACTTATTTTCAACCATCACATAGTTATTGGTGTAACAGGTTACCTTTTTCAAAAGGTGTATACTCCAGATCATATGTTCCATCACCATTATCTTTGATTAGACAATCTGTGGATGACCCAGAAGGATTTGTGATTTTGGTCTTGACATGGTTTCCTCCGGTCCGGGTCAGAGGTCGAGTGTCCACAGTAAAATTGGTTGTAGCTTCTCTAAAAACACCTGCACAAAAGACACGGCTCCATAACACATATATACAATATATCACTCAATCTATTTAAAAGTGAAGCAGAAATGGTCCATGTAAGTATAGTTGTGTAAAACCATATTTTAAAGATTAATTTTTGCCCAGCAGCTGCTTATGGGACCGCGGCCATGGTGGCATTAATGTACATCGCGGGATCAGGCCCAAAGATTGTACCTAAATCAGAAACCCACCGCTCAGCTATCAATTCAGTGACTACCACATTCAGTTTATGGATGCTTAACTGGGTCTAAAACATTTAAATAATAAGATATATCATGCCTTTAGTTCTTTAGACTTTCTACACTAGCACACCACTGCTGGCCCACTCAACACTGATCTAATACGGAGATATTAAGTTAGAACACAGTTAGTCCAAATGAATTTGTCATACTAATACGGTGTCTATTAATATATATAATAATCCATTTTAAACTATGTTTCCTTTAAATATTCATCTCACATATAGACAAGCAGTATATAATTATCTTACCATCCTCTTCTACTCCAGGTCCAAATACTTTGATTTTACTGGTGTCCACCGATGGGTCAATCTTAACTCTTGAAGGAAATTTTGGCACTTGTTCCCCTCCATATTTCATAGACAATGTATACATGCCAGCAAACAGTGGAGCATAAGTGATGGCATGGGTTCCATCACTGTTATCTTGAATGTAAACCTCTGCTTTGGAGCCGGAATCAGACACGGCTTCCATTGTCAGAACTCCAGGTCCTGCCTGTGAACAGTCCACGTGAACCAAGCCTGCCTCCCCTACTTTGCCATGCTCCAAGCCAGGACCTATGGCAATTACTTTGGTGGGATCAAAGGGCATTTCAATGTCAGCTTGGAAGGGTGAACCTGGTATATGAGTCTCTTCAAAAAGGATGTTGACAAAGTATTCACCAGGTGTGGTTGGCAGGTAGGAGACGGAACATGTGCCATCGCCATTATCGGAACATTCAATTTTGGCTTCACAGGGACCTTCAACAGTTAGGCCTAAACCTCCAGTGCCTGCACCTTTAGTGTCAATGGTAAATTCTGCAGGCTTCCCAACAAGCCCTCCTTTTAGGCCCGGTCCATAAGCTTTAACCTGAGGGAGTTAAAACATTCAGGTTTATAGTACACAACCAAAATCTTTGTTCATTCTCTTTAACTATAGACTCTTACACACAGTGGTATTGTACTAAAGCATGAAGACCTGCTGAAGATCACCTTTATGGTGAAAGAAAAACTAAAACTAAAATTAAATCAGGAAAAGTATGTGAAAAATCAGGAGTATGCAAAGCAGTGTTTTCAGTAGCTGAAAATTAAAAAGGCTTATACATTATTAAATATTGTGTAAACATTGCAAAAAATACATTGAATAAGCATATGCCCACAGTACATACATGCAAATATAAACTCAGTGAATGAAGGTGAACATTTTGGGCAGCGAGTGAGACATACAGCACACTGTAGGTAAAAAAAAAAATCATGCAAGTCAAGGGGCAATTATAACATCTGCAAAAGAATTGGATAAGCTTGGATGGCGTTCACAGCCTGTCTGTTTTTATGAATGACTAATGTTTGATACCCCAAGCATGGACAAATTATCCATAAGATCACATCATCATAAAGGCATCAAAATTTACTAATGATCACAAATTTTTGTAAATCGCAATGGGATGTGCCCTGAGGATGATACGTCCAGTGTCAAAACGCGTAGGAACGGTGAGCAAGAGGAGTGATAGCCGACTTCCTAATGTATACCATCTATTGTAAAGGACCTCCTGCATACATTTCTAAAGACCCGGGATCTTTGGAGATGTCTTGTTGATAGGTCTGAAGTTTACAATATTCTGGTCAGAATCTGGTGTAAGGTTCGCCTATATGTGGATTCGATATGTTTTTTATGTTCGTTGTGATTATAAGTGCAATACTTATATTTAGGTATACATTTTTCAATATCTGAGGATATTACTCAATTTTAATTTACGCCACTCGGTTGTGGAGGCCAAAATGTGGGACTAACTGAGAAGACACCCTGTCGTGATATTTGTGATGAGCTGTCATTTCATTCCTTTCTATTTAGAATATATAATCGTCTCTGAAAGTTTGCACTTTTGATGTGGTTATTAACTCTTTATTTCAAGTATGAGAAACACCGGATATAAATTTACCTTCAATGGATATTTTCCTCTGTTATTCTTTTTCACTTTGGAGGGCATTTATACTTTATGAAACACTACACTACATTAGTTTTATTTGTTTGAATTCACATTTATACCTGGGAAAAGGATACCTTATCAACCTCAAAACAAAGACTCGGCGACTATATTATAATTTCTTCATTTACTTAGATTTATCAGATTTTAGAACATCTACTAGACAGGCAGAGGCATAATGCTGGGTTACCTTTGAAGGATCAGGAGGTAAGGTGGCTTCCACAGTATATGGACTTCCTGGCACCGGGTTCCCGTCATAGTTGACCTCCACATCGTACACACCTTCCTCTTTAGGGATATATTTCACGGAGCTGGAGTCTTTGCCAGGAACTGGCTCCACTAAGCAAGGAACAGATTTCCTGCTAGGACTGCTAATTTTAACATCTAGTTTACCTTGTCCACCAGCGCCCTGTGTGTCTACGGAGAACTCCTGGTCTTTATTAACTTCAACTCCTGAAAGAAAAAAAAAGAAAGACAGAAGTTTCACTAAAATAACTCTGCACCTGCAGCGGAACTCTGATCAGTTGAATCCCCCCAGAGCACACACTACTTGTTGCGCTTTCTTACAATGAACTTACTACTATCTAGTCCATTGATCTTGATCTTGCTGAGGTTCAAAGGAGCCGCCACCCCCACAGTAAATGGGCTTTTTGGAATAGGGTCTCCACCATAATTCACATCTACTTTCATCTTTCCCTAGAAAATACAGTTTTACAATGGCTTATTCCCATGCAGGAAACATGAACAGAGAATAGATTGAACATATTGTAAACACATATCTAAGTACACACACTAAAACATCTGTGTCTTCTTATAAAAGGTACTGATGCGTTCTGATACACCTAGAGCCAATATGCCATATGGCATGAGACACTCGGTGCAACAGAGATGCTTCGGGAGGTGTAGTGTACATACTCTCTCATACTCTCTGCGGCAGGCGCAGCAAAAAAAACACTCAAAGGACAGGAAATCCAAATACGTACAAAGTCACAGATAAAGCGTGACAGAACTTGGCGAGAGTAAAAAGTACTTCGTACGCAGATTCAGACCATTGGTTTGCAGACGTACAAATGTTGCCTATCAAATTGATCAATGCAATCTTAATAAGTAGTTTAGTCACTCCTACTGTAGTTTTGTTTGTGTGAATAAGACGCACATTTTAAGCGAGAAAGATGCTTAGCGAATCCAAGTTGCCTGGGACCTGGCGCACTGAGAGGGGCTATATGGCATGTCTGAAGCCACAGTATACGTGGACACATTTGTAATGCTAAAGCTGCATACACACACAACGATTGAGTTAATGAACGATTTTAGTAAACGATTTTCTACCTTGAAAAAAATTAACTAAAATCGTTTACTAAAGTTGTTCATTTACTATGTACATTTAAATGTAATGAACAATTTTTATGAACTACAAACGATTTTTGCATATTAACTTAATGAAAATCGTTGAGTTGACAAGTCTGACTGAACTACAAACGTGAACGCGCATGAACAATAATCGTTCATCGTTTGACTCAGAAAGTGAACGATTTTTTCAAACGATTATCGTTAAACGATATTGTTTAACGATAATCGTTCCAAAAATCGTTGTGTGTGTATGCACCTTAAGAAATCAATTAAAACCATCCTTGGTAAATGTAACACTTGGGGCTGGATTCTGAGATGGGAGTAAAGCAAAAAAAAAAAAAAAAAAGAGCAAGTAACTTTGCACCTGGACAAAGCACGCTGCACTGCAATGGGGGCAAATACATTTCTATTAAATACTGGCTTCTTTGCATGTAACCCGCACATGCTGGATAGCTTTATTGTTACACTGCAACTTAGATTTGAGTTTGGATCATACTTGCCTACCCCTCTCGGAATGGATAGGAGGCTCCCGGCCACCCGCAAAAGGTGGGACAAGTATCCCAGGGGTTGGAGCTACCCGGCCGCAGACGCCCCTCTTCCACTGTGAAGGGGGCATCACTGGCGGCCAATGACGCAATTCTAAGTGTATTGTATCATCGTGGCTCCGCCCCACGCTCCACAATACCAGTAATCTTGGCGGTGGGGGGGCTACGATGACCTGATCATGCTGTTACGCCCCCCTAGACCTACCTTCCTCAGTCGGTCCCCGCCTCCCTCTTCCCCCAGACCTGCCTGTCTCCGCTGAGCCCCACAACCCCACAGTGCCGACCCAGCTGCCTCCTCCCAGAGCGGGAAGCCAAGTGTGGTTTGGACACGCCCCTCCCAAATCTGAAGCTGTGTGTACCCAAATGTGCAAGGACTGAGAGGCCCACTTTGAGTGTCTGTAGATGCTGTAATACTATTTGGTGCGTCTTTAGATGCCACCATCAGTCACACCATTGAAACTTGCACCAGCCGCCGCAGGTGCAGATCTTGGTGGTAGTAGCAAATATTCAAACGAGAACTTTGAAGGCCGAAGTGGAGAAGGGTTCCATGTGAACAGCAGTTGAACATGGGTCAGTCGGTCCTAAGGCAGGAGAGGTTTATCAGTCTGACTATCTGTCCGAGTATGGCGTTCTATGTGAGATATGAAGCGTCTTTGTATGCAACCACTTTCAGCGACATGCCCCCCGACACTCCCGTAAGACCCAGAATCTCCATACATCTCATTAGCCACCTTCCTATCACTGCTCAGGAACGCCCAATGCATGTCAGAATCTATACTGCGGCTCAGTGCACTGATAATCGGAGAGCGTGCATGGTGCGATGCGCAGTAGAAAAACACTGCTCCACTGCGCCTGACATCGGCAGTGTGGGCGACTCAGAATCAGGCCCTATAACTCTTACATGGTTCGTTCACTGAAAATGTGATCGTGTCACTTAATTGGAAGAATCTGTTTACGTGGAATTTGGGCCGGACTTGATGCTCCCAGTTAGCGCAGTTGATATCAGTCACTGGCTCATCTGATTTTCTGGTGAGCCTAATCAGATATGGATTGGGATTAATGGTCATATAAAAGAAGCAGAAATGTAAAGCCATCCAATTGGGCTATCCAAATCACCGCCTTTATGGCGCTCCTTATGGGACCCATAGTAACAGCAATAACTTTGACATACAGACGTGTCCTCATACACTATTGCCGCAGTTGCACCAAACAGCCCTTCTCAGCGCGTCAGGTCCCGTGCCACTTGGCTAGTGACGAGAATCTTTGTCACTCTAATGTGCGTCATAGTCATACAACTGTAACAATTGGATGTGACAAAACCGCTTAAACAGACTGCACCGATTAATATGATGTGTGACACTTGTACATCAAGGTGCAGATGAGTCTGAATCTATATACGGAGGGCTATGATATAGCAGCTGCATCTTTTATTCATGCCAAGTTCCGTTGTGATACATCTGAGACTTTGTACGTATTTAAAACTAACTTCTGTGCGGTTAAAATCGAAGCCTGGTGTCTCTGGTAAAGACCGAGTGGTGTTTTCTGGGAGGGCAATTTTAAAGAAAGTTGAGACACTACACCGCTTGGCGCATCTCACTCGCGTCGCATGACGTATCTGTACGACTGGATCAATAATAATGGAGAATGATATGAGAATGCCTGCAAATATAATGGGCCTATTCCTGTAAGGGACATTAGCCATGTGACCTGGCTTCTTGCATACTAACTTTATAAAACTTTTATTACCTTGATCCCTACCCACTTTCCACTCAAAACAAAACTAAAGCTTTTTATTAAAACTCCGCATTGCCACAGTGTTTCTGGTTTGCCTTACTGAAGAGAATCTTCTTCTTGCTCTGTACGAGCATTTGAAGAACAGCCATACATTCACAGAATAACATCAGCCAGGCCCCGAGACAACAGCAGCTTACAAATTGAGTTTCTTAGAGGCCTCTTACAAATTGCTGGCACAAGGACAACATAACAAGCGTGTTTAGTATGGCGTGGCGCGTGTGCTACATGTTCTATAACTATTTCCATGGCTGCCAATGAGCTTGAATATATACAACTCAATAGTAACTTGCCAGATGCATTTTCCAGTCATATTTCTCCAGCTCAAGGTTTTATGTATGAAAAAAAAAAAAGAAACCAGACACCTCTTTAATTGAGCTCTAATTAAGAAGAACAAAGCTGCAATATTATACTCTCGCCATGTCATCTGTTACTATAAATAACCAGAGCACTTCGGTAACCAGCCCCAACAATAATACGTTGTTATATATACTGATAATACATCTTTTTCATATTAGGGGAATTGAAGACATCAACCTAAGGGCTTTTACCAAGATAGTGGCTATTTTGTGCACTTTGGTTTGAGTGCTAGAAGCCTAAAGATTTGACATAAGTAGAACATTACAAGAAGTATCTTCTCAATGGACTGTAAATTAAAAGAGCATCAACAATTTTGATTATGGCCAATAAAAAAAATAAAAAATTGTATCTGTAATGAAAGATGTTATTATGTCATTATAAAAGTACAATAATTAAAGTGCATCCATTGCTTAAGCAGAAGAGACAGCTATGCTGTGGGCTATTCAATATTTATATGAGGATACAGACTTTAGATTAATGATGTACTGTACTTCCTGCCCTAATGAAGTCACTAGTTCCTAGTTAATTAATAGGCTTAAGCTTGACTCAGCCCATGAAATAGTTTGTTCCACTGTATGGAGACAACAAGTACACTTTAATTCAAGCAATAATCAAGTGTGTCATATGGTTAAAGTGGATAAAACAGAATGGGAGAGATCCTCAACCTAACCGTCCGTGCTCAAAGTTTAGAAAAATACATGGAATGATGATAGATTTAAAATAACATAAGATAAAAAAAAATAGACTGCAAATGTAATGATGCATAATGGACAAGAACATTCAAATCATAACATACAAACGGTGTAGTTTGATTTTGTAACAATCTGATTCTAGAGTAGTGTACAATCAACACAGGACCTTGGAAAAGGAGTGCGCTCTCAGTGCAATTAGATTCATTGTCTGATCAAGAGGGGCCCAACTGACCCTTCCTTCTGTGTACCCATTACTAGGCAATCAACAACAAAAGCCCCAGACCATACTGAAGATTTAATGACGCAGATCATTTTCCCAGCCCAGAGGTTCTGCGTCATTAAAGGAGAGTAATTTAGAAGGCTTTTCTGGTATACAAAAGGAGCACTAGTTAATTAAACAGAGTTCTATCACACTGTATAAAAACATCCTATGATGAAGGCCGGTCCTATATGTCCTCAACTGTATTATCTTTTCTAACAGATAAAAATGGAGTTCAAAGAAAAAAAAAAAAAAAGTTGTCGACCACTTTAATCATGCAGGAATTCTAAACCGTTTTCAGAATCATGCAGTAATCCTAAACAGTCCTTTTCAGAATAGAGGTTTGTAGAAATCTAACCTATAATTGCAGTGGAAAAATTAATCTTGCTCTATTTAAGTGGCAATAGGTCTAAGAAAGGCACTTCAGCTAGAAACTGGCAGAATAACCTGCTGTCCAGGATCATTGTTCTAAGGGGTATATTTACTAAAGTGCAGGTTTTGAGAAGTGGAGATGTTGCTCGTAGCAACCAGATTCTAGCTATTATCTGCTATAAGGTGTTAGAAACATGTTAAGTAGAATCTGAATGGCTGCTATGGGTAACATCTCCATTTATAAAAAAACCTACACTTTAGTAAATATACACCTTCATTATAGACAAAGCAGGTGAAACCTGTCATGCATAGGACAAGTTATTCTCTATATATTTCAGGGGGCAGTTTGTGGTTTCTCTTCGAACTCCAAGTTCTGGTACAGTTAGCAGGAAAATTACTCCATTGCTTTAAGAATTGATCTGGTAAATAAGCCTCAAACGTCACATTAAATATACAAAGTATTTGCCTAGTTAGTTAATGGTCTCAGATTAGAAATGTAAGGATGAATATCACTGCACCTGGTAGTCACGGCAAATGGTTACCAATGCTACTTCTTTGTTAACTTCTAAACCAGCAATGGAACAGTGCATCATCAGGACCCATAAAAAAATTTGAGCAGGGGCCCCAGTGATGCCAGCCTAGCTTTCTGGGCCTTATCACAGAAGATGTCTCATATCCGCTCTTGAGAGCAGAGTGGGGAGCTTCAGCTACCTCTGGGCCAACAGGAGGAGCATCTCCTGTAGGTCAGCCCTGTAAGTCTGCCACTGTTCCCATTGCAATTAAAAGGGAAGTTCTTAGGGGAGGGGCTTTGACAACTGCTGGGTTTATGTCAAACAGGCCTAGCCGTAAAAATGTGGTGTAGTTAGACAATGTGGTGTAGTTAGACAATGTGGTGTAGTTATGCAGTTTCAGATATTGTGGATTTAAAGTAATCTCTTGAAATGAAGCCTAGATAGATAGCACAGGCTGCACAATAGACATATTTTAATTTTATCTCACAGAACAGTTAACACAAACCAAGTTTGAAATATCATCTCCAGTACATACTGTAACCATTTAATACTAGACTTTGGGGGAGATATATCAAACCTTCTAAAGCGGACAGATGGAAATGTTGCACAACCAGCAACCAATCACCAACTAGCCATCATTTTATAGAATGAACTTGATAGATACATGATAGATAGAAACTAATTGGCTGCTATGGGTAACATCTCCACTTGTCCTCTCTGGTTTGGAACATCTCCCTATATGTACCCTCAAACATCTGGCAAGTACTGCAATGTCACTTATCTGACTTTTTAACTTTACCACAACAACATTTTATTTTAATATACTGTTTTAAAATTTTTAACTGGATCACCAAAAGTACCAAACTACATACAAAAAAAAAAATCAAAACACACACAAACACCAAGTCTAAAATGTCTTAACAGACTTACATATTTTCCCAGTCTACAATTTTATTTTTGACAAAATGTAAACAACCGCAATTCTGTTTTGTTTTTTTAAATGAAAAAAAATAAAAAATTTCGAAGCAGAAGTTGTTTCATTACAAAAAAAAATAAAAATGTAAATGTAGGCTGTATTTTAGAAACTGTAAAAACATTAAGCTTAATTAAATGAACATTACTATGTCATTATTCCATTGTGTGGATACCTGCTGAACTGGTGTGTATCGGACAGTGTGGGAGTAATCATAATTATCGATAATTTCAAAATCTTTTACAGCATCTCCTGGAGAGGGTCCATTGAAGTGAACATCAACAGGAGCTTTTCCAGCACCCTTGGTAAAGACTGTAAAATGTGTGGGTTTTCCATTTTCAACACCTAGAGAAAAAACATATACCCAAACATAATGTATCCACTGCAATCTTTCATAAAATTATGTTCATAGGTAATTATATATCTCACAAAGTAATGTTCTACACTTTCTATCTGACCCTGCAGATAGCTCTGAAGTCCCAGAGGAGGATTCAGGGATTAGTATAGACTGTACTTACAAAGAATAACAGTTTTTTTTTATAGAATCTTCCTCTCAAGACAGTTTTATTACATATTACCCAGATATGGAAGGCACTGGCCGTTAATTCTGTTGGAGGCATTAAAGAGACACCCAGAGAAGGAAGTGAGGGGCAGGAGTTTGAGAGGTTTAAAAATAATTTTTAAGGCCGTATGTGTCATACGCCCCAGTGTGAGCAAGCACAGAGGAGAGTCTGCGCAATGAACCAAATCCCTGGGGTGGATGCACTATGGACCATAGTCCATGGGGTTTGCACACAAAGAGGAGGCACCGTGGGGTTTGCACACAAAGAGGAGGCACCGTGGGGTTTGCACACAAAGAGGAGGCACCGTGGGGTTTGCACACAAAGAGGAGGCACCGTGGGGTTTGCACACAAAGAGGAGGCTCCGTGGGACAGAGGGCAGCAATTATTTTATTTTATGCCATGTAGCAGGGGAGGCTTTGTGCTTCCCCTCAAATTATGATAAGGGAGCAACAGGCACTGTATAAGTTACTTTAGCATACAACATGTGAGAACATATAACACTATCGGTTACATCAAATGAGATCATCACTTTAGTATACTTAGCTGAACAGAATTTAGCTTGCAGATACAGTATGAATATTTTTACCGTTATTTATCCCCACCCTCTGTTTTAGAGAAAAACAATGGATGAGAACTTTATATGGATACCCTGCCAGTCATTTTATATAAAGATTTCAAGATGTATTATTTGCATATATGTTGAATGCGGACTGAGAGATGCATTTTGCAGTATCCCACATATATACTCCTAGGGTACAAGCCTAGTTTTGCCTTTATTGCTATTGACCCTTTAAATCCACAATCAAAGCTGCTGAGAATTTCCTGCTTTGAAAATTCACTGTTTAGTAAAAATGCCCCCTAGCATACTAATTGCACAAATGCCTTCCATTTCAGATGAACTCACCAGATTTACTAAGCCCTGGACCTTCTGCCTTCACTTTGCTGGCATCATGTGAGGGTTCAACTCGGATTCTGAATGGGCTAGATGGAATTTCCTAACAAGAAAGAAGTCCAAATTCTCCATGTCAACTTTTCTTTTATAGGTGGATAGTAAAATGATAGATGTGTGCATAAAATAACATTCCCTACCCACCAGTGGTGACAGTGAATGATGAGTGAGGCAGGGGAGAGGGCTCTGCCCCTTCCCTCACAGCTCTCACTGGCTGGCTGACACTCATTAGTAGGTAGGTAAGTACATAGTATAAAGGGGTACACACATACTAAGAGATCATGTAGTATATCAAGGGTACATACTGCAGTATATATAAAAAAAAACACCTATTAGGGGGTACAGATGGACAGGGGCATATGAGAGGAACAGGGGAAAGAAGAAGGGGAGACAGAAGAAATTGGGAACAGGAGGTGGAGGCGTGAGAACAGGGGGAAAGAGTGAGAGGGAGACGGGAGGAAGCACACGGGTAAAGGAAAAATATAAGTCATTGCATAATAGCTTGTGACCTAGCAAATAATAGGACCAACGTACTAGAATTATATACAGCCACAACTACAAATATTAATTATACCTATATATGTGAATGTTAAAGAACTTGATATGTGGGACATTCATTCTATTTATACTTTATGTGTAGCTGAGGGCAAAGTCTGCGTTATCCTACAAAGATGACAGGAAGTCGTATGTGGTAGGGAAAGAACACAACCATATGCTATCTCAAATATCTTTACTTCTAATAAGCTGCTACAAGTTTCCTACATATTTATTACATTTGAATATAGGTGCAGGCATTCTACTCACTCTCTCCTACACATACCCCAGCCTGCACTTTCCCGCGGTCCCTTCTCTATGTCCTCCCGCAGTGGGAGTCGATAGCGGGGAGGGTTTGCGGACATAAGTCTTTCCCGAATCAGACCATATCACACGTCTGACGCGGGACAGACACTGTAGAATTAATACAGAAATATACCAGTTTTGAAAATAGTTCTATTGGTTTCTGATGTATAAAAATTATTTATATAAGAATTACAAACACATATACTTGTATAAATGTCGCTCTTTGGCGTTGAGGAACGTAGAAACCTGCTCATCTCTCTAAAGTTAGGCAAATTATGCGACATGACCTCACACATGCTATGTGCTATATCAAAGCACTACAAGGGAGTCTCACATGAGAAGACATCAAAATACTAATGTTAACTGAAGTGACTTATTCTAAGCAGGGCCGTAGCTAGGGTAGTGCGGCCGGTGCCATCGCACAGGGCACCACAGGTCAGGGGGCGCTGTTTGGGAATGTCAAATTTCTGTTTATTATCATTCTCACTTGTAGCTTCCTCTTATTTCATCCCCAGCATCTCCTGGCCTCCCCCATCTCTTTCCTGGCCCTTCCCCATGAGGCCATTCCCCTTTTTTGGGTGTATTATGTCCCTTTGAAAAATGAGGGGAGCAACAATGCTCTTTCTGGCACAGGGCACCAAAAATTCTAGTTCTGATTCTAAGAGCTCGTTCAAATTTGGTGCGAATTGCAAGTAGCGAGTTTGTTTCTTTAAACCCGCACCCTTCACCGCGAAGCGAGCTCCTAAGAATTCTCCAATCCAATAAAAAATGCCTATTCACACTACTCGCAGCGGAGGGGTGCAAATTGACTGCCAAATGAGATTTGCAAGAAATGCATGAAAATGTGGGGAGACCATCCTGGAACCCCCAAAATGGATAATTTCGTTAGCAGGACCGTATAGACGACTGTTCGTGGCCATTAGGAAGGTACTGTAGGTATTGAAATGGTGTCAAATGGCTGATGTGTTTTTTTTTTTTAAATGCAAGAAAATTATAAAAAAAACAAACAAACTTTTTTTCGTTTAATCTCAAGCGTATTAAACGCACCTTGAAAAATGGGAAAAAAATAACAACAACAATTATTTTTCAACTAAAATATTATTGTAATTAAATTTGGGATGCCTAAACTAACGAAAAAGTTGTAATTTGAGGTCATTTTTTTTTTTTTCACCCAAAAAAATGACATGTAATTATTTGACTAAATAAGCTAATTAGAAACTTCCAATTACCTAATTGATCATTAGGGAGGGGGGGGGGGGGGGTGTCCAAGGGGTTCAGCACATTTTAACCTTAAAATAACGATTTTCCTTTCCATCTCTCACCCTCATGGAGGTGTGTGAGTGGAAAGTTGCGAATTCAGTCTGACTGATCAGTGCGGGTTGCTACTTGGTTTGCAAAATTAATTTTCTATGCGAATTCGAAGTGAAAATCGCAACTTGCACCTCGCAATTCGCACCTAATAGGATTGACCCCCTAGTTTGTTTACTTGATAGGACCTGAAGCGTGCTGTATAACAAGGTCATGTGAATTGCAAGCTTCTCTGGTGATTAGCACTCACCTCTCCAGCGAAGAGAACTTTAATGGTGTACCGTCCTGCACCAGGGGGCATGTACTTCACAGTAAAGGTGTCATTTGCATTGGGGATGATATCAAAATCAATGTCCTCTTCGTCACTTGTCGCATTGGCATCACACTTAATTCCAACACTGACATCACCTGAAAGAAAGAAAGAAAGAAAGAAAGAAGGTTGGCAGCCCTCTAACATGTGCGGAGAAATAATCCAAATTGTTCCACAGAACTGTGTGTGTGTGTGTGTGTGTGTGTGTGTGTGTGTGTGTGTGTGTGTGTACACACACACACATATACATACACACACACATATATATACACACACACAGTATATTTATTTAATCTTTTTGGATATTGTGTTTTTATCATATTGTGGTAAAACAAAAAGCTATAGGTGACAACAGATTAAATACGATTATATAGATGTCTGAAACAATCAACAATGCAATCAGGTTATGTGGAAAAGTTTAATCTCAAGTAGTGAATGTTGTTTGAAGCTATTTAAAAAAAAAACTGATGTATTTATAAATGTAAAAGCATCAAAAAAACTTTTGCTATATGTGCACCGTGATTGGAAATGCATCCAATTGCATATAAAGTCAATGGCTGGTTCTGAAAAGTGAAAAACTTGTTATGGTCACCCTAAAATGTCCAACAAAACCGCATCTATTCATCTCAATGACAAATGACATACTGATTGCTGATTTCAGATACAATAAAATATGTTTAGGCAGTAGAGTAGACACATTCACTGGGCAAATGCTATAATTGGTAAAGTGCTTTCTATACATTGCCACTTTGTAGTTTTTCAATGAGTCAACTTATGTTGGGTACAGCAGACGAACAATATAACATTCAGTGCAGGTGTATACACACGATATATATCCGTGACCGATGTCGTTCATAGATATATATTGCATCGGCCATATAGCATGGAAGATGCGATATATCGTTCAGATATATTGTTCGCATCTCTCTGTGGGTACGGATGACTGACCCATATGCTGGCTGCAGGAACCAGCGGCAATGACGGCAACACTGGTTCCTCTGGGCAGACATATCGGTCGACTGATTGGTAATAGGTTTATAAAGTCATTTCAGTGGCAAGAGGAAAAAACACAACAACTTATCAAGTGCCACAAACTGTACACAAATGAATCACCTTCTCCGGCCTCCGTACAGTCTACTGTAAAATGCGTTGGCTCGTTCGCTTTTAAACCTGTTTTCTCCACACCAGGGCCGAAAACCTTGACATTTTGTGGGTGGCTGCCTTGCCCAATGTTCACCTGGTTGGCAACAAAAATAAATAATAAAAAAAAACAAAGGAAAAGCAATTAAAGGATACATTCATACACTTCAGGTGAATTAATTATTCCAGCTAATAGTTGGTTTACTTATAATTTTTCAATTACTATTCACTGTATTTGGATTCGAGCCATAATAAAATTTCATAGCCCATATTCAATTGCCGGCGAAAAGTCCCAGACTTTTCGCCTCACGGATTTTTCGCCTACATCGCGTTTTTGGAGAAAACACTTACCGTGCATGCAGACGCTTTTCAACCTATTCAATTCCAAAGGGCACGAAAACGCGTCCTGGCGAAACTCAAACGGGCAAAAAGTGCAATCAAATTTGGGGAAATCACCCTGACACAAAAGATGCACTGACATGAGGCATCACTATGGATACCCTCGAATAGCCCTGCTGAAGGTATTTGGGGTGCTTAAATGCTCTCAATTGCTGCTAATTAACGTCTTTGCACAAGTGGTGAAGAATATCGTTTAGCAGGTTTTTTTTTTTGCGAGAATAAGTAGTCCCAGCAAATTTGGGGTACATGAAAATGGGTGCAAGCATGGTTTAAAATCGCTAGAGAGGTTTTAAAAAAACTTAAAAAAACCCCGCACCATCAGCAAACACCTGCAATCAAAAAACACCTGTGGCATACTGGGGTACCCCCTGGAGTCTATTTCGCTAGTTTAAGTGTGTCCCCCAACTTTGGACTTTTTCGCCCGCAAAACGAAAGTACTTTTTTGGGGTGATCTGAAGTATTTTTTAAAGTTTTTTTGACGCAGTTTACCTTTGGGGGACTGTCCCAAGGCTGCAGGTGTGTTTCCACAACTTTGCACCCCAAACCACCAATTCTGCACTTTTTTTTTACCTCCATTCAAAGGCGAATCTTTTCCGCAGGTTACAAGGCGCGGGACTTTTCGCACCGGCGAAAAGTCTTTGCAATTGAATACGGCGGAAAGTATCCAACAGGCGAATGTCTTTTCGCCTGCAATTGAACATGGCCCAAAACCTCTATATTATATACAGTTTTTTAAAATGCGAATTTCAGTATATTAATCAAAAGGCAAGCTCTGTACTGGCACACACTATCTTACTAGTGATCATTTAGGGAACTAGGGGGAGATTTAAATCTTGGAGAGAGATAAAAGTACCAACCAATCATCTCCTAAAGGCTCATACACAGTAGACGATGTGCTGTATGAACGATATTGGTGAAAGATTTCCCTTGAACTTTCTGTAGTGATGGACAAACGATATTGGGTGTACACACTGAGAGATCTCTTTAAAGATATCTTTCAGTGAAGTCATCCTGCCACTGAAACAGGCAATTCTTGACGATAGCGTTAGATTGGCCTGCATGTACGGACGAAAAAAGACATCATTAATGACCCGCGGGAGCGCGCATCGTTGGTCGTTCACTGCATACGCACTGAATGATATATTGTTGAACGATATATCATTATCGTCCATATCGTTCATAAAAATTGTGTAGTGTGTATGCGGCTTAATTTTTCAAACACAGCCTGTAAAGTGAAGCCGATTAGTTGTTACTTTATCTCCAACCACTTTCTCTCTCTCCAAAGTTTGATACATCTCCCCCCCCCTCAGTTTGAGTTCCATTTTTTTTTCCCAATCTATTTTTTAAAGATCAACTGGTGCTGAATTATAAATCACTCAACCACTCAATTTGCTTCTATTATACCTGAAATAATTTCTTATTCTGCTCTTTTGAGAAGAGATTTCAAATGACTCCCTGCAGAAGTAATTAGTGATCCACAGTATAATAGTCACAGGAAGGGCTCAATCTCCATTTCATTGGGCTCCATAAGGATCAGATACTGTCTGACTGCAAATCAACCAGAGTTACATCTATGCGATAACATGTAATCCAATCACAGGCTTAAGCAAAAAATCATCAAGCCAACAGATGGGTCTGTGCCGTTCTTCTCTTTCGTCTCCTCTCACCCTCCTAAATAAAATATCCCTTTAATAAAGAAAATTTAAAAAGTTGTCCATTTTATACACCGTTAAGCTATTATCTATTAGTTGTAAGGAGTCACACGCGTCCCATAGCATTGTAAAAGGGGATAAAATGGACAACAGGATATGTAAGTACAGACCGTATGCAATTTAACATAGATCCATCATTTAAGTGATCATAATTATGTAGAGAATAAAAAGAAAAAAAAAAGCCCCGCTCATAAGAGCTTGCAATCTATAATCGTTATTTATGAAAAAATCAAAAACATTTTCACTTACCCTGAATGGACTTTTGGGCACACTAACGCCTCCCCATGTAACGGCAACTGTGTGTTTAATCGGTTTAGCTGGATTGTACGAGCAAGCAAAAGTGCCGTCTGGTTTAGGGTTTGTGTAGATATCCACAGGATTGCCTTCCACGTCCTATAAAACAACAAAAAAAAAAGAATACTGAAACATCCATTGTATAAATGGGAATCAGCCGGAACATGTGTTTTTATTTGCTTCAGGCAGGTCATGTAGTATGCCTCATCGCTCATCTGTTTTCTAATGCTTGTTGAGACTACAGAAAAGTTTCGGTTTTACAGTTTCATCACTTTATTTTCATTAGAAAAAGGAGCTGGTCAGCATTTATTGTGCTGGTGTGTAATGTGCAGCGATTCCAGAAGCGGGCTGCCAAGAAAGTCATTGCAGTTTGACGGAAAGAAGTTCAGCAGACGCCAAGAGGAGCTAAGCTAGAATTCAGGCTGGAACCCCACAGTCAGCGGAGCACAGTAAGCCATTATACCAGGCTGTCTCCACCAGAGGTCAATTACTCTGCCTGGAATTCTAAGAACACACATACACCTTGTATCTCATTGTATAACCACTGCATTGTGTCTTACTTGTGCGTAGACTTTTAAAGGAGCCGTTCCAGCCTCTCTCGGATCGACAAAAAATTCCGCTGGATTATTCACAATGCACCCAGTTTTCTCCAGCCCTGGACCATATGCTTTAACCTGCAAGAAAAACAAATAAAATAAAAAAAAGGTTCAAAAGGTGGACGGTCTACATTTAGATTTCCTTTGAATGCATGCACTGTTCATGTCCTTCAGCACGTCACAAAACATATTACTGTTTACTTCTAGTATCCCTATATATTTCTCAGCCATGACTTTATTTGATTATTATAAGGATTAGTTTATTTTTCTGTCCTGGGATACGTAGGACCCAAAGCTGCCCTTTCAGTACATTTGTATTCAATGTCTTGTATCTTAGGCTGGGTACACACCTGAACGACTTTTGTGGATCGATCTTTTCAGCCAATTTCCCTTGAGGCTAGAAGAAACGATATTGAGTGTACACACTGTACAATCTCGCGTAGGGCCAAACGATCTTCTATTCTACACTGTATCATTGCTCCCATACATACAACAATTAGCCTAGTCAAAATTGGCCTAATTAGACATATTGTCTAGTCGTCCGGTTTACTGTACACAATAGGCACCAAGTCGCATACGATATCGTATGAATGGCCGAGCAGCACGGCCAACCAGAAGATGTCATATGCGACCACGCGGGAGAGCGCAATTGTGCGCACACACTATAATATGTCGTTTGTCGTTCCAATACGGCAAATCGTCCCAATACCGTTCAGGTGTGTACCCAGCCTTAGGGCAATGACAATAGGCACCTTTGCTAGTTCTAAATACCTAGCTAATTGTACTGCAGGAAGCCATGCAAATAGTAAAAGTTGCAGGAGAGCAAATGCAGGACAATAAATTAAAGTAACATGTAGGTGGACAATGCTTGTAAACTGCAACTTTTATTTCCATGTCTGGTAGCAGTAATATAATGCATTAAGCTCATTCACTCAGGTTCAGTAAGACTCGCTCACCAATGGATATATGCTAGAATCTATACTATGAACTGTTGAATGGAGACATTCATAGACTGTAAGGTAGCCGATAAGTCTATGGTTCTCACAGTCTTCGGAAATCTGCAGTTGGCAGCTGTAGTCAGTTAGCGTCTGAGCCGTCAGTAAGCAGTTTTACTCTGAACTACAATTAACAGCATGTTGTACAGTTATATGTGCATAAAATGTATTATACACTGTAAGGCTTCACAAAAATACAACATTCCTATTCCCGACAGGCTTCAGTGACATCATAGGTGGAAAATCTGAATAAAACAAAGTGCTAATTTAATTGGAAAGTAGTTTTTGCTTAAAAGACACTGAATATCTATGCTCAATTAATGTTCAATAACTAGGACCTTCTGCAATTTTCTGATTCCATATCAGTTACTTTTAAAATTTCCAACAGGGCTTTAGATCTTTTGACAATAGGGCTTAATAGTCAAAAACTGAGTTTACACTGTTCCCATGTGCCCTGGTCACCTAGACATTAAAACTACTGTCTTCTTAGATCTATTGGGGGTTGGTAGCAGAGTTTTATAAACTAACCAATGCTTTAAGACAGGGGTCTTCAACCTATAAGGCAGTGTGGGCCACATTAAAAAATTTGACGAAGCCGAGGGCCACTAAGCTATACTGCGGTATTTAGACTCTGCCCCCTCCTCACACACTTATGACCCATAACTGCCCCTTCTACAATTTTAATTATGTCTCATAACTGCCCCCCCACTGCAGTGCCCTCAGTAGTGCCCCTTATACAGTGTCCGCAGTAGTGGTCCCCCTTATGCAGGCCCCCATTAGTGATCCCCCTATGCAGTGCCCCTTATACAGTGCCCCCAGTAGTGTTCCCCCCTACGTAGTGCCCCCAGTAGTAGTCCCCCCCCCTATGCAGTGCCCCCAGTAGTGGTCCCTCTATGCAGTGCCCCCAGTAGTGGTCCCTCTATGCAGTGCCACCAGTACTGGTCCCCCCTATGCAGTGCCCTTTATATAGTGCCCCCAGTAGTAGTCCCCCTCCCATGCAGTGCCCCCAGTAGTGGTCCCCCCTATGCAGTAACACCAACAGTAGCCCCCCCAGTAGTGCAACCTGTAGAGGCCCTCCTATGCAGTGCCCCCAGTAGTGGTGCCCCCTATGCAGTGCCCCTAGTAGTGCCCTTTATATAGTGCCCCCAGTAGTGGTCCCCACTATGCATTGCCCTTTATATAGTGCCCCCAGTAGTGGTCCACCCTATGCAGTGTCCTCAGTATTGCCCATTATATAGTGCCCCCAGCAGTAGTCCCCCCAGTAGTAGTCCCCCTATGCAGTGCCCCCAGTAGTAGTCCCCTTATGCAGTGCCCCCAGTAGTAGTCCCCCTATGCAGTGCCTCCAGTAGTGGTCCCCCCATGCAGTGCCCCCAGTAGCAATACCCCCATGCAGTGCCCCCAGTAGCGGTCCCCCGCCCCAGTAGTGCCACCTGTAGTGGTCCCCCCTGATGCAGTGCCCCCCAGTAGTGCCCCAAGTAGTAGTCCCCCCCCCTCTCCGATGCAGTGCAGATGTAGACACACGTAAAAAAAATAAGAATAAAACACTTACCTGAATCCCCGCTCCGGCTCCCGCCGCCGTCCGCTCCTCCGTTCTCCCTCGCTGGCCCGCTCTGCATTATAGGAGAGACGTCATGACATCTCTCCCATTACCTACTGCGGGAGCCGGAAGATGGAGCTCATGAGTGAGTAGCCAGTGAGAGTCTGTCTGACTCTCATTGGCTGGCTGCCAAAGCAAACACACTGGCGGCGGCGGTGTAGGACGCTCGCAAGCGGGTCGATGGTTCCCCAATGCGCATGCGTACGACGGAGGGAGCTCCGTCGTGCGCATGCGCGAGACCCGCATAGCGACAGCCAAGCTGTCGCTATGGGTCTCGCACCAAAGGTGGCGCCCCCAGCACGACCTTTGGTGGGCGTGCTGGGGGCGTGGCTGCCAGACGGAGGCGTTCCCATGGGAACGCCTACCGTCTGGGTCCGGCCCCACTGACATCACTAGTGATGTCAGTGGGCGTGATTTTGGCTCTGATAGAGCCAAAATCACTCCAGGGCTTGCGGTCACGAGACCCTATCGCAGGGTCTCGTCGCAAGCCCGATGGTCGCGATGGTTTTGACCATCGCGACCATCATCATGGACGCTCGCATAAGCTATGCGAGCGTCCAAGAGGCCGCTCCATTTTTAGGTAGGAGGGCCCTGATTCAGAGCGAGT
Source organism: Taudactylus pleione (assembly GCA_031769625.1). Taxonomy (NCBI): domain Eukaryota; kingdom Metazoa; phylum Chordata; class Amphibia; order Anura; family Myobatrachidae; genus Taudactylus; species Taudactylus pleione. The sequence goes on along the minus strand of JAUIMM010000127.1, from coordinate 3,725,341 downwards.
GCTCTGGTCAGAGCGTCCGGCTCTGAATCAGGCCCTCTGTGTTGCCCATAATGACAGGTACAATCTAAAGTAACTACGTTCTTGTAAATAAGTGAATACATTCATTTATAATAGTAGAGAGACCTTTAACGGTTACAATTTATAGTACCAAACATTAGCTCATTTTTTTCCGATTTTGACTTAATGAAAACCTTTGAGATGCCACCAATAGATCACATTTTTTAAGTGGTCTTGCCTTATCAGAGTTAGAATCTCCTGATGCCGGTTGGATGGACGCCATGTATGGACTATTCTTAATATCCTCGTCATCACACATGATGTGGACAGCATATTCACCAGGTTCTTTTGGCCAGTATTTGACATCACATGAGCCATCACTTTGGTCATCGCATTCAATCTTCGCTTGAGATGGACCTTCAATGGCGAAGCCTGCAGAATATATGGGAGAATGATGAAGATCTGGAACTCATCGAAACACTGGTGCAAAATTTCTCTAACAAAAACCTTAAAAAAAAATAAAAAAAACCTCTGGACTTAAGTCAATTTTGCCACACAAGGAAGGGATACCAACAAATTAGCACAACGTTGTTCATTTTGTGTCACAACACAAAGTAATCAAAACTGTTCAACCACTTTCAAACCTGTTTGTGCTGTCATCTCCACACGGGCACGGCTAATAGGTTGCCACATCTGTGGCCAGGCTTGGAACAGAAACAGTCAGCTGGGGCATGGGCCAAATTGTGATTCAAAGCCCAAAAATGCAAAGTCAACTGAGAATGCTGTTGAACCATTTCTATAATGTCCTATATAAACATACTGCATATTTCTTTCCACATGGTTCAGTGACCTTAAAATAAAGTTCTCATATATCCGTACAAATGCATGTTAGAGAGAGCTACACGTGTTCTTGTAAGTATGCATATTGAGCATCTAGATTTGAAAAATTGCCTTTTGTGACCTGTGCAGAAATCCTTGCAGGATTACAGTGTCATTATGTTAAGTATGCTGAAGTACTCTGGTTAAAGCTAAATATCATTCTTTTTTCATCATGTTATAGGAAAATGAATGGAATTTCTTGGCAGAGCATGCAGTTAGCCAATAGATTTTTTGAAACATTAAGAAAAATGAATCTATTTATTCCAAAACTTTTGGATGGAATATATAGATTATAAAATAAATGATATATATATATATATATCCCAGAGGAAGAACCGCAAACACTTTATCAACTCAGGCAGTGGGTGCCCTAGGCTCTCCAAAAGATGGGAATGGGTTTTATTGAACGGGGGTACAATCGGAGTGAAGTTGACAAGGCCATTGAGAAATGCCTGTCGTTGGATAGGACTGATTTACTCAAGTCTGATAAAGAACCCAAGGTGAAACCTGAAAGGCTCATCTTTCCAACTACCTTCTCCATTTCTTCTGATAAATTAAGAAAATCTATTCTGAAACATTGGCATATCATCAGTTCCGACCCCATTCTTAAAAATACATGTCACAACAACCCATTGTTTGCCTAAAAACGTAGCAATAATTTAAAGACCTGGTGAACAATGCTGATATCCGCCCTGGTTTAGGAGCGGATAATTGGCTGACGCCAAAAAATGGGGCATTCCGCTGCAGTGGATGTGTCAATTGTAAATTTATTCTGACAGGGGATACATTTACCCATCCAAAGAGTGGCCAAAAATACTATCTACATCAACGGATGAATTGTGAAAGACGTTTTGTTGTCTATGCCATTATTTGTTCTTGTCCGATGGTGTCCATCAGTAAAACTATCAGGATGCTTAAAGAACGAATTGCTATGCACAGGACGTCGATAAAAAAGGCCTTTTCAGCAGTGGATTTGAACACGCCACCAGTGGCTAGACACTTCGTTGACCATGGACATGTGATGGGTGATTTTTATTTCATGCCTCTGCACCAAATTAAACCCCTGAGAAGGGGAGGTGACCGAGGAAAAAACTCCTTCAGAAGGAATGTGAATTGATCTATCAGTTAAAGACACTACGACCAAGGGGTCTGAATGATGAATTATCTTTCGATGTCTTCTTGTGATTTATGAGAGACACAGGTTTCTTTGGGGACTGCTAAGCATTGTCAATCAGTTATTTTTTCTATATTTTATTTGAATGTTTAGACATATACATGATTTATCTCTATAATAGAGTAGTTTTCTTTTTGTTATTTTCTTTTTTCTTCTTCTTTTACAGTATGTATTATGATGTTTTTGATGTAGATTTATATTTATATATGATCATCCCTGAGTGGATAATGTGTATTTGCACTTTGATTCTTGTATGTCACCTGTGTTGTGGAAATAGGGGCACCTGTCAGACAAGGGTTTTATTGGCTATCAGTGGGGTGTATTTATGGGTTAACATGGTAAGCACTTGGATGATGTTTATTGGTTTCCCCGCTACACGTGACGTAGTTATGTCACGTGATACCGGCACTTGAACTAGCCTAGACACGTGATGTTTTGACATCACATGCAGTCTGCCCCGAGAAGTTGCACTGGCATTGAGGTCTTTGCAGTGCTCTTCTCTGTATGGGCGTGTTTGTTTACATTTGACCAGTAAACACGTGGTGCATGCCGTGATACCGCTTCCGGTACGAGTGGTACAGCGTGGAGCTGAGTCCCCCGGCAGCGGCAGGTGAGATACATTTAGGCTTGTCTGATTAGGCGCACATTTTCCCTATTTATACACCATGTTGAGGCATTAGTGTGATGCTCTTGATGAAGGTGGTTGGACCACCGAAACGGCCGTCGGGCTTTTGACTGTACATATGGTATAAGGCCACCTGGCATTGATAAGTATCCATACTGCATTGCAGATGTGACATGCGCTTTATAGTCACCCGATTTAACATGGCTCTGCTAAAAATCCGGATTTTTTTGGGATGAAATTAAGGTCTGGTGTGCTGACTTTTTTTGATTCCTTATGGGGATCAATGCAACAGTATATATATATATATATATATATATATATATATCTCTATCTATCTATCTATCTACATGATGTGCTGAGTTGGTTCCTGTTATTTGTGACCCGTCTGGACCCATGCTGTTTTATTACCTTTGGATTGTTGTACCTTGAAAATGGTCTCTGTTTAGACCAAAATGTCGGTAATCTTACCTATGTAGCAACCATGAATAATTAACTTGCTGGCTCAATTAAACAAGTTGACTTTCTTATCTATGGTGAGTGCCCTCATTCCACTCTCTATTGTGTGTGGTATTGAAGTGTATATATATAGATTTTTTTTTTTAGCTGTACCCTAGGTTTTACGCTGAGGTCAGAGCCAGGTCACATGCCATATATAGCTCTACCCCTTAACTGCAATTTATGTTTACCTGCATATAAATGAACACTTAATTAAATACTTTCTTTAATAGACTTTTGTTACATACATCTCTAACTGAACCAGCATAACATTCATGGTACCCAACTATAAGTTTATGTATAGAAAATATATTAAAAAATAAATAAATAACAAATATACCAGTAAAAATAAGACCCCACTTTCTGAGGTTATTAAAATTGACCATACCAGTGGTCGGAGATCAGAATACTGTATTTAACCATCTATATATATATTCTTGACAATTTTTTCCCTTTAGTTGCTGAAACGGTCAGTTGTTGATACATTTTAAAATCAAATGTGCAAGTATAAAAGTTTACCCACGGACAACATTTTTGTGGCCAGTAAAAATTAATCACGGGTTGGCAAACCGGATCACAGCCCTCAGAGGTGAATAAGATGTATTTATGAAATTAACATGCACCGAGGTGTACTGAAATATTAGATCGGTACCTTATGTGAACTGAAATGAAAAACAGACATTGGTTATACAGGACGTGAAAAGATTTCAAAGCGCTATTGTGCTCCGATGCCTGGCATAGGTATCAGATTAAACATTACACCACCATCCTAACACTGGCAACGGTTGAGGGGTTCACACTTAAAAAAAAGGCAGCCCAAGGGGAACTGGTACTGTGCTATACCGGAGCGGTCTGGAAAATGTGTTCGACTATAAAAATCAGAATATTGTAAAGTATTTTTCAGCATGCCTAGGGGGCGACTCCAGTAATGCAATTGCAATAATTTTCTACTTCAATTTATCTTTATCTCATATTAATTTATTATAGAATATGCTATCTGCTCAGAACTACTCTTAATATCGCTGAAACGAATAACTGCTTTTAAATCAGACTGTCCTACATTTTAATCTTCCATTTAAAGTGGGAGGATCGTGGATGTGGCGCCTCGAATTGAGTAATCATGGCGCAACCCCTGGTACGGTGATTTGTGCCATTGAGCAACAGGGGGCGGTGCCACAATTGCTCGGTTTACTGCAGACATAAGACAAAGTGTCAGCACTGATCACAAACCAATAGGGCAGTGGTTCTCAAAATCAGTCCTCAGGACCCCACACAGGTCGTTTTCCAGGTTACCCAGCAGGTGCACAGGTGTAATCATTACTCACTGACACATTTTAAAATATTCTCAGGTGGAGCAAATTATTTCACTTGTGATTCTGTGAGGAGACCTGGAAAACATTCACTGTTTGGGGTCCTGAGGACAGAGTTTAAGAACATGTGCAATAGGGAATTAATTACTACAGTTTCCCAGTAATGATCATAATTAAGCCAATGGAATAACGTTTTAAGGTCCCCATACATCAGAGATTTATTACAGCAATCGTGCAATTTGCAATCGATTGTGTATAAAAATCTTTCCCTTTTTCAATCGATTGCAGAATTGCCACAATCTGCAATTGATTGAAAAAGGGAAAGATTTTTATACACAATCGATTGCAAATTGCACGATTGCTGCAATCAATCTCTGATGTATGGGGGGCCTTAAGACCATAGGTTACAATGCTCAGTCCATGTTTAATGGATATCCATGCTTGAGCACAGGTGGCTTCATTAGTACCTCAGTCAATTTGATTTATATATATGGACTCAATCATGGATATCGTTCAAACTCGGACCTTAATGGTGGAGTTTGGGAGCCTTTGGGTTAGACATAAAAGGATTGCGGATATGTCTCTTCCAGAAATACAGCGCTAGAAAAAGCTCAAATTGTGTGTAGTAACTTCAGTTCCCACAGATATGTGTTTGATACCACAATTCTTTAGTACTGGTTAAGAAAAACCTTGCATCGTATTCTGTGCAGCAATTAACGGTGGGGTGGGCAATAAGCGGCCGTCCAGCTGTTGCTGAACTACAAATCACAGCATGCCTTGCAACAGTTTTAGCATGGCCAATAGAAAGCTGTGGCAGGGCATGCTGGGATGTGTAGTATTACAACATCTGGGGGTCCGCTTATTGTCCACCCCTAGTTTAGAGTCTGGCTACATGAAGGCCTAGTCAATCATACTTCATGTGGAAGTAGGGTGGTAGGGTGTTGTGGTTCACCTTCTATTCAGTGTCCATGTGTTACCATATCTGAAAAATTAAAAGGTGCTTTGACCCCAAGGAAACAACTAAATACTTGAAAATGTTCAAACATACTTCATATGTCAGTCTCACCAATAAGTCACCCATAAACTTGTACAGTTTTGGAAATGAGGCAAGTGCATAATTATTAACATAACTATATCAATGGCTTACAAGAGAATATGATTTCTGCTGTCCTTTCAATTAAAAGACTTTACATTTAGCAACAAAAACATTTACTCTCAGATATTTCACTGCAGACGCCTCGCGTCGGAATGAGAAAAAAAATAATGTTCCTTTCATCATAAAGCCATCTGAATTCCACAGCACAAAGGGAACCATTCACATCACAACTATTTAAGACATGTGGCATCTTTTCTGCATGGAGTCTCTCCCCCTGTAATGATTATGGCAGAATAACAGCATTTTTCTTGGGAGGCCGTGACTGGTATGTAGCGGATATTTTCGGGTTTTATTTGCGTATCGATATCTTGGTACACACGAGCCCAAGAGTTACACGGTCTCTTGTGTTAAAAGAACAAGGTACAAGTACAAGAGATTCCTTGTCTGGACTATAAAGGACAGGAGTCGGCAGGAAATGCCCCACTGATCAATGCCCATTTGTCCTAATACTTGTACTGGATTACATAGAACTCTAGAATCAGACGTCACGACAACAGCTCTAGTACATGGTGACATGGTGGAATCAACAGAAAGAGAGCACCCTGAGACATCTGACCAAATGAAACCATCAATAGTCAACTAAGCAAAATGCCAAAGTGTTTCCGAGTCTCAATAAGAATGTATAGTATTGTTGACATAAATGTATAAAGATATTCAATGGTGAATTAATTATGTTACAATACGCTAGTAAGACTTAATAAGGGTTGCTAGTAGCAGAAAGTTCTGGGGGGAAAAAAACAAACCTAAAACACAGATATTTATTTTTTTGAGTGTGTCAAAAAGTTGAGCGGAGTTGGACAATTTGGCTGTAGTCATATAAAATAGATGGTTACTGCACATTGTGTGGGCCAGCCAACCAAAACTAATTTTCAATCATTTGGTCAATGGCTGTATTAAGTATGCAAATATTGGTCAACCAGCATACAGTATATAGGGCCAAAAGCAGCCTGGATGTTAGCCTGTATTGACAAAACCCCAGTATCAGAACAAGGCCTTGATACAGGGGAGTCCTTGTTTTTTAAGTGACAACACAAAACCTTAAAGTGTACCTATACGGGGTGTAGACAGAAAAACTATTAGCGGGAAAAAAAATTAAATCATGCAACTGTAATATCATGAGGTCCAACAGGCTGATTTTCATGAAGTTTCTAAAATAACAAAATGGCCACCAATCCACTGTGTGTGAGCAACAGATACACATCAATAATACAGACTGGTTACTATGCGTTGGATTACATGTGTACTATTTGCACCATGTTGTTATAGATGCCTTATAAAATTTCACGTAATATAAAAAAAAGAGACTCTTAACACTTACCTAATGACCCCACCTCCGTGCCAATGGACTCCACCACAAAGTCTGCCGATTTCCCTACAACACCCCCATAGAGCCCAGGTCCCCATGCCCGTACTTTCTGAGGACCAGCTTCAGGTCCCACCTGGACTTCAAATGGGCTGAAATAAATGAAAATAAAGACAATTATAATACATATGGAATATTGTATTTAAAGTATTTTGCACATGCACTGCCTGGAATAAGCAAAAATCTACTGTTCCAGGTGGGTGGCACGGTGTTCAAACATGAGGAAAGGCCACCATCGGTACAGCAGGCCAAAGTCTGTGGAACTAGGTTACCTGGGCAGGTGGGAATTTTTTTAATAAAAACAAAGTGCACAACAGGAGCTAAAAGCTTTAGGGTTGGAATTCAATTAGGCACGATAACTTGTTGCGAGTTATTGCACCCATAGCGCGATAATTCCACATAACGCGTCTATGTACGCTCCCTTTTTTCACGCAATCCAATTGCAAAAGTCACTTTGCGGCATTCGCTTGATAATGCTTTTACCCGCTATAAGTATAGGTGAAAAAGGGGAAACCTGACAGTACCCCTTAAAAAGGCAAAGTGATATAGGATAACAGTATAAAAGTGTATTAGTGGCCCTAATAAAAGTTTTGGGGGTTCTTAAATTGTGTCAAATGGCTGTTATATGCATTATTCTAAACAGTCAAATAATGATAGAAAGCAAATTTTTTATTTTTTTTTTGGGGGGGGGGCAAAATAAATGTTATACTTAAATTGGGGATGCATAAAAAATAAATGTCCATAAGCATATATTTGTATCATTTAAAGACACTTTAAAAAAAAACTTCAAAATATGCCTCCAACACCCACCTGCAGTCTTAAAAACACCTGTCCCATTCATATAGCACCCCCATATACCGTCCCACTCATACAGCACCCCCATATACCGTCCCATTCATATAGCACCCCCATATACCATCCACTCATACAGCACCCCCATATACCATCCCACTCATACAGCACCCCCATATACCGTCCCACTCATACAGCACCCCATATACCGTCCCACTCATACAGCACCCCATATACCTGTCCCACTCATACTGCACCCCATATACCTGTCCCACTCATACAGCACCCCATATACCTGCCCCACTCATATAGCACCCCCATATACCTGTCCCACATCAATTAAGCCATTTTCCTGCACTTTGTACTTTATCACCCCAAAAAGAGACATTATTGGCCAAATTAAGCTAATTAAAAATTATTTTTGCCTAATTAGTCATTAAAGAGGGTGTCCTCCTTAATGACTAATTAGGCAAATTAGTGGTTCTGAACCAAGTCCTGACATTTAAAATAAGCATATTCCCCAACTTATCCCCTGCTCAGGAGGTGGTGATAACTAATTTGTGATAATTGCTATGGAGAATTCCCATCCACGAAAACCGCGGCTAATAGGATTGCGTGATAGGTATTTCATCGATTTTCGTGAAAAAGCGGCTTATGGCTGCTAAGTGAATTCCCCCTTTAAACGTTTAATATATGCCTACATGCGAACATCCTGCAAACACCTTCGTTACACCCATACAGCCATGACTGAGTTATACATTGCCAGTAGATGCGTGCACTCAGCTTCAGAGAATGCGCAATTTAAACATGCAAAAGCTTGACCGCAGAACGGACTTTTATTCACTGCGCCAGGCCCAATGAATCCTGTAAGTCACATGATGCCAAAAAAAATAAATATATAATTATGCACTCTGACCGTCAGCAACCAATTTAGTCTTCATTCTAGCACCCTGCACCTGTCACAACCCCTGCAGTTCCTCTTTCCTGCCTGGGGTGTCACTCTCTGCTCTGGTGCTTCTAGCACACTCAGCTAATGCAACAAACTGCTGAGATGCAGATCAGAGTGTGCTAGAAGCACTAGTGCAGACAGCGACACCCCTGGCAGAAAAGAGAAACTGCACGGGATGTGACAGGTGCAGGGTGCTGGAATGAACACTATAATTAGATATATTTAATAGTTTAGTGAACTGAATCAATCTGATATCCTATTGGTTGCCATGGATTACAGACCCACATTCATTGCACATTGCACTGGATTATTAAATATTATTTTTAAATACAATATCTCTCAGACAAAGTAGAAACACTGTTCTGTACCCCATACACTGTTTCATGTTTAGGGCTTCCATTTAGACAACTGTTAGCAGAGAGTCCTCATGTTTAAAAGTAGATTTCAACTGCTACTTACCTACAAATACTTCATACAGGTTGAGTCTCCCATATCCAAATATTCTGAAATACGGAATATTCCGAAATACGGAATATTTTTAGCTTGACTGAGATAGTGATACCTTTGATTTTTGATGGTTCAAAGTACACAAACTTTGTTTAAGGCACAAAATTATTAAAAATAAAAGTATAAAATCACCTATAGGCTGTGTGTATAAGGTGTATATGAAATAGGGATGAGCGGGTTCGGTTCCCTGAGAACCGAACCCACCCGAACTTCGGGGATCCGGGGCGATCCGAGCCCAAGCTCGGATCTCCCTGTCTGCCCCGGATCCCTCTCCCGAGGCAAAACCTCGAGATCTGCTGTCGGATCTCGAGGTTTTGCCTCGAGCGGCCATTTAAAAAAAAATGCCTTTGCCTTTAATGGGCAAAGTGCTGATTGGCTGACAGAGCCGTCTGTCACGGCTCTCAGCCAATCAGCATTATGGTGCTCATTTGCATGTAGCACGGACTCGTGAGATCCGTGCTACATGCATCTGTGTGATTGACAGTGACACAGAGCACAGATGGGTCAGTGAGACCCGTCTGTGCTGCTGTGTATTTCAATGACACAGATGCACGCACGGACCAGGAGATCCGTGCTACTTGCATCTGTGTCATTGACACAGAGCACTAACGGGTCCGTGAGACCCGTCTGTGCTGCTGTGGTAAATAAAAAAAAAAAAACCTGTGTAAAAAGAGAAAAAAATGGCGTCCTCCCCCCCAAAAAAAGAGCAACCAGCCCCGGGCATTAGTGACCCAGTGCTGGGTGTGCTTAAATACAGGGGACAAACGACATAGGGGTCCCCTGTACTTAAACACAACCAGCACCGGGCTAGTCAGAACCAGAGCTGGTTGCCAAAATACGGGGGACAAACGACGTAGGGGTCCCCCGTATTCTGCGCAACCAGCTCTGGGCTCTGATCCGGTCCTGGTTCTGGAAATACAGGGGAAAAAAATGAGTAGGGTTCCCCTGTATGTTCCAGAACCAGCACTGGACTTTTTCTAGCGGGGGGCTGATGCCACAGCCAGGGGAGCCCTTTCACCGGGCCCCCCAGCCGCAGCATCAGCCCTGACCGCTAGTCAGCCCAGGCCGGGGATCCCTGGAGAGCTGGGGACCCCCCCAATAAAGGGGTCACCCTCTCCAGGGCACCCCAGGCCCAGGCTGATAGCCCGGGGCTATCCCCGCCACCCCTGGTGGCGGTGGGTGGCGGGTTGATTGTGTGGTGTGGTGTAAATAAAGAATATCAAACATTGTCTTTACAAGTAGAACTGCAAGTCCCAGCAAGCCTGCCCCGCATGCTGGTACTTGGAGAACCACAAGTACCAGCATGCAGGGCATTAAGGGCCCACTAGTACCTGTAGTTCACCTGTAAAAAAATGTTTTAAAAAAACACAGGACACACACACCGTGACAGTATAAGTTTATTAAACATACATACACACACACACACACACACACACATGTACACATACTCACCTATGTAACCCTGTAGCATCGGTCCACTTGTCCGGTAAAGTATCCATAGGGGACCTGTGAAAAAAAACATACTCACCATCTCCTATGCGAGGTTCTGTCCTCTTCGTTCCAAAGTAGGCATCCCCGGACTTGGCAAAAAAAAAAACGAAAACGCGATCCACGAACTTAGTACCGTTCTATAGAACGGTACTTCCCGAATGAGAGCTTAGCGGCGGGGTATCACCATGGAAACCCCGCTGCTAAGCGTTCATTGGCTGAGAGAGGTCATCTCCCGTCTCTCAGCCAATGAACGGCTCCCTCCATTGTAGTCAATGGTGGGAACCGCAGGGTAAACTTTAATAACCTTGCGGCTCCCAGCATTGACTACAATGGAGGGAGCCGTTCATTGGCTGAGAGAGACGGGAGATGGCCTCTCTCAGCCAATGAACGCTTAGCAGCGGGGTTTCCATGGTGATACCCCGCCGCTAAGCTCTCATTCGGGAAGTACCGTTCTATAGAACGGTACTAAGTTCGTGGATCGCGTTTTCGTTTTTTTTTTTTGCCAAGTCCGGGGATGCCTACTTTGGAACGAAGAGGACAGAACCTCGCATAGGAGATGGTGAGTATGTTTTTTTTCACAGGTCCCCTAGGGATACTTTACCGGACAAGTGGACCGATGCTACAGGTTACATAGGTGAGTATGTGTACATGTGTGTGTGTGTATGTATGTTTAATAAACTTATACTGTCACGGTGTGTGTGTCCTGTGTTTTTTTAAACATTTTTTTTACAGGTGAACTACAGGTACTAGTGGGCCCTTAATGCCCTGCATGCTGGTACTTGTGGTTCTCCAAGTACCAGCATGCGGGGCAGGCTAGCTGGGACTTGCAGTTCTACTTGTAAAGACAATGTTTGATATTCTTTATTTACACCACACCACACAATCAACCCGCCACCCACCGCCACCAGGGGTGGCGGGGATAGCCCCGGGCTATCAGCCTGGGCCTGGGGTGCCCTGGAGAGGGTGACCCCTTTATTGGGGGGGTCCCCAGCTCTCCAGGGATCCCCGGCCTGGGCTGACTAGCGGTCAGGGTTGATGCTGCGGCTGGGGGGCCCGGTGAAAGGGCTCCCCTGGCTGTGGCATCAGCCCCCCGCTAGAAAAAGTCCAGTGCTGGTTCTGGAACATACAGGGGAACCCTACTCATTTTTTGTCCCCTATATTTCCAGAACCAGGACCGGATCAGAGCCCAGAGCTGGTTGCGCAGAATACAGGGGACCCCTACGTCGTTTGTCCCCCGTATTTTGGCAACCAGCGCTGGTTCTGACTAGCCCGGTGCTGGTTGTGCTTAAGTACAGGGGACCCCTACGTCGTTTGTCCCCTGTATTTAAGCACACCCAGCACTGGGTTACTAATGCCCGGGGCTGGTTGCTCTTTTTTGGGGGGGTGCACGCCATTTTTTTCTTTTTTTACACAGGTTTTTTTTTTTTTTTTTTTACCACAGCAGCACAGACGGGTCTCACGGACCTGTCATTGCTCTGTGCCAATCACACAGATGCATGTAGCACGGATCTCCCGGGTTCGTGCTACATGCAAATGGGCACCATAACGCTGATTGGCTTCCTGTCTGCCACTGCAGTGCCACTCCTAGATGGGCCACGTGTTTGTGCCGCCCCCTTGTGTCGCTTAGCATAGTCATCCAGCTTCCTCGGTACAACCTTTTGGCCTAAAAACAATATTGTGAGGTGTGAGGTGTTCAGAATAGAGTGGAAATGAGTGGAAATTAATGTTATTGGGGTTATTAATAGCGTAGGAACAAAAAAAGGCCCATTTATGTGATTTTAGCGGGGTTTTTTTATTTTTTAAGAAAAAATCCAGATCCAAAACACAAAACCCAGAACCCAAAACACGGAAGGGTGGTTTTGGCAAAACCAATCCAGATCCAAAACACGAAGAAAGATCCAGATCCAAAACCAAAACACAAAACACGAAAAGTGTCCGGTGCACACCCCTAATATGAAACATAAATAAATTTCATGTATGTACACAAACTTTGTTTGAGGCACAAAATTATTGAAAATATTGTATAAAATTACCTTCAGGCTGTGTGTATAAGGTATATATAACACATAAAAGCATGTTTAGATTTGGGCCCTATTCCTAAGACATTTCAATATGGTATGCAAATATTCCAAAATACGGAATATTCCGATATCCAAAATACCCCTGGTCCCAAGCATTTTGGATATGGGAGGCTCAACCTGTATTACAAATATCTTGCCCTGTGATAACAGACTGTACATGCCACATCAGACCCATTTATTAAACGGATATCCTCCTCTAGCACATTCCCAAATCATTACAAAACACAAAAGAATGAAAGAATTGCATAAGAAAAAAAGACTTCAGTGACCTTTGCATAGTGATGACATTCTAGGACTGGGTTAATGATTTCCCTGGTCTACTATATAGGAGGTTACGATATGTGCTAGTATATTGCTGCAGGTATTTAATTTTACCCAGTTACTGGGAGACTTCTCACCCTTGCCAACGTTTAAACTAAACAGGAGGGGAAGGGGCTTGTTAGAGGGCACGAGACCTGGGACCAAGTGTACTTTATATGTATGGCAACCAAGTGATCTGGTTGTAACCATCTAAAGCTTGTATACGGCCAGACTACCAGGGGCGTAATTAGGTATTTGAAGGCCCCATAGAAAAAGTTTGTAGGCGCCGCTTTGTACCAACCAATGGTGAAAATGTATATAACATATGTAACTTTGACAAGGAAGATGGGCACCCCTAAGCCCCATAGCAGCTGCATCTAAGGTAGTTACACCCATGCAGACTACAACAAATTCTCTATACCATGGACAGAAAGTTATTAACATATTGTAAAGCGAGAGAGAGGCAAGTCTATGCCGTGATAGCAGCTGAAATATTTACACATCCAATAATGCCCCAATTTGTGGCTAAATAAACATAATGATGAATTCCACTTTTTATAAAGTACTTGCAAAATTGTAAAGTTTTAATACTATTAAGAGCAATCAATGTCGTCCAGTCCCATTTTAAGGGTCCAGTTAGCAACGGTTATGTTACTGCCACATAAAGTGGTCTGCTGTGCATAGGATAACGGCCTGAAAAGATCCTGAAACTTTAATAAATATGTATGTGAATGTTCTGCATAGCACGACACCACGGGAAATTACATGAAAGTAGTTTATGCAGTAAATCACTGCATCCTACACGAAAATAGTCTGAGATAAGCTGTTCCCATGACAACAGGATGCTTTCACTGAGCAAATATCTCAGTCTCACAATAGTGACTAGCTGGAAATAGGAAGAGGAAGAACGGATATGAAATGTGTTTCTTAATAAACAGATTCAACTAGGAGCTATATTTCACTATATGCCATAACAATTCTATATACACTTAGGAAAAAAGTTTGTGTGCCATATGTTTCATTTCGGTCTACTTCCTTTATTAGGTCAATGGAAAATTCCACATTAAAAAAATAGATAAATACGACAACCCTTAACATGGTAATTAATATTTACAGGACATAGAGGTCTATTTACTAAGCAGTGGTAGGAGACAAAGTGAAATGAGATAAGGTACCAAACAATCAGCTCCTAACTGCCATGTCACAGGTTGTGTTAGAAAAATGACAGTTGGGAGCCGATTGGCTGGCACCTTATCTCCTTTCACTTTATCCTAACACTGCTTAGTAAATAGACCCCACAATCTTCTTACCTTTTAGGGATCTGATGTCCACCCCAAGTGATGGTCGCCACATGTTTTCCAGGGTGCAGGGGGTAATACTCAAACAAATGGACGCCATCTACCGCCTCCAACTCTTTCACAAGCTCATCCAGGCCCTCTGCCAAAAGACATCAGCACAATGTTAGCTTTATCTCAGTGTAGCTTTTAGCCACGCGGAGGAGAAGACAAATGAGTCCTCTAAATAGACATGGTGGAATTTTCAAGCTTTGGACAGGATGCCCACAAACTCCTACATTGTAGATGTTCGGTATTAGACATGCTCAGGATATGCCTGGAATGTCTAATATTTTCAGCATTGGCTACATCTGTGCAGATCTATGGTTCACTAACCAGGACACTGTATCATATCTATATACACACGCACAACGGGGAAAAACATTAAAGACTTCACACCTAAGGATGAATGATCCGGCTGTCCCAAATCTTGTTTAATGCTTTTTTCACTGTGTCGCTTTTAATCAATTATATTATAGGTCATTCACATTAAACTTAGGCACTGGAACATGTTATTTTGTACTTCTGGTCTAGAGAATTTGTGAAAGGATTTAGACAGCCCACGACAACACGCCACAGACAGCAAGATCTAGAGCAATTACCTGATCACAGCAATCAAACGGTTTAGTGCATATTTAAAAAAAAAAAATAGCAGCCTGTTTTAAGCTGGGTATACACTGGAGCGATGGGCATTCGTTCCGACATCAGAAAGAATACCCTTGAATGGGGGTATCCCGTACACATTGGGACGAGTTTATGAACAATGGAACGATCACTATTCCATCCTTCATAAACTTACTGAAGGTCGCTAGCAATCTCTCTGAGCGATGCAGGCAATTCGTCGTTACAAAGCGACAAATCGGGCCAACATCGCTCCATTGTGTACCCAGCTTAAGGGAAGTGGTTGGCAGTAATGTGATGGCCATAACTATTGCCATTTCTGACACTGGGCATGTGTGGCTCCATTTTGAAAGAAAAAAAATCCGTGATAACTCCTGCCTCCAGCTTTTGCTTAATCGAATAAATAATTAAAAAACAGCGAATGATAGACTATGACCCCACTGCAGAGCAAATAGTGAAAAACTAATCTAACTTAATAAAGAAAAACACCAGAGCCATAAAATGGGTATAAAGAAGGACATTCTTATTTAAAATGTTATTTGAGAAACCTGTATGGTAGTAAAAGAAAGAAAGACCAGTTAATAATAAAGACACTTGCCAAAACCAATTTACAACAGGCCTACAATGGGTGCCAAATGCCAGCCCATCAACACAACAATGGGTGCCAAATGCCAGCCCCTCAACATCGACCAAGCTTGGGTATCAATCTACACCCTCCAATGACACAAAAAGGCCCACCATTCCAGGTGGTGCCACTGACACCAGTAGGGTAGAATCAGCTTATCCTGTGTATTGAAGGGGAGAGCACCTTAAGAACTAGTGCGACAAGATGACCGCTGACTTCCATCGTTTCCCAACACACTCAAGGGAGAGTGGGGTGGAATTTTTTAATGAAAAATAGGCCTCAGACAAGGCAACCTGTGCCTATAAAATTTATTCTACCCATAACGTCGCCTACCAATAATTCTCAAGTGGTCCGCCCTTCTGCACTAAGCTTCACTACCCTAAGACAGGCTGTTCCCAGCCCGGGGGTTTAAACCTGTTATTCTAACCATGGAAACTGCTGTTTCCACAAGATTTAAAGGGGCGATAAGGTTGATAAATGGTCCCTTTTATATTTGAGCATGAATGGGGTTTCCTTTATAGCTCTGTGACACAAACTACCATGACAAAGTGATCATTATAATCCAGTATTGGTCAAGAACAGTGAGAGCTCCACAGGAACCACACTCATCACTCCCTACTATTTGGGAAAACAGGGGATAAAGTATTCCAAATAAGTATCTCTTTGTTTTCTCAGCACCAATCTGGTTTCTTGTGAACTTAGAATTTTTTTTTCCCCCTCTTATACAATTTGTTTTTTTCAGACATTAATAAAATATCCGAGTATAGCGCAGTCTGAAATAGTTATGTAAAAACCAGCAAACTGATATGTAAATGTACAAGATGTCCATAAATACATGCTCACTATAGTGTCCCACTGTAAAGGAAATCAGAAAATAACAAATCGGCTATAAATAAACAGCAGGGCCAATCCCTTCACAAAATTTTACATTCTCCACAGAGAATAATAAAAAAATACAATATAATTGTTCAGAACATCCAACGGATACTAATGTCCACTCCTTGCTATGAGACTGAAGACAAAATGGCTCAGGTATCGATTACCTAGAAATTTTATTTTATCTGGCAAAAGCGATTACAGATTTTTGCATTAAAGTATTATAGTAAATACACCCCAAGAGGAGGGAACGTTTGCAAACAGTGTAACAATACCAGACACTTACTTGGCCCTTTCACCGAGACATGGAGGTCACCACTTCCTGCAGGCCTGGTGTCGACCTTAAAATCAGCAGTTTCTCTAATCCTGACGCCTCTGGGCTGCAAGCCACGTCCGCTGGCTCGACAAGCATTCGGGTTACAGGCTGTTGAAAAGAAAAGTGATAGGAGCACGTTTTCAGATATTCATGTAATGATAACACTCTCTGTGTGATGCTGACAACTCCATGCTTCATGAGTGATGGTGGAAGGAGAGCCACGGAGCGAGAATTAATGGAATAGCATGCCGGGCCCTTTAACAGAGCTGGTAAAACATTTTGGGAGCAACAAACAACACATGCAAAATGGCAAAGAGTCTATATTGACCATACAAGAAATATATGACTATTGTAGCATAAATATTTTTTCATTTACTTTTTCCATGTTATTTAAGTTGATAGACTCTCTCTGCAAACCATTATTGGGAAATCTAGGTGGTGGGGGGACCATTATGAGCATGCTGGGCGTGTAATCACCAGTTTAGGGTGTATTCACTCACAACTTACAGTACTTTAAACTACAATCATTGTTATAATAAATTATGGCTATAATATTTGTTTTGTCCATTTAAGGGGCGGGATTCAATTAGAGGCGAAGGTGATACGTTTTCGTGCCTGTTAACTTATCATGCATATCGTCTGATAATTTTACTTAACACCTGTATACGAGTGTTAACATATCGTGCAAATCCAATTAGAAAATGGCTGATTAGTGTTTCACCTGATTCTTGCTGGTTTTAAGTACAGTATAGACAAAAATTTAGAAATCTGCCTGTACACCAAAAACAAGACAAAAATAATATTGGATAAGAGTATAAAATCTTTTAGTGTTCATAATAAAAGTATTTGGGGTTCTTTAATTTTTTCAGTGTTTGAGACAGCCATTTGACTCAATTAGAGAAAACTTCAAAAGACACCTCTAAAACCCACCTGCAATCTTAAAAACACCTGTACCATTCATACAGCACACCCATATACCTGTCACACATCAATTAACCCATTTTTCTGCACTTTTTCACACCCAAAATTACGTCAATATTGGCCAACTTAAGCTAATTAAAAATTTATTTTTGCCTAATTATTCATTAAGGAGGGTGTCCCAGTGGTTCTGAACCAAGGGCCTGATTCAGAGTTGGGAATAGAGAGAGATAGCACTTAACTGTGTACCTGGACAAACCATGTTGCAATGCAAGGGGTGTATGTAAATACATAATTTTTTTTTTCAAAGAGGGTAAATACTGGCTGCTTTTGCATGTAGCCCACAAATACTGCACAGATTTATTATTACTCTACAATTTAGATGTCAGTTTGGATACCTCTCAAATCTAAATCTCTCTGCACATTTTAAATCTGCCCCACCTGCAGTGCAGCATGGTTTCACCAAGATGATCAGTTGGAGAGAGATATCTCTCTCTATTTCCAACTCTGAATCAGGCCCCAAGTCCCAACATTTTACCTTATAATAGGGATTTTTTCCAACTTTTCACCTGCTGAGGAGGTGGCAAAGAAACAAAAAAGGTGTTAAGTCCTATGTAAAAATATTGGGTGTTAACTTCACCTGCAACTGAACTGGGCGATAATCACTTTTCAGGAAAAGTGCAAACTTTTTACACGAAAACGACTTATCGCTTCTAATTGAATTCCTCCTTTAGTTTTGGATCATAAATTAGGATTAGGTACATATTTAACAGATGACTAGTTTTAAACAATTATTAAGCGGAAAAGGTAGATACAGTCAACTAGTTTTCATGTGATATGTCCACTAGAGTCAGTTTCATTGAAGTTTATGGACAGGTCATTTTATTGGTATGCAATCATTGCAAGATTCAGAATGTCACATTATTCATGTCTACATTATGAAGAGAGCAGCATTTGGTTATACTGCGATAATATGGTTGACATTCTCACTATCAACGAGCATAATGACAACATGTTGATAATATTGCAGTGTTGACTTGTAAAATGTCGTCATGTCAACTATTAGACCTTATCAACATGCACGCTGAACATCAGACCGTGTGGAAATGCTGAAGGACAGCATTATGATTGACGAACTGGTATACCAATTTTATGGTGTCCTACTAGTTAATTTGTACAGATCAGCATCCATTATTTAGTATTATCTTTTATTCATATACATCAGTGGTTCCCAGACTGGGTGCCGTGGCACTGCAAGGGTTGGTGGCCAAATCAAACTATTTATGATCAATGTGATAGGCAAATCCAGTGCTGTTGTCCTTCATAAAATATGTGGACAAACAGAAGCGCAAACCTGTCCACCACATAACGGATCATAAGGATTACAGGTAATAACATTACTTAATTTAATAATTGTTTTCGGAATTCTACAAAAAGAAACATTTGGCCTAGAGGTGCAGTGATAAAATGAGGACACTATAGGGTGCCATGACTCAATAAAATTTGGGAACCACGGCTATACATTTTGCATAAAATATATTAAAAGGTCTATGTGACAGCAGTAGGATTAGCCTTTAGCCTAAAGCTTGTGCTCTACACTGCCGTACTAATATGTGGCTTACTGATTTGCAGGTGTGGCATCAGCAAAACAAAAAAACACCCAACAGGGGTATTGCCAGTGGGCAAGAAGCATGACTGGTGGAAAAGGGGCATGTAAGCACATCCTGGGGAAAAGGTCAAATTTTGAACAATTCTTTTTAGCTCTACCTGAAAACTAGGGAGGTATGTAATGTGCAGTCATCATACAGTCTTCAAACACGTACATACACCGGTCAGAGAAAGCACCAGTATATCATTAGACCAAACCTCCTAATTTTAGGACTTATGATTCTGTATGGGATGTAGTCAGCATCCCGGCAGTCCGACGGTCTAAATACCAGAGTCAAGATCTCGGCTCCAGAATCCCAACCACCGGCATCCCGAAAGTAAGTATCGGGGGTTAGGTTTAGGGATGTACAAATAAATCATACCTTGGCTCCAATTATTATAATTGCCTTCCACACTAATGTGTGGTTTTAGTAATTTAGGGCTTTGTGGAACATTTACAACAAGCTGCATGTAATGGATTTTTCTAACTGATTAGCATTTGCAGACTAGAACACGGGATTAGAACACGTCTTTTGAAATAATACTCAGTAACCCCATCTATATTTGCCATGAAATTATTACGGGCTCCAGATCCAACATATACTAATCTACTAGCAATATAGTGTACAAGAATGATAGTAATAATTGTTGTATGTTTCTGGATTATGCACTAGATTATATGCAAGAAAAAAATATACTTGACAACCACTGCTTTATTGAAACAATAAAAACAAAACTAGAGTTGTCTTTAATTGACTGATACATGTACACCATACAGGTCCTCTGTCTAATTAAAACCAGGTAAGGTCGAGAGAGGCCACAGAATTTACATGCGTCAGTAATTAAAGGGATGAGTTGGCAATCCTTTCATGTCTGGTAACCTGTGACACTATTTACATAAATAAACTTGCTAATGTCTAGTTACATTGCAGAGGTGGTAAAACCACAAACCTGGAGACTGAGAGATAACTGTGTGTGGTATGTGGCAGCCAGAAGAAAAATAAACTGCAGACCAATAATGACCAGTAATGTTTCATTGGTAAGTTACAGTTATCATCTAAACCACACATGGAATTGATCTATATATTCCACATAGGCCTATAAAGCACAGACGGTAAGTAAATAGTCATGTCTAGGCTGGGAAATGAATTCAGACAAGCTCAAAGCATATTGGGTCATACAGCAATGGCAATGCCAACTGAATCTTACTGGTAGCATACTGGCATTCTGGCCACACTGCCACTAAAAACAGCACGGAGTTAGAGCTTTCTTATTTCAGTGTTCCACTTATTCCATGTTTTATTTGAACAGACTTTATAAAACGGTTTTTAGAATTATTCTTTATTTTTAAATAACATTTAAATGTATGTAGGTACAGCAGGGGCATATTGAGCTCCTAGGCACAAAATTAATGGCTTTCCCCCCACCACACAATTTTATTATTTTTATTAGGTTTAAACCCTAATTTGGCAATTACCAGTATAACAGAATATAATAATAAACCAAACCATGAGCTATGACATCTCATATTATATGTGCGCCACTTGCTGGGGATGGGCAGCACTCAGGATACTTGTTTTACTTCCGTCACTGACCGTAATATCAAACAAGCTGATACCTGGTGGCAGTCTGTAATTTCTCAGCAGCGAGGAGGGGGACGTGAGGGGCGTGTGCACTCAAGAAGACATCTTAACCCACAGGTGCCAGCTGCTGTGGGCGGGGGTATGCACTCTGCAGGAGGCAGGTGACTAGGTCGCTAGTGTACTGGGAGACTTCCTCCTAAGGGCACACGCCCCCGTACTCGCTGCCCCTCCTACCCTCTGTTCTGTGGCTACAGCAGATGTACGGCTGTCAGCACCCCAATTGCGCAGCCCGAAATGCCAAACATACTATTTGAAAAATAAAATTTAAGAGGGACCATGGTCATGCCTCCCTGTATTGGACACACCCCCTTTCAGTACCGGGGCCTGTGTCCGTCCTCTATGGTCAGCCCCCAGGCATACACTGATTGGTCTATCCAATTTCCGTAACTACAAAATATGTCCACTGTACTGTACCATATGCCATCTTTAGTGGAATGTAAACCAAAGGTACAAACTCAGTCTGCGCATATCCTACCGTCCAAACTTCACTCAAAATGGTGTACGGTACATTGGAAATGTTACGTAGTTACTGGGAAATGTAAGACTGACTGTAATAAAACGTGTGTCCAAGTTCCACCCCCAGCAGGTGGAGCCCCTAGGCACGTGCCTCACCTGCTTAGTGGGAAATTCACCACTGAGGTACAGAAAAAGTAAAGCAGGTGACATTTCTAATAGTCATAGAATTGTACAAAACAAAATATAGTTAATAAAATACATTGGTTACTTAACATCAAACCAAACAAACAAAAACAGGCACATCTCAGGGAAACATGTACATGCTACTGGCCTCTAGATAAAGGATGTTAGTTATCCATCCTCCCCATAGATTACATTATGAAAAAGGATGGATGAGGACTTTATGAAAGGGATTTGTGGTTAAAAGGGATGGCATGTACCACAGATAGTGAGAGATAGCCAAAAGGCCAGGCTGATGTAGTTACACTCCGATTGCCTAAAAGCCAATAGGCACAGGATTATGTTGGAGATTTTATAATTATATACACAAACACACATCATGTTGGTAATGTCTACAGGGTTTATTATTGGCGTAGAGATACCAATACTAAGGAGGATCTAAACTCAAAATAAGATACGACAAACATAGCCTAACACAGAGCTTGACATACCCCGGGCGCCAGGTCGCTATGGCGACAAAGACTTTAGACTTGACGATCGGGATTTCCAAGCCACCCTCCACCCCGCCGCCGCAGAGAAGCTCCATTTGTCGGGCGCCCGCTGAAATTTTACCAGCGGGCACCCGACTCGCTGCAGCCGGGGTCGGACTTCCCCACAGGCACTATGGTAGAGACGTCATGACGTCTCTCTCCCAAAGTTCCGAAGGGCGGCAGACGGCAGCGGACGCAGGATCCTGGCCTAAGGCAAGTATTAGTACTGGGGGCACTATTAGACTGGGCTTAGTACTGGGGGTACTATTGCAGGGGGCTTACTACTGGGGGCACTATTAGAGGGGGCTTACTACTGGGGGCACTATTACAAGGGGCTTACTACCGGGAGGCCCTATTACAGGGGGCATTATTAGAAGGGGTTTACTACTGGGGGCATTATTAGAGGCGGCTTACTACTGGGAACACTATTACAAGAGGCTTACTGCTGGGGGCACTAATACAGGGGGCTTACTACTGGGGGCATTATTTCAAGGAGCTTACTACTGGGGGCACTTTTACAAGGGACTTACTACTGGGGGCACTTTTACAAGGGACTTACTACTGGGGGCACTTACAGGGAGCTTGCTACTGGGGGCACTTTTACAAGGGGCACTATTGCAGGGGGCTTACTACTGTGGGCACTATTACAAGGGGCTTACTACTGGGGGCACTATTACAGGGGGCTTACTACTAGGTTGAGGGACACTGAAAGGGTATATGTGGTGGTCTATACAAGCTTTCATCATTTTGGTAATGGACGATGGTCTGGCTCCTAAACTTTTAAGATGGCTCCTAGATTTTACAAAAATTTGTCGTGCCCTGGCCTAACATGTTAGGCAGGGATTAACACATGTGAGAGAGTGATAAGTATATTCTGCCATATTCCTCGACTGTAAACTGTCATAAGCATTTCTCTTAATGAGGGCAGCACTATGCAAGTTTATTCCACAAAGTGATGTGTGAATGACATTTACAGAAACATAACAGCAGGAAGTGACTTGACTAACATGTTAGTCTCTCTATAAATCTAACTTCACAGGTATTATATGCTCAGTTATTACAAACCTTACTGCCTACCCCAACATTTACTACTGTAAAATAAGGATTGAATAAGCCCAACCCCATGTACAGAGCCACATTTCCGTCAAGTCACATTCATTTCTTTCATAAGTCCAGACAATTTTAAAGTCAACTATTATGGACGGTTCCACCATAAACCTGTACCATTGGAAGGTACAAGACAGTCTTATTAAACATATTTTGGGTTTGGCTCCACTGTAGCACTATTTTATTGGTTCTCCATTAAGACATGAAATAACTTTTGAATAGAGAGGCTAAGGGGTGAAAATGTGACTCTTTGTACTGTAAGACACAGGGGAAGGGGATCAACACAACATATCCACAATAGCAGAAGTCTGAGCAACACAACATCCTGCTGAGTCTTACCAACCCTGTCCTGAACACAACTATGAGGCTTAAGCTGTGAAGTCCATTATCCGGCAAGGGTAGAGCAGATCAGAATTGGGAAGCAGAGATCTAGAAGCGCAGTAGGAAGGAGGAAGCAGATGAGAGCAAAGCAGTAGAGAGCAGAACAGAAATATCTGATCAAAGCAAGAAGCTATTTATCTAGCCATTTTATATGCCGGAAAATATTGCAAAACTAATATTATTGTGGACAGATTACAGTAGACAGTAAGGCAATCAGATTACATTAGAATGTTGTTTGTTTCCATTTCTGAAATGAAACTCATTTAAAAACATTTACTAGTTCAGGTGAACTTTTTCTTGATCTTTATAAGATCTACGTATATAAAAGTTATGCATGGAGAATTTCAGAAAAATAAATTATGTCTAATCTCCCCTCCCCCCAAGCAACTAGCAACACTATAGCACTGGTCATTACATAATTTTTATCAGCAGTCGACTTTATTATATATAGACTATACAGGCTACAGATAACATGTTGGGTTCAGCTGATTGTATATGTATTGGCATGGGCATAACTACCAGAGGTGCAAGGGGTGCAGCTGCTATGGGGCCCATCTTTCTTGTCAAAGTTACAGGTGTTATATACATTTTTCGTCATTGGGTGGTACATAGGGGCCCTTACAAACTTTTGCTATGGGGCCTTCAAATATCTAGTTATGCCCCTGGGTTTGGATATGTGATAGCCTTTCAAATCACCTACATTGATAACTAGTACATTCATCCTTTATACTTTTAAACTTCTCAAGGTGTTCATTCCTTGAAAATCACCCAGTGCCAGTTTCCTTCCTTGGATGTATTAGTTGGGGGACTTAAAATGGGTATTCCTGAAAAGTTTTCTTTGCTGGGCATTATCTTTAATTTTTAATTTTTAAGACAGATACAGCTTAATTTATTGAATATAAAAACAAAAATTTACACTCATCCATGAAAAAAAATAAAATGTGGGATGTTTCAACGTTCAGTACTCACCTTCTCCAACATTGACCACATAAGGGCTTTTGGGCGTGGCTTCCCCACCAAAATTGATACAAACACTGTGAGGGCCTGCTTTTACTGGTTTGTAGGTACATCGATATACACAATTTCCTTTATCTTCAAGAGCAATATCAACAGTATTGTTCCTCCCCAGAGGATCTGTCACCTCTATGCCAATATCGCCAATTCCTGCCCCTATAGCAAATACACAGAATTACAGATTATTATTTCAGATGGTAATATTTTAACCATGTTGCATGTACAGATAACGTGTATTCCAACCAAATTCTATTAATATTAGTAAACAATCAAATCTATTTTAAACATGCTACAGAACTCTCACTCTTTTTCTGGTAGAAATATAACATAACAGTAGTAGCAGTTTTGATCACTGTTTGATCTCGTAGTCAGACACGTCACATCAATAAATTAAATTCCAAAAAAAACAACACAGTTTTTATTCTTGTTCTAATTAAATTATTCAGTAACCAGAACATGGATTTTTACATATCCATATAGACACACAGCAGATTACACAGAGGCACATGTGAGAAATGGTGTTAACTGTAGACAAACAGATTTCACAGAAGACGAAACAGTGACTTTCCACCACTAGTTTAGCGAATAGTAATCCCAAAGGTTGTTCTTTATACAGTCCCCAGGATGCTTGTTTTTTTCTTTTTGGTTTTGCCAAATGTATTTATTTACATTTTTTTCCAGAAAAAAAATCTGCAGTAACTCTTAGGGGCATATTGAATTAGGTATGAATAGTCGAGAACTTTTCGCATGGCGAGGTTTTTATCATCATCGCTGGTTTTCCATGCGGAATAGTATCACGCGTCTCCGCTTATCCCCGTATTCAAGTAGAAATCATTGAAATCGTCACCTCGTGAATTCGGACTTGGCGAAAAGTACTGTAAAAAAATGGCGAAAACACTCTGTAGCCCCCAAAAAGCTGCACTAACATAGGGAATCACTATATGGGGGGTTCTAGTACCCCTTATAAAGCTAATCTGTTTTTTTTTTCTCCAAAAGCTTGCTATTAGCGTCTTTGCATAAGTGGTGAAGAATGGCATTAGGCAATATTTTCCAGCAAAATACCTAGTCCCAGCAAATTTGGGGTACATGAAAATAGGTGCTAGCATATTTTAAAGTTGCTAATGTGAAGTTTAAAAAACCTGAAAAAATCCACCTGCCGTACTTTTTTTGGGGTGTTATTAAGTTTTTTTAAAACTTTTTTTTGATAAAGTTTACCTTTGGGGGGCTGTCCCAAGGGTGCAGGGTGGTTCCCGCAAGTTCGCACCCCAAAACCACAATTCTGTACTTTTTTCCGCCAGCTTTCATAGGTGAATCTTTTTCGCCTATTCCAATGCATTGACTTTCCGCACCGGCGAAAAGTCTTTGGAGATGAATACGGGGATACGTTTTCGCCTGGGGAAATTACGTCACCGGCGAAAACTTTTCCCCGAAATCGGCTTATCGCGGCTAATTGGATCTGCTCCTAAGTGGTAAAGTTACTATGACAGAGTTTGGCTCTTTGGAGAATAATTGAAAGATGTATATAAAGAATATATAAGACTGATACAGTTGGTAATACCGTAAGGTGAGGGGAATAAGGAGTGCACAGAACATTTCACTAATATTAACCATTACCACTTCATACAACTTTTTTTTGTATTTTATATATTGTAGAAGTTTTTTGTTTTTTTGTGAGTCATCCGGCGGGAACACAGAAGGAAGCCTCAGCTTTCATCTACATAACTCTCACCAGAAGGCACGCGCGGTGTTTTCCTTGGCTCAGCAACGCTAGTTAGTGTTCAGTAGAATAAGAACATCCTTTGTGTTTTCTGTACTAAAATTAGCAAAGGAGTAGGAACTGGCTAATATTTCAACCCAGGCTGTTATACCAGAGCCATCATATTAGCTAAACAGAGAATCATGGGAAGAAAAACAAAACAGATATAAACAAATGGAATTATTATGGCACACGTCATTTTCAGTTTGTACGTGGTAGAAATGGTGAATGTATTTACATATACAATCTTAAATAGTATTTTATTTATACATTCATTTATAATAGAACAGAAGAACTACCCTCGGTTTTTTCCCCATCTACATTTTCTTTACCTTTGTTATTACAATATTAAACTTGGGGGTTGTGTGAGCAGCAGACGATTTAGTGGTGTCTAGAAAATCATTTTTTTAATAAGCTATGACACCGTAACTAGTTTTGGCTCTTTATGTTATCTAGCAAAATAAATGTAGTATTTAAGGCAGGTTCTATCCCCAGTCACTTCCTAGTGTGAGCAGTATCCATGGGGTTCCAGTGTTGACCAGCTTGAAGAAAATAAGGGAATAGAGAATAGTTAATGCAGATGTGAGGAACTTGCTTCCTAAATGTAGATCAGTTACAGGCGTATTCTCCTGGCTGTGACATAATTTCCTAAAAGGTCTAATGTTCGCTTTTAGTTTAACACAGTTGCAGCTGGAGTAACAATCTACAATTTTTGGGGGCAATTCACCTTAGTGGGATGTGCACATATCCGCCATATAAGGTACCGGCAACATCAAAGTATTCCTGTACACCTCTCTGGGTAGCGAGGAAAAACATGCATGTGCTGTTCCCATTGCATCTCAATGACATAAAGCCATGCATAGATAGCAGATATCAGTTGAACCCCAAGCCGCGTACTTGGTAAAGTACAATATTAGACATGAATGAACTATCCTTCCTCCCGCCATGTACACAACATTTCACACTCATGTTTTTAAATGGATAAAAAATAATAAATTAGATGAATCTTATAAAATGTTCACCCACTCCAACCCCCAAATTAGCACATCATGGAGGGCCTTTCTCCTTTTCTCAATATGAATGAATACCTACCATCAGTCTTATTAGTGCCCCTACGGGTCAGATTTAGTACTGGAGTACAGGAGGACAGGGGTGTGAGGGTAAGAGAGAAGTAACCACACCCCTAGGATGGTGTGGTTGTTACCATAGTTCCTAATTCCGCTTGTAACATGCAGAACTGGGCTTGGTTTTTGTTCAAGTTGCTTGCTTGTTTGTTTTTTTAGATGGTTGTCCATTTTTGGACTTATTATGGTTGCAGTTTGGTTCCTCAGTTACCATCTAAAATAAGCCCCAAAACAAGCAGATGAGTCAAAAGACTTTGGGCCATATTCAGTTAGTTATGCATCCGCGATACTTTTTCGTATACTGCACTTTGCGTGTTTTAGTCGCGGAAACTTACCGTGCGCGGCCCCGCTATGTGCCGTATTCAATTCCAAAGGACGTGGAAACACGTCCCGGCAAAACTCAAACAGGCGGAAAGTGCTGTCAGAAATGGGGTAATCAGCCTGAAACCCCCCAAAAGATACACTAACATTGGGGATCAGTATAGATGTCCCCAATTAGCCCCCCTGGAGCTATTTGGGGTACTTAAGTGCTTTCAATTGCCTCTAAATAGAGTCTTCGCACAAGTGGTGAAGAATAGCATTAAGCTGTTTTTTTTGGAGAAAATAAGTAGTCCTGTCAAATTTGGGGTACTTGAAAATGGGTGCAAGCATAGTTTAAAAACGCTAAAGTGAAATTTTAAAAAACAAAGAAAAAAAAAATGCACCTTCAGCAAACACCTGCAATCAAAAAAACACCTCCCCTATACGTGAACATGCCTAAATCCACTTTACTTTACACAAATCCTCTTAACCTCACACAGTGCGCCCTGCCCTTTACCTTGCACAGAGTAGCAGTACAAGTATACTTTACTCCCATGCTCATAGGTGCTGCTTTCAGTCTCCCTGAAGTGCTTTTTCAAAAGTAGACAAGTATGCCTTTACCTGGCACAGAGTGGTCTGCACTTTACCTCGCACAGTGTGCTGATAAATATCATTGCAAAGACATTAAAGGCAGATTGTCTAAATCTTTATATGTATTTTAATAAAGTGAATAAACAAAAAAGTTGGTGGTTTTCATTAAATTACCCGCCCTATCCAGCCAGTCAGTTAAGTTGGGCTTTTTAGAAAGCTTTTTTTTTTTTTTATTGGGTTGGGCTTGTTTTTCACTCATCGGTTGCTTGTTTTTCATTTCAGAGTTGGCAAAACTTACGGTTACACATTTGCGCACACAGCTTCTACAGAAAGTGCCCAATGGGGTGTGTTCATGCCCTCATAGTACTGACCAATTTCTTCTGAGAGTGGTTTTGCAGGAGAAAAAGCGGGACCTTGCAGTTGGGCAAAAAAGTTATAGCTGTGTCCAGAATGGACAAATGATTATGTCATCCAATCAGGAGCTAGCTGACGATTTTAAACACGAATCAGATTCTTTGGCGTTCATGCGTAGGGTTCTTAGGGGATAGCTTTCCATGGATTTCATAGTGTGGGGAGAAATCAGAGAGTTCATTTAAGCCAGGTATGTTCTTTAGCTTGGTGATATTCTTGCTTTAAGGCCAACTGGGGACAATTTAATTCAGGACCATGAGCCACCAAACAGCACGTAATGTTCGGCTGCATATTACGTTGCACACAAACATCGCAGGTTTTCCTGCACACCTCTATGGGGTGCAAGGTTGATGGCTGGGATGTGCTGTTCCGGTTGGTAAATTGTGGCCATCGCGCTGAAATGAATCACCCTACATATTTAGCAGTGGCTTTATGTGGCATTTTAGAAAGGACAATGATAGATCACAATGAACACTGGATTACAGTGATTGCGAGACCACTGTCCCCACAGCATGAGAGACGGTAACGAATACACGTCATCTGCAGCATGGCAGAGATTATACATGCAACTCCATCAGCAACAGCTGACCTTCAAGACACTATAAGGCATGTTACGTTTGTGGCAAGCATTGGGGTGTGGATAGTTACAGGTGCATGTAATCCCATTACAGACTAGCAAGACTTCAAATATAAAAGGTAGACTGTGACAGTGACATTTCTGAGAACTGCAGAAGCAAGTGCAACAATTCTTTTTGCCAAAAAGTAATATACCCTGAGAGAAAATCCCTATATCTGCAGGCCAAGCACCATGCAAATATTCGTCAGTAGCAGATGCAATGCAAATAAAATATGAGAACACCGGCCCCTTTAACTTTGAAAACCAAACAACAAAGGAACACAAGGAGAACAATACACACCTGCTGTGTAAATGTCAAAATAAGTGGGTTTATTGGCAATGTTGCCCGTTGTTTCCAGGCCGGGCCCTTTAGCTGTCACTTTACTGGCGTCTCCTTGAGCCTTCTCAACGTTCACTTCAAATGGACTCTTTAAAATGTGCTGCCCAGCAAAGAGCACAGTCACCTATAAAACATAACATAAAGGGCAAGGAGTTTAGGCAGGACACACAAACGTGGTTTAACTAGCAACAGATTCATGTGCCGAGTGTCAAAAGATTGAGGTGGGTTGTGGCCGGCCTTAGCTTGCTATAGGTTACATTTCCCAAACCAGAGAAGTTCTTTCAAGATTTGTCTGGGGCCATGACAAAAAAAACCTTTTATTAAGCAAGAGATAATCTTACATCAATATTTTGCAAGATAAAGTTGTGATTTATTACTCGCCACTAAAAAAAAGGAATATGGAATCTAATCTGAGCGATAGGAACATACAAATATCAGTATAAAAAGAAATAGCTTTTCGGAATAGTGATGTCATGGCTTTATTGATGACATCAACAGCTTGTTAATGACTTGGGAGATATGTACCAAACACTGGAGATATAAACTACCAACCAATCAGCTTCTAACTGTCATTTTACAAACACATGACTGTTTGAAAAAGTTAGGAGCCGATTGGTTGGTACTTTATCTCTCTCCAAGGCTTAGTACATATACCCTGATGTTCCTTTAAAAACAGGTTTGAAAAAAAAAATAGGACTGTAAGTATTCACAGGTTGGCTTGCACATCTGCAGACTGTGCTACCTCTCCATCCACATTATACAGAAACAAAGTATATTGCTTTCATTTGGTCGAAACGTTGGTGAAATGAGGCATGCATTTACATTCCTGAACAATTAAAGCTAAATCCAGACACTTGAAAATGAAACATGTACACAGTTACAGTATAGACAAAATGGGCCATTAATCTTTTTGATGCTGTCAGGGACGTTTAATAAGGAATTATTGACATTAGTACAGCGATAAGGGCTGCTCGGTATTTCTCAATTCGTGCCAGGATTTGTGCAGCCTGTCTTCAAGATATGAAGTATGTTTTGCTTGAGGCATTTGTATTCTGTTTACTGTATAAACATTTGTATGTAACTAGGGATGTCAGCCATATGAGTGCAGAATTATGCACAGAGAACACTACAAAATACATAAATTGTGCCCCTAAGTTATAGGAAGGCATAGCAAGAAGGCAAATACAGCTGAGGGAAATTCCAATAACTGCTTGGCCCACTACTAGAACGCTAGAGAATCAATTTACAGATGTTACAGAAATCTACGTTCAGTTAAGTAACGCACAAGATCACAGTTCCCATTATTCTTAATTAGGGGCTTTGGTCTGGGACAATTAATCAAGTGCCAAAAGCTAACGCAATCTGAAGATAGTATTATCCGTTCTATCCTATGGAAAGAGCATAGTCAGAGAGGGATCTGACCTCTGACTGGCAGGCACTATACCCTTCCCCGTATCTTCTACTGCAACATCTGTACTTTACTGTACGTGCGTGGGCTGCGTGTGTCTAGCGCATATTCCAGATCACATGCCTTATATTATGTGATAGCGAAAGCTTTTGATAGAGAAAACGTTTTTCATTGCTTCCGTATGGTGCGCTAAGAAATGAACATGTACAGTGCCAAAATGAGCTATTTTCTAAATAGGCTCCTTAGACTTGGCCGAATGAATAAGGAATCTATCAGGTAGGAGCATAACACTGTGTTAATTAGGTCTACAAATAATGTTATTGTGATAAGTAGCACTTCAGTATAATGTTGCTTTAAAGTGAAGCTGTCGGGATTGGAATATGAAAAATCCTTTAAAGTTTAGCACCATTATTAATCGCTGTGCATCTTGTGGGCATAATAATTATCGCTGTGCATCTTGTGGGCATAATAATTATCGCTGTGCATCTTGTGGGCATAATAATTATCGCTGTGTATCTCGTGGACATATCACTGTGCGTCTCGTGTGCATTTTATTTATCACTGTGCATCTCGTGGGCATATTATTTATTGCTGTGCGTCTCACGGGCATATTTATCAATGTGCGTCTCGTGGGCATATTATTTATCGATGTGCGTCTCGTGGGCATATTATTTATTACTGTGCATCTCGTGGTCCCATAGATTTGCAGCACTATCAAGTCGATCAAACTTGCAGAACATCTTACTGTTACTTATATAAATAAAAATTACCCAGATAAAGCTGCTAGTCAGTTGGCATGCAGCCTGCTCAGTGTAGTGTAATATTTGTGGGGAGTAGTTTATAATGCAATATGTGTTTTGCCCTCCCCCTCATTAGTTTTACAATGTTTAACAATTCATTTACCTTATGGATCCCGGTCACTTTAGGTACATACTCCGCAGAGAACGTCTTGTTCTTGTCGTTGTTGGGTGTGACCTTGGCCTTGGTAAAGAGAGAAATACTTAGTGAAGCAGGTACCTGGCATACTTTGAATACCAAAAATATTCAGAGTAACTCATAGCTACTGGATTTCGAGCACAGCAACAATATAGTCATACCAACCATACTGCCATCACTCTGTTAGCACGCCTTTTACCGCATCAGGACCACTAACGTGGAGAACACAGGGAACAGGTGCTGCCCATATCAGATATCACTATACTGGGCATTATAATTAACAGACCAGAGGGGCATTCATTTTAAGCATTCAATGAGCTCTTAAAGTTAATTAAACATGATTTGATGCCAACAGTTCAGACTATACTGTAAGTGAAAGGGTCTGTGCGTGCACACACACACACAATATCTTACTTTCTAGCAAGCTTTTGCTTTCCGACAAGATCAACAGCTTCCAGAAGTGTCATCACTCAGGGGGAGAGGTATCAAGGTTTGGAGAGAGATAAAGTGGACACACAGACATCACTAGTGGGGTGAGAACTGCACCAGAGTGTCACGCTCCCAGGATGTGACACCAAAATGCTGACTCATCCACAGTGACAGTGAGCTGGGTGCTGCACTGTAACATTATCGTGCACCGCTTGGCTCCTTTCACTTAGGAGGAGCCGGCAGTGCAGGCACAGTCTCCAGGACTGCTGGGCACACCCCCCTGGGTATGTAAACAGGAGCTTCCCAAGAAGGCATGCCCCCGGATTGAAGAAGATACAGGCTTCTCATGAAGCCACACCCTCTTCAGTGTGGCCACGTTCTATTTCCGTGCTGGAGGGCTGTTTACCGCACCGAGTGTCAATGACCTTGGTAACGCCAATGAGTGGAGAGAGACAAAGTACTACCCAATCAGCTTGTAACTGTCATTTTTCAAACATGGTCTGTAAAGTGATAGGAGCTGATTGGGTGATACTTTATCTCTCTCCAAGGCTTGATACATCACCCACCAGGAAGAAACAACAGATGTCTATGGGAAAGTTGAGCTTGGAGACTGATTAAGAATTGCGATTTTAATGAGCTCTTAAAGTGAAGACACAGTACTAGGTTTCTTCCAAGCTTATAACTGCATTGTTTTTTTAACACCCACAGAGAGGTTAACGGAAGGGTCACATAACTCCCTTTTCTAGATCCCTAGCAACACGACCATTCCTTGAAGTGCCAACCCCATGCTGCATGGATCCGCAAGTAATCAAACACTTCCTGAATACAGAATCATTGTTCTTCTGGTCCATGGCAGTACACTTATCACTATTCCATGATGAAATGTTGCAGTGTTGTTTACTAATGTGCCAGCATTGGGAAGTATTGTCTTTCTCATCACTGACGTGCTTTTCATTTCAGAGCAGTTTGGGAAATATATCTTAACATTGGAAAACTAGAATACACTGAACAGTTACTGTAATTATTTTCATCCATGCAACCCAACAAATACTACATTACTCCACAGCAAACATTGGGCAGGAGGATATGAATGGAAAGCCATGTAGTGCTTCCCCCTCATTCCATTGGGTGTTTTACCCACCTTGTCATCAGGTGCAATCCAGGTCCAGGTCCAGCAACAGAAATCTTGGGGCCCGGCACACTCATGTTTCTGAGGCACGCTATCCCCTCCCAGTAGTTACATGCAGGTCGGCCATTAGCTTATCCCGTGTGTCTCTCCAGTCTCATCCCCAACTACATCTCTTAGCCTTATGCTCGCCTATATTGCACCAGCCTCAACCCTTGTCTCTACAGCCTTATCCTCGCCTTTGTCGCTCCAGCGCCATCCCCGTCTCCAGCCTCATTCCCGTGTCTCTCCGTTTCCAGCCATCCACACATCTCCCCTGTGTCTCTAAGCATCATTATCTCCCCCCGTATCTCTCAGCTTCATTCTCCACCCTGTGTCTCTCAGCCTCATTCCCCACCCAGTGTCTCCCAAGTCTCATTCCCCAGCCCATGTCTCCCCAGCCGTTCTGTGTCTCAGCCTCATTGCCCAGCCCCTTTGCGTTTCAGCCTCATTCCCCAGCCTGTGTGTCCTCAGTCCCATTCCCCAGCCCCCTCTGTGTCTCAGCCTCATTCCCAGCCCCTGTGTCCTTAACCCGCCCCCCACCCCCTTCTTCTGCCCGGCTCCTCTCCGATCAAGCGGCGTGTCATGTGTGCTGCCGGCCAGGCCTCCCTCTCTCTGCCACTACCCAGCTTACAGCAGCCAGCCAGCAGCAGAGGCAAGGGGGACACATGAACTGGGCTCCCGAGATTCCCGAGGCGCTGAGGCCCTTTGGAATCTTGGGGCCTGGTACAAGTGACCCCTTTGTACCCCACTCTCTCTGGGCCTGGTGCTATCCAGCCCTCACTTTTCACTTTGAGTGTAGAGCTGGCACAGGGACATGTCCTTCTCTTAAGTGTATGACACCAAGCCAGGGCCGGATTAACAATGGGGCGATGGCGCTGCAACTGCAGGCCCCCCATCAAGATAGGCCCACAGCATCTATGACTTTAAAGCTGTAGATGGGAAACATTTTTTTTGCTGCTACAGCAGCCTGTCAGTGGCCGTGCAAGGCTCCACCCCCGGCAGCGACAATAATAACCATAGTTTGTGTTTTTTTAACTTATTTTTTATTCAATGGTTAAAAATCTAACAGGCGGCGGTTTATGCTCCATATAAGCAAAATGGGGAGGGAGATTGAGGTAGTTGAAGGCAGGCAGGCAGGTAACCATGCCCTCCATGCGGGTAGCCACACCCCACGGCACAGACCATGCCCCCACACCGCAGGTCATACTCCCATTTCAGTAGTCACAGCGTCGCCGTGCTAATCACACCCCCTGTGGCGGCACATGATAGGCCCTAATCACTCCTCCTCTCCTAAAGTCATGCACTACAGAGGGGAGCCAAGATCTGTCAGACAATACAAAAACAAAAATCAATCGTTCAGCCTCTTTCTATTAATCACTAAGGGGGGGAATTCATCAAAGCTCGGAGAGCGATACAATTGTGAAAGAGAAAGTACCAACCAATTAACTCCTATCATTTTTCAAACACATCCTGTAAAGTGACATTTAGGAGCTGATTGGTTGGTACTTTGTCTCTCTTCATTTTCCCTCTCTCCAAGCTTTGATGAATACAAACCCATGATATTTAAGGGGGTAAGAAAGAGCACACGCTCCCAGAGACCATATTATAATGGTCAACTGAATCTTATTTGGTAAACAAAGAACACAAACCTCTTCCCGTATTCCTTCAGGGTCCTCCACAAAGACCAGAACCTCCCCTTGCCCAGCACTAATGGTCTCCACAGTGAACGGTGCTGGTCTTTTCACCATGTTCCCAGTTGGGTCCACACCTGAAAAAAAAAAATATTAAGACATAAAACTTTTAAAACACAAATCACTGGCCTGCTTCACTTATCACCCTAACACAAACCACAGTACAAGAGGAGAAGCAGGTACGACAATAATAATCACTGGCCTGCTTCACTTGTCGCCCTAACACAAACCACAGTACAAGAGGAGAAGCAAGTACGACTATTATAATCACTGGCCTGCTTCACTTGTCGCCCTAACACAAACCATAGTACAAGAGGAGAAGCAGGTACGACTATAATAATCACTGGCCTGCTTCACTTGTCGCCCTAACACAAACCATAGTGCAAGAGGAGAAGCAAGTACGACTATTATAATCACTGACCTGCTTCACTTATCGCCCTAACACAAACCATAGTACAAGAGGAGAAGCAAGTACGACTATTATAATCACTGGCCTGCTTCACTTATCGCCCTAACACAAACCATAGTACAAGAGGAGAAGCAGGTACGACAATTATAATCCTAAACCACAATTAAAAACGATATTTATACAAGCAAGTTGAACATCATTATTCCATCTCGTATCAGCGGACCTATTCTGTAGATTAGTCATTTACAGACATAAGATTTCTTATTTTCCAGAATTTTCTCCAACATAATCCTCTTCTAGCCTACGCTAAGTGGAGGCATTATGTAGGGTGGGGCTGCCACGCTGCATTTCACATGCTACAGCTTTAAAGCCTGTTGTCAGACAATATAGTCCACATCTCATTTCAGCAGCACAAATGTCTTAATTATCACCACCAGTGACTGATCACAATTCAGAGAGAGACCTGGAAAACATGCCTTGCTAGGGAACGGATTTAAATAAAGCTTTTTTTTTTTTTTTTTTAAGTTGAAACTCTGCTAACTAGCAAATTGAGAATGAGTCGCATCAGTAATGGATTTACATGGAACATTTATTGTATATAAAAAAAAGCCTAAACATAGGTTGCTGGTAAGAACAACAATATAAACCAGTTTCATGTTTATTACAGGTGATCTGATAGCTTTATGATTTGCTGGAAGAACTACATAATGTCTACCTGCCCAATGATCCAACATGACCCAGAAACCAGGGAAAATTAACATGTACAGTATGTAGTTAGTGAAAGTTGTTTTTGATGACTTAATGGGCACATTAAAATTCAAAGACAAGTTAGGCAACAAGTCCTATAACTAGTTCTACAAAGCTATTGTGTTATTTAGATCATCATTGTTATAATTTATTTATATAACGTTACTATATTACACAGCGCTGTCCCTCAGAAATTACACTCTGTACCACACACACACACACACTTTAATGTCCACTGCGTCAGCAACCAATTAACCTACCAGTATGGTTTTGGACTTGCACCCACCAGCTAAGTGATCTATTGCCCAGACTACTAATGACTCCAATAAAACACTCATTCAATGCTTATATTCCTACACAATTAGTAGATTCCCACAGATGACTCATTAAAAATCTGATAAATTTTAGAGACTTAAAATAAATCATTAGCAATAATTCTGTAGCATAATATCACTATTCTCTGATGGGTCTTTTACCTGGGGAATGGGTCCTATTCACACTTTCCTACTTCTCCAAACAATTCCCGGCCGAGGGCCAGAGCTGTAACTAGACTTTTTGGTGCCCTGTGCTAGAAAGAGCATTGGCGCCCCCACATTTTTCAAAAAGGGACATAACGTACCCAATAAAGGGGAATGTACTCATGGGGAAGGGCCAGGGAAGAGACAGGGGAGGCCAGGAGATGCTGGGGATGAACTTAGAAGCTACAAGTGAGAATAATAATAAACAGAAAATTGACAGGCTCAAACAGCGACCCATGCCCTGTGCCATGGCACAGGTCGCACTACCCTACCCTACACTTTGTTGTTTTGCACCTGAACACATAAATGTAGCATGTATAATAGGGGACCCTAAAACTAATGAAACTGACAAAAAAATTTGACCATAATACAATTCAACTACATTGTATAAAGACATAGGGGGAGATGCATCAATCCTTGGAGAGAAAAAAAAAACAATAATAAATTATATAATAGTACTGACGCGCTGCCAGTCAAGCAGCTGGTAAAGGGATCGTCAGTCCCCACAGAAATAGTGAGAAAATATATATGTTACGGGAACCAGCGCTAGATGCTCACAGAAATCACAATAATAAAATAAATTAATATAATGGACTAGGATAGACGGTTTGCAGCTAAAAATCCAGATACATTTAATTCAATAAAACAAATTCAGAAAGTAATACACTAAAAACATTACACATAGTGCATCAATAAATTCACATGTGGATATTAATAGAAAAGAACCAGTTGGAATGCAGATCTTGCAAATACTAGCAATTCCCAAATTATGTGTACTGGGATAGGACTCCCTCCTTGGTGTCCAAAGGTTAATAATAAGCAGCGTAAGAGATTACCAGTCTGTGGAATATCCTCCAAAGGTTCCTTTTAGCATCCTTTGTGCCATTCATAAGGTGTAATAAGATGGAAACATCCAGGTTCCTACTAGCACCGCAATCTTTGCCAGGGAGGTTACATGAAAAGTCCAAAGTGCATCCAGTAAGTTGGAGAATTTGCAGGAATGGCCCTCTCAACGCGTTTCGCTGGTGTATTATCCCCCAGCTTCCACAGGAGTATAGGTGAATGCATATGCGCGTTACTAGTGGGGTTTAAATACCCGTTCATTGATTGAAAAATTTTAAACACATGCAATAGTTACATACATAGTTAAAAAAAAAAAGACGTCCATCAAAGCCATCATTTTAACCCTAGGCAATCTTACTCTTAAATCAAGTAAATGCTTCTCAGTGTATCAAATATTGAAAGAAAAAAGACAGAGACTTACATATACAGCTACGCCGTTTTGTTGTAAATTACGATCAGATAGTGTGATCGTGACTAGAACGCGTGATCATAATATCCCTCTAGAACCCTGGACCACATTGTTGCTTACGTACAGTCATAAAAACTATGTTATCAGCACTGGTTACTGATAGTAAGTACTACTTACGTGAGATAATGTAATCACAATCTGCATCACATGATCGGGATGTCCTATACACCCCCCCACCCGTTTTCATTGGTGCCGATCTTAACACGTTATCTGAATAGTCACGTGTTCGGACTTAAGATTATTAGTGAGATCCAACCACATGACTGGCTCAGTTAACAACAATGTGAGATAGTAAATTACATGAAAACGGCGTAGCTGTATATGTAAGTCTCTGTCTTTTTTTCTTTCAATATTTGATATACTGAGAAGCATTTGCTTGATTTAAGAGTGAGTAAGATTGCCTAGGGT
The DNA here is from genome assembly GCA_031769625.1 of Taudactylus pleione. Taxonomy (NCBI): domain Eukaryota; kingdom Metazoa; phylum Chordata; class Amphibia; order Anura; family Myobatrachidae; genus Taudactylus; species Taudactylus pleione. The sequence continues at coordinate 3,686,410 of JAUIMM010000127.1, read as the reverse complement.
TAAAATGACGGCTTTGATGGACGTTTGTTTTTTTAACTATGTATGCAACTATTGCATGTGTTTACAATTTTCAATCAATGAACGGGTATTTAAACCCCACTAGTAACTCGCATATGCATTCAACTATACTCCTGAGGGCAAAACATTCAATAGAATATACTAAAAACAAATATTACCGTTGGGGGAACAAGGCAGGCAAACTGTTAGCAAATTTATCTAAACCCTACAGACAACGCCATACAATTACTACACTGACACATCCTACTACAGGAGACATAATTACTGATTCCAAAGAAATTGTTAATCAATTTCAATCTTATTTTGAAGAGATGTTTCGTTCCGCCTCTATTGATGGGGCACTTCAGTCCACCCTGCTTACTGATGACGTTTTACCAAAGTTAACAGTGGAGCAGAGGGAGGCGTTAGCGGGTAGCATAACTATGGAAGAAATTAATAAAGCCATAACGTTGCTCCCTGCTGGCAAATCCCCTGGGCCGGATGGCTTTTCTGGCGAATACTATCGAATATTACAAACACACATATCCCCAACATTGTTAGAATTATACAAAACAATACATGATAACAACACACCATATGATACCTTTAATGAGGCGCATACAATTCCGCTGCCAAAGCCGGACAAAGACCCAAATTTGATGTCATCTTATAGGCCTATTAGTCTCCTGAATGTTGATTTTAAGCTTTTGGCTAAGATCATGGCGTTAAGACTCCAAACTATCTTACCTCACATAGTGACAGAACATCGAACAGGGTTCGTGCACGGGCAACATGCAGTAAAGGCTATAAGGAACGTCGGGAGTTGAGAATATGTTATTAAGTTTGGATATTCAGAGAGCCTTTGATATGGTCTTGTGGCCATACTTGTTTGAGGTGCTGGAGAGAAGAGCCTTTGGAACAAATGTTGTTGAGCTGATACGGTATTTTTATTTTAATCCGTCAACATCATTGTTAGTCAATGGCTTAGTAGGTCCCCGTTTTTACCTGGAAAGGGGCACCCGTCAGGGTTGTCCTCTTTCACCGTTGTTATTTAATTTGGCATTAGATCCTCTTCTTAGAACTCTTCAGACTTGGCGAGAACTAAAGGGTATCTCTGTGGGCAGACAAGAATTAAAAATCTATGCGTTCGCGGATGATATTCTTCTTTATATAGGTAATCCTGAACAATCTTTGCCCCTTCTATTACATAAATTAGAACATTTTGGTCAAATATCTGGTCTATACATAAATATGACTAAGTCAATAGCTATGTCTTTTAAAAATTGTGCTAGACCTCCTAGGTGGGCTTCTCAATATCCCGTACAATGGTCTAAACAATACATACCATATCTAGGAATATTATTACCACACAATATCTATGATCTCTATAGACTGAATATCACAAGGGCGATAAATAGATTGAGTGCGGATATTAGGGGGTGGGAACGTCTTCCTTTATCATTTTTGGGACGAGCTAATTTATTAAAGATGGTGGCTATCCCCCGTTTAATGTATCCTTTGCAGCCTCTCCCTGTTCTCTTAACAAAAGCTGACACACTTAAAATTAATAGGCTGATACGTCAATTTATTTGGAAGGGTGGCAGAGCTAGAATAGCCTTACGGAAACTATGCCAACCTAGAAGTAATGGGGGAATAAATTTTCCAGATATAACTGTATATAATCAGGTGGCACTTTTGCGACATTTACGTGATTGGTTGCATCAGTCCTCCATATATACAAATGTACAAGTGGAACAAAGCTTCCTATTAGAAAGTGATCTAATAAGTTTTCTTCATCAACATGAACAAGAGATATCTGAAATATATAAATCAAATCCGTTACTATGACAACTCGAAAGATGTGGCAAATTTTACGACAGAAGGCTGGATTAAATGCTTACTACACTCTTCACCTTCCACTAATCCGTAATCCTAGTTTCCTTGACGGCATGGCTGCTCACCCTTTCACACTATGGCGTCTGGCGGGTATAATCAATTTGAAATTGCTGGTTTCAGTTGAAGGATACGTATGCTTACATACACGGAAGTCTCAAATAATTTCCCAATGATAAACCCTTATCCATTGGCATTTTTGCAAGTGCGTTCCTATCTTACACACGTTCTACAATATTTTTCCAATAATATTAATAATAATTCCTATTAATATCATTTAGAAAGATTTGGTTCGCTCTCTCTCCGGCTCAATAATTTTGTAATGGTTTATCAAAATAGAAATATAAATGTAAAGGATAAAATTGAAGACTTTTTTATAAATTTGAAAGTTGTACTTCACAAAATGATCAATGTGAGTTTATTTTGGATGTTGTAATACATATTGTCTCAATAAAAATGTATTGAAAAAAAAAAAAATTATACTCCTGAGGAAGCTGGGGGATAATACACCAGCGAAACGCGTTGTGAGGGCTATTCCTGAAAATTCTCCAATTTACTGGACGCACTTTGGATTTTTCATGTAACCTCCCTGGCAAGGATTGCGGTGCTATTAGGAACCTGGATGTTTCCATCTTATTACACCTTATGAATGGCACAAATGATACTAAAAGGAACTTTTGGAGGACATTCCACAGACTGGTAATCTCTTAATCTTCTTATTATCATCCTTTGGACACCAAGGAGGGAGTCCTATCCCAGTAAACATAATTTGGGAATTGCTAGTATTTGCAAGATCTGCATTCCAACTGGTTCTTTTCTATTGATATCCACATGTGAATTTATTGATGCACTATGTTTTTATTGTATTACATTTAATTCAATAAAAAATAATTCAGAAAGTATCTGGATTTTTAGCTGCAAAAAGCCTATCCTAGTCCATTATATTAATTTATTTATTATTGTGATTTCCGTGAGCATTTAGCGCTGGTTTCCGTACCATATAGATTTTCTCAATCCTTGGAGAGAGATAAATAACTAACCAATCAGCTCCTAAATTTTCAAAAACAGCCTGTAACATGAAGAAGCTGATTGGCTTTATATCTCTCCACTTTCTCTCTCACTATGGCTTGATACATCTCTAGCCCACAAAACTATACACCCCCCCCCCCACCCCCAAGTGACCTGACCACCGGCATGAAACTAGTACACAAATAAAGTATCCATCTTTAACGCAATCAAATTGCAGATGGCACACAAGATAATAAATTAATGATGCTTAATTGAAACAAACAAGTAAAATATGGAAAGTTCTGTGCTGCTGTTGGACAACACTAAAGGCAGGATACTTTCAGGAAATAAAATAAAAGCACAGAACTTATTCAAAAACTGCGACTGTGTATGAAAATTCAGGACAGTTGCCACCTAGACATATTCACTAAAGATTCCTCAACTCTATACACACAATAACTTTACTGAAACATTTATATTCGGCTTTGCCTAATTCAAAGTTCTGCCACAAAACCAGTTACCTAAAAATGACCTAATGCTCTAGACAAGAATTTCAGACTTTAAATGAGCATCATAACCACAAAAGGATAATGTGAATTAGAATGAGATACTACAGCTGAGAATGACTGATCTCCTGGCCTGCAATGGAAGCAGGCACTTGATTGAGGAGCTTGCAATCAGATTACAGAATGAATTGTAATCGAGCTGCTACCGAACATAGTTTTCAGTTTTCTAGGATGTATCTGTTAAAGGGTTGTAGTCCACACTTTCTGTAAAAGACGAACCTGATGCCTTTTTGGCAATGAATGCCCCCTTGTATTTTCAAAACACGGCTATGAGGAGATCAGTAAAACAAGCACTGCTGGAAAGAGGACAACATGCTTTACAGATACATTCAAATACATCTTTACAGACTCCCTCCTCTGTCCAATCCACGGAGGAAATCACTGTGGTCAGAGGATACTCATCCTACGGTGCTTCAGGTGGTTTATGCTAAAGTCAAAATAAATCGGAATGAGAGCAGCAGTGAAATTAGACAAAACTGTCTCTCTCGCAGATTCATACCTGCAGCATGAAAAATCCACACACAGGGGGAGATGTTTCAAGCCTTGGAGAGGGATGAAGTGGAGAGACAAAATACCAATCAGCTAATAACTGCCACTTTACAGGCTGAAGGGTCTATTTACTAAGCCTTGGATGGAGATAGAGTGGACAAGTACCAGCCAACCAGCTCCTGTCATTTTGCAAACAGCCTTTGACATGGCAGTTAGAAGCTGATTGGTAAGTACTTTATTTCCAGTCACTTATCTCCATCCAAGGCTTAGTAAATAGACCCCTGTGTTTGAAAGATAAAGTACCAACCAATCAGTTCCTAACTGCCATTTTTCAAAGGTTTCATATATTGCCCCACGGTCCTCCCAATACCTCCATAATCCAATTCAAGATACACATTCAGTTTCAAATCCCCCAGCAACACCTCTCTTCTTACATCTCTGACCTAATCACAAGATACTCTCCCTCATGTCCTTTGTCTCCACTCTGAATACTACCTCTCACTCCTATATTCTATACAGTACTTGCTGCCCTCATCCCATAGATTGCCAGCCCCGTCTGACCAGACTTTCCCCAACCTTCAATCTTTCAAAAGCTCTCTCAACTTCCACCTACCTCACTATAACCTATCCTATCTCCACCAGGTGCTGCTCCTGTTGGGGCCTTCCCAGACGCTTTCCTGACTCCTTATTGCCTATTTTGTAATCATTACCCTCTCCAGATTGTAAGCACTCATGAGCAGGGCTACCTCTACTCAGGTTTAATGGTTTTCCCATTAGTGTATGACGACAGCGGGTGTGCGAATGGCATTCCACACCTTTTCCTCACCACACCTTGGTCTCTGGAGCACACAACTTTCACACCTCAGGATTAGTAAAATTCTGAATATGACTGTAAGATGATAATTTGAGCACTTACACAACACTACAATAATATTATAACTGCCATGACTACACATAAATGCCGTCTGCAAAGCCTGTGTGAATGATTGAATCAGAATGTGTCATTCCCATACTAAACCGTTTGGGAAACATTTTTGTCTTAAGAACAGATTGGTGTAGCAGATTGTGACATAAAATCAGAAAACAACTATTGTTATTACAGTTTCCTGTCCAAAATGACTAGCAAAGAATATTGAACAAAAAGTGTTTCTGCTAATCAGGGAGCTGTAGCAGAGTTATATTATCCCACTGAAGGAGAGATTTATCAAACCTTCTAAAGAGTACAAGAAAAGAGGTCACCCACAGCAAACAATCAACTCCTAGCTAGCAATTCATAGAATGTACTAGAAAAATGATATCTAGGAGCTGATTGGTTACTATGGGCAAGTTCTACACTTGTCCGCTTTAGAAGATTTGCTAAATCTTCCCCTTAAGTGTGCTAGCACCAAGCCTGAAAATGGTCTGGTTTGGGCTGTGATTATAGGAAGAAGCTGTAACTCGAGATTCCATTCATGTTTAATAAACTTTATAACAAATAGTTTCGGAGGGATAAAAAGGGGATTATAAAATTGCCTTTTATATTGCATAGAGGTATTGACCAACCCTGTGCAATCCCTGTCTGGGCAGAAGGAGAGAGAGCACCTAGTTCAGTCTGGCTAGTATACCAAGCACGAGAAGCATTTATTAGTATCTGCAGATAGCAGCACACCATGTTGTCATGTGGGCCCATCACAACTACATAGACAAACAACCCGGGATGAGGAAGTAGCTCCACATACATTACACACGTGCCTTAATAATAGACTTATTACATTTTGAACAACTGGAGGACTCATTTCTGTTACATTTCCCAAACAGTAACATTAGATACTAGACTAGTTTACACTACACAGTGGCATTAACCTTCTCAGGATACAACGGGAAAAAAAACAGTGCCCCAGTATTTTGCCATTTTGGGCCATTTGTAAAACTCTGAATATTTAAAAGTATTATTGGAATTTCTACCAAAGTCCCTTAACATTCAGTGGGGGACATTCAAATGTTCTGCCGGCGGCTTTTTTTTTTAAGACGCCCACAGAGCAATTCGATTGTTGCTCTGTCAGGGCGCGATAGCTGCCGGCGCCAGCATTTCTGCACGCACTCAGGAGTGCGTGAACAGAAATGTGTCTGAAACACCCTGGTTAGGGCGTGCTAACCGCAGATAGCGCGCCCTAACCAGAAATTAAGACGGGTTTAGCCGTTTTAGACGGCTAAACCTCGTCTTTTAGGCGGCTAAGAGGGCAATAATTAATCAGCGGCCAGAACAATTGAATATCAAACGGGGCTCTCATTAATTAGCCCAACCAAAAATACATTGGAATCGCCCCCACAGATTGTATTTACACATCAAATAATGGAGACAGGTACAGTAGAAAGACAGGTGCATGCTTCCCAGTAGCTATTGGTTTTCATTTACCAAGTTGGCTGCTACCCCATAAAGGAGTGTGCAGGTCTGTGGCCACCACCCCATCTGTAATATAGGAAGTCTTTGTTTTAATAAATACCACTAAACCAACGTCTGCTGCATGGCTCCTTCCTCTCATTGGCATATTATTGCCAAAGGATACTCCAACAAGGAAGGATGGGAAACTTAACATAAAAGGAAGTTGTAGAAAGAGGCATTTGCAGGTTAAACAAGCGTTACTTCATGTAAGAACCAAACACTGTGAATATGTAGGATGATGGTGATGATGGTGCAACCTATCTTTATTAGATTCCATAGGTAGCAAGTGTGTAGCTTTTACCTCGCCCGTAGGCTCTGGCTTTTTTAGGGTTCAGTTTGGGCTTCAGAGGGGCTCCAGGTTTCAGTTTCGCTTTTGGGAACTGGGACAGGTAGGTCATGACGGAGTGTTCATCTACATCTGGGTGAATGATCTCTTCTGGGGCGATCACCTGAAAACATGGAAATCTATTATTATTATAAAAGTACTTATTCCTTACCCTTATACTGTGGAACTTATTTACTAATGCGGTAAAAAAAAAAAAAAAAAAAGTACACATCTGCAGTTAGCAAGACTCACCAGACATCAGGTCACCCATGGAAGTTTTGTCCGGACGTGCATATAGTACGCTTTGCATGTACAAGGTATGCCTGTAGTGTTTACTATGTAATCCTATATGAAGTGACCAAAGAGCAGTCACCCACCATCTGTATTACAGATCTGTCCCTCATACACTTAGCCTCAATAGTCAACTACTTCACGAGACTGCACGGATTCATTTCAAATGCAACATTTGTATATCTGTGTGCGACCGAGTCTGGATCTGTATAGGAAGCACAGCGGAACTTGGAGTGACACAAAGCTGCGACAGCTGCATTGTAGCACTGCGTATACAGACTCAGACTCATTGCACACAGATATACAAGTGTCACATATCAAAATTAATCAGCGCAGTCTCATAAAGAGGTTTTGTTGCCTCGCGTTTCACCTAAGACAAGAGAAAAAAACACCACGAAAAAGATGCTCGGCACAAGCAGCGTCGCACGGGATCTGGTGCACCGAGATGGGCTGTTCAGCACAACTGTGTATGAGAATATGGACCTGACTCAGACCTGCTCGCAAGCGGCCGCTCGCTCATACGCAGCAGATGTTGTCAGACCACGCATGCGTATGCTTCGTTCTGCGCGTGCGAGAACTACTCGGATCGGAATCCGCTCGTTTGCTCGCCCAGCAAAGACAGCCCAGTGTAATGAGTGACAGGAGAGGCCGTTTGTAGGTGGTAACAGGGGCAGGACACTAATAACGGGGGAATGGAGGTGCGAACGCAGGCATGCCTGAGTGTAGCAACGCCATTTCAGAGGTGTGCATAATTATCAGCCAGCGTCATGGTACACGTCACATGCCTGTCTTTTACTCTGAAGTCCTCGCAGTGCTTGCGGTAAGGTAAGGCAACCACAAGCGCTGCGAGCCCTTCCAATGGTCCTCGATGTACCAACTGTTTAATACACTTCCAGGAGATGACGTGCGCTAGTGGGCGTCTCAACATACGCTAATGGGCGTCTATAGACACAAAGTGATCACTTGCCAACACAAAGTGGGCGTGCTTATGCCTTTCCGAGCGAGCGCCTGCCATGCCGTCACTTTAGCCGAATTTGCATACGCTGTGTGCGAGCGATCACATCTAGCAAGCGGCTCTGAATGAGCTCCAATATCTGTACATCATGTGATCACACTGACTGCTTCTTAAACTCACCAATTAAGATTTGGCCAATTGAGAGCAATATTGACTAAAGTAAATGTTTCTATGGCTTTTCTATCTACAGTATACTAATCAATGAAAGATACTTATCTGTAAGGACCTGTAAACAAGCATTATAAACTATGGCAATTATGACAACGAAGCAGGAAGGTGCCGGGAGGCTGCACTTGAATACTTGGAGGTCACATGTATGACACGGCTGTAAGATAATTACTCAGAATACAGAAGGTTAAATCTCAAGGTTTCATCATCATTATAATGTGCTAGAAACTCTGAATCAAGTGTCACTATCTCTGTAACTTCCTAGCAATGCATGGAAAATGCAAAACAAGTGAACATGAAGTCAATTTTAAAAGTAGAATACGGACCCTCTAGTACCAGAACCCAACAAAACTCTGTCATAACAAGGGGGTCGATATATTACAAATAGTGGATCAGTGAATGTTTACAAATATTATTACCTGCGGGACTCCCAGCCAATCATCTGCTTGTTGCATGGCTTCCCGAGCATTATCAACCGGCTTCTTGGGGTCCCACGTCTCCCAGTCTGGGCACAAACCTGAAAAGAGAGATTACTCTAGTTGGATGTTTTTTTTTTTTGTAAAAATATTTATTGAAACACTATATTACATCGCAAGTACAAAACAGTTACTTGGATGCGGTCTTCATTAAAGCAGTTTCTAAAGCTGGCTATACACTGGAGAGATATTGGGCCGATATGCCATTTTGTAACGACATATCGCCTACATCGCTCAGTGTGTATGCATGTTAGCACGCTCCCATGGTTGCTAAGGGCGGTCGCTTTGCTGTATTATCAAACCTAGCTAGATCGCTAGCGCCCAGTGCATTGTTAATGAATGATATAACGTGATCGTTAAGTCCTTCATTAAAATAGTCTAGTGTGGACGCACAATCACTGTTGATGGGCATTCATTCCGATATTGAAACGAATGTCCTTCGCTCCATTGTGAACCTGCGCTTAGAGTTTTAAGCTAGTTCTTGCACAAACATACAATGGATGCGAATGTGGCCCCCAAAGTTTTTAGCAGGCTGCCCCAAACAAGACAAACTCCATTTAAAATTGATCTAATCACTTCTAGTAATGGACAAAAATCCAGTCAATAGAATCAGCACTATTGACTTACGTGTGTGTTCCACCGCTAACAATACAATTCAGCATGTCAGCCCGGGGCACTGAAAGGCTGCATACAGACATATAGTATCTCCCTACAAGTTATGGTTGTGGTCTTTAAACGCAGTTTAAAACATTAAGAGTTAGAGTGAATCAATTGCATCTGCATGTGTGGACATGATAAATGTAATAAAAGGAAAATAGTCTGTCTCCCATGGAAACTACTGTACACAGAGGACTAGAGAATATCTAACCACTAGATAAATGCTAGGTAGGCAACTACGTTAGAAAAAAGTTCATTCTAAAGCTCTTTTAAATGCATATTACAGGTGTTTCCTGGATAATGCGTTTTTCTGTCATTTGTAACATCATGCCCAAAACATCCTATATTGTATTCAACAGTCATACTGCTTTACCCACACAACCCATTGGAATGTATCCTCATTACATTGGTTAGCAGTGCTTCTAACGTATAGGGTATGGGGAAGCAATTTGCGACCACGTCTGTGTGTGTGAGAATGTATCATCAAACTGCAGCATTTTTTAAGACTTTATTGTTCTAGTTTTTTTTTAAGTTTCCAGACAAATACCCCGTGTGTATGTGTGTATGTGTGTATGTGTGTATGTGTGTATGAGGGAGACTGTGTGCTCGCGCGCAGGGGGGTGCCATTGCTATGGGGCACAGAGGCTCAGGATCCAGGTCATATAGTCTACCAAGTTTCCAAACCGTCTTCTAAACACTTGGGTCTGTCCCATTTCGTGGCCTAAAAAAAAGGGGATTCGTCAGCACTCGTATAGATGGCGTCTCCTCTCCCTCTCAGTAAAGCTCTACACTGGTATGATCCATATCCCACGCCTCCATTTAATCCACTCAGACTAATCAGTGACTCCGGCCTCGTCACAGAATAGGCTTCTCCTTGATTACAGCTTTTGTTAAGTAGGCCACTATGGTGGGGGGTAAAATGACCAACAGGTGTCTCTCTAGAAGCAAGGGGCAGGAGCCCTTCAAAACGTTGGTATGGGGCCCACAAAGTCCTAGCTACGTCCGTGTAACTACCATGAAAATTGTGTGCGTGTGCGCACGTGCATGCGTGTGACTACCTTTAAAACTAGTGTGTTCTTCTGTAGCAGGTGAGAAATATTTTTAAGCCAGCAAGACAGAAATTGCTATACTCAAAGCTCATAAGAAGGATGGTAACCCGACACAGTAATCAAGAGCACTTATAATAAATTACCTGGAGCACAGCTGTCAACCAAGGCACCCAGGGCTTTTCCATCTTGCCAGTTTTGGCTGAAATTGGTAATTGGCAAGTAAGGGATTTTGTTCTGAATCCAGCCCAGAAGCCTCTGTTTTGGGGTCTGATTTTTGGTCTCCTCGTCGCCTTCATTTTCCCAGATGGGCATAGAGATGGAGTAGTGTAGAATGAGGGTCCAGATAAGACCCAGGATCAGCTTCAGGTTTCCATCCACAATAGCTTTGCTGTCTAAAGAAAGAAGAGAAAAGGATATGAGATTTATATCATCCTAGAGATCATGTGTATATAATCTCTAAATACATTATAATAATTTTCCATATATGATATGTGAGCTCCTTGTTTGCTCAGATATCATGTGGGATGCAGCATTAAAAGCAGTTTGCATTTACAATCTAGAATAAAATGACCAATTATATATTGCCAAAATCTATTTCAACAGTGTTTTGAACATAGTCCTATTGATGGGAATATCACTTCCCTATAGTTCAGATATGATTAGTTACATTCTGGAGATTGTAGAAACATGGGTTGCCAATAGCAGTTCAGGCACTATATGCTGCACGGTTGTCTTACCATTACGTGTGCTTTAACGCACACCAGCATCCAACAAAGCCATTCTGTACATTGGACAAAAGTTGCAGCCTATTAACTGCATGGCAACCAGTGACATCACCAGCATCTCAGTGATGTCATGGGTTCCTAGTGAACGATAGGCTGTACTCTAATTTTTATTTGTTTATTACAAAAAAATAGCTGTGGCGCACTGTAAAAGGGCCATTAATCCTAAAATATAAGAGGTCTTCTTTTAAAGCTACCAAAGAATATTCACAATACCGTCCTCTACAGTAAGTGACAAAACTATACTGCGTTTGCTATAGAGCCAAGTGCAAGTTATTGTTAGGTAATCAAACTTTTTCTGCAAAATGTGGCCAACAGTGACTGGTTTCATTTTTCCTGCAATGGGATTGCTGACAAGACGACTGCTCTGCATAGGAATAAAAATTCCTCCCCACACATGCACGCACATATACACTCACTGTATACTATGGCATCCACAAGTATCTATATTCGTGAATGTCCTTAGTAGTTCTTATTCAGTTGCAGTCTACTAGTGCGATATAACCTCCTGCATATAACAGCTTTATTATTACACCTACAGAACAACATAGTTCGCAGTAGTAGATGCCAATACGTGCAATAGAATTCTAGTTTTAAAACAGAACACAAGGTAATTGCAGTATACAGAATTGAAGTAAAATTATGTAATCAGTATTAGAAATCTAAACATTACCATGCTAACAATACGTTGAGAAACAATGGACTGTTCTGGGAAATGAAGGAGTTTTCTACATTCTACACAAATAAATGTAAGTTTACAAGTATTTTGAATAGGTGATATAGATCATGACCATAAGAAAAAACAATGGGTTCTCAAAGCAAGCATATACCCTAGTTAACCAGTCTGTGTCAGTAACACACAGCACGCAATTACACGAAACAGCCAGTTTCAGTAACACACAGCACGCAATTACACTAAGCAGCCAGTGTCAGTAACACACAGCATGCAATTACACTAAGCAGCCAGTGTCAGTAACACACAGCATGCAATTACACTAAGCAGCCAGTGTCAGTAACACACAGCACGCAATTACACTAAGCAGTCAGTTTCAGTAACACACAGCACGCAATTACACTAAGCAGCCAGTGTCAGTAACACACAGCACGCAATTACACTAAACAGCCAGTTTCAGTAACACACAGCACGCAATTACACTAAGCAGCCAGTGTCAGTAACACAGCATGCAATTACACTAAGCAGCCAGTGTCAGTAACGCACAGCACACAATTACACTAAGCAGCCAGTGTCAGTAACACACAGCATGCAATTACACTAAGCAGCCAGTTTCAGTAACACACAGCATGCAATTACACTAAGCAGCCAGTGTCAGTAACACACAGCATGCAATTACACTAAGCAGCCAGTGTCAGTAACACACAGCACGCAATTACACTAAGCAGCCAGTGTCAGTAACACACAGCACGCAATTACACCAAGCAGCCAGTGTCAGTAACACACAGCACGCAATTACACTAAGCAACCAGTGTCAGTAACGCACAGCACGCAATTACACTAAGCAGCCAGTGTCAGTAACGCACCGCACTCAATTACACTAAGCAGCCAGTGTCAGTAACGCACAGCACGCAATTACACTAAGCAGCCAGTGTCAGTAACGCACAGCATGCAATTACACTAAGCAGCCAGTGTCAGTAACACACAGCATGCAATTACACTAAGCAGCCAGTGTCAGTAACACACAGCATGCAATTACACTAAACAGCCAGTGTCAGTAACGCACAGCACGCAATTACACAAAGCAGCCAGTGTCAGTAACGCACAGCACGCAATTATACTAAGCAGCCAGTGTCAGTAACGCACAGCATGCAATTACACTAAGCAGCCAGTGTCAGTAACACACCGCACGCAATTACACTAAGCAGTCTGTGTCACTAACACACCGCACGCAATTAGACTAAGCAGCCAGTGTCAGTAACGCACAGCATGCAATTACACTAAGCAGCCAGTGTCAGTAACACACCGCACGCAATTACACTAAGCAGCCAGTGTCAGTAACACAGCATGCAATTACACTAAGCAGCCAGTGTCAGTAACACACAGCATGCAATTACACTAAGCAGTCTGTGTCAGTAACACACAGCATGCAATTACACTAAGCAACCAGTGTTAATAACACACCGCACGCAATTACACTAAGCAGTCTGTGTCACTAACACACCGCACGCAATTAGACTAAGCAGCCAGTGTCAGTAACGCACAGCATGCAATTACACTAAGCAGCCAGTGTCAGTAACACACCGCATGCAATTACACTAAGCAGCCAGTGTCAGTAACACACAGCATGCAATTACACTAAGCAGCCAGTGTCAGTAACACACAGCATGCAATTACACTAAGCAACCAGTGTCAATAACACACAGCACGCTGGAACCATGTGTCAAGCAAAACTATTTCAACCCGTGAAATTGATTTGACATGAGACATAAAAATAAGATTACAGTTAATCCTTACTGAGAGCTGATGCTATGGATTTGAAACGGAGCTACAAACACAATGTAAAAACAAGGTTACATTACAATACTACCTGACAAATGAACAAAATTAAAATTATATTATTTCTAATACATAATACAACACAAAACAAAATACATATACCGCTACACCCGAAGTGTCTAGCACTGAAAATCATTTTATTTGATCAGTGGGTTTTTTGGATTGGAAAAGGTTACTCCCCACTTATTCCAAGCAGGAGGATTTTATAAGACCTAAGGGAATGTCGCCATAGATTATTGTTTTAGCATCTTATAGACATTATTATTTTGTACTAGTGATCATTCCACAGCGCTAGTATTGTCCATAGTGGGGCACAGTAGGCAAGTAGGAGATGACCAATAGTGTGACCTCCAGGACCGGATTATGGGCCTGGGGCTTAAAATGATTAAGGACATATTGTGAGAAGCAAAGGAGGTGTGACCAGTCCTTTGTGGCTGTGGTCAGTATCATGTGGGCGTGTACGCTATCAGTCCCAATGTCTCCTAAATATATAAAAAGAAAAATTGCATAATATTGGGTGGAAAATAGAAGTACAATTATAATAACTATGATTTATGGCCGACCGTGTGGTCAGCTGGGTAGCTGGTCGTAGTCATATTGTAATGAGAATTGCCATATTTTTATGTGGTGGCCTGGGACTGCAGTCTCATTTACCCCACTGCTAATATGACACTGGTGACCTCACCATACTGAGCATTTATTATAGGCCCTGGCTAATTCGTTTTAAGATTTTCTTTCTTTCCTTTTTAACAAAATAGCATATTTCTGATGTTTTACAATATCTTTGGAACTGGGGTGACTAGCAATGTGCACCACCACCAGGATTTAGGCAAAGTGACAATATATGACAAGCAAAGTGGGGAGTAGATCTGTAACATCTGGTAAGTACAAAGCCTCCTGCCCAACCGAAAAGGTCCTCCCTCAGTGGGGTAACTGTCACTATTAACTATAAAAATAATAAAATAAGCATATTACTCCATGAACAGCCAAAAGGATTCTACAAGATCATGTTTACGACTAAAGCAGATCTATAATTTGGTCGTGCAGTAGAAATACTCCAATATAATGAGGCTAATTTATACAAGTTTATCCAAACGAAAAAAAAAGTTCAGTTCTATTTCTGTCAACTTTAATAATAAATATAAAAGTTCTGTAATCAACTGCAGCATATTCTCCTACGCTAGTAGTAGGTGCCAAGTCACAGACAGAACTTGCTGCCAAGCCCCAACCTCCTCCTGTATATTACAAATGAATGGCAGGGGCACTGAAAATGCCAAGAAGAAAATCAACGGACTCTGAAGAGAGCCAGAGAATGAATGGATCATTAAGAATCCACTGAAAAACAAAAACCCATAATATATAGTCTGAAGTTTGCGATTTATCCCCATCCCAACAGTTCAGGTTTTCAGGATCTCTTCACTGAATAGATGCATAAACATTATGATGAGTTAGGTGAGATAGGGGGGAAAGAAGCCTAAGCAGTCATTATTCCCCAGCAGGGGTGTATCTACCCATTGGCCAGGATGGCACTCGCCAGGGGCGCCGACCAAAGGGAGGGCGCCGCCCGGCAGTGCCACCAGTAGCCAAGGGGTGGACAAGTCCCCCAGGCCCCACAATTGTAGGGCAGACCGCAGTGAGAGCGGTCTGCCCTGCACAGTTTACAAA
Organism: Taudactylus pleione; assembly: GCA_031769625.1. NCBI lineage: Eukaryota > Metazoa > Chordata > Amphibia > Anura > Myobatrachidae > Taudactylus > Taudactylus pleione. The sequence continues at coordinate 3,671,095 of JAUIMM010000127.1, read as the reverse complement.
TAGACAGCCACCAGCGGCGGCTGTGTGTTTGTAATAGCAGCCAGCCAATGAGAGTCAGACAGACTCTCATTAGCTGCTGCGTCGTCCGCGGAGGGAGCCGGCTGGAGCTCACTCATGAGCTCCGTGTTCCGGCTCCCCACGCAGCATGTGATGGGAGAGATGTCATACGTCATGATGTCTCTCCCATGCAGGAGAAGAGCGGGCCGGGACTCGGACAGCGGCGGTCGCGTCAGGAGCGGGGACCAGGTAAGTTGAATTTTTTCTGTTCTTTGTGTGTGTAATCCTGGCACGGGGGTGGGGTGCCCGCTACTTTATTGGGGTGGCCACTACTGGGGGCAATTTATTGGGGTGGCCACTACTGGGGGCAATTTAGGGGGAGTGGCCGCTACTGGGGGCACTGTATAGGGGACTACTACTGGGGGCACTGTATAGGGGGGCTACTACCGGGGGCACTGTATAGGGGGGGACTACTACTGGGGGCACTGTATAGGGGGGCTACTACTGGAGGCACTGTATAGGGGGGACTACTACTGGGGGCAATGCAGCATAGGGGGGATTACTACTGGGGGCACTGTATAGGGGGGCTACTACTGGGGGCAATGCATCATAGGGGGGATTACTACAAGGGGGATTACTACTGGGGGCACTGTATAAGGAGGGCGCCAGTACATTACATTGCCAGGGGCGCTTGGATCCCTAAAAATACCCCTGCTCCCCAGGGTTTGAGAACACCTAGTAAACTACAATTGTAACATTTGACAAATAATTTGTCATGTACCGATGTCTCATATCTAGAGATATATATATAGATTTGTATCCTTCCTTTCCTCATCTTTCTGACCCATTGCCTTCCTGAAAGCCCTGAATCTGCCCCGACTAGTTCAGTGAAAGACAACCACACCCTCTGGGATTAGATCTGCTCACTTTCTACTTTCTGAAAACACTCTCCTTATTACACCCTAAGAATAATTCTAGATCACACAGAACAATTCTGGTCATTTTGCTATACATCGGTTATTTATTTATTTATTTATTTTTTTTTTTTAAGAAAAAGGAGATTTAGAGAGCATATGGGGGTAAAGGGTGAAACTTCCTTCCTCAAATAACAAGAATTTCCCCCAGCCGCCAAAGCTTCAAGTATTCCTTGAAAACTCAACTCTTTAAGCATGCTCATCAAACTCCCTAATCATCTTCTCACGTTCCCTAAAATATTCTACCAAGTTACCACCTCTCTACATGGTTCACGAAAATATACATTTATTATCCAGTTATACTTAAATTAAGCTGGGTACACCCCTATACAATCACACATTTGATGCGGCGGTTCGATCGACAATGCTCCCGTTCGGAAGTGCCGATCACAGTCTCGATACGCGCGTATACACATATGCAATCCAATGTGCGACCTTCAATCCTGCACTGCCGAAATATAGTAAGGAAATTATTGTACCAGCGTATTTTCCCGAATTCAGGCTGCACGTCCAGAGAGACAGCCCCATCTATGGTGTACAATCACAAGAACGATCGAAGGTGCATACACACGCACCACTTTCATTATGACCAGGCCCTGTCAAATCGGATGAAAATTAAACTGCACAGAAGATGCGATCCTCCAATTCAACCAGTTTTCATCCGACAAAACAGGATTGAACGTGCATACACACCCCTTTCGATATCAAACGAGTGTCTCGAAATCAAAAGAACGGGCCGACGATTGAATACGTGTGTACCCAACTTAGCCCTCTGACATCAAAACCAACATTGCTGTGCAGCTGGATCATATAACCTCACTGAACACTTTCTACCACTAAAATCTGTCTGTACAATTATATAATATGTGGTACTCATGTATAAAGGACTACGATTTTCCATTAAATTTACAAGCAGGTCCCTCTTAATTTATCTGTTTGTTAATACAAAGGCTTGTTTATTACTAGCGCTATATATAAATGAGTGGAAGATGTGTGATTTGGTCTCCTAGGCAGGACTGATGGAATTTACACATAAAATTAGTTTCAACAGTATTTACCTGCACCAAACAAGTTGTGTATCAATACAGTTTTACACAGCTGTGCAATTTCAACGTCAGTATCTATAGAAGTATCATTCCAAGGTGTAGTTACAGCAATTCAATGTGTGGCCATTTAATGTAAAGCTTAATCCTTCATCACTGTACAATACACTATAAATACCACACATACAAACCACATTCTTATGTCATTGATTATAAAGAGAAAAAGAAAAAGAAAAGCTTTTGCATCATAAGGAACTAGTATTTAGACCAGTCACACGCAGGCTGTTGGCTGTTGTGACGAGCGTTGCAGGTTTTTGTTTACCCCCCCCAAAAAAAAATCCTTTTCATCCTCCTAAGGCTCTCTCTTCTCTGGGAAATTATGTACGAAGCCTTGGAGAGAGACAAAGCACCAAGCTCCTAACTGTCATTATTCAAACACAGCCTGTAAAGTGACTGTTAAGAACTGATTGGTTGGTACTTTATCTCTCTCCAAGGATTAGTACATCTTCCCTCTGTCTTATTAGGGTTAGTTTTAGGGGTCCCTGGAGGAGATTAGGGTTAGGCACACCCCTGGCGACGGTTAGGGTTAGGTTTAGGCACCCCTGGGGGGAGGTTAGGGTAAGGCACTGCCGGGGAGAGGGTTAGGGTTAGAAGGTGGAGAGGTGTAGGGTTAGCATACTTACCACCCCTGTCCATCCTTCGGGCTTCCGGCATCGGGATATGAACTTGCGGCTATTCAGCCACCGGGACTTCATACCCATTACCTCCAAAAGTAACCTAAAATACCTTAAGCTTTTATATGGTCATAGAACTCTCCAGTGACTTTAAAGGCCCCCATACACCTACGCGATTTGTAGACGATCACACGATTTTCGACTCAACGTACGTTGTCTTGTTGAAATCGTGCATTTTTAAATCGATGCGCGCTCCCCTGGGTCCTTCAATCGTATCTTATGATCATATGTGCAGCACATATGTTCCATCGTATCGTGTTCAGAACGTGGCATTTTTTTTTCATGCGATCCATCGTGTGGCAATACAGTCATTTCAATGACTGTTTGTCCCTATTCCCATATGACTGATCCTGTGCTAAGAAAAAAAAGTAATGGTGACGACGGGACTGCAGGGTAATCCGATGTGAATCGGATCGGATGCTGATCGCGTAAATGTATGGGCCACTTTAACGTCCTTATAATTTATCCCATATATTTGCACCTGTTGATACAGAATGCAGTTGTATTATGTAAACAATGTTCTTTAATGGTTTCTGCACAAAAGTGGTTTGGTTGGTCTCTGTCTAAATATTAGCAACATAAAGACAGAATAAATAAATAACAGAAAAGTAACATTACACAGATGTTAACATAAAGGAAGAATGGTTTGGAACAACTTCCTTTATCCATAGAATCAAAACAGAATTCAAAGCTGCTCTGTACTTTGAGATTTACATGCCACATTTTGAAGAACATCTTTTGGGGCCATTTGTTTCTTGATAATAAAGTTCTAGAGGCCCATTTTGGACTTAGAAATTACATTTAAAGAAAAGAAAATGTACACGTTGTGGTTACTTTGAGTATTTGACCAAAAAGACCTGAATGTACTTTAGTTCAAAAGGAGAAAGTATTTTTATTACAATGATTATTGCAAAAAAATTAACTTGCCTTTGAAACTGGTAACAGTTTAGCAAACCCTAGATTATGAGAACAATAGATTAGAATAATGTCGTCTCCTTTATGACAATTACTTGACACTACAATACATCTCCACCATTATTTTTAGAAAATAAATTAATTACACTACTGTATATCATATAATTAACAAATAAGTGTAACGTTGTTACCTAAATATTAAATAAGATTTGTTTAATCCTAAAAAACAGAATTACACCATATCACAACCTGCATAATTGATAGGTGACAAAACTAAACAAATTGCAGAAAAAAATCCCAGCAAACTCATTTACCTTCTATGGGGCAAATTCAATTAGTCCCGATAATTTTCGGGGACAAAAAACTGGACTTTTCCCTGTGTTTTTGCTTTGGGCAATTCAATTAGAGCTCATTTTTCAATTATCCATTTTTGGGCAAATACACATAGAATCCATGAGAAGTTCACTGACCTATGTGTTTTTGCTGCAGTCTTCCCGATAACAGGCTACTTATCAAGGGTTTTTTTGGAACCTGCTGAGGTTCCGAAAAAAATTCCCAATAAGTGCTGCAGGCAGCCACACTTTAATAGCCTCAAGGGATCAAATAGCTCGTGTTAATTTACCATGGCTAATTGAATTCCCCAATATATTAAGATGCTTTTGTGCATCTAGGGGGAGATGTATCAAACCTTGGAGAGAGATAAAGCGGAGAGAGATAAAGTACCAACCAATCAGCTCCTGTCTTTCAAACACAGACTGTAAAATGGCAATTAGAAGCTAAATGGTTGGTACTTTTTCTCTCTACACCAGGGGTGAGGAGCCTTTTTTCTGCCGAGGGCCATTTTGATATATATAACATTACTTATGAGCCCAGTGCAGGCCACGCCCCTTCATGTGATGTTGCACGGGGGCGGGGTCACAATCGCTGGTGATTACAGCAATGCCTGATGCATCCTGAGGATGCACAGGGGAGCGATGTGACTGTCTGAAGCGTCCTAAGGACGCTCCAGGCGGCACTGCTGTATAGCTTCTGGCTGCAGGGTGCCATTCTAGGCACCCTGCTAGCAAGATGAGGCTAGCAGTAAAAAGCTCCGAGGGCCAGGCCAAATGATTCCGAGGGCCTTATACGGCCCCCGGGCCTAAGGTTCCCCATCCCTGCTTTACACTAGATCACTCTCCAAGGTGTGATACATGCCCCCCCTCCCAACGCCACCACCCCGATTCCCAGGTTGGCCTGCATGCACGGGCGATGGTCGTTAACGACCATCCATACCTGCACATCAATGGTCGTTTTTTTATCGTTGGAAAGGGCTAAATCGTTATCGCTTATATCGTCCTGGTAATCTGACCGTGAGTATGCACCATAACTCTATGGGCAGCATGGAAAATTGATATTATCCCCATACCTAAGATGCTGGACTAATTTGGGAGTTTAAGGTAACAGGTAATTAGGGTTTGAAGAATATGTTTAAAATGACAAACCTAGATCACTTTTGGAACACAATGGGACCTGTAAGAACAGTCAGAAAATAAATGCACACACAAGCCGACAACAGACACAAAGGATTAGGATCCAATAATCATTATTGAGCATCATACTCATTTAGGAGCCACGCGTTTCAGCACTGGGCCAAATGGTCTATAAAAACAAAATTTATGTCCTGAACAACATCAAACAGAACAGGATCATGTGATTACATTTGTTTACTTTAGCACAACTTGATACTGGGTTTAGCAGACAGAAAGTGTTCAGGTTGACAAGATTTGTACATAAACAACTCAGCCCTCTCTATTCACAGCCATTTCTATCACCCCTTAACACTAGGATGCACAGTAGAGTCTTTGTATCGTTCAGAACTGGGCGGAGGGTTGTTACCAGCCTGTGTTACTGGCACACACAATGGTTACTGCATGTGTGTGGTCTGCACAGACTCACTCCACTGATCCCCTGGCTCAACTTATTATGTGTTTTACTGTTGGTTGTTTGTCGTATTAAAAAAAAAAGGTGAACGTCACGGACTACAAATATTATGCTATCCAATAAAAACCACATGTTAATGTCATTTTAATGAAAAGCATAACCTCGTGTCTACATCCAGCACGTGTTCTTATAAGCGAGAAATGTCTTTTTGCACTGCTGATTATACTAAATAATTTTGGAAGTAATGATGCATAAAAGAACCTCATTATAACCTGCATGCAGCAAATTATATTCACATTATGGGCCTGATTCAGCAAGGATCGAGAGTACCGATACGCGCGCAATCGGCCAATTGTTGCGTACTGTGCATGCATCGCAGTGCGCGAACCGGCCATTGAGACAGGAAGCACAGTTCGTGGGTGGTGACGGGGGGGGGGGGTTTGCCAGGGAAACGCAGCCGTGACAGTGCATTTGAATGCCGTTGCAGGGGCGTGCATAAATTAGCCACTGCAATGCAGTCTTGCTAAACATTACGGATGTGTGCAAGGTAAGGTGGGCATCCTTACGATGTGCTGCAGCGGCATAGCGATCGCAATGGATTAGCATACTATCGCAGTTGAACTGCGTGCGTAATCACTATTGCATTCGCAGTTGCGATTGGTAGTGAATCAGGCCCAATATCCATACCTGTTCATGATAAATAGTTAAGGCAGTCAGTTTGTAAAACCATCCAAAAACCTCACAGTATCTACTAGTGGCATCACTGAGACATGAGGCACTTGGTTCCTAGTAAATTGATAATCTCTATTCTTATAATTGTTTTAGCCAACACAGTGGCTAATTCCAATGTAAACGGGCCAAGTGTGCAGTTTACTACTAGCTATTTAGAGTACAACAAATCCAATCCAAACATTGCGGGATATTCAATTAGCAGTGGCATCAAGTTACCAACATTCCGACCATTTGTCCAGCATCTCGTGACCATAAACATTGTAGATTACTCCTAGCAGCCCTTACAGAAAAAGCAGTGATACTGGGCTACCATATTAACAGGGAGACAGTCTAAAGAGAACAAGTGGAGCTGTTACCAACAGGAACCAAACGGAATCTAGCTATCATTTTCTATAACATAATTGACAGATGACAGCTTGAATCTGATTAGTTGCTTTAGTAAACTTCTCCTTAGAAGATTGGAGAAATCTGCCACTAAGTGGTGTTGTGTGAGCTAATGAGTGGCCCAGTGCCCACTCTGGCCACACAGTTTAGGCTGTACTTGACAATTCTGGCCACGCTCTGTGTGGGATGGATACTTGCGTCTTAACTCCTCCATACTTCCTGATCTTTGGTGGCCTCACACACAGACAAATACTGTAACTGACTGGTAGGATTTTTCATTCGGAATTACTATACCCAACCTCAATTTTGTATGTTAAGGATGGTCATCCTGGGGGTTAAATACACTAGTTTTCACCAGTTTTAGCGCTAGTGTTGTCAAACATCCAATAATGCAATATCGATTAAAAATATATATATATATATATATATAAAAAAAAAAACTGTCCAACAAAAGCAGCATATACTGTATGTGTATTAAGTGTAAAGGAAGTGTTGATGCAGGCAGATGTTGTCAGAGACACTGAGCTAAGACATGTAATACTAAAATAGCACTTTCTAAACCATATTCTTAACAATAAAGTAAAAGGAGTAGAAGAGCGTTTAGAACAACAGATGAGAGAAGATTAGGGTGTGTGATGGGGTCCCATGTGTATCATATCCTAATATCTAGGGGAACAGTTGGGTCTCATTATGTACAGGACTAGCTAACCCAAATAATGATCACTTTATTTAAAGTCACTGCAGACATGCTGGCTATAATTTAGACACAACTAAGGTCATCAAACATTTTTACACATGACCCTGATCATGCTGGGATGTTATTTAACTAATTTACTAGTAAAAAGGGCTTGGCATAAACCACCCCACCCCATTCTTTCCACCACTCTACCCTGCAGCTCGCTACCAACCACCTACCCACCCTGCTCCACTCTGCCCCAAGCCCCTGCCCCCTCTTTCTTTTCATTAGACTTTGCCCAATGTAGATTTGACATCTATGTATACTGTAGGGTCTCGGTGATAAAAACATTATTTTTAAAAGAAACAAAGAGGAGATTGTTGGCTCATGTTTGGCGGGAGCTTTAGTGACCAAGACAGCGCAACTTTTTCTGTTTCAGACTAGGGGACACAGTTGGTCCAAGCACAGTCTCAATATCATAATATTTGTGAATTTGAAGCAAAAGAGCAATCGGCTGAATGTAGATTTCCTCAAATATGGCCCAAGGACAACCCTACAGTGCAGGTTATCAAAGTCGGGTGGCACAGGTGACTCATAACACCAGCAATGCACTTTTGTCACTTCAGAGGTGCAAAGAGCATAGACAATGGACTACAACAAAAGTAGTCAAGGTTAACTGGTCAGAATAATCATTCACCATATTCTTGACAAACAAACAAGAGGCATATGTGGAGCAAAGGAAATAATTCTACGGCCCAGAGTGCTTGCTTCCAACTGTGAAGGGGTCTTAATGTTATCAGGAGCATTTCCCTGATTGGGTGTAGTCATTGCCTTGGACTGCAGGACAAACCCTAATGGTTACCCACCGATATGCAGAATCACATTCACCATATGTTGTAGCAATTTCTGTCCTGGTGGCAGGGTTGCTTATCGGATGACAATGTCCTCATCCAAATGGCATCTGTGATTACCCAACGTTTTGATGAGCATGACCATTACGGTATTGATATTTTGTGCCCTTCTAAAATCAGCAGATCTGAACCCAATACAGAACTTACGGGATATTCTTGACCATCACCTGGGAGGACTCTTTCTTCTAGCCTGAAAACCGTCAAGCATTTACATCAAACATACTCTTAAACCACATAACCTTTAGAAAATATTCTAACCAATTACTTCCCCACTACATAGTTAACACAATACTACACTCATACAACCCTTTGACCCCAGGCCAAAATTGCTGTGTGACTGGATCGTAAAGCCCACCAAGCACTTTTACCCTTGCAATATGGCTGGACCAATATGCAATTTGTGGTACTTATCCTTATGTATCAAACTCCTACAGACTCTTTGCCTGTCTATTATTACCCAGTCTAGTTTTATTACTATTTGTTCAGTTGTCAGTGTCAGTTTGGTGACTTTCTTATGGTAAAATAGCTCTCCATTCCGTTAGAGCAACTCTATACATTGAGAGACTCACTGCCATGCTCTATACATTATGCAGGACCGTAACTAGGGAGGTGCGACATGTACCACGGCACAGGGCACCGCAGGGCAGGGGGCGCTGTTTGGGTCTGTCAATTTTCTGTTTATAATCATTCCTCACTTGTAGCTTCCTCTTCTTTTATCCCCGGCATCTCCTGGCTGCTTCCCCAAGCACCTTCAGCCACATCCCCTTTTATTTAACACACCCATTTCAAAATGCTGTCATACCCAGGACTCAAAAATATTGCCTCTCACATGGGAGTCAGACACCTACACATGGAGCTATCTGCCTCACAATTTCTGATGGCAGCCCTGAACACAGATTCCCGACCCATGTGTTATAAGCACACCTAAAGTACCTTTGCTGGTGAGTTCAGCTGCAGGCGCAGGGTTCATATATGGATCTCCCTGCCATGGGCGCCGAGAGGGGGGGAGCGGGTATTACCCGGGTTTGCTGGAGGGGACCGGGTCTGACGTCACTCCCCCTCCTTCTTACCTTTCAGCAGCCCAGCACACGCTGTTGTATGCTGGGCTGCAATGAGAGACTGTATCCTCTGCCTGAGGGGGAAGCAATCACATTAAATCGCACCCCCCCTTCCCTGGATTTGTGCCAGGCTGGGGAGCTCACAGGGTCCCCCTCCCCAGCGGAGCTCAAGAAAAAAAAATGTTTTCCCCCTAAGGGGGCGTGCCCATACCTCACACGATTAGGCCATGCCCCCTTCACCCGGGCCACCTCTCTACCGCCATGCTCCCTGCTGCATATACTCTACAAGTAGCACTCTTTCTATACCTTCAGTTGGTGTTCTACACTGCAGGCTGCAGGCTTGTGTCCAGCTGTTCTGATGGACAAATCTTTCACCAGCGCTCTTCTACATCTATAGCTGGTGAGTTATACTGCATAATTATTTTGTATCATCAATGCAGCCATTGGATTCACAATGTCTCACATTTGGCAGCGACACCTGGATCAGTGTCGGAACTAGCGGCGGTGCAGCCGGTGCCTTGCACCGGGGCCCACTGTGATGCAGGGGCCCATAGCCGCCTGCATCCAACAGCACCCCTGCACCCGCCGTCACTGTCCCCCGGGCCCCACAGTATTTAAGTGTAGTGCTGACTGCAGTGAGAGAGCGGTCTGCACTACACAGTAACAAACACCGCCGCCGCCAACGTCGGCGGTGTGTTTGTTATAGCAGCCAATGAGAGTCAGACAGACTCACATTGGCTGATGCGTCCATGGAGTGAGCCGGGCTGGAGCTCACTCATGAGCTCTGCCTTCCGGTTCCCGCAGTGGGTGATGGGAGAGATGTCATGACGTCTCTCCCATCATGCAGAGCGGGAGGACAGAGAGCTGACGGTGGCGGGCATCGGAGCGGGGATTCAGGTGTTGTGTGTGTGATATATGTATGGGGGGGGCCACTACTGGGGGCACTGTATGAAGGGGCACTACTGGGAGCACTGCATAGGGGGGACCACTACTGGGGGCACTTCATAGGGAGGACTACTACTGGGGGCACTGTATAAGCGTCACTACTGGGGGCACTGCATAGGGTGGGGGGGACTACTACTGGGGGCACTGCATAGGGGGGACCACTTCTGGGGGCACTACTGAGGGCACTGTATAAGGAGCACTGCATGGGGGGACCACTACTGGGGGCACTGCATAGGGGGGCCCAAAGCATATTCTTGCACCTGGACCCACCACTCTCTAGTTCTGCCACTGACCTGGATAACAGTTGTACAGCGGGATCGGTAGCCCTTCATCATCATACGGGACAAATCAGATTTGCCATGGCCATTCCCCATTAGGGTAACGTCTTATGTCCCTATTTGAAAAAATAGACGGGGGGCAATGCTCTTTCTGGCACAGGGAACCAAAAAGTTTTGTTACGGCTCTGACAGTATGTACAGGCCTCATGTGACTTTATATGCGCGTTTATATTACACCCTGTAGCTTCCCATCTGTCCTCTTTTGTCATGTGTTTATAGAATTAGCCAACATAGCTATGATGTATGCTCTAATTAGGATATAACTGGATTCTGGAGAGAAGTTTTATTTTATTTTGTATCCCAGAGCAACAAGCTAAAAACACAACTCTGGCATAATTAAAATGCACATAAGGAAGCTAGAAAGACAAAACAATTTAATTTAAGCAATTAGTTTTTTAAAATAATCTGAAGGTTTGCGCTAGTAACAGTGCATGTAGTGGAAAAAGAGGTTATCCGGCATTGTAAACAGAAGGTTAACAACTAGAACTACAGAATTAAGATAAAGTCACACACTTTACCGCAGTCACCACACACATGCAAATACACAAAACCTATCTGGCTGAGACTACCACTGAAGGGCCGCTCCCTGGTCACACCTAAGATTTCTATCACATCTGTCTTTATAGCCAAACCCCAGGAGTGGTTTCAGAAGCCAAATACCGACATCTAGTTAATCATTTTCTGAATTAATGCTGACCTAAAACTATGCACCAGTGTCTGCTAGTGAAGGCAGGATCATCTCTGCAGGTGCTACAGGCAGGGGTTGGGAAACCTCACACAGTTAGGAGAGATTGCAGAACAGGATGTATTCCTGACCAGTGGGGTATAACAACTACAGAACATTTCCCACTTTTGTGAAAATAAAGATACTTTGGACATAACTGCTAACGGAGACGTAAGAATAATTGTTTTCTATAAGGCAGTGGTTCTCAAACTCGGTCCTCAGGACCCCACACAGTTCTCATTTTCCAGGTCACCCAGCAGGAGCACAGGTGTATTCATTATTCACTGACACATTTTAAAAGATCCACAGGTGCAGCTAATTATTTCACTTTAGAATCTGTGAGGAGACCTGGAAAATATGCGCTGTTTGGGGTCATGAGGACAGAGGCCCTGATTCAGAGCCGGACGCTCTGAATCAGGGCGTCTTTTTTTTTTTTTTTTTTTTTTTTAATGGAGTGGCCTCCTGGCCGCTCGCATTGCTGTGGGTTGCCACCCACAGCTAATGCGAGCGGACAGGATGATGGTCGCGATGGTCAAGACCATCGGGCTTGCGACCAGACCCTTGTGGTAGGGTCTCGTGGCCGCAAGCCCCAGAGAGCTTTTGGCTCAAACAGAGACGAAAGCTCTCCCACTGACATCCTTGTGATGTCAGTGGGGCCGCCCCCAGACGGTAGGGGTTCTCATGGGAACGCCTCCGTCTGGGCAGCCACCCCCCCCGGCCCGCCCACCAAAGGGGGTGTGCTGTCACTCAACATTGACAGCACGCCCCCTTTGGAGCGAGACCCAGAGCGACGGATTGCCCGTCGATATCCGGGTCTCGCGCATGCGCATGACGGAGCCGGCTCAGTCATTCGCATGCGCTCTGGGCCACCATCGACCCGGTTGCAAGCGCTCAGCGCTTGCGACCGGGTCTGAATCAGGCCCAGAGTTTGAGAACCTGTGTTATAAGCCTCATGACTGGTATGTGGTTCCTCAAAGCAAGTTATACAAGTTACCAAAAGTTCTACATTTTTATTGTACATGCTCATTGTTCAGCCTCTAAAAACATTTTGACAAATAGAGGAAACATAAGTTATTTGTAAACTTAGGGCCGTATTCAATTTGGAGCGAAAAGCCGAGATCCACGAAAAAGTATCGCCGATTGCGACTTTTCGCCGGTCGGAAACTTATCTCCGCGTTCAATTGCAAACACTGAGTACACGAAAACGCAATGCAATGTAGTAGGCGAAAAAGATTCGCCTCTGAATAGGTAGAGGAAAAAAAAAGTGCAAGACCGCTATTCAGGGGTGCAAAAGTGGGGAAACCACTCAGCACCCTTGGGACAGCCCCCCAAAAGGATAACTGCGTAAAAAAAAAAAGTGAGGAACACCCCATAAAAGCACTTTGAAAAAGGGGGCAAAAAAGTGCAAAGTGGGGGTACAAACACAAAAAGTAGCGAATTAGACTTTTGGGGGGGTCTGCACGTATAGGTGGGTTTTTTTTTTTATTGCAGGAGTTTGCTGAAGGTGTGTTTTTTAAGTTTCTTATAACTTAACTTTAGCGACTCTTAAATATGCTTGCACCCATTTTCAAGTACCCCAAATTTGACAGGAATACTTATTTTCTCCTAAATTACTGATTTATGCCATTCTTCACCACTTGTGCAAAGACGCTCATTAGTGGCAATTGTGCGAACTTAAGTACCCCAAACTGTTTCATTAGGGCTAATCGGCCACTACTACATTGATCCCCAATGTTGCAGCATCTTTTTTGGGGGGGTCAGGCTGATTTCCCCGATTCAGACATCACTTTGACTGTTCTGACTTCTCCGTTTTCGTGTCTTTTGTAATTGAATAGAGCGAATCGCGAGTACGCGCATCATAAGTTTCTGCGGCTAAAATACGCAATGTAGGCGAAAACTCCAGCAGGCGAAACTTGAATAGGGGCCTTAACGTGCCTTTAAAATTTGATTCATCTTGATTCAAATAGGTTCTTGTTTGTGTACTTGCATTATTTGTGGTCAATCGTATCAGTCGCCAGTTGGTTGGCGGCCAGAATAAGTGCAGCTATATGCCGTGCTTACAGTACCTCTGGACCTATAGGGCTGCGTTCAAAAAACGCAAGTCGAACGTGAGATAGGGCCGAGAGGTCGGCAAGTTGCGGTGCTGTTGCTGGCCATTCCTTGTTATTGCAATGGCAACTGGCCCGCCTCGCACCTAATGGGATTGATCCCTTAGCATGAATAAGATCTGCCATATTCGTAGCTTAACCATACACTAATGTATTTGACACTAATGAAATAGCACCACCTAGTTCCGAACAAATGCCTTTGTGTCTTCTGTCAATTTATTTACCTGTAACATAAAATGTATTGGGGCTGTTGTACAGTTGGATGCAAGTCCATCTTATGTGTTTCTGCACTGCAACTGCAGAAGCATAAATAGTTTGTATTGGGGTGTTCTCATGTAGGCTAGAGTCAGTGATGTAGTGCTGGCAGAATTTGTGGGCTATGCAAAATTGTCAATTTTCAGATGGATCTTTTGCACCTAGTAAGGACTGGTGCAAGAGCGCAATGATCGTCAGGGTCGGTGCAAGCGCTCTCTGCACCCTAGCCAAAGCTTCAGCCCAGTGCCACCTCTCCATTATGTACAGAGGACATGTGCTTCCTGCACACACATATACACATACACAGCACCAGGCTGCAGCACCATAGCGACAAGTGGGAGCCAGAGTAGCAGCGAAGGACATAAACACCTATTGCTTCCTCTGCCCATGGAGCTGGCACATGGTGGGAACATGACTATGCAATAAAAAGTTGTGGAAGATAATAAGCGGCAGCAAAACTCAGCAGTGACTAAAGGTCAGAGATTCCCCGCCACAGACACAGAAACGACCCCACCCCCATCTCGACACTAACCACAGCAGCATGGCAAGACAGCGCCCTCCACCCCTGTCGGTGCCTGGAGCATGAGCTCAAATGGACACGCCCCTGTGTAGCTTGCAGTATGATCCGGGATGACTGCTCAGCCTCTATCAGCACTACCACAAGCTGCCTGGCTTACACATAGCCATGCCACACAGCCGTGGCATCACAAGGCACAGCTAAACAGGTGCCATTGGTGTGCCAGCGTAACTGCCCTTTCCTGCTGCCTCATCAATGTGGTTCTTCTGTACATGCTACGGTGGATTCAGTGGAGTCCTCCAGGGGCCGGCACCCTTAGACAGCTGCCTAAAGGTAGAGCCAACTCTGATGATCGTGATGGTTATGACCAATGGTTATCCGTATAGAAGATTGACAATGTAAAAGGTCTACAGTCAATGAGTGGACAACAAATTGTCGACATGCAATAGGTCAACAGGGACAAAAGATCAACAGGTGCTGAAGTTTGACAATGCAGAAGGTCGACATGCTCAAATGGTCAACACACAAAAAAAAGGTTGCCACAAAAAACAAAGGTCGAAGCGTGTTTTATGGTTTGTCAACATTTTTAGGGTTAGAGACTAGGCACTAGGGGGCGGGTTAGGGTTAGGTTTAGGCATAAGGGGGAGGGATAGGCACTATTGGAAGGGTTAGGTTTCGACAATAGGGGGGAGGGTAGGGGTTAGGCACTAGGGGGTGATTTAGGGTTAGGCATTAGGGGGTGGATTAGAGTTAGGTTTAGGCATTGGGTGAGGAGTTAGGGACTAGGGGGTGGATTAGGGTTGTTTAGGCATTAGGGGAAGGGTTAGAGGTTAGGCACTAGGGGGTGGTAGGGTTTGGCTAGGGCTAGGGGTTAGGCACCAGAGGGTAGATTAGGGTTAGGTTTAGGCATTAGGGGGAGGGTTAGGCTAGATTTAGGGGACAGGCACCAGAAGTAGATTAGGGTTAGGTTTAGGCATTAGGGGGAGGGTTAGGCTAGATTTAGGGGATAGGCACCAGAAGTAGAGTAGGGTTAGGTTTAGGCATTAGGGTGAGGGTTAGGGGCTAGGCACTATGGGGAAGGTTAGGGGTTAGGCAATATGGGGAGGTTTAGGATTAGGGTTAAATTACAAAAAAAAAAAAAAAAAAAGAGGTCAACCATTTGTGTGTCAACCTTTTGTCCCTGTCGTATAATTGTTGTCAGACCATATAAAGCTCGACGGTTTAAGGGGTTGTCTTTCATATCACACCTGATCAATGAGGCTGGAAGATATGTGTGGACATTTGTAGTTGTACACTGAAAAAAAGTCAAGATATCCCTCCTAACTCATTCTCCCCTTGTAATCTCAGACTTATCACCACCATATTTTAATCCTCATTTTGATCTCAGATTCAGTTTTGCCTAATTGCACTTTATGAAGCGAATATTTAAACTAACAGACCACTACAGTCCAGTTTATAATGTTTTTTTGAAAGTTTAGGAGCTGTTTAATTACTTTTGTAACAAAGTCGGGAAGTTATACTCCTGGACGTACGTCACTGAATTCCACAGGCTACAGGATACGTGCAGTTTACATCACGCATCTATTAGAGAAACAGACAGAACTTAATTGGAGTAAATGACTGCAGGGATTCTGGTTAAATGTAAAGGTCATGTCTACCCCAAAATATTTAAAATATGTTTTTAGAATTTTAGGTTACACATATTGCTTAGTTGATAAATAGGAACAGCTCCAAAGTTATGTCCCAGAACCATGTCAGGTAACATAATGCAGAACAACATTATTTAGTTGTGCAGCCTAGCCAATTAGCATAGGATGCAAATTAGATACTTGCAAATACACATAATATATATATATATATATATATATATATATATATATATATATATATATATATAATCCAAACTGGCCCGGCACTCCAACCGCAAGTGTATATTGCTCCGGTGCCCTCCAGGGCAGACAGCCCAAAAATATACAAATCCACAAACTGAGGCACTCACGAGACTGATGTATACAATAATAAAAGTCTTTTAATCCTACGTTTCGGGAATCCATCCCGTCGTCAGGGACATACACGCTGTATGTCCCTGACGACGGGAAGGAGTCCCGAAACGTAGGATTAAAAGACTTTTATTATTGTATACATCAGTCTCGTGAGTGCCTCCGTTTGTGGATTTGTGTATATATATATATATATTATATATATAGCGTGAGTATACAATGTGAAAAAAAATTATAAATAGTAAATTAAAAGCAGTACTCCCCACTAATGGAGCATACACACGGTCAGATTTGTCAGGTGAACGATTTGAACGATTTTACCAAAGTTTTGAACGATTTGAACGATTTTTGACTGCATTAAAATGAATGGAATCGTCCAAGTCTGACTGCAAACACATCAGATGTCAGATATCGTTATCTGACAAACGGGAACGCGCATCGTTCATCATCCAGGCATGTCAGATTTTCCTTCAGATATGAACGACTGAACGATTTTTAAATAGTTACCGTTCAGATCTGAAGGAAAAATCTGACCGTGTGTATGCACCATAATATAGGTGGCGGTCAAACAGCAACAATGTAACAATGGCAATATGTTATGTATAAACAAATGAAATTATATGAACTGAAATACGGCGCCTGCCCTGCTATGTGCAAAACTTCATTTATGCATATCCAAATGTCCAAACACTGTTTATAATAATTTAGAAGTGCAAAGTGTGGCAGTGCAATAAAGTATATATAAAATTGAATAAAGTGCTAACGAATAAATTAAATTGACGATAGATATGTGCAAAAAACAAAATGTAATTTTTTTTCCAATTACCAATAAATTTAATTAATAATTAGTGTGTACAAATGAATAAAAATAATGCAAAGTAAGCTTGGTAAATATCCTAACATATAATTTAGACAATGCAAATGAATTTCATGTAAACGGTAAAACCCCAATTCTTATTAATGCATATTAAAAAAAAAAAAAAAGTTCACACAAAATATATAAAAAACATGAATTTTATTTAATGCCAAAAAAGAAAACTACCCCTATATATTTAGGGTTTTAAATATATGCATATCACAAATATATACATAAAAAATAAATGCGGAAGTCATGAGGACATCACTAGAAATAGTAATAAAAAAAAACGGCTTATCTGATTATTTAAAAAAGGTAAGTTCATAAAAGGTGGAATCCAGCAGGCACCAACGCATTTCGTCTAGGTATTAGACGACTTCTTTCCTTTTTTTTTTAATGAGCCCAATAATATATAAATATATGTTTTTATTTATAGTTCCAAATATACTTAATGCATTTTTCCCTATAAGTAAAACTGGTACAAGATACGTAATGTCGGCAATTAAAATGTATATATAACAGGACATCTGACAGGAAGTTATCTCTACAGCTGTACTACGTAACAAAGGGCACAACGGCTCAACACCCATTATTCTGTTCATGAGGGGGTCAAAAGGTTCTTCAGAATGTGATAGCCTAGTAATGTACATAAAACGATCCGTGTTTTTATACGGAAAAGATTCAGAACCACATAACGAATATGATGTGGAAAGAAAACATGCTGAATGCCTAATCCCCTCTCGCCTTTTTTTCTCCTAAATGACGACATTCTCTCTCAGTAAATCTCACCTGAAACAACAGATTTCTTATTCATGTTTCCCCTTACATGCCGCTACAGAGAGAGTGATTCATGGTGTACAGTGTACACTGCTTCTTCACAAAGTGTCCACAGCCCCCTCACTCCCGACTGGTCTTAAACTATCACCAGGGTAGACCAATAATCCCCAATATGTTATGGCCACCACTAGGTAAAAAAATAAAATAAAGACTAATGTATAGTATATATTACAAGCAAACTCTACATACATATACATATTATTATATGCAACTTAGCCACAATGTAAATCTAAACAGGATATCTTAAAATTCGGTCATACAGTAGGGAGGAAATTGTGATGCATCGTCTGGAATAGCACATTGCATCTATCGCTCTGAATTGATTTTTTCCTCTAGCACTGGTGCAGTAGAGAGCTACAAGGAGGAGTGCCCCATCCCAGCCCCCTTAGGGAAGCATCTGTCAGTAATTGGAGCCGTCAACCCCCCACTACCACCACCTGCCCCACCAACCGCAGCCAGGGCCATACCTAGGCTTGTGCTGCCCCACAGCACCTGCATTTGGCTTGCAGGGTGCTCTGCGTTATCAGAACTCCAGAGTGAATAATGTAATATAGCTATGGGCTTATAGGTAGTGGTAAGGAAGAAGTGAATTTGCTTATACATTCATTTTTTATGAGCCTTGTTTAGACCACCTTTCATTTCTGCCATACAGAGTCACCTTGAGGAAGTACTTTCTGCTTTTCATCTTTCCTAAGTGCACAAATATGTATGGTTATAATTTGTAAGACATTTCATACTTAGGGCCATATTCAATTGCAGGCGAAAAGGCGTTCTCGGCGAAAAGTTTTCGCCGATGACGTTATTTCGCCTGACGGAAACTTTCCGCCCAATTCAATTGCAATGACTTTTCGCCTTAGCGAAAAGTCAATGCATTCAGATAGGCTGAAAAGATTTGCCTCTGAATGTAGGCGGAAAAAAGTGCAGCTTTGGGGTGCATAGTTGCGGGAACCCCAGTGCTGTGTTAGGACAGCCCCCCAAAGGTAAACTGCGTCAAATTTTTTAAAGAAAAACCATTAGAACACCCCAAAAAAGTACTTCAGTTTTGGGATCGAAAAAGTGCAAAATTGGGAGACAAACAAAGACAAGCGAAACAGACTCCAGGGGGGGTCCCAAGTATGCCCCAGGTGTTTTTTTCTTTGCAGGTGTTTGCGGCAGGTGGATTTTCCATGACTTTTTAGACTTCACTTTAGCAACTTGCCCCCATTTTCAGGTACCCCAAATTTGCTGGAACTAGTTATTTTGAAGGAAAAATATTGCTTAATGCTATTCTTCACCCTATATGCAAATATGCTAAATAGCAGCTATTGAGACCATTTAAGTACCCCAAATACCTTCAGCTGGACTATTCGGGGGTAACCATAGTGATCCCCCATGTCAGTGCATCTTTTGGGGGGTGTCAGGCTGATTTCCCCAAATCTGACAGGATTTTGCAGATTTGAGTTTCGCCATGGCACGTTCTCGCGTCCTTTGCAATTGAATAGGGTGAATAGCGGGGCGGAGCACGATACTTTTCCGGAGGCAAAACTAGCGATGACAGCAGAAAGTCCAGCAGGCGAAAAGTCCGGTAATTGTATACGGGCCTTAGGGTCCTATATATTATAAACGCGGCACTGCTATTATCAGTCTGCATGAAAATATCCCTGCTATGTACTATCTGTAACTCGCAGGGACAGCGGTTAGAGCTACCACTGTCCCTGCGAGTTACAGATAGTACATAGCAGGGATATTTTCATGCAAAGTTTCTTTCCTGGCATATTTCTGGAGTCTGTCACATTTGTGAAAGATTCCGCCAGGGGAATCTGACACTGCGCATGCGCACAGTTACTAGATTCAGGAGCCTGCGGGAGAGGGATCGGAAATTTGACAAATTTGCAAAACCCATAGAAGTCAATGGAGGTTGTGGCCAATGGCTCTTCTATGGCTATTAACTTTACTAATAAAACTCTGGATGACACTGCTACCATCTCTCCCCCCCACCCCCCCCACCCCCCTCCTTGAATGAATGAATCATACAACTTGTTATCTGCTCACAATTTCTGATTTTGTAAAAGACAGTTCCACACTTTGAATGCTTCTAGGACGCATTTATACATGTAACACTCCCCCGGCATCTCACTGTTGCCAGATTACTACCAGCGACAATATCTATTCAGCATCGATGTGGCCCTCTCACTACGTTGGGCTCAATGAGCTCCGAGGTCAAGTTGCAGTCAAGTCTTTGAGACTCCTGTAATTCCATTCCTGGTAACACTTTTTAAGCTGGCTAAGAATTTCAGCTGCCTCAGTTAAAGGCCACTGTCTCGGAGAAGCCATACAGACGTCTTTTCTCAGTGCAACACTGGGGATCACTCAATCCTTTCTACAAGAGCAAAATGGTTTACTCAGCAGCAGTTACTGAGAAAAGATTTAACATGTCCTTGGAGAATGGGATGGCAGTTCTTTAAGTCACATTGGAACAAACATTTCACGAACCATTGAAGTTTGTTTCACTTACTGGGCTCAAGGCCACAGGCTCAAAAGTGAATACAGTTACTGCTGCCAATTTTTCAGAAAATCTCTAGGTAGACTATTCCACTTAAACAAAATGATGGAATGTAGAGAGAACAGTTTTGTATTAGAGGTCAAAAGGTGTAAAGAAGCCAAAAATAGATCCAATTAATTACATGTAGCTCATGTTAAAGAACATTCAAAGCTACTCTGCTAAAGGGGGTCAGCCAAGGTATTTTCTACATAAACGTAGAACAGTGGACTACCTGTATCTGTGTAAAAATTCACTAAATAATATTCTTCTCATTACATTTTACAACTGAAAGGAGTCGATTTCCCAAGCAGATGCTTGTAAGAGCCACGGCTCCCCAGCATGTTTAAGGGGCCTATGTATTAAGCTGTTTTTTACATATGTACTAATGGCACAATGCAGAAGATTTCACAGATCTCTCCGGCAGAGTGCTAATTAGCACTTCAGATCGCAGTCCCCGTTATTATCGTTGGGGACTACAATCTGACCCCTATTTACCAAACTCCAAAAAGCAAACCTGTTCGGAGTTTGGCCCCGGTAGTTTACACTAACTTCAGATGGTGTAAACTGATTTAAGCCTATGGAGGCTCCAGGAGCAGGAGAGGGATCTTCCAATCTCTCTCTCGCAGTCTCCGGTAAGCCCTGGAAGCTGACACTGTGCGCATACGCAGTGTTAGCTTCCCCAGGAGAAGTCTATCACAAATGTCAAAGACTTCTACAATATGCAGAGGATATGACTTGCAGGGACAGTGTTTACCGCAACCGCTCTCTCTGCGAGTTCCCCTTTGGACATAGTTGGGGTATTTTCATTAAAAATTTAAATCTTCCCTTCGATATGGATACATAATAATCGTGGTTAGTACATAGGGCCTGATTCACTACGGATCGTAACTGCAAATGCAATAGCGATTATGCACCCAGTTCAACTGCAATAGTATGCTAATTTATTGCGCTCGCAGTGCCACCGCAGCACTTTACCTTACACACATCCGTTATGTTTAGCAAGACTGCGAAAACATCGGTACAATCGAGTACCATCGCAGCCTCATGCACCCTTGCATCGCAGTGGATAATTTATGCATGCCCCTGCACAGGTGTTCAAACGCACTGGCACGCCTGCGTCACGAGGTCACCACCCACAAATGGTGTTTCCTGTCAATCTCTCTTCGATTGGTCTGCGTAGCTGCTGCGGTTGCAGTCCCAATCATAGTGGCTGGTTCGCACATGCGTAGTACATAACAATCTGCTGATTGCGTGCACATTAGCAGTTGCGTTCCTTGCTGAATCAGGCCCATAGACCCCTAAGTAACTTGGAGTATTTTGCGATTAAAAGCATTGTCCTATTAAATTTTGGGCCTAAACACTCCAGAAAGTAGCAGCTTTAGCAAGCCACCACTTAGTACATAAACCACACAGGATTTGCACTAGTGAGAGCAGAGTCAAGAAAATAATGTTTAAGCCCACGTGGCACGCCTCTCGTATAGTACTAAATAATATGCCGAGGTTTCCGCATTGAATGCATGTATGTATTTTTTTAAGTGTAGTGTTTTATATGAAAAGATGCCTGATGTGTGCTTTCACTACTACTAGACTCTTCTACATACTGACTAAAAGCTTTCTTCGCCTGGGTTTATCGGGGCACCCAAAAAAGTTGTTATGTCCGCTGGCTACTGGCCTTGCAAGGCTTAGCGCATGATGAGTCTGAATTGCCAGTCACCTTTTGGCCAAAGCAACACTCATGGTTTAATTTAAAAATGAAACAGAGACTTAAGATTCTTTATATAAGAACAAATGGGTGTTATTTTTTCCCCAAATGCAGCCAAAACATCCCACAGCCCCTTCCATAGGTTGCCTGCTGCAGGGAGACTCATTGGCCACACCATGTAAAGTATTCAATTAATAACTGAATCTGATGGGGTGTCCCTGTCTGGGTCCAGTCCCACCACCGTGTGGACAGATCAGGGTTTAAAAGTGGGAGAACAGTGGCTGACCAGGAGTTGAGAATACTGCTTAACTGGCCGGGGATTGTGCCGGTACTTTCATATCAAAGCCTCCATGGAACTTGTCAAAACCTAGAGTACAGAGTGAGACATCTACCGTGCTAGCAAAGGGTAAACACGGCCAGTGGCCTACCAGAGTAGGTAGTAAGAGCTAGACATAACCCCAGTGTCCTCACAGGGGATTCCCAAATATATGTGCTTACATTGTAATACACAAGTGATATTTACATAAGTTCTTATAAAACACAGGACTTTGCAGTTCAGAAAGCATGACACCACTAAACTGACAGCAATAATTCTGTTAATTGATTTTATCCCACATTTTCTGATAGGACACTGAGGGATATGGGGGCTGGAGGGGGGTTGGGGAAAATAGTTTCTGCACAGATCTAACATTCTCCCCAATTTGTTCTACATAGTTCCCAGAATACAGTCTGTAAATTGAATTCAGATGAACAGAAATCCTCAGGGAAGTGGGAAAATTAAATAAATCTGTATCTGGACACAGAAAATTACCTCTCTACAAGCTTTAATAAAAGGTTTTTAATACTGTATGTCATTCAAGCCCCAAATGCTCAGTGGGATGTAAAAATAAAATAAAAAAATGCAACACAAACATATTCTCAGTATGTAGATAAATTATAAATTCTCTTTGGCCAACTCTTCCTGGAAATGGTTTACTATAATTCATTCCAGTGGGTGACTGAGGGCCTATATATTAATAATCGCAGAACTGCAGCGATTATTAAGGATACCTTTCACGGCAGATATTTTAATTGTTTATTAAAATATCCCCGCTATATTCCAAGGGGAACTCGCAGGGTCAGCGGTTGCAGTAACACAGATAAGTTGACACAGGGTTAATGCAGTAGGAATATAAGTGTAACGGTGTGCGGTATGTGGAGCACACTTGTACATACACTCAGTGGCGGCAGTGGAATGTATGTGCTGCCTAGCGGTGGGGACACAACGGTATATGCAGATTCTATGCTTGTAGATACAGTCTCCATCAGGATATACTCAGGGGCACACCGGTCTCAAATGGCGGAAGGAGGAATGATATGCTTGGACATGGTGCGTATGCGCAGTAGTGCATTGGATTAAAGGTCCCTGTGATGTCAGCACACATCCGTCATCAAAGGACAAGTTGGTATATTGATGGCTCCTTTGACACCCAGAATGTCCAAGTGACATGCACAGATATGGGTGTTTTCATGATCAGAGCAATGCCAATGCTGCGAACAGCACTATATCAGCCCAAAACGTAACCCATTAGCATGCAGTTTTCAGGATAGAGTAGAAATCTCTTCAGTGCAGGTACTCCAATAGACTCTGCCACTGACAAAGTAGGGGGAAGGGCCCTAGATATCAAGGCACCGGGTGTTACTGAGGAGGTGCTAGCCAGTATACCTGGCACAATATGCAGACAGCTGGATGTGCAGCTCCAAACTCTGTAGTTACACTATTTGTCAACCTCAGATTAAATTTTTTTATGAGTGAAGTGAACAAGGGGCTTATTTTTTTAATTATCGGAGCCCTGCTTTTCTGAAAATCAGTGACGTGCGGTGAGGTTAATGGCTGGGGAGGCACACATGGAGATGGGTCTGAGTGTTGGGAGCCTGTCTCAACCCCTACTCACTTGTAACTCTCCCCTCACTACACTAAGCTTCAGTGTCCATTGATACTCTTACCTGTATCACTGTGTTTTCTCTTGCTTCTGCTGACTGTGCTCCGATCTCTAAACACTGCACTGCACTTCCTAGTCACATGACACATACAAGGTGTCCATCATTGCTCAAGGCATAACCCCCATACTCAGAGGCACGCCTCTATAAGCTCTCTTTCTGTGCAGCTTACTGCTCATGGTGAGGCCCCACCCCCCAGCTCTGCAAGCAGTGTCTGACTATACAGAAGCGAGGCTGAGCTGTTGCTGCCTCATCTCTCCTCTCCTTGCAGTCCCAGGGAGCTCCACAAAGCTGGTGAGTATTAACTATAAAAATGATTACAATAAACAAAGAAGATGTTTATAAGTTATAAATAAATTCTTTGTATTATTCTAATAATTTTTATATCAAATCTCAGGAGCTTGACAGGTGAGGCTGTGCCTCCCCTGTCTATCCTGACTGCACGTCCCTGCTGAAAACCATCCTCTTTTTTTCAATTTAAACCAGATAAAGCTTTGCTCTTAAAATAATATACTTTTAGGGGAATTAAATTCTCGGCGATGGGCATGAATTGTTAATCTGGAACAGCAAATCGCATCCATCTACATGGCAAGGTTTGCCTTGCACCTCAGGAGGTGTAAAAGAGGAGAGGGACTGGGCTGCACATCCTAGTCTTAAATATAATTAATAATAGGCGTTACCATGCTGAGACCCCATAGAGGAGGTGTGTAGGTAACTTGGAATGTGGGGTCTATCGTAACTGGCTGATATGTGTACAGCCGGGCATTGCGGTGATGACCGGCGGAACATCACCAGAAACTGAATTCCATTCCAAGCATTCGATAAGAAAATTGTGGTTTTCGATATAACCGTTATGTCGACATGTGAAATGCACAATGTCGATATAGCAATAATGTTGACAAAGTTTTCCACTGTTAGAGCCATAACCCTTACCCCTAAACCTAACCCTGTAAAGTCATTGACTATTGAGATTCAGATTCAGTGTGAATGTCAACATGTTCATTGTGGACATACCATGTAGACATTCTGGTTTCGACACACTGTTTTTCCGTCCTTGACATTCAAAGCTTGGTGCCAGAGCCAATGCAGCAATACAAAAATATACGTGCTCTACACACCCAAACAATAAAACTGGAACATTGATCCGTTGCAGCAGAAACTATACAATATCTATCCTTTTTTTTTTTTAAGGACTTGTAAAATAGACACAAAAAGAACAAATGTTTCAAGAACGTCTATGTCAAGATTGCAGTCTAATGATCCACAATTCAGTCAGGAGGGTGCACTAGGCTTTCTACTGTGCCGACTTGTAAAAGAAGCAAAGCTTCCCTTTTTGTTGTTTGCTTAATGATAAATGCACTAGGCACTTTTATTATAATATATATATATATATATATATATATATATATATATATATATGTTACACAGATCCCGTCCCTCCTTCCACATATATCAGTTCCACTTTAAAAGGAAAATATACCTATTTACTGTAGGTGGGATTTTCACTTTGTCAGTAACTGCTCTGTGAAATATGAGTGCAAGACTGCAAGTTATTTTGCATGAAAGGCTTGTTCCTTCATATCTGCATTTACTCATGCTAACGGGAGTAGAGAGGAGTGACACTTGCTGCAGACTATTCACCTTATTCTGCTTTCAGATGTGGAAGTTCACACAGTTATCTGGTGATTTTTGGCCTTAAGTGATGCTCATGTAATTCCCCCTAGAATTCCAGTAATTACCAGACACCGTCATCGTCCCAGCTATACACAGTAAAGGACACCACAAAAGTTTCCGCATGTATACTATCCCTCTTAGTAAATTCTGCGATATATAGCTTAAATGTTAGCTACTGGGGCCAAGCTTGGTAGATTTCACAATATAGCCGCCAATATATAAATCTATGGGTGCTGCTATCATGATCGTAAACAGGGTTGGATACGGGAACCTGATTGTCAAGATGCAGACAGTCAGAACACTGATGGTCAAAATCGCAACAAATTTAGATAAGTATTCCTACCCTAACCCACCGCTCCCTCAGCTTAACCCTAACCACCTCCTTCCCGCAGTCTAACCCTATTACTTACTGACAGAATGTGTCAGGATTCTGACCTTGGGATGCCGTATTGACACATATATTTTATATATATATATACATATACACACATACATATATATATATATATATATATTAGGGATGTGCAGGCTCGGATAGGTTCGAGTTTGCACGTGGAGTTCGGATTTTTCCCTCCAAAAAAACGGAACTCAGAACGAGGCAAAACGTCATCTTACATGGACGAACATCATCATTCCTGGTCTTTTGTCCAGGAATGATGATGTTCGTCCATGTAAGATGACGTTTTGCCTCGTTCTGAGTTCCGTTTTTTTGGAGGGAAAAATCCGAACTCCACGTGCAAACTCGAACCTATCCGAGCCTGCACATCCCTAATATATATACACACACACACACACACATATATATACATACACACGCAAATATACATACAGTACCAGTCAAAAGTTTGGGCACACCTTCTCATTCAATGGTTTTTGTTTATTTAAATTATTTTCAACATAGTAGATTAATACTGAAGACATCAAAACTATCAAAGAACACATATGGAATTATGTTGTAAACAAAAAAAAAAAAAAGTGTTAAACAAATCAAAATGTTTTTTTATTTTAGATTCCTTAAAGTAGCCCCCTTTTGCTTTGATGACAGCTTTGCACACTCTTGGCATTCTCTCAATGAGATTCATGAGGTAGTCTCTGGAATGGTTTTCCAACAGTCTTGAAGGAGTTTCCAGAGGTGCTGAGCACTTGTTGGCTGCTTTTACTTCACTCTGCGGTCCAACTCATCCCAAACCAGCTCAACTGGGTTTAGGTCGGGTGATTGTGGAGGCCAGGTCATCTGAAGCAGCAGTCCATCACTTTCCTTCTTGGTCAAGTAGCCCTTACATAGCCTGGAGGTGTGTTTGGGGTCATTGCCTTGTTGAAAAACAAATGATGGTCCCAGTAAGCGCAAACCAGATGGGATGGCATGGCGCTGCAGTATGCTGTGGTAGCCATGCTGGTTAAGTGTGCCTTGAATTTAGAATAAATCACCAACAGTATCACCAGCAAAGCACCCCCACACCATCACCCCTCCTCCTCCATGCTTCACAAAGGGAACCACACATCACACCATCCGCTCACCTTCTCTGCGTCTCACAAAGACACGGCGGTTGGAACCAAAAATCTCAAATTTGGACTCATCAGACCAAAGTACAGATTTCCACTGGTCTAATATCCATTCCTTGTATTTCTTGGCCCAAACAATTCTCTTCTTCTTGTCCATCCTCAGTAGTGGCTTCTTCGCAGCAATACGACCATGAAGGCCTGATTCACGCAGTCTCCTCTGAACATTTGATGTTGAGATTTGTCTGCTACTTGAACTCTGTGCAGACTATGTGGTCTCTAATCTGAGGTGCTGCTAAGTAGCTGTTTCTGAGGCTGGTAACTCTAAAGAACTTATCCTTCCTTTCCTGGGGCGTCCTCATGAGAGCCAGTTTCATCATAGCTTTTGATGGTTTTTGAAACTGCACGAGGATACATTCAAAGTTCTTGAAACTTTCCATATCGACTGACCTTCATGTAATGAAGTAATGATGGACTGTCGTTTCTCTTTACTGAGTTGAGTGGTTGGTGCCATAATATGGATTACAACAGTAGTCAAATAGTGGTGTCCACTGTGTACTAACCCTACCTCTGCGCAACACAACTGATGGTCTCAAACACATTAAGAAGGCAAGTAATTCCACAGATTGACTCTTGACAAGGCACACCTGTTAATTCAACCATTCCAGGAGACTACGTCATGAACCTGACTGAGAGAATGCCAAGAGAGTGCAAAGCTGTCATCCAAGCAAAAGGGGGCTATTTTGAGGAATCTAAAATATGAAACATATTTTGATTTAACACTTTTTTGCTTACAACATAATTCCATATGTGTTCATTCATAGTTTTGTTGTCTTCAGTATTAATCTACTATGTTGAAAATAATTTAAATAAACAAAAACCATTAAATGAGGAGGTGTGTCCAAACTTTTGACATACATACACACATATATTATATAACACAACGGTAAAAATAAAAGATATATATTGCCGCTAGATGTAAAAGAGAAAAAATAAAACCTAGGGCTAACATGGAAAGCCTATTCAACAAACGATAAATGGGCCCGGTAACCATACAAGTTACCGGGCCATTCATCATGAGGGGTCTGATAGGACCACCTTGCTATTCAGTAAACTCCAAAAACTGAAAGTTTTCAGAGTTTGCTGCCGAGTACAAGCGCCATCTTCAGACGGCGCTTGTTCTCGGATCCCCGCTCCTTCCTATGGCCGTCGCCTCCCCAGCGGCTTTGCCCATGCGTGAGTCGAGGTCACGCATGCGTAGCCGGGATGACGGGGAGCAGATAAATAAAGCAGCTATAGAAGTAGCTGAGATACTAAACCACAGAGACAACTGCTTTTCGGCACAGTTGTCCCCGCACCGAAACAATGATGAATTGCTCCGGTGTCACTTTTCCCCCACTACGAGTTGGATATTTAAGTATCCCTCACAGCGAGTTCAAAACTTCATCATCGGAGGCCATAGGGCCTTTCATGATGAATAGGCCCCATGGAGAGAACAGAACAAGTATGGAACCGGTGTAGTGACAGGATTGAGATTAAACAGATTTCTCCAGCTTTACAAAAATTCTGCAAATTTACCAACTGGCAAAAAACATCACTATTTGACTTAAAAAAAAAAACCTGCCCAATAATCTTAAACCTTGACGATGTGCACAGTAAATATATGTTTAAAGCAAATATAAAGAAAATAAAAAAATCTGGCAGAGGCCCAATGAGTGTCAGCGATTGCCAAGGTTCTCACAGGCCGATACCAGAGGGAAGCCATTTAATGGAAGGATTGTGTAGACAGACAAGTCATGATGTCATTGGTATTTCTGAGCTGTATGTCTAATGGGAAATCTGCGTCATTTTAGAACATGTATAAAAATGTATTAATGTCCCCCAGGAAGAATTAATCTGTAAATCTGAAGCAATTATGTAATGCACATCCATAAATATATCAGGGAGGAGATATTTACGTGAATTTTATTCATGCTCACCAGAAGAGTTTCATGCGATTGGTGAATTCGCATTACTAAAGACAAATCATCCCATCTCTGAGCAGCATACACGCTCTCGTTAACAGGCAGGCCCTCCCAAAGGGTGAAGACAGAATGCTCAGATCTCACTAGCAAAAGTTTTATTATACCTGTAAAAATGTTCCCAGTTTACATGTACTGATTGTTTCAAAGAAACAATGTCCAATGTTCTTTATTCTAGATTTTGGTAAGGTCTCAATGCAGACAGGATCATCTTAATAACTGCCGATGGTGGACTTAGTAATATACGGTGCATTGGGAATGGCTCTATTCCAGCATCCATGTATCACACATCATAGCAGGGGCGTATCCTATAATGGGTGCAGGATGTGCGGGGCACACGGGCCCCTGGGTCCAGGGGGGCCAAGCTCCGCACACCCTGCACCCAACTTACCTCTCCGGAGTCCCACGCCGGCACGGGGGTCCGGCACTGTAAAAATGACTGTAAAATGGCAACTGCGGCCATTTTCCCATCGTTTGCGCATGTGCAGTACAGGGAAAATGGCCGCCACAGCCATTTTTCCCGGTGCCCTCGCATACGCTATATATTCTGGGCACACTCTAGTGCCCAGAGTCTAACTCTGGTGCTGTCCACACACAGCTCAGTGCGCTACCGGCCGCTGGACAGAGAGGAGGGGGCCCGTATCGCAGACTGCGCATGGGCCCCCTCCTCTCTAGAAACGCCCCTGCATCACAGGTAAATAAAGAAGCTTTGGTACAAAGTATATCTTGGCCAGTGATCTTTCTAGACCACAATCTAAGCCTATCCCTAGTTGTAACCATAAGAATAGTTTTAGGCCTAACTTTAGGTCATTCTCAAGCTCGATACACAGAGCTTTTACATAGAATATAAATCTGCAATGTACACACGGGAAGCAGGGTCCTAGGGTGCCCTAGCTCCAGAGGCGGCAGGGGCACAGCAGGTTATTAACCCACTGGGGGAGCGCGGTACCCTGATCAGATGGAAAGAAGGGTGATGATCAATATAAGCTTAAAGTTTAGGAAGAAGGGAGTAGGGGAGTGGGCCAGGGGGAGGGGAGAAACAGGGAGGCAGGTAAGGAAAAGGAGGTAGCCGGAGCTTGGAGGACGACACTGGCGGGCTGGGAACAGGAGGCAGGCCGGCCATGAGAAGAAGAGAGTCGGGGCTGTACAGTGAATTTGTAATTATCATTAATATATTGATACATGGGTTTGTCGGCAACTTAAAGGGTTCCAGCTAAAAACTTTCCCTCTCAGAGTAAGAGGCGCTGCTTTGAGGTGGAATATATTTGGTGGGGCACCAGCTAAAATCTTGTCTAGGTCAGTAAAATTGGCCAGGGCTGACCCGACATACTGTAGGTTCTTCAGGCCTCAAGAAGATACGGGCATCCCCCTCTTATTCTTCTTCTTGCTACCGATCTGCTCCATGGATGGATCGACAACTCATGGGTTCCGGGTAGGCACGGACTGTGATTGTGCTATTTTGGAGTACTTGTTATCTTGTCAATCTATAGGTGGAAGTAACTGGGAGTATTTGTTCTCCATGTTCGATTTTGATGTGTTTATACACCATACTTACCACAATAGGACCTCAACGACTTATCATTCACGAGTGATAAAACTCGTTGTGTATGATAAATGGTGCTCCAGCCAATTAGCTCCCACCTGTCATTTTTTAAACAGATGACAGTTGGGAGCTGATTGGCTGGAGCACCATTTATCATACGTTCGTTGTGAATGATAAAACTCGTTGATAAATGAGGCCCATAGTGTTTTATAAAAGTTGAAAAAACAATGTATGGCTTTATATTGAAGGCCTATTATTCCCGGTCTTATCATAATTTGCTATATTGCTCATTTCTCTTCTCTCATTCTGTATCAGCCTATTCGAATACCTTGTGTTTCTCCACATTTTATTATACTGAGCTTCAATAAAATATATGTTGGGGAAAAAAGAAAGACATACAGCCTTTCAAGCAGTCAAACAGCGCGATCCAATGGGTAATCTGTAACCATCATGCACTTTAAAAATAGATTTGCTCCCAAGGACTCTGATCAGATGTTGGTCAGATGGAGGTCTTGATGGCTCATACCTACTGTGCCATTGGTACATAACTATGTACCAATGGCACAATGCAGGAGATTTGACAGGAATGTCCGTCAAAGTGCTAATTAGCGCTGCACATAGTAGTCCCCATTGACAATAATGGGAACAGCAATCTTACCCCTATGTAGCAAAAAAAAGAGAAGCTTTACAGAGTTTGGCCCCAGTAGTTTACACAATCTTCAAATGGTATAAACTGCTAGAAGCCTATGGAGGCTCCAGGAGCAGAAGAGAGATCTTCCGATCCCTCCCCCCACAGCTTCCGGCCGGCGGTGGAAGCTGACACTGTGCGCAAGCTTTCCCCAGATCAGTCCCCTTTGTACATAGCGGAGTGCGATACTGATCCTTAATAATTGTGATAAATACTACATAGGTACCTACGTCTGGTAAAGGGGTAATTTCTGTAATAGCTTAGGTGAAAGCCACCTTTCCCAACACAACAATATCAGTTCAAGGCACGTCTTTGCATTGCATGTAGACAGACAAGTTGAGCAGAAATAGTAAATGGAGTCCACAAGCTGTATTGCACAGGATGAGCCAGCAAACAATTCCTACACAACCTCTAGCGTATAATTCAGTGAGGAGCAACAGACGCCCCTAGGGCCACATGCCACTCTCCAAGCATTCACCTGCGGCCTCCAGCTCCTTCTTGCTTTATGGTCAGATTTGTTTGTTACAACTGGTTACACTTGTTTAGAACAACTGCTGATCTGTTATTACAGATAGGTGTCTTTCTTTGATTAGATGTATTATAAAAGTTAGAGGGCATGGCAGCACGGCCCCCCTGCCATGTATCAGGTTGCCTGTCTCTGGTCTAATAAAACCTAGACAGCAGTATGAGATTCTTCTTATGTAACCTATTGAACAATTCTGGCAGCAGAGCACCGCAAACATGGCAGCAGTTCTACTTTATCCGTCTATGGTTTAAGTGTTTAATTGTTCTATTCTGATGAAAAGGGAACATGCTGACCTGTGTAACAGAGTAAACCTCCACAATAAAAATGCAAAATCAATAAACACTTGTGTCTAGCACTTAGAAGGACAATAGTCTTAGCCAGCAAGTTAGGATATCGAGTGACAAATTCAAGAGGAATGACATACACACTGCGGCCCCTCCCAAGAGTATTCTTACAGCTTTCTAATCTGTACAGTCATCCATCTGAGCCAGTCACTGCTATTCCAGAGATAGGAGTGCTGACTGGCAGGCAATCAGCCTGACATCCACATCCTCTTCAACTGTGCAGTCAATCGTTCACTTAAGACTTAACTACTGTATTACATAGCGAAAACCTCCCAAAATAAAAAAAAAAACACATTTGCAAAAGCATTAAATAATGTTCTAGTCAATTACAGAACAAAAAAATGAATCGTAGACATAACGAGATTGCTGGAGTAAAAAAATAAATAAAAATACATAAAATAGGGTTTATCTAGGTAAGTGATATTTCTAATACAATTTGCTCCTTTCAACAAAATTATATGTTCTGGTGTTGCCATTTGTACATCAATCATGTGCGATCATGTGACTGACTTCCGGATTAGACCTCTGTGCCTGATTCAGACCAGTTCGCTAAGCTGCGAACGCACGCTATGGGAAATTAAAGTACGCATGCGCGAACCAGTCACTGCGGTCGGGGCTTGTAGTACACAGACTAGACGCTACTTTGAGTACAGATAGCGCCATTTGTGGGTGGTAACAGGGAAAGGTGCTTGTGAACGGGGGAGTGGTGCTGCGAACGAAAGGGTGTCTGGCCGTCGAAACTGCGTTTTATGGGTGTGCATAATTAGCAAAGAAGCGTCATTGTACACGTCACTTGGGTGTAATTTAGACAGCACTAATCGCAGTGCTTGCGGTGAGGTAGGGTCTACCTCAAGCGCTTCGAGCAGCTCCGATGGCTCTAGAGGTCACCGATTAATTACACACTTCCTGGAGATGACGTGTGTTATGAAAGAAAGGTTGGCGTCTTTATACTCCGGTGTGCGCTCACTGCCGTCGCTCTCTAAGGCATAGAGGGCGTCCATTCACAAGACAGTGCGATCGCGGCATTTGCATACCCGGCACCTTTTAGCTGCGAGAGAGCGCAGCTCAGCGTCCAGGTCTGAATGAGCTCCTCTGATCCTTCAGGTCAGTATATCTCCCCTATTCCTAACACTCCCCCAAGTGCCTAAATAACCCAACTGTCGACATTCTGAGAATGTCAACATGTGCCTGTCAACATTTTTACAATGTCAAAGTCACAACTGTAGACAGTTGTTAAAATACGTTCTACTAGGCTGCTAAACTTTAAGATTTTGCCTTATACACAACTGAATAATTCATACTTGTCTACTCTCCAAGAAGGTCCAGGAGACTCCCGAACTTGCAGGGCCATCCTCCAGTACCTTGACAAATATTTTCATAGTGAAGTGATGAAGTGTGTAACGCCTTGATAAAGCAATTTGTTGAAAATTGCCTCACCATGACCTACCCTGCTCTGCTAAAAGCCCCTTATGAATGTATTGTGCAGGGTGGGGGGGGTTGAAGTGGAATTCGCTCAATACATTTGCCAGTTGGACATCTCTTCCAGCACTTCCCAAAGAGGTCCAAAAATGTGGCAAATGGTGTATAATTCCATTCAGGTACGCTGAAGTGATCGTAAACACAGGTACAATTAATCCCATTAATGATCCAGTGATTTTGAAGCTTACTGTTGTTCATGGAGTCAAGTTTGAAAAGTTTTGATCAGCTTTCCATGCGGTTATAATTATATAGACAAAGAAGGTTACCTTAAGGCAGAGCCGTGACTAGACTTTTTGGTGCCCTGTGCCAGAAAGAGCATTGGCGCCCCCCATTTTTCAGATAGGGACATAACGCACCCAAAAAAGGGCCATGGCCTCATGGGGAAGGACTAGGGAAGAGATAGGGGAGGACAGGAGATGCTGGGGATAAAATAAGAGGAAACTACAAGTGAGAATGATAATAAACAGGAAAATTGACAGGCCCAAATAGCACCCCCTGCCCTGCGCCATGGCACTGGTCGCAATACCCTAGCTACGGCCCTGAAATTGCGACAAAATGCATCAAACCAGCTTCTAAGTATACAGTACTTGGATTTAATCCCTGGGATCATTAAAGGGACGCCATTCTCAAATTGTCCAAGTTACTTGTGCCGAGCACTGGGATAATGCTATACATACAGTAGATGTATGCTAACTTTTTCTGCGTGCGCGAACTACTCAGAGCGATTGGAATCCGATCGCTCACCAAGCAAAGACAGCCCAGTGAAATGAGTGACAGGAGAGGCCGTTTGTGGGTGGTAACAGGGGCAGGACACTAATAACGGGGGAGTGGAGATGCGAACACAGGCTTGCCTGAGTGTTGCAACGCCATTTCTAAGGAGTACATAATTAACAGACAGCGTCCTAGTACACGGCAGACTTTTTTTTTTTTTTTTACACAGAAGTCCTCGCAGTGCTTGCAGTAAGGTAAGGCAACCACAAGCGCTGCGAGCCCTTCTGATGGTCCTCGATGTAAAAATGTTTTAATACACTTCCTGGAGATAAGTGCGCTAGTGGGCGTCTCTACATACGCTAATGGGCGTCTGTCTGGGCGAGCAATTACTTTGTGTATGCAAAGTAGGCTTGCTTGTGCCTTTCCGAGCGCCTGCCATGCCGCCACTTTGCCGAATGTGCATATGGGTGAGCGATCGCATCTAGTGAGCGGCTCTGAAACAGGTCCTTAATACTTAACTCATTTATTTGATAGATACAAATAAGTTTATATATATATATATATATATATATATATATATATATAGCCATTTTGCAAAGAGCCCGCTTAATTATATTGAGAAAACTATCAGACCTTAATGAGCTGGAGGGATTATTGATTATTGAATGGTGAGCTCTGCAAGTCAGTTTACCAGCTAGCAGTCATAGAAACTAGATCATGCTATACAGGTTGAGTCTCCCATATCCAAAATGCTTGGGACTAAGGGTATTTTGGGTATCGGAATATTCCGTATTTTGGATTATTTGCATAAAATAATGAAATATCTTGGGAATAGGACCCAAATCTAAACACAGAATACATTTATGTTTTATATACACCTTATACACACAGGCTGCAGGTCATTTTATACTATATTTTTAATAATTTGTGCTTTAAACAAAGTTTGTGTACATTGAACCATCAGAAAGCAAAGGTTTCACTTTCTCAGTCATGCTAAAAATGTTCCTTATTTCGGAATATTCAGTTTTTCGGAATATTTGGATATGGGAGACTCAACCTGTAGTACATTTATTTACAACCATCCCATAATAGGGTTACAATCATGTTACAGCTTGATTGCCAATAGGGTTAATATATTGCGCTCAATTACCTGAAAAAAAAAAAAAAAAAAAAAAAAGAACACGGCATACAAGGACTCAATCAATCAATATGGGATCAAAATACTGTTAGCAAATCCATGGGTATTCCAGGTTTAAAAAAATAAAAGAAAAACCCACTGAGTGTTTCCTGACAATTAAAAAGTCTACCTCAGGAAAACTGGATCCATGTATGAGCAGCAGGAAACAGACGAGGCAGCGTCCCATACCGACGTGGTCATCTACACATGGTGCAGAGGGCAGTTTGGTAAAGTTCAGGACCTGATATGACTCTCACATACAGAGACGGAAAAGACCAGCATAGAGAAAAAATTAGCAATATGGAGAGCAATACTGATGCGGGATGAATGACACATTGCATTTTGAATGCGACGCAGCCCGCCACTCATTGCAAGCATAACTGCGTTTGCCAACGGCGAATGCTTGAAGAAAATCACAAAGGAGCTCTCCCGGTAAGATCTGTCCTTTACAGTAAAAGGACTTGTGGATTTAGGACCCAGGAGTCCTTCTGCGCGTGCTTCCTGTGACGGCAGTGCCGCAGGGGGTGCTGGGAGATATCAGATTGGATCCCTCTCAGGGGCAATTGCGAATAAAAGTCCATAGGTTTCTATTGGGTAACGCAATCTAAAAATATGAGATATGGTAAGAACTTACCCTTGTTATCTCTATTTCTACGAAGTCCATAGGGTTCCACAGGATACCTTGGGGTATAGGTGTGACGTCAGTCGCAGGGCACCAAAGAGTTAAGCTTTCAGCCTCCCAGGATGCACTAGGTCCCCCTCCTATACCCCGCCCCCGGGCCAAGGCACCTCAGTTAGTTACCAAGCCATAGGCCGGAGGAGGAGAAGGAAGAGAGAGAACAAAGATCTGGACACATACAAGAATCACATTCTCACCAGAGGGAGACGGAAAACCGGTGACCAGAGCAAAGCCCATCTGCAGCACAGGTGCGACAGGGCGGGAGTCCTGTGGAACCCTATGGACTTCGTAGAAATAGAGATAACAAGGGTAAGTTCTTACCATCTCTCATATTTTCTACTTCAGGGTCCATAGGGTATCCACAGGATACCTTGGGGATGTCCCAAAGCAGTATCCTTTAAGGGTGGGGACGCTCCTGTGCAGAAAGGAGAATCCGCCGCCCGAAGGAAGCATCCTGAGAGGCGAAGGTGTCAAACCTGTAATACCTCACGAAGGTATGGACAGAAGACCACGTAGCAGCCTTGCAGATCTGAACTGCCGAGGCACCACGTCGAGCTGCCCACGAAGGACCCACAGACCTAGTGGAATGAGCCTTCAGAGAAGGAGGGACCGGTAGGCCTTCATGAAGATAAGCTTCAGAAATAGCCATACGGATCCAGGCTGCCAAAGTTTGCTTTGAAGCAGGCCAACCCTTTTTACGGAAGCCAAAGAGGACAAACAAAGCGTCCGACTTCCTAAACGAAGAAGTGCGGTCAACATAAGTCCTTAAGGCCCGCACAACATCCAAAGAGGCCTCACCCACGGAAAGACCCGGTGAGTTAAAGGCCGGAACAACTATTTCCTCGTTAATATGAAACTGGGAAACAACTTTGGGAAGAAACTCGGGCCGAGTGCGGAGCACTGCCCTGTTCCCATAAAAAACCAAGAAAGGGGGTCTACAAGAAAGAGCCCCTAACTCAGAAACACGTCTGGCCGAAGCAATGGCCAGAAGGAAAACAGTCTTAGCTGTTAGCCATTTAAGATCCACTGAGCCCAGTGGTTCAAACGGCGGTCCTTGGAGAGCCCTCAGGACCACAGCCAAATCCCAAGGCGCCACAGGTGGAACAAAGGGCGGCTGAATGCGGAGAACACCCTGCATAAAGGTGCGCACATCCGGGATTGTAGCAATCCTACGGTGAAACCAGACAGATAGGGCCGAAACTTGTACCTTCAAAGAAGCAAGGCGAAGCCCATGATCTAGTCCCGCTTGCAGGAAGGCGAGAATCCGAGACAGACGAAACTCCCGCGGTGCATAACCTCTCGGTCGACACCACTGGAAGAACGTATGCCACACGCGATGGTATATCCTCGCGGAAGACGGTTTCCGAGCTCGTAACATGGTACGCACCACAGAGCTGGAAAACCCCCGGGACCTCAGCATGGCCGTCTCAACAGCCACGCCGTCAAAGACAGCCGAGTCAGGTCCAGGTGAAGGCAAGGACCCTGAGACAGAAGGTCCGGTCGTAGCGGCAACCGCAGAGGAATGTCCACGGACAGACCCTGAAGGTCTGAGAACCAGTGCCGTCTGGGCCACGCGGGAGCTATCAACAGGAGCGTCCCTCCTTCCTGTTTGAATTTCCGGATTACCCGTGGAAGAAGGGAGACCGGAGGGAACAGGTATGCGAACCGGAACGTCCACCGGACGGACAGAGCATCCACCAGAGACGCCCCTTCGTCTCTTGTGCGAGACCCGTACACCGGCAACTTGTTGTTGTGCCGGGACGCCATGAGGTCGATTTCTGGAAGACCCCACCTGTCCACCAGTAGTTGAAAAACGTCCGGGTGCAGGGACCATTCCCCCGGATGAACGTCCTGGCGACTTAGAAAGTCCGCCTCCTAATTGAGCACTCCCGGGATGAAGACCGCTGATATGGCCGGAAGATTGCGCTCCGCCCAAACCAGGATCCGAGAGACCTCTACGAGAGCCGCCCGACTGCGAGTTCCTCCTTGCCTGTTTATGTAGGCCACGGTGGTAGCGTTGTCCGACTGGACCTGCACCGGGCGACCCTGGAGAAACCGCTGTGCCTGCTGGAGAGCATTGAAGACCGCACGGAGTTCCAAGATATTTATTGGAAGCTCCGCTTCTGTCGGCGTCCACCTGCCCTGGAACAAGTGTGGACCCGAAACTGCTCCCCAGCCCCGAAGACTGGCGTCCGTTGTCAACAGGACCCAATTTGGAACCCAGAACGGACGTCCCTTGTTGAGGTGGGTCGTCTGTAACCACCACGTAAGGGACAGGCGAACCTCCTGGGTGAGCACAATCGTCTGGGACTTCAGAGACTGAGTCAGCCCGTTCCACTTGGACAGGATCAGGTGCTGCAGAGGTCTGGAGTGAAACTGGGCGTATTCCACCATGTCGAACACCGACACCATGGAGCCCAGTAACCTCATCGCCGAGTGTAAGGACACCCGGCGGCTGTGCAGACAACTGCGCACCCTTGACTGTAAAGCAGAGATCTTGTCCTCCGTCACGAAGATCCTTTGCTGTCCCGAGTCCAATAAGGCTCCAAGATGCAGAATCCTCCGAGACGGGATTAGAGTGGACTTCTGCCAGTTGATTAGCCAGCCGTGCCGTTGCAGCAGTGCAATGGTCAGGTCCAAGTGGCGTAACAGGAGCTCTGGAGATCCTGCCACCAATAACAGGTCGTCCAAATACGGCAACATGCGGACTCCCTGCAGCCGCAGAGAAGCCGCCATGACCGCCATCACCTTGGTGAAAACACGTGGTGCTGTTGCCAGGCCAAAAGGTAACGCCCGAAACTGGAAGTGGTCGCTGCTGATTGCAAACCTGAGGAACTGTTGATGGCGCCAAAGAATAGGGACATGCAGATAAGCGTCCTGTATGTCCAATGACACCAAGTAGTCCCCAGGTTCCAGCGCCAGAATGATGGACCGTAGGGTCTCCATCCGAAACTTCGGGACCCGCAAAGACTTGTTGAGTGCTTTGAGGTTGAGAATCGGACGATATGACCCATTGGGTTTCTGTACCAAAAATAGATTTGAATAGAAACCCTGGCCCCTCTGGGAGAATGGAACCGCCACTATAACTCCAGCCTGGAGCATAGTGTGCAATACCTTCCGCAGCTCCGTAGCCTTGTTCCGGTCTGATGGGAGACCCGTGGTGAAGAAGCGAGCCGGGGGTCTGTGCCGGAAGGAGAGGGCGTATCCGTGGGAAACCACCTCCAGAACCCAAGTGTCTGTCGTAGTGGTCGACCAACACTGGGCGAACTGTAGCAGGCGGCCTCCCACCCTGGGATCCCCCAAAGGGAGGCCCGGACCGTCAGGCCGCAGGCTTGTCATCTGGCTTGGGGGCCGGACGTCTGGTACTCCATGCCTGCTTCCGGGGCTTGACCGATTTCTTAGGGCCAGCCTGTCGAGGAAACGACTGTGGTTTGGGCCTGCCCTGGGCCCTAGATGACCGAAAGGACGATGGTCCCGAACCAGAAGGAGCAGCGGCCGACGGGAGACAGGCAGATTTGGTTGCCGCCAGCGTGGCCACAATCTTATCCAGATCCGGACCGAAGAGAACTTCTCCGGTAAACGGCAACGCTTCCAGACCTTTCTTGGAATCTGCGTCCGCCTTCCAGGATCGCAGCCACAAGGTGCGACGAGCAGCTACCGCTGCTGAAGAAATTCTAGACACCAGAGTACTAATGTCTAGAGCCGCCTCGTTGATGTAGGTGGCCGAATCACGGAGATTGCCAATCAACTCCGCCTGATCGGCCGGACAGTCGGATTCAAAAGAAGCCTCTAATGAATCCGCCCAGCGCTCCATCGCTCTGGCAACCCAGCAAATGGCCATAGCCGGCCGTGCTGCCCCCCCTGCAAGGGAATAAGCGGACTTCAGGCAGATTTCTACCTTGCGGTCCGTAGCATCCTTAAGGGAGGACATGGATGGCATCGGCAATGTGGCACTACGGACAAGACGGGTCACGTGAGAATCCACCTGTGGAGGGGATTCCCACTTCGCAAAATAATTATCCGCGAACGGATAAGCCACCGACAGGCGTCTCTGCGGCTGGTATCTTTTGCCAGGTTGTTTCCACGCCTCCTCTAAATGGTCCACCAACTGACCCGAAAGAGGAAAGACTGTGGCATCGCCCTTCACATCTTTGAAAAAGGCATACTTAGATTTAGCCGCTGGGGGAACTTCGTCCTCAATCACCAAGGCTGTGCGGACCGCCCGAATAAGTCCAGGAATATATACTTTGGACTTAGCATCAGCGTCCTTAGTATGGAGAGGTTCCTGATCGTAAGGATCTAGAATCTCCCCATCATCAGACGTCCCTTCGTCATCCTCATAAGGAGCGGACAGAGACGCCACCGGCCTTTTATGAGACCGCATCACAGACTCCCCTTGCAACACATCCGACAAGTGCTGTACAGAACTCGTCAGGGAGTTAACCCACGC
The DNA here is from genome assembly GCA_031769625.1 of Taudactylus pleione. Taxonomy (NCBI): domain Eukaryota; kingdom Metazoa; phylum Chordata; class Amphibia; order Anura; family Myobatrachidae; genus Taudactylus; species Taudactylus pleione. The sequence goes on along the minus strand of JAUIMM010000127.1, from coordinate 3,630,176 downwards.
TGGCTCCTGAGAACCCGGGAGCGGGGAAATAGGGAGACTGTGGGGTACCACCAATTGTCGTGGGAACCCCTGCATGGGTGACGACACCACAGACTGCTGGGACAAACCCATCGGAGTAAACGCGGGCTGCGGAGCTAACTGGCCCACTAAAGCTGTTAACGCCTGAGCGAAACAAGCCCAGGGCGGCTCCTGTACCGGTGCTGTAACCGTAATAGGCCGCGCCATGGACAAACACTGCCGGCAAAGGCCCTCCGCGCTACCCTCCCCCTCCGCTAACGGTACTTTGCACGTGGTACACTGTAGCCGGAGGGGAAAATCACTTTCAGACATGATGGCACCACGTATGTGACCTCTCTCACCAATTAAGTATTAAATAGGCGAGAGACCACCCTGCAGCACCGCACCGCAAGGGCTTTAGCAGAAAGAACAGGGACAGTAATAAAGCTGACAGTTTAGAGAAGAAAAGATTACAGGCAGCAGCGCTAGCACAGTCACATACAATGCAGAAAAATAACAATTCCTGCACTAATAGCGCTGATCACTCAACTACACAGACACAGGGCCTGGTAGGACACAGCGCTGCATACACAGACCTGACCACAGCGGAGGAGAGGTATGCGGGGGGACCCAGACCACGATGCTTCCGTCCAGCGCTTCCAGCAGCGTTCACCATGCGTTCTGGAGAAGATGGCCGCCGAGGAGCAGAGAGGAGGCTGGCCTGGGGGAGGAGCGCTGCCACAGGACCAGTCGGCAGCATGCAGAGAGGGCTGTGTGCAGCGGGGGAGGCGCCGGCTGTGAGACAGGGAAGGCGCGCTCCCCTGGCATGCATTTAACACCTGGGACGCCGCAGCGCTACCGCTCTGCTGCGGTCCGCTGTCCCAGGGGGTAGTGGAAGCGCAGGTTGGTCGCCTGGCTCCACGCTGCAGCCAGTCCCCAGGGAGCCCCCTGCCTGGGGACTTAGGACCATGTGATCAGCGGGGACCCACCGCGGGACCCCGCTGCTTACCTCTGTCCCCCTTGAATCCGGCCATGGTCCGGAGCATCTGGGGTCACCGCTAGCTGTGACCCCAGACGCCCACCAGCATCCCCGGATCAGTACCGGCGTTCTGGTACCGGCGGGGTGTAGGGAAGACAGCATGGACGTCATGACTGACTGTCCATGCTGTTCATCCAGTTGTGCAGCCACAGCTGCATGAAGAATAAGCTTCAGGGGCTCTTCTAGCCCCCACTCCAACAGGTGCACCCGACTCCGGCCGGGCACCAAACTAAACTGAGGTGCCTTGGCCCGGGGGCGGGGTATAGGAGGGGGACCTAGTGCATCCTGGGAGGCTGAAAGCTTAACTCTTTGGTGCCCTGCGACTGACGTCACACCTATACCCCAAGGTATCCTGTGGATACCCTATGGACCCTGAAGTAGAAAATGGTGTTGCCCACCGCATCCAAGCCCTGGAATATATTGCATTCCGGAGCTTGGTGCATATATGCAGTAAGTGGCCAAACCTCTGAAAACTCCATTTTCGGATGTTAGACCACAAAATATGCTTTGATGCATCCCGCCGCCAGAGATAGACTGAAGTAGAAAGTGAGAAGATAACAGAAGGTAAAAAATTGACAATAGATAAAAAAAAAGTAATTGGTGCTACATTCATTTTAATCTCTCCCAGACACTTTCTACCATCAGCCATTCCTTCTCTACACACTCTCCTAGGATTCCTTCACTGGGATCATTTTACCAAATCACCACATCCCTGGGGACCCTCTCTGCTGCCCCAATTCCACCTCTCTTGGGACACCTTCAGCGAGACTGTATTACATGCCATGCTGTCCCCTACTAAGATTCCGGTTTCCTGGGGAATCAAGTTCTCAGGAACTCTCCTCTGACTGGATTCAAAAATAAAAAAACACACAGAAGACAACTTAATTATATGGCATTCTTACATTTATTATTTTTTCAAAGCTTTGCCCAGGATTTTACACACACACACACAAACAATCCAGAACCACCACTGTGATTTAAGATGACAAATAAGGAACCTGGTCTGTTGTTTCGAGCACGTGCAGCTACACACATCCTGTTCTCATACATGTATCCTTTCCAGCATGATCCACCTGTAACATTCGCTTCCATTCCAAACCAAAACACTACTTGTGTGCTCATCAACAACTATTTCCTGACTCCTTGCACACTGCAGGAGCGCGATATTCTACCCAGGACACAAACAAAGCTATTATTCAGGACAATGGGCCCAGCATACCCTACAGGAGAATTCTTGGCCGGTGAGGTCACCTCCTGCAAGGGGGTCCCAGGGACACTTCAGTGTATAACTGGACCAGCCTTGTCCTTGCTCAGTAGGTTACTCCTAGTTATTATCATAACTTTATTAAGACAGACATTTTTATTTTTCTGCAAGTTGGCTGTATGCGGTCAGTTCACATGAGAACTGCAGACTGATGAAATACAACTCTAGCCAATAGATTGTTTATAAACAAACAAAGGCTGCTGAGGCATAGGGCACTGTGTGCCTCAGTGAGGCCATGGGTTCCTAGTCAGTCATAATGCTGTAGTCACATACTCTACAGGTGCTCCACAGGGTAGAACATAAGGAATAGGGGTTGCTCAAGAAATCCCTCTACTTTAACAATAAAAGAATACGCTGGTTTTACTCAGTCGCATGAAAGTTTAAAGCAATCATTGTCCAGCTGTAGAAATGCGGATCTGTGAATTAAAGCTGAACTAGCACCTAGCAAATCTTTTACTAAGGGCCCGATTAAGATCCGCAGATAATTCTGATACTTACGCAGTTAGCCATTGTGCATGCGTGAAAGCCGCACTGTCCACGCGCACAGCTTGTTTTGTGATCGCGCACACAAAGAGGAATCCTGTGCAAAGTGAGCGACAGGTAGTCAGCATTTGGGGGAGGTAACGGGTGATTAGAGAAATGCAGGCATGTCTGACCATTTAAACACGGTTTTCTGGGTGTGCATAAATCAGCCACTGTGTCCTTGCTCACATCAGACCTCTCTGCGTAACTGGAGACCGGCTACGTCTGCGGCATCTTAGACTTACTCTGAAGGCTGATGGCCAAAGGATCTGCATTCAATGTTTTTGAGGTTTCCGGTTCGTGCGTGAGCTGCAGATGTGAGATGCTTTCAGTGGGCGTCTAAGCACTTTATGGCACAAGTCATTAGCTTTTTATCGCTATTGCGATCCGTGAGATATCGCAGCTGCGATGGCATTTGCGTGCGGATCTCACATTTTACCTGTGACCCTTCCATTCTACTTACAACTCTGGCCAAAAACCAGAGAGGCGGGCGCATGAGCAACCTCACACCTATCCATGCAATTTAAATTTGGTTATCTTAACGGTTGAACAGAGAACCACCAGAGCACAGGCTTCGTGTAGGGCCCTCAGAGCACCAGATCGCACCAGATAGGGGAGTCAAATATTCTGCCTAGATGGTATTGCCGCTTTAACGAACAGTTTGGGGAATATTGTACGATTCCTTTTCATAATACATAAGTTGAATATTGATGCATACTGCAGCATGACTGACATACGGAGCTCTCCAAAAAGTTATTCTCAATCATTCAGACATGTAGCAATACATAAACAGCAACTTCTCCTCAAATCTGTCCCGTCTGATGTGGACTAATTATTTGGCTCCAGGGAATGATTATTTTATCATATGTTCTGAATAAATCTGAAAATCCATTTATTAATAGTTACACATGCCTACATGTCTCACATTACAATATTCTTTGTGTGTCAGGATTACTGTAATAACAGCAATTATTCTGGACTTTCCTACAAGTAGGTAGAGTAAAATTCTCAAAATCTGCAGACTACAAATGACAGCTTAAAGAGGAGCATATGAAGCTGGGGATTTAGTATGCAATTATATCTAATAATAATCCCTCCCCCGTCCAGCTTCAGGAGGATCCTGTGTAGGCCGGGGCTGGGACTGTACACATGAACAGATTTTAGGGTACTGAAGAGGCATGCTGCAATGTGTGGAAGTGGGAAGACAGAAATGAATAGGCAACATCTGCTTTATAAACTCCACTCTATGCAGAAGCCCAAGTTTCAGCCGCAGAGGCGCAGACTCTGCCATAGGAAAGATGGCAACGGGCTGACCTCCTGGACCACACACTTCTCATGCACGCAGGAGTATACAGCCGCTTCAGCCTATACACTGCTAACTAAACTAGAGGTCGAAAAGGAGGATAACAACATTTGCTAACACCGCAATATCATTGTAAAACCTTGCTAAGACTATGGTTTTCACTTCCATTTAATAGAATAATAATGAATAAAAATAATAAGTCAATATGTAAAAAAATAAATAAAAAAAGATTTAAAAAATATCACAATGCTTCTTAAATAGTTTTAACGTCATGACGTCTCTCCCATAGTGCCGAGCGGGATGGGAGCAGCGGACAGTGGCGGGCGCAGCAGGAGCGGGGAATCAGGTAAGTATAATTGTGTGTGCTTGTTTTATGTGTAAAAGCCACTATTACTGGGGGCACTATATAAGGGGCACTGTATAAGGGGCACTACAACAGGGGGTATTGCATAAGGGGCACTACTACAGTGGGCATTGCATAAGGGGCACTACAACAGTGGGCATTGCATAAGGGGCACTACTACTGGGGGCATTAAGGTGCACATGGAATGGTAAAGAAAGTTCCCAGAGTGACAAGAAACATTAACACGCCCTCATTTTTCTGTGGCCACGTCCCTTGTGGCATGTGGCCATGACGCGCGCACATTGGGGGTGTTCCATTTTTCATCTTGCCCTGGGCTCCCCAAATACTCTAGTTACGCCGCTGGGGGGTGATTTAGAGTTGTACACTAATCGTATAGCTGACACAATGCAAAAATATGGCAATGCCACAGGAGGCGTCTGAAGAAAAAAAAAAAAGATGCCCCTACCGGCATTGCAAATCTGAGTGCGCAGTGGATCAACATCGCGACCGAGCCTAAGCTTACTCAGAATAGCCGCCGGAATTCTTCTGCTCGGAAGACACAAACCCTGGCCACGGCACATCTACAAAATGGAGAAGAAACGCCCTCCTTTAGTAAAACTGACTCCCGTGGCCGCCCCCCAAATGGCCACAGCATGTCAATGCAGCGGTTTAGCGGACACTGCGTGCGATGACAGAATTTCCTTCTGCACATGCGCAGTCTTCCCACCATCGTTGGTGTACATAAACCATCAAGTTTGCATACAACTATCAATCAGCCCCACTAACTGTTTGGACTGTCATATACTACATTGTGTGTCAATGTTAAAAGAACATAAGCCCATATTTATAAAAGGAATTGTCTTCATGTTAATACATGGACAACGGTGGTTTAGAGCATCCCCAGAGACACCAGGCCAAAAGCGCATAATGCTCTACCTTACAACTGATCTCATCAGTATAGGAAAAAACCTGACCAGTATGTTAGTAAGGTTAACAAGTATTTCCAAATAGTGGATTTTCAAGGCCCTTTTGTGACCCTTACCATAAGATAAGTTTATTATTTATTGAAGCCAACTTGTAGAACAATATTGAACATCAAGTGGCCATAAATAAGGTATACAAACAAGTTCATTTGCCATTATTTATCTAATTGGTAACCACTGACACATCATCTGAGTAATTATGGTTGTAACATCCTTACATTGAGCGTAAACAACTGTTTGAAAAGATTGGATATATCATAGATGCCGACATTCTGGCTACCCCTTCCGGGAGGGGGCAGCCAGAACAGCATTTGTGGGCGGAGAGGGGGCATGGTCACGTGATCGCAGCATGATGGCCCCGCCTCTGCTACACAATCCCGAGATTTACGCCATTGTGCAGCAGGTCTAATGTGACGCGATTCGGTGTAAATCGCATCACCGGCCCACCCGCTACAGGGGATTCTCATACAATCACGGGGGTGCAGGAAGGGTCGGTGCCTACCGGTAAGCCGAGAGCAGCACCCGATTTTCGGGAGGCTTCCGGACAAATCGAGAGGGTAGGCAAGTAGATATATATTACCTCACAAATGGGCCTGATTCAGCAATAGCGATATATATACACACACACACTAAATATATTATATATATATATATATATATATATATATATATATATATACATATACACACACACACACACACACACACATACATACATACACACACATACTGCAATTTGAATACTGCTGTTACACCTGTGATTTATAGATAAAAAAAAGTTATACACACGTAAAAATATATAAATAGTAGCATATTCACGTAACACATTTAAAATTGCTTTGTTTGTTTGTCAGGGCTGCAGCAGATCATTTCTCCTTTTCCCAGAGCGTTGCCAATTACATCTCTGGAGATACTTCAAGTTTTGGCTGCTGGAAGCAAGAAGTATATAACAACAGTAATAAAAGTGTCCTTTTTTTCCTTTGAATAGAAAGATTTGGGTAATAAAAGTTGGGCCTATTTGCAGCTAATGGTTTATTTGGACAGCAGCAGTGGACAATAACAAAGTATGAATGGGTAACGTTAAATCAGCCAAAAGTGTTGTTAGAAATGTTCTGTTTTCAGTTTATTTTCATCGTTTCCAATCCTAGGGAATTGGATGAAGACAAAGCTTCTTGTGCACGGGTGGAAGCCAGCTTCATATTACCTCATTTCCCTCCTCTGTTGTGACAAGGTATTAAACAACCATTTCCTCTTCTACACGGACTAAAGTAATAAAAGCACTGTATTTGTCACACAAAACCATCGGAGCATATAGTGCACACAAAGCACAGGGACTCACGTGAGATATGGCTAGAAGAACAACTGTACGGATTACTGCATGTGGGAGAGCACCAACCCAAGGAAGAACAATGGGGGTTATGAATCAGCAACTATTGCAGCAAAAATATATTGGAAAAGGTTATGAAACGGTAGGGACTGGATGGGGCGATAGCTTTCCCTCATTCATCATTTTGACACTTTGGGCGGGATGTACTAAGGTCGCGGTGAACATTCCGCCAGTCACCGCAACCTTACTGATCGCATATGTACTAACATATGCGATTAGTATCGCAAAGGACAGCTCTTGAGATAAGAGCTGCCCTTTGCGAAGCAACCAACGCCGGGTGAGGGGGTCTCCGTGGGACCCCGCCCCCTCCAAGCCCCGGGAACTTCCTGCTGGTAACTTGTGCAGGAAGTCCCGGGATCCTCCTCCTCCTCCCTGCACCTGGAAGATTAGGAGGAGGAGGCGGCAGAGGACCCAGGAGGAGCACGGGCTGGCACGCAGGACACTCAGGTGAGTGAGGGCCAGTGCTGGGCGTCGGCGCTGTGTTGGGTGCGGGATGCGGTAAGAAGCCCACAGGCTTCTATAGGGTAATGCCAGGTTTTTCTGGCGTTACCCTCCGCACTGATAATAGGGTGGCTGGTGCTTAGAACATAAGGAAATGCGGTACAAACCCCGAAAACGGGCGGAGGGGGGTGGGGGGACTTGGGGGATGGTTAGGATTAAGGAGTCTAGCTGGGTTAGGCTCCCCTAGGGGGAGGGTTGGGGTTTGGCACCCATGGGGGTTGGTTAGGGTTAGGCACCCCCAGGGAGAGGTTAGGGCCAGGCACCCCCCCCAGGAGGGTTAGGTTTAGGGAGCAGTAAGGTTGGAGGGGGGGGTGCTAGGCACCCGCAGGGCTAGGTTGGGGTTAGGCACTGGGGGGGGGGTTAAGGTTAGGCACCAGTAAGGGAGGGTTAGGGTACTTAGGCAGCTGTTGTTGGGATTTGAGCCGCCGGCATTTCAATCCCATTCCGCCACAGTAAGCTTACACTGCGCTGCGGGATCTGGGACAGGAGGTCTGGCCCAAATTCAAATAATTTGGGCCTCCATTTTTAAGCTAGGCTGAAGACGGTGATTGGTTGGTAATTTATTACTCTCCAATTTATCACGTTCCAGAGTTTAGTACATCTGCCCCAGAGAGCACCATGGGCCAGTGTGAGAAGCACTGCATTAGACTGTCAGGGACTGAGGAAAATGATTCAATATTTTCTGTAAAGTGCTGTGTGATCCGGGGTCGCTATCGTAATAAATGATAGTAATTACATGGTCAAAACACCACAAAACCTCTTTAATCTGCCCCACTTCCAACATAAGTGTAATTTCTAAGGTATAAAAGTAATAAACTACAACAACTAAATGCTAATAGGTAGCACATAGATACCTTCAACACTGAAACATGGAATAGTCTAAAACATCTGCCCTACATACTTGTTTGGGAAACAACCTGTCAATTTAGGGGTTGGCCACCTTTGGATAATGGGACAAAGACAAAGACGCAGCTGCTGGGGTAAAATATGCTAAAGCCGCAGAGGCCTCCTGCCGGCTTCTGTGCAGGGGAGCAGCGAGGGTGGTTCCTGTGGTGCATGAGCTCCGGGCGCCAAAATGGACAGAAGGCGCCATTCAGGTTTCCGGAATTCATGGGGCGCTGCACAGTATGACGGCTGGATGTTAGTTTCTCAGTTTGTTTGCTCTATATCATAAATAAATTACGGATCTTCAATCCGTTTCTACATTTCCTGCTCCATCAGGCTGCCCAGATTGCCTCCCCTCCAGCCCTCCCTCCTCTGTGATCATATTCTGTCACCTCCCCTTTCCTGTCAGAGTGATTACATTCACTTCTCACCTCCTTAATTCCCTCCCCTCTCTACCCTGTGATTGGCTCTTTGCCCCTGTCCACTCCTTTCTTATTGGCTTCTGTCACCACCCCTCCCCTCTCCTTTTCTTATTGGCAGGTATGAAGTTTTTTTTTTTAAAGTCACTGCTTTGCTATTTAAAGTAATGAGGTGTTCCTAGGCATAACCACATAGTGTTATTTGAAAGGTCTTTTAAAAAATACTGTATTAGGAGACCTGAAATAATAAGAATGGTGGTAGACAGAACATGGTAAGTACTCACATTAATATAGGTACAATGCTAAGTAGTAGCATAGCTGAGAATGGAGCTTCCCATAGGTGTTCCCACTCCAGTGACAGCTGTTTGGGGCAGTAATTGCAGAAATAAGCTGTGCACCCTGTGGAATCTCACTCTTGCACACGTATTCTGTCAATTTAAGTTAAATGATTAGAATATATAATACAATCTCCTATATTGATTAATAACAGTGATTTAAAGGAGATAAGTCAGATCCAAGGTGCTATACATAAATAAAGCAGTGGCAAGAAGCTACCCCCAGGCTTGCCTACCCTCCCGATGTGGCCGGGAGCCTCCCGATTTTCGGGTGCCGCTCCCGGCCCCCCAGGAAGGCAGGCAAGCCTCCCGCAAGCCGCCATCCCTCCCTACCCCCCTGCAGAGTTACTAGGCAAACCCCCGCAGCGGGGAGGCCCGGTGACGCGACTCGCGCTGAATCGCGTCATCGTGGCCCCGCCCCCCGCTTTACAATGCCGTTTACTCCGGCATTGTGATGAGGGGGTGGAGACGCGATGACGCGATCTCGCGGACACACCCTCGGCCCGCACTGGCCACTCCCTGCAACAGCGTTATAGTGCGGCCACGCCCCCCGCTGTAAGCTGACATTCAGCCCCCTCCTGGAAGGAGGGAGCTGAATGTCGGCAAGTATGCTACCCCTTAATGTCAGATAGTGCATCACCGAAGCATTCTATTCCCCCATTGGGACGTCAACGCCCATCGTGATACTGCCACTGTTTGCTGTTTTTCTCTTCGTTTCAGTATTCCCCTGCAGGCTGGCCATACCCCACTGGCACAGTTGAGTACAGGGAGGGGGGCGCTACGACATGCACTTTCTCCGGGCACCATGGTTCCACGCTACTCCCCTGCTTCTGTGATACACCGCTGTGTAAACATCGGTTGTTTTCACACAACTGAAATGAGTGAAGTTGCATACAGGGATGCAGCCACTAGCTCCAGCGCGCCCTGAAAACGGTGTTTTATGTGACGCCACCCTCGCTCCAACCCCAAATGGCCGCAGCCTGCCAATCAGGCTGCGACATCCCGGCACTGCGATCGAGCGTACAGAAGGAGATCCGCACATGTGCAGTATAAATCTGCTTTCAAACATCAGCCCCAATGTGCAGTAATCTGTAGCAACATAATCAGCATTTAAGTTTGGTAAGTAACCTCTATACCCAGTCAGGGACCTGAAGATGTAAGAAGTGAATTTGTGTGGCAGTAATGCACAAGGACTCTGGGCCTGATTCAGACCTGGCCGCAAGCGCTGAGCGCTCGCAACCGGGTCGATGGTGGGCCAGTGCGCATGACGGAGCCGGCTCCGTCGTGCGCATGCGCGAGACCCAGATAGCGACGGGCACTCAGTCGCTCCGGGTCTCGCAACAAAGGGGGCGAGCTGTCGATGTTGAGTGACAGCTCGCCCCCTTTGGTGGGCGGGCCGGGGGAGTGGCTGTCCAAACGGAGGCATTCCCATGTGAACTCGTGATGTCAGTGGGAGAGATTTCGGCTCTGTTAGAGACGAAATCTCTCTGGGGCTTGAGGCAACGAGACCCTACCACAAGGGTCTCGTCGCAAGCCCGATGGTCGCAACCATCTCCCTGGCTGCTCGCTATAGCTGTGGGTGGTCACCCACAGCTATGCGAGCGGCCAGGAGGCCGTTCTAAAAAAAAAAAATAGCCCGGCCCTGATTCAGAGCGAAAGCGCTCTGTGAGAGCGTCCGGCTCTGGATCAAGGCCTCTGTCTGCAGCGTAGCATCACACCACATATAAGAGATTCAATGTATTGTTTAGTTTTTATCCAAAACAGCTTTGTTTCAATCTTCTAATAAACTACTTACAGTAATAGTACAACAGACATTTTAAATGTAAAAAAACCTACATGATGCTTACAATCCACACACCCGACGAGCAGCTTAGATAATCTTCCGTGAACTGCGACATACCAGCCTTGACATTCATAAATATTATGGAGACTAAATAACTTGGAAAAACTATAATGTCGTATTTCTTTTGCAATTAGGGCAATTGATGTAATCTCTCCTCAAACATTAGCTGTGCAAACTTTATAACAATCCGGTGTGCGGTTCCTCCACCAGTCATACAGTGCTGTCACCTCAAAACTATCTACTATTTCTTAATCTGTAAACTTTCTTTACTACGCTCCACACATTAGTTTAAGAAACTGATGGATTTTTTTTATTGTTTTTTTTTTTTTCAAAACCATTCATGTGGTCTACAAGTCTTAAGACCTGACATTTCAGCTTGGAAATTCATTTTTTTGTTGTTGCAATTTAATGATGTGTACATGATCACCCATAGGTGCCTCTGACTAGTCAAAAGAAATGTAACAATTGGGGTGCTAAACCGTTTAGTATTCCTTGTTATGATAAAATATAATTAAAATTATTCTTAAAAAAAACCCAAACAAACAAAAACTAACACCTTGTGGCCGATGCTGGTGGCCACCTCGGTCTTCTATAGCGCCGTTTCTGACCTTGTGCTACACGCAGAGCCGTAACTAGACTTTTTGGTGCCCTGTGCCAGAAAGAGCATTGGTGCCGCCCCCCCCATTATTTTTCAAATAGGGACATAAGAAAAACAGCCATGGCCTCATGGGGAAGGGAAGGGGAACAGATACAGTAGGGGAGGCCAGGAGATGCTGGGGATAAAAGAAGAGGAAGCTACAAGTGAGAATGATAATAAACAGATAATTGACAGGCCCAAACAGCGCCCCCTGCCCTGCCCTGTGCCATGGCACAGGGCACTGCACTACCCTAGTTACGGCCCTGGCTGCACGCATTATCGTTGATGGTTAACAGTATATTCTGATCAAGTTGTACATCACTACTCCACATCAAAGTTTTCTACTGGCTCTTCTCTATCAATTCCGTCATAAAAAGAAACAATAACCCAGTAGTAAAAAAAAAAAAAAAAAAGAACGGTGATTGTTGGAGAAAACTGTTGAGGCGGCCAAGTGCCATATTATATAGTCTTCATTCTAGCACCCTGCACCTGTCACAACCTGTGTAGTTCCTCTTTCCTGTCTGGGGTGTCGCGCTCTGCTCGTGCGTCTAGCAGGTCTGTATCTCAGCAGGTTGTAATGGAGGGTACACACTGTCAGACTGCTCGACAGTCAGATAACGATAGTTATCTGATCGTACTGCATGTGCTGGATCGAACATCCAGCAACCCCCCCCAACTACTATAACAACCTGCGATCGACGATCACGGGTCCCTATAGTAAACAGGCAAACATGGTCGATATCGACCATGTTGGCCTGCATGCACAGGCAATGGTTGATATCGCTATTGACCATTGGTGCCCGCGCATCGACCATCGTTTGAGGGGGCCATAAACTAGACAATTTGAACGATAACTATAAGATCATTATCGTTTAAATAGTCAAGTTTATCTGACCGTCTGTATGCACCGTTACATTAGCGGATGAAAATTGACACATGGTCAAAAAGTCAACATTTAAATGGTTGACACAAAAATTGTTGACTTTTTATTTGTTTTCCAATCATTCCAATGTCGACCTTTGGTTACTGTCGATTTTCACCCACGTCGAAATTTTGTTTCAAACTTTTGTACCTGTCAGCCTTTTGTAGTACCCGTCGACCATTTGGTGTCTACCTAGACACTGTCAACCTTTTCAGTGTTGATCAATTGACTGCCATCCACTGCCAATCAGCAGCAAGACTGGTGCAGCAGTGGGAAGCCTTGTGCTGGTTTGACATGTCACATGACATCAGGGGGAGAGTGATGAATGACACTACCACAAAGACCTAACCATGGTCAGACATCTGCAAATGGGACTTTTTCACTGAAAAGAGACATCACACATGAACATCTGCTTTAATATTCTAAGGTAATGCTCTTTTAAGTCATCATCTAGATATTTAAAAACAAGCAAATTCTGTTCCATGATAAATCTCACCAAGGGGGGTACTGTTTACAATGTACAGAAATACATCTCCTTATGTAGACTGTTTATAATTTAGCAAGAAAAAAAAAAGTTAAGCGAGTGTTTTAGATCGAAATGTTCAATTTTCTTCACTACACATTTTTATTTATTAATAGATTGTTACGCACGGCATACACATTACGAAGCGTTCGCAAAAAAATTTTATTGCTCACAACAGTCCCTGCTCCAGTCTAAGTCAATGCTACACATCTTAGGGTTAGTTGAAACCGGGGCATAGACAACATCCATGCAAACACACAGGGATAACGTATAAACTCTGCACATATTGGGCCTTTGGCCAAAACAAGCCCATGACCCCCAACGGGGGGTAATGCTAACCACTCTGCCATCGTGCTGCTCACATGCACCAATAAGTGTCCAATTTAATGAATTCGTAGATCTAATTGTATCTATAGGTGTGATAACTCCTTGGCTTGAAATATAAATTATTCACAGACTATTTGTGACAATTAGAGTTTAGGGAAATAATTTATGTTGGTTTAAAATAGAATACATAGTGCCACCTGCAGTTGTGAGGACACATGAAAGTGGAGTTCTAACTTAATGCAGTGGATCAGGGTCTAATTTGGCTACACATATGGACAACTCCCCGCCGGCTTCTCGGATGATTGTCAAAACCCAAGCATGAATAGTGCTCCTACCCACAAGGCTGTGCAGGCATTGGCTACTTAAACTATGTGAATGCCGACAAATCCCCCCCCCCCCCCCCCCCCTTCAATAGAACCACTGTAATCTGTAACATACAGCTGGGTACAGTTACTCTCAGTTATTCTAACTCAGCAGCCACCAAATGATATAAAAATATCAATCGTCAGCACCGTGTATCATAAATATTACTGGGCTGATGACAAGGTGAGGAGTGAGAATCCCTCCCAGTCGAGCTGCTGTTCTGATATCTTACCAACACCAGAGAGGAACAGAAGCCTCTTTATACAGGGCCCACATTCCATCATAAGCGGTTACAGTCAGTGATGTCATAAGCGGTGCAGGTTAGAGAGGCTTGGATTTAGGAGTTTGTCTTTTTCTCTCTCTAAACTGTATACATGTATATATCTCACTATAACTATAAGAACAAGTGTTTTCAATACAAAATGTGTAATAAATATATTTAATCACAAATAGTGTGTGAGAGTTAAAGATGCATATAGATAGATATACAAAAGGCACTCTAACTTACATAAAGCTTATCCTGGTGCCTTACAAAAAAAATATATCAAATAGCAACGTGGACAAAATAGGCAATGCTCTCAGTACAATAATGACTGTCTACAGGCAACAGTGAAGCATGGCGGAGGTTCATTGCAAGTTTGGGGCTGCATTTCAGCAAATGGAGTTGGGGGATTTGGTCAGGATAAATGGTGTCCTCAATGCTGAGAAATACAGGCAGGTACTTCTCCATCATGCAATACCATAAGGGAGGCGTCTGATTGGCTCCAAATTTATTCTGCAGCAGGACAACGACCCCAAACATACAGCCAATGTCAGTAAGAACTATCTTCAGCATAAAGAAGAACAAGGAGTCCTGGAAGTGATGATATGGTCCCTACAGAGCCCTGATCTCAACAACATCGAGTCTGTCTGGGATTACATGAAGAGACAGAAGAATATGAGCAAGCCTACATCCACAGAAGATCTGTGGTTAGTTCTCAAAGTTGTTGGGAACAACCTCCCTGCCGAGTTCCTTCAAGTGTACCTAGAAGAATTGATGCTGTTTTGAAGGCAAAGGGTGCTCACACCAAATATTAATTTGAATTAGATTTCTCTTCTGTTCATTCACTTTGCATTTTGTTAATTGATAAAAAATAAACTATTAACACTTCTGTTTTTGAAAGTATTCTTACCTTGCAGCATTTTTTTCACACCCGACTACAACTTTTGCACAGTAGTGTGTTTGTATTATATATATTTATTATACACACACTGTATGTATGTATGTATATATATATTTCATATTAGATATACTTGTACATACATACATACATACATACACGTCATGGAACAGACACTCATTAGTGAAGTACAAAACTATGAGGGGTATTCAATAAGAAATGTAAACCTCGCCGTCTATGCGTGTCGAAGTTTGCCACACATCGGAGCTTTTGCCGGCGAAAAAGTATCGCGCGCGTCCCCGCTTATACCCGTATTCAATATGAAATCGTCGAAAACGGCACCCGGCGAAAGTGAAATCAGCGAAAACTTTGCTGATTTTTGGGGAAATCACCCTAACACCCCCAAAAAGATGCTTTGACATGGGGGATCACTCTTGATACCCCCGATTAGCCCTGCTGAAGGTTTTTGGGGTCTTTAAATGGGCTCGATAGCTGCTATTTTGGGGATTTGGGAAAGTGGTGAAGAATAGTATTTAGAAGATTTTTTTGCTGAAAATAAGTAGTCCCAGCAAATTTGGGGTACTTGAAAATGGGGGTGAGCATATTTAAAAGTTGCTAAAGTGCAGTTTTAAAAAAAAAATTAAAATCCACCTGCTGCAAACACCTGCAAATGAAAAAAACACCTGGGGCATACTTGGGGACCCTCCTAGATTGTAGTTCGCTAGTTTTCAACTTTGTACCCCCCAATTTTTTTTTTCGCCCCCAAAATGAAAGTGCTTTTTTTGGGGTCTTCTGAGGTTTTTTTTTTTTACACAGTTTACCTTTGGGGGACTGTCTGAAGGTTGCAGGGTGGTTTCCAAAATGTTGCACCCCAAAAAACCAATTCTGCACTTTTTTTCGCCACCCATTCCTTGGTGATACTTTTTCGCAGGGTTGAATGCAATATACTTTTCGCTCCCGCAAAAAGTTTTCAAATTTAGTACGGTGTAAAAGTAAAACCGGCAAAAATGACGTCCGAGCGAAAACATCACAGAAACTGAGTTTTCGCTCCATATGGAATACCCCTATTTGTCTCCTTATTATATTCATTACATGAAAGTTTCTGGCATCCACATGTGTGAGGAACATTCCATCCATTCACTCCAAGCTCATTTGGCTAATTAGCATGCTACCAGCATCCGCAGCAATTCCACAGGCTCTAAATCACACAAACTAGTTAGGGGTTTTTTTTTTCACATAAGTGGGAAATTCTGTTATAGTTCACAAAGTTGAAACTGTGATTTAAGGAGCACGGGCTGAACAGAGAGGCCCCTGTGCACTGTAGCATTGCCACTCATGTGTAAATAATATATGACTACTGGCTAACTGCTCCTCTCACCACCGTCTATACAAAGCTGGGAGCTTTCCCACCCCGCCCCTCTCTTTACACCTTGTGTATAATGTTTTGCTCCAGAGAGAACTTTCCAAAGTACTAAAAAGCTTTGAGTGTGCTTTTAGGGGGAAATGAAGAGGAAAGATAAACTATTTGCACTTTCTACTACGTCTCTCACTAAATTAATGACGATGGTCATGTTGATTTTCAAACAAAACAAGAAACAATCGTCAGGATGAACTAAGGAAAAAATAAACTATCTACAACTCCTGGTCACAGAGGCTTACAGCAAGACGACATTGCAGTTGTTGGATATTATTTAGCTTTATGCGGGTATGCACAGGAAAGCCAGACCAGAATGTCAACTTCAATATCCCTTTCTTATAACCCATTTCTCATCTCCAATATTTTGTAGAGATAATGGTTTCCTACTTTGAAACTACTATTTTACTGGCCTGTACATGCCAAGCTATCAATGTTCCCAAATACATCACTATTTCCAGGCTTCCTTTCAGGCATACTTACCTGCTCTCTCTGAACGTCCAGAGACAATCTAACTTTGGGCAGTGCTTACCGAGTCCTGGGGGAGTAGGTGACCCTCCCGCATCCCACCCACTTACAAGTGAAATGGCAAACGGGCGACCCGATTACACAATTCTAAGGGAATCCTGCCAACCTTGCCTCACCCCGTGTGACCCACGGTTTGCGGCATTGAGCAGCAGGAGGTTGGAGAGGTGAGAACTAATGACAAAAATCTCCCCTCACAGTGGCCACAGGAATTTCCCACTCCGGAAACTCTGCAGACGGGTGAAACCAAACACTTTTTTTCAGCCATGTATTTTATATTTATGCTTATTTTTGTTGTCATTTGATACAAAAGTTATGTCACACTCTTGTTGGCAATGGGAAAAAAAAATGTCAAAAATACTACAATGCTGGAAAGCGGATATATTCTAAAAAAAAAATTAAAACGAAAAAA
The DNA here is from genome assembly GCA_031769625.1 of Taudactylus pleione. Taxonomy (NCBI): domain Eukaryota; kingdom Metazoa; phylum Chordata; class Amphibia; order Anura; family Myobatrachidae; genus Taudactylus; species Taudactylus pleione. The sequence continues at coordinate 3,613,072 of JAUIMM010000127.1, read as the reverse complement.
CATATACATAAATAGAAGCAGACGTGTCCCAAGACTTCTGTTCAACCGCATAAGTACCAATAAAAATGCCTGTGACATTCTTACATGTGTCTCATGTATAAATACTTAAATGTATGGAATATACAGGCTGAAATGTATTAGCTGTGTGGACATTAAGAGGTTGACCCGATATACACATCAGCCCATCTGGTAGTGATCAGACAGGGCCCAGCTGGCCAGTGACCAGGCCTCGGAGGTTTTGTATGTATTTCTGTAATGTACTTCAGACCATCCTGCCTTGCAGCAGCTCATAGTATGGCCCAGCTAATCAGAGAACGTGCAAAACTATAAACACATCTCACCTTTCCTAGGCCTACTCTGTGCCAGGAAGGCTTGCAAAATGCTGAGGGCCTTTTTGGCTTGTACTCAGGATTGGAATGACCTACATGGGAGCAAGCAAAGCCCAGATTAGTCTCCAGTAAAGCAGGTATTAACCATTCTAGCAACCTTAAAAAGTCATTCCTCTAATCTCCTAGTAACCAGACGCCACTACCTCCAAAGGTCATTTGATGACTGGGTTATCAGATGTAGCGGTTGTAGCACACAATCTCACAGCACAATGCTTTGTGGATCCGATGCAGAATGATTGAAGTTTTATAAACTAACCAGACTACACAAGGTAATTGCAGAATAAGCACGGTGCATTCAGTCAGGTTTATTAAACAAGTCACAAGGAGTTGCTCTACAAGTACTAAACGTGCGGGTGTCTGTGCCGGATATGAAGGATCTGTATGAGCGGAAATGTAATGGATGGCACAGTGCTAGATAGTAGAACAGACACAGGAACAATCTGCAGGGAAAATCTAGAAAATGATATAGAAGAGATCAATCACAAAGTGAATCATTCATTCCTACCACTGGGACAATTTACCAGTTTACCAAACTTTGTAGATTATTCTTCCAAATAAACAATCCTAGGGTGGGGTCACTCGAGCAGCTTTGGGTATGACCCCCGAAGTGCTCATACACAATTCCTACAGCATTTTTATCGTCTCAAGAAAGAGCAACAAATTTAAAACACCAAGTGGGATGCTTTGAGCTTTAAACCTTAGAACATCTGCGTCAAATTACAAGCGAACAACTTTTACTAAATTTGGAAACGGAATCACTATTAGATGGTGGCACTAACAGCTCTACGGGGCTTCAGACTTTGTCATAGCTTAAACACGTGTACCGATCTAGGGACTCCATTCCACCCCATAGCACAAGCCTTGGAGATCCTACCCCTCTCACCTCTCCTGACTTTAGTATGACACCCCCCCCCCCCTTCAGGTGTACCTCAGCCGCTCCTTAGGCGGCTGGCCCGCAACGCCTCCGTATCCAGCTTTGACCTGTCTGTGAATAAAACAATCATTAAAGCAATTTTGCAATCTTAGCTTCACATTGCCCCTTTGGGATTACTAAGCGCTAACAAAGTAGGGGTTATTATAACCATATCCTGTTTACAGATTGGCTGTCCCTTCCTGATTACCAGGCGTTTGCATGCAGTTGGGCTTGGAGATTTAAAACCTGTATTTCTGTCTTGCTCAGTTTCCTGGCATACGATGTACCCCCAAAATAAAGTCAAACGCATTTCTCATATGCACCAAGCCCCACTTGGTTGAGGTGGGTAACGTAATCTTCCTGATGGAGTTACCCATAGAAACCTATGGGCTTCTATCGGGAGAGTGCTGTGACAGGGATCCAATCCCAGTATCCCCTGCGGCGTGTGCGTCCTTCTGTGCATGAGCAGAAGGACGCCAGAGGGGCTTCTGGGTCATAGACCTGGAAGTCCCTCCATCACAAAGGGCCGCTCTTACCAACAGAGCAGTCCTCTGCAGTGATTTCCATGCATACCGCGTTACCAGCGCCGGCATGCATGCGAAAACCGGCAGAAAGCATCGCATCGCATCCCAAGTGCGATGCATCATGCATCCCGCCAATTGTATTCACAGGAAAAATTATATATATTGTCCATATGCACAGTTTGCATCTCTAACTATGTGGTTGGATTGGCGTTATCCTATTGGGGGCCAAGCTCCGAGGTGCAAGTAAATCTGACAGGATGCTGTTGGAAATGGTGGGACCCCAGAAGATATCGGAGATATCAGATGCATCTTTCATATATTTGGGGCATCCTTAATATTTGTAAAATAGGCCTTTGAGTGAGAGGAAAAAAAAAAAAAGAAAGCCTGGGGCTAAAAATTATCAAAGGCCTATTGTGAGAAGTTGTGGCCATTGCCGTGTGGGTGTGGCCAGTGCCATGCGGGGTGTGTACATCCCCTACACTATGAGCCCCAATGTCTCCCTAAATACATAAAAAGGGAAACGCATACATTTTGAGAAGACATAGAAATACAATTTTAACATTTATGGTCAGGGCCGTAACTAGGCGTGTGTGAGCGGAGTCGCCACACAGAGTGCAGGGCCCTGTGGGCAGCAGAGTCACAGCCCCACAGTCCCTGCATCTGGCTAGCAGGGTGCCAGAATCACTGCTGCGGTGCCACCCATAGCATCTGCTGGACTATACAATCATGGACACCGCATGTTATGCAGCCACCCTGAGCCTCCTGAGGAAGTTCAGGGCGCTGGTGGCCCCCCCCTCCTCAGCATGACATCAAGCACTCGGAGTGCAAGAGGCACCATATCACCCAGTTATGGTGTCATTTACGGTCATCATCATGCAGTCGTGATGAAAGACGTATTTTTATGTGGAGGCCTGGAGCCAGAGTCATAGAAGGGCTAAAAGCCGCCCTGTGCCGTCCCAACCGCCGGACATGTGATGTCACACAAGGGGGGGCATGCCACCATTAGGAGAAACTGCTGAACTGCCCGGACGCCCCGTAAGGCTCTACACACTGCATGTCCTGAGCATTCTTTGGACTGAAGCAGCGCTACTTGCCACATGGTGCCATATTAGGCACCCTGCTAGCCAGAGGCAGGGGCTGTGAGGCAGTGACGCCTCCCTGGCCAACGCCAAAGTTCGCACACCCCTTCCTATGGCTCTGCCTGGAGCTGTAGTCCCATCTGCCCCATTGCTAATATGGCCCTGGTCACAGATACCTTGATTTAGTTCATTAAAGTAAATCCAATCAATACACAGAGTGGGTTGGAGCCTTTCAAAATGACTCAGTTGGTTACAATCTACATACACTCTCAATGTTGGTTTTATAGGGCGAAACCTCAGGTAGCACATGAGCCTCCTCAGTATCCCTGTCCCTAACACCCTTAGGTTTATTTAAGGACTAACTATATTATTCATAGCAACAGCCACAGACTATATTTCACACCCCAGGTACACAGTGGTCATGCGTTTGATAAATTCCCAGGACTTCAGCCACCATACATTAATAAGTAACTCCAGGTATGTGTACCCATACACAGTAAGTGGGTGTGAGGCGGATTTACTCAGATTACATAACAATTGTAACCATGAGTTCATCCTGATAGTATTTGTGCCAGAGCTCTATGAAACCGAGGGCCCTAATAAACGCCACATTAATTAGGAATCTGACACAATTTGGCAGGCGAATAAAACTTGTACCCTGATTTTTTTGCTGTTTAAGGCCTGAATGTTGGCAATTCTTGTATTAAAAGATAAGAAAGGAATCTCATTTATTATTTGGTAAACGCCTTCATAATAGTTACATCTATACTAAAACAAAATGGCTTTTAATTTTATTGTGTGTTCTATGCTTCCTGTAATTCATGTTACGAACAAAGCATCAGCTAAAGGTTTTACTATTTTATTACTTTATAATCTTAAAGTGTACAAATCAGCTGCACACCTACATCAGCCTGTACAGCAATCAGGGCTCAACCACTGATAGATCTATTTATTCAATGAGGACAGTGAGGAGAACTGGAGTACAGGTGACAGCTGTAACATGGTACAAATCAAGCTGTATTATCAATAATTAGAGGAGATGTGTGCGTATATAAAAATACATTTTTATATATATATATATATATATATATATATATATACACACACACACACACACACACATATATACACACACACACATACACACGCAGTTTATAACAAATAAACCTGACACACTGGTAATTACACTTACTGTATATTACTGTAACCTACATTCGTATTAGACTATTCTAGTACAATTTTGAAAATGAAATCAAAAAGGACTGGTGGCTATGGGATCCAGGTACTTTTGTGCAGTTACCAGTTTACATTTTCAAGTAGTCCAAACAGAAAAATAATAAACACACCACATACACTCACAATGAACAGACATTGCAAATAAAATGATTTAAACTTTGATGAAACCCATGTAGGTGTAACCCAGAGATTTGCGGTTCTAAAGGTGCGTACACACTGGGCGATTAAAATGAGCAATTGAACGATTATGACATCATAATCGTTCAATCGCTCATTAATCGTGCACTAATGTCAGAAACAACCAACGATGCGCGCTCTCGCTGGTCGTTTCCGACATCTATCATCGTCTGAACACGCAGGTCAATCCGCCGATAACGACAGATTGGCCATGTTCAGGGATGAGGGAGGGTGCCTACACTGAACGACATATTGTTTATAGTGTTGGCACTACAGGTGATCAGGAACGACTTTATGATTACGATGTCGTAATCGTACCATCATTCCTAATCGCCATGTGTGTACGCGGCTTAAGGCGCGATCAGCGGGGTAAGCGATATAAATACAGGCACATATTGTTACATGCCACATTTACAATTTTAAACCAAAGTCTTTTTCATTCACAAATGCCATATTAGACGTCCAAATTCCTGTCTACTGACACACTTATCTAACACATCAGTTCATAAAGAAGGATTTATGGCCGCTTAGTGTTACAAGTTTCTTTTAAGTTTTTACCATTCGGTCAACCGTACCTTTCAGAATAATCAAGTAACTTGTAGAATAGGATTATTATTATTAATATTATTATTAATAAAATTCAGGGAAGAGAAATTAAAAGGAAGACCAACTAGAAATTCATCCTCTGGGGCCTATATCGGATACAGAACTTAAACTTGACCTTTCAGAGCACAAATTACAGGCTGTTAAATCCAGACAGAGTTACATGGAGCACAATGGAATGTTTAAACAAAAGGAAATAGCTTATTTCCAACTTTAAAAAAAGAAAATAAAAATGTACAAACAGCTCTGACCTTAGACAGTGGCTGATCTCTGGGCCCGATTCAGACCCGAACGCTAAGCCGCGAAAGTACACTATGGGTGATTGTGGCCGTCTGCGCATGCGTATGTGGCAATATGCACATGCGCGAGCCACTCACTGCGATCGGGAATTATGCGCTTGTAGTACACAGACTGGACGCTACTTTTAGTGACAGATAGCGCAGTTTGTGGGTGGTAACAGGGGAAGGTGCTTGTGAACGGGCGAGTGGTGCTGCAAACACAGGCGTGTCTGGGCGTCAAAACAGTGTTTAATGGGCGTCCATAATTAGCATGGAAGAGTCATTGTACACGTCAGATGATTGTATTTCAGCCTGCAATTATCGCAGTGTTTGCGGCGGGGTAGGGTCTATGCGAGAAGCTCCGATGGCTCTCGATGTTACTGATTAACCATACACTTCCTGGAGAGGACGTTTGCTAAGATAGAAAAAAGTGGGCGTCTTTACACCGGCGTGTGTTCACTCTGCTGTCGCTCTCTAAGACATAGGGAGCGTCCTTATGCCTGACCGTACAATCGCTGCATTTGCATATCCACCCCCTGACAGCGGCGGGAGAGTGCAACTTAGCATCTGGGTCTGAATCGCCCCCTCTATCCCCAGGCATGAGAGAATGCAACAGTCATCACCATCACCCGCAGCGGAGAAACGCGTAAGAGTTCTCCTGACATACTACAAGCTAGTCCTTTTTATTCTGCCGTTCAACGGGTGTTCCAGTCAAACACCGGGAGTATATGCATGAGACCATCTAAACCAGCCTGTCAAGGCAAGAGCGGCTTTGCAAGTGATGTCCGTGGAGTTCTGTCTGATTCCAACTGACGATCAGGATACTCTCTGTAAACAGCTGGCCGGCGGTAAGAAATTACCTTTTGAGACTGATATATGAGAACCAGTCTCTAACTCATGCATATGGACAGTGATATATATCATCAGGGCCAAAGTCCACACTATTATGTGTCAAGGAACACCAAAATAGGCTTTACCGATTACCTGCTTAAAATTACTGACGCTAATTGATGGTCTGATATTAAATACCAACTTCAAAGACAATATACCAATACATCTTAAAGTGTGTGATTATAAGCCACAGTATTTTTCCCAGATGACAGACTATTGTGGAACCATATTTATTGATGGCATACATATGAGAGACACCTTCTGCAGGGGTGTATCTAATATGACCATATAAGACTCATCTATACCATTTACAACCAGCCTGTATTGTATGTATTTTTGTGTGTGTCATTTTAGGTATTTTACATTTTATGTTCATTATTCTTTTTTAGTTTAATATGTCATATATTATGTAATAAATTGTCATTTTTTTGCTCAGCGCTCCTTGTCTGGTTCAGTCAGAGTCTAAATAATATTTTTGGTTAACCAGCACCTATATACATGATATCATTGACTGTAGACCCAGGCTGTTTTCATTTAGATTAATTAGGTGCTTAGTACAGAAATATCACGTTTAGGAGCAGCTCATTTCTAAGACATCATTTGTTGCTATTCAAGCAAAAACATTCCATGTGCGCCTGAATATTATATATGTGAACACATCATTTCTACCAATAAGAACGCAGCAGGCTATTGTGAGCATTCAGGCATACATGACACAGATACTTCAACATGCAAATAAATGCTCACGTTTTATTTCTAAAAATGTTTTGTGTCATTCCAGTAATCACCATATTATACTGGTATTCGATCCAAAACTTGGGGGGGGGGATTAATTAAATCTTTGAGAGCAAAGCAGTGGAGACGTTGCCCCTAGCGACCAAACAGCTTCTACAAGTCATTTCATAGACTGTGCTAGATAAATGATAGGAAGAAGACGATTGCTATGGGCAACTTATCCACTTTCTCGCTCTTGAAGATTTGATACTTCTCCTTAGAGCGTTGCAAGGTACTCCCCTACCCAGAACCATCCTAACGTATGGGCACACTGTGCAGCTGCCCAGGGCCCCACAGTTCTTGGGGCCTTTGAGCAGTGCGGGCTGGGCCGAGGGGCATCTGCTTGCTGGGCTGGTGCCTCCAGGAGGTTCTTGGGAGGCAGGTAGAGAATGCTGCCCAGTTGCGCTGATTGCAAATTTTTGCAAAAGGGGTAACTTGAAAAACTCCTCCAAAATCCTAATCGAAAAATGCAACTCAATATGTTGGGAGAAATTAAGGGCCCTGAAAATCCCCTCACCCAGAACCAGTGATATACCATTTTACACACAGGCCCGGGTGAAAAAGGGGGCATGCCCTAATTGTGGGAGGCGTGGCCATGCCCCCTTAGGGGGGGTGGGGGAGTGCTGTGAGCCCTTCAGCCCGGTGCATAGCCAGTGGGGGGTACGATCAGTGTGATTGCTCCCCCCACAGGCATAGGAGACTGCTGTGGCTGCTACTTAGCAGGCGCGAGCAGTCTCCTAGTGCAGCCCAGGTGGGCTGCTTTGATGTAAGAGGGAAGGGGGCGTCGCCGGACCCGGGCCCCTCTTTACACATCTGTCTGCAGATTTTTAATAGGTGCCCATGCACAGAGACAGCACAGGTGGAATTAGAAAGATAGTGTTAAAAACAAAAACAACAAGGGTTCAGTTTACGTAAATCCCTCGTGTAGTCATACTCAACTCGCCTTATTTCTTTCCTTATACCACACACACGAGACAACAGTGTACCCCCAGGACCACCCCCCAGTTTCGTCGATGCTGATAGGACACATTTTAAAATAAATCAAACATGGTCATAAAAAAGTATTTTCAGCTCACACATTAGTGCACTAGGTTATCTCTGAGGCACATAGTGCCTCATACCTCAATCAGGTCACAAGCCCCTAGTGATGTGTATTTAATTAATTAGCTCAACATTCGGTTAAGTACACAAAATGTTTGTCTCCCAATCTGTGAATTTAAACAGCTTAAAACCATGCATCACCCCAATCTTACTGTATCCCACCACCAACTACACACAGATATTTGTGTATCATTTCAGTTTATATTTTTTTCTGTCCCGATTTTACTTGGTGGCACAGCGTTTAGCATTCAAGCCTCCTGCTAAGTCCATGGGTTTGACTCCAACCAGGTCACCATCTGTGTGAAGTTTATGTGTTCTCCCCATGTTTGCGTGGGTTCACTTACAAAGTCCAAAAACATACCGTTTGCTTTTATTCTTAATTAAATGGACCCCTTGACCACCCACCATACAGTCCAACCCTACCTATACAGTGATAGTGCAGTTTGTTTTGTAATGCAACTGCTCAAACTTTTTGAAGAAGTTAAAATCATCAGCAGAGAGACAGCAGGACAACGCCCCATCCCTATCAACTGCAGACACATACAGGCTGATAAGCATCTTAATACTTTATGTTTTGTTCCACCTAATGTTGTGCCACATATCATACTGCCACTTAATAAACATAGTAAAAAAAAAATTCAGTATTATGACCTTTTACCATCATAAAGGAGTGATTTCCACAAGTCCAGTATAACTGATCCCAACCCTAGCTTCCTATTGTTCTATCAGATTAATACCTAGTTTTGTAGTTATTAGTACAGTATTATGGGTTTGATATGTTTCTCAACAGTAACCTTAAGGCAAAATGAAAAAATACAGACTGTAAGCAAAAGGCCATAAATAAAAGGTTTTGTTGAACACATCATGGCCAAAGGTACATTTTTGCAGTTTGCTCTTGAAAGGCGTAACTGGAATGCAGTTTATCAGTCATTGAGAAAACTACTGTACTTTTTCTTTGCCAGTGACACAGGGTGTGCCAGAAGCCTTTATCCAAGTTTACTCCCACCATACAAACAAGTGAGGTCTTACTCAGAAGTCATTGACAAACAGCTAAAAAGGTCCAAGAAAAGCTCATGAAAGGCCACATTCCAGACAGGAACTTCTGCGCTCCTCCCAAAACTAGTGCCCCAGGATTGATGGTGAATCTTTGTTACTGCACATCAGGGGACAGAACACTAAGCATTAGGGCGCTGGTAACATTTATTCATGCTGGAAGACTTTGAATTTGGAGAGAAGATGCAGCCGACTACATTGGGCGTCATTTTACCCCCGCTCCCTCCCTACGGACCCACGACTCTCGGTACTATCTCCCCATCCACTTCACTAGGAAGTGGGTGGGTGGAATGCGTGAAATCTACCCACTCTTCCAGAGGTCCAGGGGACTACCTGAGAAAACAGAAGTTTCCTGCGCCTTCCGGGAGAGTAGGTAAGTGTCCATTTTATTGTATTCAGTCTCCAGCTACTGCTCCTAAGTTTCCGAAGTCGGTGGAGATAGAACAACCAGTAGCAAATGAGATCAGAGCATTCACAGCAGGAGGAGAGGCGTATGCTGGTCAGGTGTTACACAATGGGAGAATGACCTCCGGAAAAAGTTGCTCATTTCTATCAATCAGCTTCTAGCTAACATTAACATGCACAATCTATAAAGTCTAGAAGCTAATTGGTTACTATGGAAAACTTCTTCTCTTGTCCTCTTTAGTTTGATACATTTCCCCAACAGAAGAGAGTAGAGAATGTTAAGCTGGGTACACACTAACAGCTATATCTGCAGGTGATGGTTGTTCATACACCCTGAACAACCATCATGCGTCATCTAGCCGCGAGTCGCTTCGTGCACCCCTCCCCGCAGCCTCTGCTGCAAGTGTATTTGCAGATATATCTGCCATCGGCTGTGCAGCACAGATGACGCGATCTGTGAATTATGCCGTTCATAGTTACACATATAGCTGGTACACAATGACCAACGGGCACACAATATATTAGCCGATCAATTGATCGGCCAATATATCTGCCAGTGTGTACCCAGCATTAGGCTCCTATTGTATGGGGCAAGAAAGATCTGGTGGCTAAAGCACCTCTATAGGAAACAACTGCAACAATTACTCATGGAATATAAAGTAGATGAGGAAGGAGGGGGGGTCATACTGTGCACGTACATCATATTCAATATTTTTTTTTAAAAATCCATATGTTCGGATACAATTGATGACAAAAACAAAACTCCACATGGAAGAGAAATAAACCCGATCTTCAATAAAGGAATCTGATGATCTTTATCATGATACAAAATATACATGTAGCACCCTGGTCTGCCTGGTTCTTTAAGATTAGGGGACCGCAGGCGCCGACTGTGAATGGGCTTAGCAAAGATAGCGGCGCCCAGCAAGGACTCTCTCAAGATGGCCACCGGAGAGAAATAAGAGCCTGCACTGCTCCGTCTGGGAGTGAAGTAGGGAGCAGGGAGGTCAACTGGGAGGAACAGGCGCTGGCAGGAAACTGAGAGGCAGAGGGTCCACAAGGCAGCAAATGGAGGGAGAAGCCATAAGATTGACTGCTGTCACCTGGGAGAGGGGCCATATTGGAAACACTGTTGAGGAGCAGATCTGCAGAGAGAAATACCTCTGTAGTAGCTGCAGAGGAGAGTGTGTGTGAAACTGCCACTTATCCTGATAGAGTCAGCGCAGGGCTCATCCAGCCAGGTGACCAGCATCAGGAGAGTCTTCAATCAAGTTAAGGGCAGGGACGTGCAGTGAGGTCAATGGATGGGGAGGCACTAGGTAGTATCACAGCCAGGTTTACACACACATATGAACATGCACCACTTGCACAGATCTCCCCCCTAACACGGAATGGGTATGAATAGCCGCTGGTTCATATCTCCACACTGGCAGCCCAAAGGGAGAAGATCCCAACAGGGCAGCTAAGTACCCTATCCCTACTCCTCGAACCCCCTTAGTGGTGCCTAACCCTAGCCTCCCCCCTAGTGTCTAACCCTAACCTCCCCTGGGGATGACTAACCCTAACTACCACTTACCACACCCTAAACCTCCTGGGGGGTTGCCTAACCCTAACCTCTCCCGGGGTGCCTAACCCCCCCCCCAAAACCTAACACTAACCCCGCTGTGCTCCCTAACCCACCCCCACCTAACGCTAAGGGCGCCAATGGGATAGTTTGTAAGCACGTCCCCTTCCGGTTCCTCGGGGGATGAGGGATGTGGTTACCGGACGTGAAAGAGTACACTTACTTCCGGGTCCGCGGCGCTAGTACATGCGAGCGCCGGAAGCAGTGAGGACACGGGGATGGTAATGAAAGTTACACCTCGGATGCCCATGCAGACGGACTAGGCTATGTATTCCAGTGGGTGTCTCTTAATTTCTGTCCAAATCAGATGGACAGCTCTTACAGCCTATGACTGATAAACAGCTCTAGCAGCTTATTACTGATTGACAGCCAGATTATTTGAGGATCGTTTCAAATGTTAATTTCTATTCATATGTGTAAGGAAAGTGCATTCCACTTGTTTTTATTGATATATAAATACTGTCAGATGTTTTTATATTATAATGTATCTTTATAATGTGTTTTGTATATTGTATTGTTAATGAACACCATGTGATAACTATGTGACTGATTAACACTGGTATAAATACCAGTCAATTCAGTATTCCCCTATACTTTGATAAAGACCACAGGATGGTCGAAACATGTTGGTGAAGCGGAACTCTGCAACTGTTCTGTGACGTATAAGGAGGACCAAACATTCCAGCTGGTGGCATACCCCGGGTTTATTTAAAAACCACTGCTTGAATTGAGGCCGTGCTTGTCTCACACCGCATCTGATATGAGTGCATTGTAGGCACTTATGATTATTTGACATTAATAAAAGGTTTTATGCTATGTTTCTTTTCTCTCTAATTTTCTATACATGCATTGGGAGTGGTACTTCCTACATTGGAAATCTTGAGACAACATTAAGTCCGAGAACAACAGAAAGGTTCCTGTGGATCAAAGGATATATGAATGACTATGAACTTTTAAACTATAATCTTCATATTTTACTACTTGACGTTTCCTATCAATCCAAGGCGTAGGAGTCATCTTTATTTCTCTTTTGCAATTGTGTCTGCACGAGTGTTAGGTGTCACTCGCAAAGATTGACTTGTGATAGTACCTTTGCGCATGATGCAGACATCACTATTTTGATAATTATTGAGCTCTTGAAGTTGATATGTTGGAAATAGCAACAATGGGCAAGTGTAAGGATCTGAGCGACTTGGCAGGACTGTGGGGTGATACTGGTATACAGTGGATAGTATCTACCAAAAGAGGTCCAAGGAAGGACAATCGGTGAACCGGTGACAGGGTCATGGGCGCCCAAGGCTCATTGATGTGCGAGGTGAGTGTAGGCTAGCTAGTCTGGTCCAATCCTGCAGAAGAGCTGCTGCAGCACTAATTGCTGAAAAAGTTACCGATGGCTACGATGGATGGGTGTCAGAACACACAGTGCATCACTGCTTGCTGCGTATGGGGCTGCATAGTGCAGAGATTAGTGAGAGCCCCAGTCTACCACTGAAAACGCCAACAATGGGCACGTAAGCATCAGAACTGGACCATGGAGCAATAGTACAAGGTGGCCTGAATGGATGAATCACGTTTTCTTTTACATTACGTGGACGATCGTGTGCACTGTGCGACCTGGGGAAGATGTGGCACCAGGATGCACTATGGGAAGTAGGCAAGTCTGCAGAGGCAGCGTGATGTTCTGGGCAATGTCCTGCTGGGAAACCTTGGTTCCTGGCAGTCATGTGGATGCTACTTTGACATGTACCACCTGCCTAAAACGTTCACCCCTTCATGGCATGGTATTTAGCTGGGGAAATGCAAAGTCATGATGGTCTGATCATCGATAGTACGATATATCAATGACATAATAAATATATATATATATTATTATTAAACAAAAAGGTGAGAGAACAAGGGCCTTCTGCCTTCTGGTGTAATATTTATGGGAACATTTGAACATTTGTCTTTTAAATACGGAGTAATCCAATACGTGTACTGCAAGGTGTCTTTATGCTTTTCAAGATACACTTCCTTCATTCATGGACCACCGTCCTCTGACATGGATCTCAAGAATTGTACCGGGGAGGAGAGAAAAGAGCACTCTCATAGTGTAGTATTAAAAGATTGAAAGAAAGGCTTATCTGAAGCATCAAATGGCTGGATCAGGAACAAAAGCAGTGTTACCACCCTGAACGTGTTTCATCACTGTTGCTGTTCTAGCTGGACACGGACACACACACATAAAAAAAGTTTGTGGGTTTTTATTAAAGATAAATAAAATGGTGTTCGATAAGTTATAAATCGATGTTCTTGACCCAATTCAATCATAAAAACCCTGATAATTTCTGAGCGGTTTTTGGAAGAATTATTAGCCAGTAAAGTGGCTAATGGATCTGCTGCTCATATCTTGATGCCAGATCCCACAGGACACCTTCAGAAGTCTTGTGGAGTCTATGCTTCTATGGGTCGGGGCAGTTTTGGTGGCAAGAGGTGGACCTACACAATATTAGGCAGGTGGCTTTAATGTTATGGCTGATGAGGCTGATCGGCGCACACACGCGTTCCAGGCAGCAATTCACCAATCAACCCTATAGCTCTACTCCAGCTGAATGGATTAAAAGTGAACTGTTTGACAATCCGAAATTAACTAGTACAAATGTAATAATAGAAGTTAAAACTGAAAACTTTTAGTTGATGTTAATTCAATTGCGTAACTCGGTTACAGAGGACTTTCAAAGCGCATTTCCGTCAGTGCCTACCAAGCATAGAATCACAAAGTCTTTCTGGGGTGTCTCTCAGCAAGGAGAGCAATCACAGAGAACTTGCTTTACAAGCTGCCAGCTGAAGATTAATGTACGAGATTGTGGCATGGGACGTGGGAAATGAAGGCTAGCTCTCCTCGCTCTATAAATTATACAGTACCCTCATACTGGGTGGAGTGTCAGATACAAGCGCTAAACATTATTTATTATAAATGGGCCTGTTCTATTGACTTATACCATGCAAATATATACAGTGTTATTTAATAATGAACAAAAAAATAAAATAAAAAAAACTTGCACGATGTGCAACAGTAATGCGGCGTATTTGCATAGAAATGGGCACACAATAGATTTTCATTCATGAAAGGGCCTATCTATGTGAGGGGACTGGAAACAGCACATCATTCCCCAAATGAATCAAGTACATACGTTTAACTGACAAAAGGATTAATTAGTAGTAAACTCAATCAGATAAAAATACATACATACATACACACATACATACATACCCCATCTGGGAGCAGACCCTTATTTTAAAAAGGCACTGCACGTCTTTTACCCGTGATGATCCAGCCTGGCCAACCAATTCCTCTCATTTCTGGGCTAAGGCTATGTACATATCTAACTTCAATAATTTCTCCCAAACACACACAATAGTGTATAGGATTCTGAAACAGCCGTTAGCCAGGTGGAGGACCGAAGGTTACCGATCGCTTGAAAATGAATCCATAAAACAAAATGCATATTTTTAAACTAACAGAGATTCTTACACATTAAATGATCTGCTCAACAAACGCTTTGCAAACGGCATATCTCCCATTACCCTGTATGGGCGCACACACACCAGTTACCACATGAGTATTTTGAAAAGAACATTTAAAAGTTTATCATTTCAGTCACCTCCCTTATTCTGTACTGAACATCAGAGATCCTGCGATCGTAGAACTAGGGACTCTTATTGCATGTTACCTAGAGCAGATGAGCTATATCCCATAGCAACCAAATACTAGAACTGATAACTCTGAATAAGGCATAAATAAGAAGCTCAATACAAACTGCATACATGAAGTCATACATACATCATTTACCAACAAGCGGTGATGCTTCGTGTTTGGAGCACACCACAAGACACCAGTCATCTGGATAAGCCCTTAGTAGCCTTGACCTGAAATACTCCAAAGTACATTCCTAACAGAAATTAAACTGGAATTTGCATTCAGCAACTAAAACACCAATAAGTCATATTACATGTAGCCCTAAAAGTATTTATTACAATGACTGCTCCCAGTCACTAGTCTTCATTTCCCTTTACACTATGAAAGAAACAGGAACTCAACAAATGCTCGCAATAAACATTACTCAATGCACAAAGAAAGAAAGTGAAAATCTCTTCTGCTTATAAAAGATGAAAGAGAATAAAAGGTTTAAGGGGTACATTTCCGCTCATATTCCCCTACAGGCCAGTCATTTGTGCATTATGGAGTTTTGTACATTTTGGAAGGCGATCACCATCCATTTGACTTTTATGACAGATTGTTAGCGCGGTATTAGACAGCCAGAGTTTCTCATAGTTGGGAAGCGAGTCAAACGAGTTCAGTAAATAGATGGAAGCCGTATGGGGATTGAGGACTTGGCCTGTGAGCACAGGAGGAGTCTACACAAAATGTCGTACACAACAAAAGACATGAAAACATGGCTGTTTCCAAGAATGTTTAGAGCTCCGATTTCAGAGCTTAGTTCAAAAGATGGTAAGTTTTTTTGTGTGCGTTTAAATCAATTTAAACATAGGTTGTCAGTATATGACCTTCTGTGACTTCCACGTTTACTACATATAGTACTTTCTTCTTATTATTAGATTTACCAGTGCTTTTCAACTACAATAAATATGTATACTTTATATTTTTATGCATTACAGCTGGAAAGCACGGATGAAATCTAATCATAAGAACAAAGTACTTATCAGACAAACAGACACGTACAATATATACATATGCACAAATTATAATGTGTTTGTTTTCAAACAGTTGTTTATAATTGCTGCAACATCACACAAAACTACACTCTGGGGGAAATTCTGGGCTGGTTGGCCACATTTACCATATTTTTTGGACGCGTTCCATAATAAAAAATTTTTGGGAGGAGGTATTTTCTCTGTTTAATATAGTGTTAGGTATTGTGTTATCTCCCATTCCTGATCTGGTTCTTTTTCAACCATACCCTGCATCAATTCAAGTGTCTCAAAGATAGGTGTTAGGTCATATATGTATAGCAACGCGGGCTGCACTTGCCCAGAATTGGTAACAGTACCACCCGCCTCCCTTACTCAAGGTATTGCAAAAGTTAGAGATGCAGACTGCCTCAGCGCCTATTTCATTCCAGGCTTTTTCCCCACTTGTGAAATGGTGGCCATGGCATGAGTTTGTTACAGACGGCGAAGATGCGCAATTTAGCCATATGTCTGGACTATCTGATTCGCTTCAGTCTCCTTATTATTTTCTGTAATCTATATGTCTTTTCTGTTATATCCGGTATTGTGACAGATTAATCCTGTCTGGTTTTCTCTTTTTCTATAATATTTTGGATTCTCGTATGTACCCCTTTTTTCTCCCTTTTTCTTTTTTCTTTTCTTGGCCACATATTTCTTCGAAAATTAAATAAAAACAATTTATGGGGGGGGGGGGGGGTCATAAAAAGTACCCAGGTCTGTCTGGGAATCCTGGCATATGAAGTAGGCGCAGCCATGCCTTCAAGGTGACATGACCGTGCATCCACACGTTGCCCAGTGTCCGCAACGGGGCTTGGTATTCACCCCATCCCACATTTCCAGGGTCCCAAATCTCTGATGGCTGCCCTGTTGGCACCCACTGCACAGAGCCATGACACATGCCAGCAAAATTAATAACAACTCTGCCTAATTATATAAACACATGGCACAGAAGTACAGACAGTAGATACACTGATACATTTTGAAAAATGTGCAAAAGGGCATTGGCTAACCTATAAATGAACCTAAAAGTGAAATCAATGGCCACAACCAAAGCGGGGGATTCTTCATAACTACATTACAGTGGTTCCCAAACTTGGTGCGGTGGCACCCTAGGGTGCTGTGGGTCACTTGTAGGGGTGCCATGGGTTGGTGGTCCAGGACCAAATCAAATTATTTATGATCCATGTGACAGGCAAAACCAGAGCCGGTGGCTACCAATCATAAAATATGTACTAACAGAATCGCAGTCCTGACCACCACCACATAACTGACCCCAAGGATGACATAGAAGTAGAATTTACTTAGTTTAATCATGTTTGCAGAATTCCTCATTAAGAAACTTTTGGCCTAAGGGTGCCCTGACAAAAATGCCGATACCGCGATTCAAAAGAGTTTGGGAATCACGGCTACTCTGAGATGTGCTGATTGTAGTTGAACATCAGCTAGAAAGCCAGAGGGTGGCCAAGCCTAGATAAGTACATTATCCTCACATAAGTCAGCAAGATCATTTTTGAAATAATAAAATGGCAAATTCTTCTTTGCACAGACCGCATTCATCAGCCATACACAAAGCCAAACCAGTATCAGCTGATGAAGAGTGCCGCGCTCTCAGCCCGTGGCTTAGTGACATCATGGGGTCTTTGCTCTCAGCTTTGGCGGCTGGCTCAATTTATGCTCTCTTGGTAAAACATGAGGTCTTGCAATTTTTGGCAGTGTTAGGCCATATAAAATAAAGAACATTTAGCTGTATGAAACCACATGTTGACCACATCACTAGATGTCTGTAACAATAGAAATTTTGATCACTGAATGACAGAGGATTTAAATGTAGCCAAATTTAAGTAGGAATGAACACTGTCCAAGTCAAAGTGCTGGTTACCATTAGTTACTAGAATTAGAGTGAGGGTCCTTGAGGTCTGCTTGAACTGTACTGATCAAGCTTTCATCTCAGTCACACTAGAGTAACACAACACTGGGGCCCATTTTCACAATAGCAAAGAAACAGCATTTCCTTTGGAGGGAGGAAGATCAATATGCAACGGATTACAGAAATAGCTCTCAGACTGCATTTATTCAAAAGGACACTATCTGCCAGGGCTACTGGTTTCAAGAAGAAAAAAAGTGATTAAAAAGAAGTCCGATACAACCAGGACAACTAAACGTTGCCCAAACACACAGATCCAGGCGCTTGGCCCAACTGTCAAATCATCGTATAAAAGGTGGTAGATTTTAAACCTGGCTAATAATGCCAATTTGTCCGCAGCCACCCAGATTCATAGTGATCTAGGCGGTACAAAGAACTAACAATACACACTTCAATTACCTTTTCTGTCCTCCAGTGTTCAATGCATTTGGCAAAATAAAATCCTGTGGATGACAACAACACACTCCATGCGGAGCCACAACGCCACTGATAGGCTGGGTGGCCTGGCAGCCTCTAATCAATATAGAGCAGCAGATTGCTTAGACCATGGGAGAGCTGCTCTGTATTGGTTAGTAGTGTTATAGCCCACATGGGGTATAAACAATGCTTTATTTTTTACATACAGAGTTATACCTTATAGTCGGGGACTTTACCTAGCATTAGGGGCAGAGCGGGCGTGTTACCTCACGATCGCGTCATCATGGCACCTGCCCCACTACACAATGCCAAGATTAACGGCATCATAAAGCAGGGCGCGGGTCCGTTTGATGTG
Organism: Taudactylus pleione; assembly: GCA_031769625.1. Lineage (NCBI taxonomy): Eukaryota > Metazoa > Chordata > Amphibia > Anura > Myobatrachidae > Taudactylus > Taudactylus pleione. Next base: position 3,594,598 of record JAUIMM010000127.1, on the reverse strand, counting down.
ATTCAGCACAAATCACGTCATCCTTTCCCGTGTGTGTTGGTTTAGACGGCCGGCCGGCAGGGCCACACAATTTTCAGGAGCCTCCTAGCTGTTCCGGGAGAGTAGGCAGATATGTTTTCAAGTAGCTTAGGGGTCTATTTACTAAGCAGTGTTAGGAGATAAAGTGAACGGTGATTAGGTGCCAGCCAATCAGCTCCTAACTGCCATGTCACAGGCTGTGTTTGAAAAATGACAGTTGGGAGCTGATTGGCTGGCACCTTATCACCATTCACTTTATCTCCTAAGAAATCTTAGTAAATAGACCTGTTGAAGTGCAAGCAGACTTATAAGGTTTGCATGCAAAATACCATTAGAAAACTAATACTACCACCTCATAGACAACACTTGTTATATGTACTTTTAACATGCAAGTCAACATTTAGTGAGCGTGTTAACTATAATAATAATAATTTTATTTATATAGCACTTTTCTCCTAAAGGACTCAAAAAACTTCATGTAACATTTCAGAAATTGCTCTGTGCCCTTCCATATGCAGACAGGAAAGCGTTTATAAAGCTTTCTAAATTTCCCCAATAAATTACTTGCTATATTATGTACACAGTGTGCTGACAATTTCCTTTCTATAGAAGAAATGCACCAAGTCTGCATTATTTTACAGGAAAACCATCTGGATGTAATAATTATACTATATATCAGCTGTTCATCTGCTTAGATGATATAATTTGCTTCAAGTTTAGTCAAATCTTTTGAGGCTCACATGAAATTGGATGATGTCATTGTTACCTCACTAGTAATTAAGACAGAGTCAGTGCTGGTTAACACTTGTAGATAAACCAGAGACACAAAGCCGTTTAGAACAAACGTTTTCCACGAGATCCAGGCTTTCATTCAAAATTGGACGCAAACATGAGATGCAACGAGCACCTCTTCATAGGTACCAAATGCACCTCGCCCTGCAAATTACAAGAGCAATTGTGCATGGAATACGACAGAGGGGCGGCTTCGCTGTAATGATGGGCAAAAATACAGTACATGGGGGGAATTTAACTATTTTCACCTGCAGCTGATAGTAAGCCAATTGTTGCTCTGTTCGGGTGCATTCAGCCGTGGCAGTACACATTATTGCTCGCAGCCCCCTGGGCAGACGAGCAGAAATGCGCGGGAAGTCGGGAGTTTGGGCGCCCAAAACAGAACTTTACACGGGTTTAGCTGTCCTTTTGGGCGCAAAATGCATGGGCACCCCAAAACAACTGAATATCGCACCCGGATTTCCTGTCAATTTAGACGTGTGATAGGGTGCAATAAAGCAATTGTAATCTCCCCAAAAAATACACATTACAGCAAGTGGCTGGAGAATGTAGATAAGTACCCAGGTCTCATGAAGCCAGCCAAAACAAGTCAAACAAGGCGCAAATATAAAATATGAACTTTTATTTAAAGTCCACAACAACACAGTATAAGCAGGATTCCCTGGGATGTAGTCAGCATCCTTCCTGGCAGTCGGAATTCCAACAGCAGTCGGAACCCTGGCTCAAGAATCCAGACCGCTGACTAGGGTTAGGGTCAGGCACTAGGGGAAGAGTTTCGGTTAGGCTGCGTGGTGGTGGAGGGTTAGAGTTAGGCTGCGGAGGGGGGGGGGGGGTGCTGGAGAATTATGACACTTACGAAATTCTGTAGAGATTCTGAATGTTGGGACGCCGCTGTCGGTATTCTGAACGCCGCATCCCGACCCCCTGGATCCCGAACCCAACCCAAACTCCCCATGCCTAACAGAGTAGTAATCATGCTTTATTTATACGTGTTCAGTGCACTGTAATATTGCCATTAGATCACAGCCGAACAAAATACTATAAATGCATAATTGGGTGTGACAGAATCAGACTGGCCAGCGGCTGTCATCTTACCTTACACCTCTCATCCCCGCCCAAATTGGTGCATTTGCGCCTGTTAGGTAGTCACCTTGAGATGCATTTTGTGCCAGCAAGCCTATTCTGTAATTTGGCCGTGTCTATACACCCCCACCAACCCCCATCCTGGCCCCTTGGTGCAGAGAGCCATAACTGCACAATATGGCCAAGCCACTTGAGCAACATATGTGCATGGAGGAGAATTGACGCATGTTCACTTTAAAAAAGCCCAAACTTGCGTTTATCAATTCCAAATGAAGTCTGGGTCTGTGCACATGTACAGTATTGCTGCCCAAAATAAGACAGGGTAACATGCACATAATGTTACTGGCATGGCAAGTACCCTACAGATCTCTAGTTACTACTCTCATCACTCACAGGTAAATCAGCGGCTACAGCTACAGTCTAGTAGTTTCCATAAAACATTGCGACCTCTATCCTATTGGATAGCTATGGGAGGTGGGGGTTTTGGCACCTACTTTGACCCTTCAAAATCAACTGACATTAGATGATCAGAAATAATCTGAACAGGCCTTAAAATGATTGCAGATTGCTTTCAGGCATAATAAGCTCCCGATGTGCTACCAGTGCTTTTACATGCGGCATCAGAAGAGGGTACGTAATTTAGTTAGTCTATAAATGGACTTAAGGGTTTGTGCAACCTTGTAATTATTGCTTTGAAGTAAGGGATTTTACAAATAGCAGGGCGACATGTAATATCTGGGTTGTATCATTTTTAGTAAAATAGCTTTAGTAATATAGCTCACTGTGACTACAGAATATTACAGTAATATAATTACGTTAATAGTTTCGATTTACCAAGATAAGATACTTGGGGGTCTATTTACTAAGCAGTGTTAGGAGACAGAGTGAAAAGTGATAAGGTGCCAGCCAATCAGCTCCCAACTGTCATTTTTCAAACACAGCCTGTGAGATGACAGTTGGGAGCTGATTGGCTGGCACCTTATCACTTTTCACTCTGTCTCCTAATACTGCAAATAGACCCCTTGGTCTCATTAATAGAATCTATTTATTGGGTTTAAATAAGGTCAAGGTTAGAACCCTAGCATTATGCAAGTTTTGAGGGGAGTATTTCCGCATTTAGTAAACATGGTATAATTGCATAACAATTCAAGTTTTTGTGCCATTATAAATGCTGCACAACATTGTCCTGTCTCACTGTCTGTGGTGCGGACACAGCGTTTCTGGAAGTGGGCAGTCACTCGTCATATGGGCATGTTCCTGGGAACGGCTACAGATTCCCGTTTTACAATGGTAATATGGGTGTGAATATACGAATGGGTCACCTCCAACCATAAAAATGGAAGTTGTTTTTCAGAAGCAAAATGTTAAAAGGTTTCTGTCAGTGAAACAAAGTACCACGCCCTGCAGCTCATGTTTATGAGAACAGCGTTTGGGTGAGATCATTCCTGGCAGAGCCTCCAGTCAATGATATATGTCAGGGGAAGGAGACTTGGAACAGTTCTTTAAACCATACAGGCGTCCATAAATGTTCCAAAACATGGCTTTTTATCACTTTGCCGCTGGAAGAGTTTCTTATCCAGCGTAGCATAGTGCTGAGAGTCTTGGAGTTGCTTTTCCTAAGCATCACCAAGGTTTGCTGCATGTACTCTCCGTTATAGGTTTATATGAATGGGCAAATGATTTCTGTAGAGCAATACAGAAGGTGTACGCGCTATACAAGTAACTGTAAATAATAATTAAAAGGATTTATCTATCAATGGTTTTGGAGCAAGATTTAAAAGAGTCAATGTTTTTAAAGGCAAAAATAATAAAAGGAATAAATACAAGTATAAATAAACCCCTTATTATTGCAAATGCCAGGTGTCCCCAAACTCCCAGGTTTCATGCGATTTGATTTTTTTTTTTTTTAAATAAATACAGACTACATGTACATAACCAATTATTCTCTCTAGTTTGCTTTCTGTAAATACACTTCTATTTTGTATGCATGAGCAAATTCCACTTCTCTAGTTATTAAAAAGGACCATCCCCTGATGCCAAATCTCCACTCCCCACCAACTACGTATATAATGCTCCCACATCTCTCATCAGTGCCACGCCATGACACTTCTAACGCTCAATGCTCCTGCCACAAAGAGAGAATTTTAAAAGTCCAACATGTTGTTTATAACTAGTTCCTTTTTATTTTATATCTTTTGTATTCATGATTTAAACAAACAAAAAAAAAAAAACAGTACAAGTACAGAACACTCTTTTTTTCTATTTATTATTGTTACACAAATATAACTGTTGCTCTTGTTCATCTGTTTCAATCTGTATTAGGAATACAGTTATAATTGTTTACAGTATGATTGCTGATTATTGTGGTACAAAATTCTTTTCACCCTTCTTTCTTGTTCTGTATGAATACTCTGTCTGTAGTGCCATCAATATCGGTAATTGTATTCTTGATTTTCATGATATGCTCAAAAAAAAAAAAAAAAAAAGTCCAACATGACCATGGAATTAGACACAAGTGGTGTCAGCAGGAGGAAACTGAAATATTGTATTGCTAAGACGTTAGAAGACACTGGCGGGGTCCACGTCTTACAAATGGCAAGGCAACATTAGACCCTAGGGCGTTGATTCAATAAGCCGTGAGTCGGCTTGCCCTGTGAGGAAGTGTGGCTATATACTGCACTTACGGTTGCTTTTGTTGGATGGGGAGCTCTCTGCTTTGCCTCATATCCATAGAGCAGCAAAGATGGCAGTCTCAAGAACATGCCACAACTCAGCAGGGTCCCTGACCTCCAACATGTGCTACTGCTGGCGTGTCTTTCCTCCTCAGCGTTCCAGGAGACTGGATGTGCTCTCTGAGACTCCCAGCCATAAGAGCCATACAGAGCCCTACAAAGTACCCTATACCACCACTGCGGGATGTAGTTATGTCGGTCGTTATGCCGATGCTCAGAATGCCGGTGCCGGAATCCCGACACCAGTCAGATTCCCGGTGCCACCGGCATCCCGACAGTAAGTACTGGGGTCATGGGGAGGGTTAGTGTTAGGCACTAGGGGGTGGGTTAGGTTTAGGGGTAGGGTTAGAGTACTTACTGCTAGATGTCGGCGTTCTAACCCAGTTGGCATGCCAACATCTGGATTCTGAGCACCGGGATCCTGAGCGCTGGCATTCTCTACCCAACCCCAACACCGCTATTACTAAAAGCCATAGCACCGCTAACCATTGGGGCATACACCAACCTGCATACACCATCCTGCTGCTAGCACACTACAACGCTCAGCAATAACCTTATGCCACAGGCTGCTCCAGCATAGTTATTGTACCCCTCATACCTGTGACTCTATGCCGCTTTGTTGATGTACCGGGTTAAAAAAAAAAAAAAAAAAACAACCTGAAACCTGGTTGACCGCCACCAGCACCTCTGCTGAGCAACTCACTAAACATCTTCTAGACCCAAGGCCCAGTGTACTCCTAGTGTGCGGTCTGTGGTTATGTACATAGGATTACATAATACCATCTGTCAAGCTATAGGCCCTCTGCCCTCCCTTGGTTACTCTGCCAATAGGTCACATGCCCAGGTGACCTCCTCTATACTCTGCTAATAGCTCTGAACTAGCTGGTTTCTGTTCTCAGATACATATGACTGCGTACAAGAAAAAAAAAGCAAATCCGGGGCAAGATCGGGCTGCAAGGGGGGGCGAGTTCAGCTGCCATTTCTATGCATTTGCTGCTGCAACTCGTCCCATTCATGGCTAATTGAATCAACTCTTGTTTTTTCGTAGCTTGGGGCAGGGTATACACTATATAAATTAGGGTGCAGGGTGGAGCCCTACTTAGTTCAAATATGTACAAAAATGTCCATAAAGAAGGAATATTCCAGTGTTTGTTCCCTTTTGTTCTCCATGTTGTCAGAAGTAATAAGTATGGTGGTATATCAATTAAGAGAACATAATCGTAACAAGTTTATAACACAGTACCCCAAGACATACATCTTTCTTAAAGTACACCTCACCCAATCTTTTAAAATTTCTTTTTAAAATATATTAAAAAAAACAACAACACACATTTGTACTATTTTAAGAACACCAACATGGAAAAACACTTTCATAGGCCTCAACTTTTTGCCTCATATTAAAAGGAAGGTTAGAGAGTGGACTTAGATATTCTGATTAATGCACAGTATCAATGTATTTCAGATGTTAAACCATTTTTACCCCCAATTCACAGTTTGAATTTGCGGAAATATGACTGAGAACGTAATACTATAAAACAAAATTTCAAATGATTACTACTCACACACATTACATGTACATTTACATCACGCATAACAATGGTCATAGTCTGAGAGCAGCAGATTGGTTGGAATTGTAGGTTATCAGGACACATTAGTCATGTATTTCTCACTCATGAACAGACGGCTTTCAGGAGATTTCAGTCTGGTCATAGATTTATTGCAGATTTCTGACTGAAACTCAGTTGCTTTCGGTCTGGTCTCCCTTCCACCTCCTCAGACAGTCTCCATAGCAATTCTTGTTTGTGTTTATCAGAAACAAAACCATATAAAGATAAAATAGATTCAGAGAAATGTAGAGCACCCAATTGCCATTAGGCAGACATGTCTATAACTAAAAATGGAGTACAGTCCATAAGCGGTGCTGAAGGCCACTTTAAACACTAGACGGACGAGTATTTGAGCCAAGAACATATTTACCTATTTTAATTAAAAAAAAAATATATAGTAACACACACACACACACACCATTTTGAGAAGGTGTGCTTGGGAAATGCATTATTCCTATCTGCTGCTATCCATGACAGTATACACACTGGTGTGCAGGTATCCAGGAGCATAATTATTTGCATGTTGTCGCACCACTGAGGTTACGCTACATTCCGCTCAATAGCGATCCAGCATTAATGAGACCAGGGGGGTCTTAGTCCGAGAGCTACATTTGGCAGGTCGCAAGCCAGCTCCGCTGGCCCCCTCATTACTACACATTTCAATATCTGGAGACCAGCGAGAGTGTATACCAGAGGTATCAGGGGATACAATCGCATAGGGCAGGCCGCAAGCCAGCTCCGTTTTCCCCTTTATTACACCACAGTGGTTGGATACCGGCGGTGAGTGACTGTATTGGAGCACACGGCAGGTCGCAAGCCGGCTCCATCAATCATTTTGCTTATATATTCACTAGCAAAGACTGCTTTCTGGGGTTTTTCTCACGTTGCTCTGGACTGAACTTAACAAATCAATGAGCTATGAACAGATTATTTTATAAACTCACACACAGATTGCTATACATATTGGTTGATGCAATTCGTATGCACATTGTACGTTTGCAAATAAGTTTTTGTACAGGATGCTTAGGATTATATGTTGATTAATAGAATATTTTATATATTTCTTTATAAATATGGGTAAAATACCTTATGTATTTGTGATTAATTTGAGAGTGCTGATCGCACAGCATTCTAGGGCTCAAAAATCAGCCATGACGAAGACACTCAAAGATCAATATTTCACTGACAGGGCTAGGCGAGAATGTGGTGTAATGTGAACTAGGATACTTCTTTGGGGCATACAATGGACTAGGGCACTACTATGGGTCACATAATGAACTGGGGCACTATTACTGTATGGTGCATAAAAGTAACTAGGGCATTAAAATGTATTACTGTATGGTGCGCTTTAAAGAGTTTGATAAAGGCCCCCCTCCCCCAGGCACCCCCCTCCCCCAGGTTGGAGAATCTACAAGGGCAGCAGGGACTTTAATATTTTACTTAAAGTGCCCATGTTCTGGCACTGCTACCAAAGTTTATCCTATTACATTATATATATTACAATTATGTAAACAGATTTAACATAAATAAATAATAATGCTATTGTATCCAGGTATAGCCTAGGGTGAGAAGTGCTTTTGGTTGTGGAATGTTGATCAGACTGAAATTCACAAATTAGATTATAATTAAATCAGAGAGGCAATTATGTTATAGCAAGTGTCAGGGAACGTACAGTACATTGCAATATAATACAGAAGTACTGCTAATATAGCAACGTACAGTACATTGCAATATAATACAGAAGTACTGCTAATATAGCAACGTACAGTACATTGCAATATAATACAGAAGTACTGCTGATATAGGAATGTAATTAAACAGGGAGTGCTGATGTCATTAGGAAATCGTGTGTATTATAAAGGAATACTGCCCCCATATTATAAACGGTTATTAATTTTACCTCAGATTTCCATGATATGCATAAAACAGGAAGCCTACAGCATCAAGCTTCTACATGTTGATAAAATATTCTGTGACTTCCAATATCCTAATACAGAGGTCCCCAAACTGATTCAGCACATTAGTTCACTGCTGATCGCAGATTGCCGATTCCCGTTCGGTGCACGTGCAGAATGGGTCTGCGAAGCCGCATGCAAATTGGTGGCAGACTGTCAGTGATTGACAGTCTGACAGCCGCATGCAAATTGGTGGCAGACTGTCAGTGATTGACAGTCTGCTGCCGTTTGTGGGCAGGGAGGGGGAGGAGATGCCCTCCGTTTCCCGAAAGGGAGGTGCATCGCCGCCGTTGTGGGGGAGGGAAGAAGCCAGGATCTCCGTCGGGTAACAGATTTTCTGGCATCTTCTTGTAAACTCATGGGTCACCACAGCCAGCCTATGGTACGCAGATTAACCGATGCTGCATTGGATGACGCAGCTCGGATAAGTAATGCACAGGAGGAGTGAGGCCTCCTGCTGCATTACCATATCTGTAAGGGACCAAATTGCAAAGCATTACAGAATCAGCCCTCAGTCCTCAATGCACCCTAATGGTTCAGGATTTAAGGATAACCATTCTTGTGCACAGGTGACTTAATTAGTACCTCAGTCTTTTGATTTATCCATCTGAGTTTGGGAACCTCTGTCCTAATAAAGTTACAGAAGAGAACAAAAGATCCCATATATAGCCTCCACTGTTTGATCCATATTTGGAAGCATGCAAAGATAACCCTGACCAGCTGGAGAGACTATTTTGGGATCTCACAATCCATTATTTTTACTGCAACACCTATAACCAAGAGGTGCATCACAAGAGCCTGTCACTTGTGCTGAAGCCCTGTCTAGAAGCAACATAATTATAGATACATACTGTAGAGTTGTTGGGTACGGGATGCCGGCAGTCAAGATCCCAACGCCAGCATCCCGACAGGTTAGGATACGACACCTGTCGGTTGGGGATGCAATCGGGAAATCGGCTGACGTGATCCCGACAGCCGGCTTCCCGATTGCTTTGTCCAGGCGTGGGCTAAATGACAGGCGTCTATATCTGGACGCCTGTCATTTTCCCGACGCCGGGAGACAGGCGCCCGGCATCCCGATCGAAGGGATGCTGTGCGCCGCACGTGGACAGCCGTGGAGGGGGGGGGGGGGAGAGAGTAGTCAGAGTTGCGACCTGTTCTATGTTACGTGTATGGAGAGGTGGCGGAACTCCCGGAGACAATGGAGTCATTTGGCACCGGGCTACGGTCCTTAAGGTGGCACCTGGCTCCATTGTCCCCCGGGCACTGTTATGGAGATGGAGCGCCGCTTCAACCTTCAGCGGCGTCAATACAGGGGGTGCGGTGGCACCCCCTATTTGCCGGGCGCCCGCTGAGTGCGTTACCAGCGGGCGCCCAGCTCCTTCTTTACCCCCCCCCCGGCGGTAGCCGGAGGAACGGAGCTCACTCCGGGTACCGCAATGCACTATGGGAGTGACATCATGACGTCACTCCCATAGTTCCGAGGAGCGGGCGCCGGGGACTGAAGGCAGCAGCACTGGAGCGGGGTTTCAGGAAAGTATTGTTTTGGGTTTTTTTTGTATGTGCATGCGCTCGCAGGGGGGGGGGGGCGCTCACTACAGGGGGCATTATTGGTAGCTCAGTACTGGGGGCTCACTACAGGGGTCATTACCTTGAGCACTACAGGGAGTTTACTACTGGGGGCTTACTACATAGGTGGCACTGCATAGGCGGCACCTCTACAGAGGGCACTGCACAGGGGGACCACTACCTGGGGGAACTGCACAGGGGGGCGGCAGCTGGGGCTGGCATAGGTGCTGGTACATTTTAATTTGGGGGGGGGGGGCACCAACATTTATCTTGCCTCCGGGCACCTGGGATGAAGTAACGCCACTGGTATGGAGTGCGATTGACTCATTAGTACACTGCAGCGCCACCACTTCATGGGCCATAAGAGGATGTGGTCTAGCCAGAGGAGAAGGAGAAAGAGGAGGAGCAGGGGGACCTCCCCTATACATCCTGAGTGACTACTGGAACTGGGTGATGAAGGTGAGGCGGTCCTGCTCTTGCCTCCAGGGATGACATCACTATCTCGGCAGGGCGGATAGGAGGAGTCACCCTTCCCCTGTCTGCAGTGCCAGCCTTCTACCAACCTGAGTCGAGCCAGTCACGTTGTTCTGATGCGGGCCCGGGGCACCTTGGTACCTCCATCATCTCCCCTTCCTCTGGTCAATGAGCCCTTTTTTAATTAACTCAACATATATTGCTGGGACTGGGAATCTACCCCATGGCCTAGAGGTGGCGCAGAAAAAAATCTGAGACAATAATGGTGCTATGAACTGAGAAAGTTTGGGAACCACTGGTTTATTCTATACAGCAATAGGTTTTATCTGCAGACAGAAAGATAACAGCTGCTCATTTAATAAAGATGACCAACAAGCTGGCAAAAGCTCAATGTGTAAAATTATGAATTCCTCAATGTTGACAATGCAATCATCATCATCCTCATCACTGAAAATTGTAATAAAAAAATGAACCCTAGTGTGTATGTGTGCTTACATGTGATAGCGAACCCACATGATCGAATTGTTATCTCAAATATTTTTCTGCTATCTATCTATCTACATATAAATAGTTGATACCATCTGTAAGCATTTACTGTATGGGATACGTTTAGGAAGCCAGCGGCCACATCCCGACCGCCGGCTTCCTGAATCCTCTATCCCGCCTAGGAATAAATGACCGGCGTCTAAAATTTAGATGCATGTCATTTTCCCGGAGCCCGGCATCCCGATCGAAGGGATGCCGGGCACCGCGAGCGGACAGCCGCGCGGGGGTGGGGGGTGGGTTAGGTTTAGGGCACCCGGGGGGGAATTAGTGTTAGGCTCCCCCCCGGGAAGATAGGGTTAGGTACCCCTAAGGAGGGTTAGGGTGGTTAGGTTAGTATATACTTACCTGAGAACGATCGGGATTTCCAGCGCTGTCGGGCTGCCGCTGCTGGGATCTGTCCATCTGTCGGGCTGCTGCTGCCGGGAATCGAACCGCCAGCCATGCGGCCGGCGGTATTTCATATCGATTCCGTCTGTTGGCATCCTAACCCTCTCCCTACCCTAACCTTCCCTGGTGCCTGAACTTAACCTTACCCCTAGTGCCTAAACCTAACCTCCCCCTCACTTTACCCCTTAAACCTAACCCTCCCCCATTAGTGCCCAACGCTAACCTTCTCCCTAGTGCCTAACCTGAACGCTCCCCCCTAACCCCAGCAGATTCCGGTGTTCGCACTTCCCTGAAATTATGCTGTCATGCTCTTCATACTGACAAAGCATTATGGGAATTTAAAATGTATAGACTACACAATTCCTTAAGCAACAAAACAAGTGAAAAGTAGTGAGAACCGCAGTGTAAATGCATAAAAATACACTAAAAAGAAAAAACTAAATCACATTGTGTCATACATTCAGCCCCCATGGCCGGCTTCTTATTACAGAAAAACTGTGCTAGACTAACCTGTCATCTCAACGCCCACATGTGAGCAGACCAAAGTACAGCCAGTAACACAAGTGAGCGCTTACATGTGCTCACTGCATTTTGGCTGTTTGTTACCATGCACAACCTTGTTACTACAGACACACAATACTCACATTCAGATAGTGTTATACAGTAGAATTGGTAACTTAAATTCTCCCTGTCTTGTTGTGGCACCAGAAATATAAAATGCAGACATATCTCAGATATATATGAATTCGGTGCTGCAGAACAGATGCTACTGTTGTTTTGGCAGCTGAATCCGTGTAATCACAAGCCATGACATCACCAGACACCTTATATAATGACCTTTTGCAGGATTTGACAATCGATCAGGTTAGTCTGATGTAATACCCATTTTCCTCCCTTATCTAAATATTCTTTACTATAATTCTATACAATATAAATGTTAAAGACATTTCAGAAACCGCTTAGATTCCCTGTCATACATCAGTAATAACAAAGTTGCAAACATTATAAAATCATTCCAAGTACAATCCACTGCTGATTTATCTAGGTCTATTACACAGGCCACTGTCTCTGCGGACCCATCGAAGAACCACAATTCCCAACGTGCCAAGTTTAATTATAATGTAGTCTTTAGTATCAAGTATTCCGCTTATGGTACAAATGTGTGCTCAGACATCTAGCCTCCTTAACCGCTAAATAGCCCTTCTAGTCGCGCCTTCTAGTCGCAGTGACTCGGTAGCATCGAGTGTCTTTTCATGCGACTTTTTACCTTCTAATGAGTCTTATTGGCACAGTGATGTGAATAGATATAATTTTAATCAGTAGAAGCTGCTAGTGCAATGCAGCATGCCTATGTTCTCTATGTGACTGCAGGTGTATCTGCATGCTAAACACTACGTTAGTGTCAGTGGCTGTAACACTAACGTAGCGTTTCCCATTCAGATACACCCGCAGTCACACATAGAATATAGGCATGCTGCATATCATTTTAATCAGCAGAAGCTGTTAGTGCTAAATATTCACATCGCTGTGCAAATAAGACGCATTTCAAAAAGGTAAAAAGTTGCACAAAAAGTCGCTTGGCGCTACCGAGTCATAACACGGATATTCCGCGTTGTGTAGCGACTTGTAGCTCACGGAGGATAGATGTATGTGGATACATCTGCACAAGGCATAAATTTAATCGCCTGCGAGTAGTGGGCGTCGGTGAGATTTCGGTGATGTAGCCTCAAAATGTAACGCATCAGTCTTTTGAAAGGCAAAACCAGGTTGGTTTCCCTGTAAAACTAATGGGTAAGTTTACTAAAGTGAGAGTTTTTAGAAGTGGAGATGTTGCCCATAGCAACCAATAAGATTCTACTTAACATTTAATTAGCACCTTCTAGAACAGCGTTTTTCAACCACTAGTGTGCAGCGAGCAGTTGACAAGTGTTCCGCAGTGGTCAGTTCAGCGCACTTGTACTGTAGTGTGTTTTACTCCTGTGAAGGAGGCCAGTGTAGCGTGTTTTACTCCTGTGAAGGAGGCCAGTGTAGCGTGTTTTACTCCTGTGAAGGAGGCCAGTGCAGCGTGTTTTACTCCTGTGAAGGAGGCCAGTGCAGCGTGTTTTACTCCTGTGAAGGAGGCCAGTGCAGCGTGTTTTACTCCTGTGAAGGAGGCCAGTGCAGCGTGTTTTACTCCTGTGAAGGAGGCCAGTGCAGCGTGTTTTACTCCTGTGAAGGAGGCCAGTGCAGCGTGTTTTACTCCTGTGAAGGAGGCCAGTGCAGCGTGTTTTACTCCTGTGAAGGAGGCCAGTGCAGCGTGTTTTACTCCTGTGAAGGAGGCCAGTGCAGCGTGTTTTACTCCTGTGAAGGAGGCCAGTGCAGCGTGTTTTACTCCTGTGAAGGAGGCCAGTGCAGCGTGTTTTACTCCTGTGAAGGAGGCCAGTGTAGCCTGTTTTACTCCTGTGAAGGAGGCCAGTGTAGCCTGTTTTACTCCTGTGAAGGAGGCCAGTGTAGCCTGTTTTACTCCTGTGAAGGCTAATGTGTAGCGTGTTTTACTCCTGTGGAGGCTAATGTGTATGTATTTATTTATGTGGGAGGCAATGTGTAGGATTTTCCATTGGTCACGCACACTGCATAGCCGGATAGTGTGCTTTGGCAATTATTTAATTTTGTGTAGTGTTCCTCAAGTTGAAAAAGGTTGAAAATCAATGTTCTAAAAGATAATGGCTAGAATCTGATTGGTTGCTATGAGCAACAGCTCCACTTCTAAAAGCCCTCACTTTAGTACATTTACCTCTGATGCCAGGTACACACTAAGCGATACAATACATTGGCCCGACATATCGTACCTCGAGTACACATTACTATGAGGTAATGGACATCATCCTTCATTACCTGCAACAGGGATGCATGCGATATTGTTTAATTGGACGTGCAGCAAAGCCAACCGGGCGATACCGGCTGCGACCGCGGGAGCGGGCATATTGGCCATACACACTGAGCGATGTGGCCAATAGGTCATTCCGATTCTGCCATAAACAACATATCGTGTCGACATCTTCTCAGTGTGTACATTACCAAAATCTTGCCACTGCCCCTCTACTCGCAGTACATTTGGTTCCCAGATAGTAATATGACTACTGTGGCAAATAACATGCAGTAGAACCTCAGCTTGTGGATGGAAATTAGGGACACTTGTCAGCGATGGTAAGTCACATAACAGCCTTACTAATAGGTGTACTGTCACCACCTTGTACACTATTCAGTCTGGAGCCTTATGATAAACAGGAGATAATGATTTTATTACCAGAGTCTCCGGTGTCAGAATAGGATTGTACATGCTCACAAGCATTGAATGGAAGTGCTGAAGGATTGAGCCAAAATTGTGCCTAGTCTGTGAAACAAGAATGTACTGTGCAAACACATGAACATGTCAACCTTGTATTAGCTGTGACCCCAAGTATCTGGGTATTATAAGCATAATACAATGTACTGTGCAGAGAAGTCAGAGAGATAAGACAGCTTGGACATAGGCCTGGCTCCTCCCTACTGGTCTTAGATCAATGCTTCTCCTGGCATACCAATCAGGAACATTATGAAAGTAAATGCTGTCTGGTGGAAAGCTGTCCATGGAACGATTGGTACAGGAGCCTGTGAGTATCTAAGGAAGCCAGTAAAAGAAAACTTGCACTTCTGGCAGTTGAGCAGATAAGGGTTTTTTTCTGGAAACCTCCACTAAATTTCATGTAGGAAACATTTATTCTAAAAAGTGATAAATATACAATTCCAAACATGTAGACACAATTTCTATGTTCTGATGGACAGTTGCCTAAAAACCAAGGTACCTTGCCTAACCCAGAGGATCTCATACTTGCCTACCTGCTTTCTAAGAGATGTAAAGTAAGTGTGATTTAGTAGTGCTATGCATCAAGTGGCTGAGGCCTCTAATGTATAAAGACCCTAATTGCCTCATCGCCTCCCGATCTACTTGGTAGGCACTGATGCAATTTGTAAGTTCTCACGAGCAAGGCCCTCCATCCTCTTGTTCTCACCCTGCACTATTCTTGTCTACAGTGTGTTCACACAGTCAGCGATTCCGATTGGTTCTCTCCGCCTTACCCAGCACAATGGGTCATTGAGAGCTACGGTCATTGTACAGTTTCCCTCCATTTGGTGTCCAGTAGGGCAGGTAAAAAATAAAGTGGAGGAGGTGAAAAAAAAAAAAACCCACTAGGGTTTGTGCAAGGTGGCTGACAATGGATGCAATTTATCATACCACCAGTTTCAGAGACTTTGTGACAAGGTATTGTGATAAGAGGTGTGTGGTCTAAAATGTATCAATAACGTAGAGGTGCAATTACAAAACTTAATGCCCGGGAGCAAATATTGTTATTTACTAAGCTGAGCCCATAGTAGTGACAGGGGAAATTATTTTACAGAAATATGGCAGCATGTGGTGAGCAACTTGTCAAAGATTTTCAGAGCATCCAATTAAATAAATCCTAAATCCAAACAACACTCAGTTAAATTTATTACAGCTCAATCTCCTCTACAACACATCACCATTTTGTCACATTTAGTTATATTTTGAATTATGTATCAAAAATGTAAATAAATGATTTTCAATTTTGTAGTTTTGCAGTAAATGTTTGTCTTGGAACCGGGGTTGTGATGTGGTATGCTGGGGTTAGCAATACAGGACGCCCCCAGGGCGGGAGAGGAGCCATCCAGGCCTGAAACTGGCCTTCACCTTGATGGCTATTTTAATAAGCGCCAGGCAAGCGAGTGTGGTGCCAGTTTAATTTTAAACTGGTGCTGACTGCAAGCCATGGACCAACAGCTAATAGGCAGCAGGGGCTTTTTGAATTTGGCCTGTTGCAAGCTGGGGGGACTTGCAGTAGCCGGTGGCAGTGCATGCACAGACATTCTCCCTGTTTTTTTTTTCTAAAAAATATAGGGAGAAGTGTGCGGCCGGGAATAGCAGTGGCAAAACTTTATCGCAAGATCTGTCCCTACAAGAGAATTTTGATAAATTCCTGTGATATTTCCTAAATTCGCAAATAGTAAATAGGGCCCATAATGTGTATAAGGGGTACTACTGTGTGGAATAATGTGGATAAGGAGCACAACTGTGTGGCATAATGTGTATAAGGGGCACTACTGTGTAGCATAATGGGTCTAAGGAGCACTACTGTGTGGTGTAACATGAATAAGGGGTAAATATGAGACATGTCAAAAGGACATATTTGTAGGTGGGTGCAAATTTAGTTTGCAGGGGGGCACTGAACACCCTAGCACCGGCCCTGTCTGGAACCACCCAAGCGCATAATTTTCAATCCTAACCTGTCATAATAACAATTTAAATAAGTTGGATACAGTATGAACAGTACAGCTATACAGTATGAAACATTGGCATGACAGTATTTAAGTCAATAAAAATGTAACTTGTCTCCGAATAGTATATTATCATAGACCATGCAATTAAGACGAATCCTTTTGGCAGTATTAGACTAAAGGCCATCTAACACCGTGTATTTATACGATTCCACTTAGATTATGTGCAGCCTCACCTGCTCCATATATTGTGTTATGTACCTGTAGCTAGAACAGGCCCCACCCTGCCTCACCTGCAGCCTGCACCAGCTTAACACACACACGACAAAAAGATCCAGACAAAGGGTTTATGATCGTACTACAATTTCTCTCACAACAGTGAGAGAATTTGAGTGTGAAATAGACGGAGTCACAGTGTAATAGAAAATAAAAGAACAGCAGGTGTGAGCAGGGCCAGCCTGCTACTCATGTTCCTGTCCATGGCACTAAATTAGCTACTTGAAAATTAAAAGCAATACAACATATGTTGAGACTAGGCATTACGTAGCTAAAAAGAAATCTAAAAGAAAAAAAAGAAAAAAAAGAAATGCAATAGCCTTAAATAAATAACTTCTGAAAAGGGTCAATAACTTTTTTTTTTATAGATATATATATATATATATACATACAAAATTTTGCACTGTGCCACTGTAGGGGTTAGGTTACCATCCCTTTCACAGAAATGAAGAGTGAATGGATCTCACATTACCTGGTGATTTCACCCTCTGAGAACATATTTAACCCTTCAGGAGAAGATCCTGCCTAGATGACATGCAATGCAGGAATGAATGAACTCCTGTACTTCAGCACTTACAGTAGTAATGCCATGGGCATGCAACCTGGCTACAACAGGTAATGGCCACTGTTTCCTTATGCAGCAGACATATCACCAACTAAACCCATTAATGTTACCTTCACACAAGCTGGAGGGGGGTGGATTGGGGGGATGATACTCACCTATGGACACCAGCTTTATGTTCTCTTTCTCCAGGAACTCCAGGGCCACGGAGACGTTCTCCAGTTGCATCTGGCTGAAGGTGGGTCTCTGGTGGTACTTTCTGTACATTCTCTTCTGGCTCAGCACCTCCAGCAGGGCAATGAGCCTCAGCCCATCGCTCAGGTCGGTCTGCAGGTTGCCTATCCTCTTGTTCACACACTTCAGGTGCTCATTGCACCAGCGGGTGAAGGTGTTCTGCTGGATCTTCTTCCAGGGGGCATCCACAGCCAGGTCCTTCTCAGTCACTGGCATTGTGCAAGTTTCTCTGGGTAGGAGATGGTGGGGAGAGCTGCTGCTGCTGCCGTGCCTTTGCTAAATCTATAGCAGTAGCTGCTGAATGCTGCTGCTGTCTCCTGGCTCAGCTTCTTCTGCACATGTGCAGAGCAACTCCTCCTCCCCAGGTTCTCCCACCTCTGCTGCTCATTGCTGAGCCATCTATGCCATCTACTGGTGCTCTGGGATTACAGTTTCCATTCCAATAGTCCCACCATCAGCACTGACCATGCCCCCAATGCCTGGTCCTGTAGAGGAAGCGTGTTATAAATTCCTTCTTAAGTAGATGCTAACTGTCCCTCATTTCCAGGGATTGTCCCTGGTGTTACAGACCTGTCCCTCTTTTTCCATTTTGATCAACTGCCCAAAAACCTCTTTTCTTTTTCTGAATGTTTAATTCAGTGCTTCTTATCTGCACTTTGTAACTTATTTTATGTTTATTAGCTCTAAACCTTTAAAATGGGAACATTTATTTCTGTATAACATTGATATACATGTTGCTATGTGGTAAACACATCATAAAGGGGATTGCAGTGCCTTTAGGGGCAGATAATATTGCTAAACTAAAATATACTTTACTATCATGTGAGTTAAAATGAAGATATATAAACATGGTTAGCGTAGTGGTTAGCACGCCTCCCTGAAGTCATGCATTGAATTCCTGACCAAGGCACTATCTGTGCAGAGTTTGTATGTCCTCCCTTTGTTTGCCTGAGTTTCTTCCCCATGCTAAAGTTTCCTCGCACAGTTCTTTTCTAAAAAAATTAATGACTGTTGTGTGTATGTGTGTTGTGTCCAAGGGATATAGATTGCAAGCTCCACTAGGGCTGGGACTGATATGAGTTGCTGAAATATAATCTACAAGCTGATGCCCGCGGCTTCGCCCATAATGAAAAAGCTTCTGCCAACATTATTATTATTTCAGGTGTTATAGTTGTATTGCTTTGCATAGGGGCCCTGTCACGGGAGTGGCCCACATGACCAGCAGCCAGGGGCGTATCTATAATGGGTGCAGGGTGTGCGCGACACACGGGCCCCTGGGTCCAGAAGGGGCCCGCACCGCACACCCTGCACCCATAGTATTACTTATCTCTCCAGAGTCCCACGTCAGTGCGGGGGTCCGGCGCTGTAAAAATGACTGGAAAATGACGCCGCGGCCATTTTCCTGTCGTATGCACAGAAAAAGGAAAATAGCCGCTGCAGCCATTTTCCCGGTGACCTGGGCATACTCTATAGACACTGGGCGCACTCTAGTGCCCAGAGTCTATAACTCCGGCGCTGGCCTTGCACAGCTCAGTGCGCTGCCGGACAGAGAGGAGGGGGCCCGTGTAGACTGCACACGGGCCCCCTCCTCTCTAGAAACGCCCCTGCCAGCAGCGCTATACAGGCTGGTGGCAGCAGTGCCTTCACCCACCACTCAAACCAGTGTCACTGTATGCCCTGTGCACAGGGGTGCCGAGAGGGGGGGCGGGTACAATTTACCCGGGCCCGGGCTTCCAGAGGGGTCCAGCGCCAAACAGACAGACACAATGTTCTTATAATATTAGTATAGATAAAACACTGCATAAAATCATACTTACCGACTTTAGAAAACTCCTCTCCGGGAGCAGCCTGGAGAGGAGATGCTGCTGACAGGTTTGGTGGGCGGGGCTGGACTGTAGGTATAATTAAGCCCCACCCCTTTCTGGGGAAAGTCCGATATTTGCGGGTCCTCGAGGAGGGGGAGAGGCCAAATGACGTGATTCACGCCATTTTAGCCCCTCTCCCTCCCTACGGACCCGCAAATTCCCTGTAAAATCTCATCAGGAGATCTGCCTACTCTTCAGGGGGAGTGGGGGGCTACCCGAAAAAATCTGGAGCCTCCCGCATCTTCTGGGAGAGTAAGCAAGCATGCATAATGTTGGGGAGCTGTGCGCCCTCTATGTTCAATCTCTGTTGAACATAGGGGTGCGCCCTCTGTTCAGTCGCACTGGTCGAACACCCCTAGAGCCGGCCTTGGTTAGACAGTCAATAGGTCAACAGGGGCAAAAGGTTAACAGGGACTATATGTTGACACACTAAAGGTCCACATGTGAGAACCCTAACCCTCCGGTAAGTACCTAACCCTCCCTCCTGGTGCCGAACCCTAACCGTCGGGGTAAGTGCCTAACCCTCCCTCCTGGTGCCTGACCCTAACCATCACTTTTAATTATAACCTCGTACTTATGTAGGACTTAACACATAGGCGTTTCTTTATTATAATTTAACCCTCACTTTAAATCTCACACTAGTGTGATGCCATGGGGCGGTTCTGCTGGGTTGGCCTGGGGGGTCCCGTGCCCTGTATTTGTTCCATAGGAGTGTTAGGGACCTGCCTGATGGAGATCACCTGGATATGGTGGGCAGGTCCATAATTATGGCCATCATTATGCTAAGAACCTCTTGGATGCAATTTAGCAATATTATTATTAGGTTTAGCATAGTTAGAGTGTACACTAGCATTTGTTTCTGGTTTTCTGCTTGCGGGCATCTGCATACACAAAGCGATAGCATGCCAAGACATAGTGGGTGTGTAATGCCTTGCAGTGCGATCGCATGCCTTCGCAAATTTGCATACACATCGAGTGAGCAAACGCATCTAGTGAGCGGGTCCACTGATCTAACAAGAGATACATAATGTACAAAAGATCTTGACTTTATGATATATCCTTGAGAGTCTTTATGTAAAATGTAATGTAAATGTACCAGCACAGTTGGTTTTCATATAGTATTCATGTGGGGTTAACAAATGTTCCCCTTTTTTCATAATGCTGCAGGTTTTTTGCTTGATCACAGGTGGTAATCGGGCGCTAGAGAGATTTGGCTTTTACCATGCCCCCTAGTGGCTCTGGTGTGTGGTCAAACAGTGACAGTTGATGACAGTGGGGCTGATTCAGCAGAGAATGGAATTGCAAAGCTGCACACAAGCAGCTTTGCAAATCTGTCCTTGCTAAAATGCAAATTCAGAAAGAGTTGTCCGACACCTCCTGCTGCATCTGTGATCCCTGCCCCTCGACTGAGGTCACAGGCTGGGATCACCTGTTGTACGGCGCCAGCCAGCTGAGTAATGCTGGCCATACACGCTACAATTATCGGGGCGATCCGCCTGATATCGGCGGATCGCCCTGATAATTGTAGCGTGTGTGCGGGCAACCGAGGGTTAAATATTGCTCGGTCGGGCATGCAGGATTGTCCAGCATGCCCGTCCGATGCGATATTTACCCGGTAAACTGTCGGCCGCATCGGGCAGTGTATGCCCAGCGCGGCCGACAGACAGACATTTCCTGTGTTCCTTCCTACGGAAGGAACAGGGAAATGTCTCCTCCCTCGGGGGCGGAGTGCAGATGTCTGCCGAATACACTATGAGAGAAATCTCACAGTGTATGCCGGCGACATCTGCGGCTGGCAGCCGGCCAGATAAAATGTCTGTCGGTCTGACAGACATTTTATCTGGCCGTGTATGCCCAGCATAAGTCTTAGCTTATGCAGGCTGGCCGGCTTGCGAGCCCAGGAATTTGCATCCATGAACACGCCCCCGTTTCTGGAAACGCAGGCCGTTCCCGTCTCCCCACCCCCTGTAAACGCCTCTGCCTGTCAATCATACAGGGGCTTACGGGGGCCTGCGTGTGATAATGCAGAACAGGTCCTGCGCATTCACAAATTCCTGAATCAGGCCCAGTGTCAGCTGTGAGGAGAAGGGCTGGAGTCTGCTGCCAACAGGAGGAACCACACACTGCAGCTGTTACCTCAGTGGCTCATAGACTTGATAATAAAAGTAAGAGTGCCGACTGCCGCCAGTGGAACAAGAAGGGAAGCAAGAGACTGCCTTGGATTAGCCTGTATGTGTAAGGAATAGGGGTGTGCACCGGCCACTTTTCGTGTTTTGTGTTTTGGTTTTGGATCTGGATCTTTCTTCGTGTTTTGGATCTGGATTGGTTTTGCCAAAACCACCCTTCCATGTTTTGGGTTCTGGGTTTTGTGTTTTGGATCTGTATTTTTTTGAAAAAAAGCATAAAAACAGCTAAAATCACAGAATTTGTAGGTTTTTCTGCTCCTATGCTATTATTAACCTCAATAACCTTAATTTCCACTCATTTCCAGTCTATTCTGAACACCTCACACCTCACAATAGTGTTTTTATGTCCAAAAGGTTGCACCGAGGTAGCTGGATGACTATGCTAAGCGACACGAGTGGGCGGCACAAACACGTGACCCATCTAGGCGTGATACTGCAGTGGCAGACAGGATGGCAGTTTGAAAAACTAGGCCCCAAACTGTACATAATGCAAAGAAAAAAAAGAGGTGCAAGATGGAATTGTCCTTGGGCCCTCCCACCCACCCTTATGTTGTATAAACAGGACATGCACACTTTAACAAGCCAATCATTTCAGCGCCAGGGTCTGCCACACAACTGTGGCTGAAATGATTGGTTCGTTTGGGCCCCCACAAAACAAGCTGGCAATTAATGTGTCCCTGCACAAACTGGCTCTATGGAGGCAAGATGTCATCCTCATCCTCCTCATCCACCGATTCCTCACCCTCTTCAGTGTGTACATCCTCATCCTCACAAAGTATTAACTCGTCCCCACTTGAATCCACCACCACAGGTCCCTCTGTACGTTCTGGAGGCTGGTCTCCCTGGAAGAGCTGATAATTAATTTTGATGAACATCATCTTCTCCACATTCTGTGGAAGCAACCTCCTACGCCTTTCGCTGACAAGGTTCCCGGCTGCACTAAACACTCTTTCGGAGTACACACTGGAGGGGGGGCAACTCAGGTAAAATAGAGCCAGTTTGTACAGGGGCCTCCAAATTGCCTCTTTTTCCTGCCAGTACAGGTATGGACTGTCTGACATGCCTACTTGGATGCTGTCACCGATGTAATCCTCCACCATTCTGTCAATGGTGACAGTATCATATGCAGTGACAGTAGACATGTCAGAAATTGTTGCCAGGTCCTTCAGTCCGGACCAGATGTCCAAACTTGGTCCTGCCTGCCCTGCATCACCGCCAGCGGGTTGCTTAGGATACCTAAGTTTTTTCCTGGCAGCCCCAGTTGCGGGAGAAAATGAAGAAGGAGCTATTGACGTGTCACGTTCCGCTTCAGCTGACAGTGTGTTCACCAGCAGGTCTTTGCACCTCTGCAGGCTTGTGTCGGCCGGAAAGAGAGACACCACATAGGCTTTAAACCTAGGATCGAGCACGGTGGCCAAAATGTAGTGGTCTGATTTCAACAGATTGACCACCCTGGAATCCTGGCAAAGCGAATGAAGGGCTTCATCCACAAGTCCCACATGCCGAGCGGAATCGCTCCGTCTTAGCTCCTCCTTCACTTTCTCCAGCTGCTTCTGCAAAAGCCTGATGAGGGGAATGACCTGACTCAAGCTGGCAGTGTCTGAACTGACTTCACGTGTGGCAAGTTCGAAGGGCTGGAGAACCTTGCACAACACGGAAATCATTCTCCACTGCGCTTGAGTCAGGTGCATACCCCCTCCTTTGCCTATGTCATAGGTGGATGTATAGGCTTGAATGGCCTTTTGCTGCTCCTCCATCCTCTGAAGCATATAGAGGGTTGAGTTCCACCGCGTCACAACCTCTTGCTTTAGGTGATGGCGGGGCAGGTTCAAGAGTGTTTGCTGGCGCTCCAGTCTTCGGCACGCAGAATGGCGAAAGTGTCCTGAAATTTTTCGGGCCACCCAAAGCGTCTCCTGCACGCCCCTGTCGCTTTTCAGAAAATTCTGCACCACCAAGTTTATTGTGTGAGCAAAACATGGGACGTGCTGGAATTTGCCCAGATGTAATGCCCGCACAATATTGGTGGCGTTGTCAGATATCACAAATCCCCAGGAGAGTCTAAGTGGGGTAAGCCACTGGGCGATGATTTCCCTCAGTTTCTCTAAGAGGTTGTCGGCGGTGTGCCTCTTACTGAAACCGGTGATATACAGCGTAGCCTGCCTTGGAACGAGCTGGCGTTTCTGAGATGCTGCAACTGGTGACGCTGCTGCTGTTGCTGCGTAAGGTGATCTACCCAGTGGGCTGTCACAGTCATATAGTCCTTAGTCTGCCCTGTTCCACTTGTCCACATGTCCGTGGTTAAGTGGACATTGGGTACAACTGCATTTTTCAGGACACTGAGGACACTTTTTCTGACGTTTCTGTACAGTCTCGGTATCGCCTGCCTAGTGAAGTGGAATCTAGACGGCATTTGGAACCGGGGACACACTACCTCCAGCAATTGTCTAAATCCCACTGCACTAATGGCGGATACCGGACGCACGTCTAACACCAACATAGCAGTCAAGGCCTCAGTTATACGTTTTGCTTCTGGATGACTGCTGTCGTACTTCATCCTCCTCGCTAAGGACTGTTGGAGGGTCAATTGTTTAGTAAAAGTAGTGGTGTTCCTACTTCCTCTCTGGGATGATGAACGACTCCCAGCAGCAGCAACAGCAGCAGCGGCAGCAGGAGGCGTAGCAATGCAGGATCCTCCGGAGGAATCCGGGATAGGAGAGTCAGTCATGCCAGTGACATGGCCTGCAGGACTACTTCCGATCCTGACTAAGGAGGAAATTGACGAGGAGGGAGTTGACGGTCTGGTTTGCAGGCGCTTGGATACAACAGGACAACGGGATTTAGGTGTCCCTGGACTGCTTACGGTCTTAGCCAAAGTTTCTGAACTTGACAGTAACTTATTATGAACGCGCTGCAGGTGCTGTATAAGGGAGGATGTTCCTAGGTGGTTAACGTCCCTACCCCTACTTATTCCACCTTTACATAAGGTACATATGGCAAGACAGTTGTTGTCCGGATGTGGATAGAAATATTGCCAGACCAAAGAGGTGGAATGTTTGGTCTTCTGCCCAGGCATGACCGTGACAACAACTGTCTCCCCCGGAGCCTGATTTAAACAAACCACATCACCATCAGAATCCTCCTCGCCAACTTCCTCCTCAGCGCCAGCTACACCAGTATCCTCATCCTGTTGTACTTCAACAGTGACATCTTCAATTTGCATATCAGCAAGTGGACTGTGGGTGCTCCTTTCAGGACTTGCAGGGGGCGTGCAAATGGTGGAAAGAGCCACCTCTTCCCGTCCAGTGCTGGGAAGGTCAGGCATCGCAACCACCACCACACTTGGACTCTCCTTGGGGATTTGTGATATCTTCTTAGAAAGCACAGTTCTTTGCTGTGCTTTTGCCAGCTTAACTCTTTTAATTTTTTTAGTGGGAGGAGAGCTTCCATCGTCATGTGAAGCTGAACCACTAGTCATGAACATACTAGGGATCGACCTTAGCCGTTCCTTGCCACTCCGTGTTGTAAATGGCATATTGGCAAGTTTACGTTTCTCTTCAGCTGATTTAAATGTTTTTTTCAAGGTCATTTTCCTGAACTTTGTCATTTGGGATTGTATGTGCCCTCTATTATGACATTGGGCATCGGCCTTGGCAGATGACGTTGATGACATATTATCGTCTATGTCATGACTAGTGGCAGCAGCTTCAGCACGGAGAAAGTTTGGTCCTCCATTTATGTTATATCGATTTGATATATACGTGCGGCTAAACACAGAAAATATTTCTTTATTTTTGCTGGAGAGTAGTGCACTTTGTGGGTTACACCAGCCTTTAAGAAATGAGCCAGCCGGCTCTTTACTTATGGGACACAGGCACATGCTTGGCGCTGCTCCTTTGTTGATGCACGTGCGGCTACTGCGCACACAATTCACAAACACAGAAAATAATTTTTTTTTTTTTGGTTTGGACTGGAGTGTACTTTGGGGGTTACAGCACCCTTTAACGGTCAAGCCAGCCGGCCCTTTACTTATGACACAGGCGCACGCTTGGCACTACTTTGTTGATGCACGTGCGGCTACTGCGCACACAATTCACAAACACACAAAAAATATTATTTTTTTGGTTTGAACTGGAGTGTACTTTGGGGGTTACAGCACCCTTTAACGGTCAAGCCAGCCGGCCCTTTACTTATGACACAGGCGCACGCTTGGCACTACTTTGGTGATGCACGTGCGGCTACTGCGCACACAATTCATAAACACAGAAAATAATTTTTTTTTTGGTTTGGACTGGAGTGTACTTTGGGGGTTACAGCACCCTTTAACGGTCAAGCCAGCCGGCCCTTTACTTATGACACATGCGCACGCTTGGCACTACTTTGTTGATGCACGTGCGGCTACTGCGCACACAATTCACAAACACAGAAAATAATTTTTTTTTTGGTTTGTACTGGAGTGTACTTTGGGGGTTACAGCACCCTTTAACGGTCAAGCCAGCCGGCCCTTTACTTATGACACAGGCGCACGCTTGGCACTACTTTGTTGATGCACGTGCGGCTACTGCGCACACAGTTCACAAACACAGAAAATAATTTTTTTGGGGGGTTTGGACTGGAGTGTACTTTGGGGGTTACAGCACCCTTTAATGGTCAAGCCAGCCGGCCCATTACTTATGACACAGGCGCACGCTTGGCACTACTTTGTTGATGCACGTGCGGCTACTGCGCACACAATTCACAAACACAGAAAATATATATTTTTTTGGTTTGGACTGGAGTGTACTTTGGGGGTTACAGCACCCTTTAACGGTCAAGCCAGCTGGCCCTTTACTTATGACACAGGCGCACGCTTGGCACTACTTTGTTGATGCACGTGCGGCTACTGCGCACACAATTCACAAACACAGAAAATTATTTTTTTTTTGGTTTGGACTGGAGTGTACTTTGGGGGTTACAGCACCCTTTAATGGTCAAGCCAGCCGGCCCTTTACTTATGACACAGGCGCACGCTTGGCACTACTTTGTTGATGCACGTGCGGCTACTGCGCACACAATTCACAAACACAGAAAATAATTTTTTTTTTGGTTTGGACTGGAGTGTACTTTGGGGGTTACAGCACCCTTTAACGGTCAAGCCAGCCGGCCCTTTACTTATGACACAGGCGCACGCTTGGCACTACTTTGTTGATGCACGTGCGGCTACTGCGCACACAATTCACAAACACAGAAAATATATATTTTTTTGGTTTGGACTGGCGTGTACTTTGGGGGTTACAGCACCCTTTAACGGTCGAGCCAGCCGGCCCTTTACTTATGACACAGGCGCACGCTTGGCACTACTTTGTTGATGCACGTGCGACTACTGCGCACACAATTCACAAACACAGAAAATTATTTTTTTTTTGGTTTGGACTGGAGTGTACTTTGGGGGTTACAGCACCCTTTAACGGTCAAGCCAGCCGGCCCTTTACTTATGACACAGGCGCACGCTTGGCACTACTTTGTTGATGCACGTGCGGCTACTGCGCACACAATTCACAAACACAGAAAATATATATTTTTTTGGTTTGGACTGGAGTGTACTTTGGGGGTTACAGCACCCTTTAACGGTCAAGCCAGCCGGCCCTTTACTTATGACACAGGCGCACGCTTGGCACTACTTTGTTGATGCACGTGCGGCTACTGCGCACACAATTCACAAACACACAAAAAATATTATTTTTTTAGCACTTGGGGGGAGCACCCCTGATGGACAGAGCACCCCCTGGACAACATTACAGCACCCCTTTAGGACTGGGACACTGCACAGGACTTTGGAGTGGACACAGCCCCTATGGAGAACTGACTGCACAACACAGTCCAGCCAGCCCCTATGGACTTTGAAGTAGTGGACACAGCCCCTATTAACAACAGCAGCACAGCACAACACAGCCAGCCCCTATGGACTTTGAAGTAGTGGACAACAGCAGCACAGCACAGCACAACACTACTCTGCACTACACTACACTACACTACACAGCCCAGCCAGCCCTAACTCCCACCCTCCCTCTTCACTGTCCACAGCCGAGTGAGAAAATGGCGCCAACGCGGGTACCTTATATAGGATCCAAAACCCGCGAGACTCGGAAGGCGGGATGATGACGTTTTGCCTCGATTTCAGATCTGAGTCAGGCGGGAAAAGTCGAGCCTGACTCGGATCTGCCTCGGATCGGGGGGCTCGGGGGGGTTCGGATTTCAGAAATCCGAACCCGCTCACCCCTAGTAAGTAGTGCTGAGAGACACCGATGTAAGTTGTCCAGCCATCGATGGTTGTATAAAATTGGTTAGAAACCATTGATGGTTTAACTTTGTACAGACTGCGTCAGCACATGCGCAGTAACCATCAGGACTCCGTCACTCCAATCAATAGTAGAACTAGTTACTTTCACCATCAGACCATCAATGGCTGCTAATCATCTTTATAGCTGCTAATCATCAATAGTCTACCCTACACAGATGTGCTGTGGAACCACAAAGCCCAGCCAGGGGTGGAGAGATGGATGCTTGAGTGTTGAAAATATGAGAGAGCCTTTGAGGCTAATGATGAAATGTGTATTAAACTAGACATTTCCACCTTTCCAGAAAGAATTGTGCTGGAGGATTGCATACTGAAGGGGAGATGTATCAAACAAACCTTTAACAGGAATAAAGAGGATAATTTACCCATAACAAAAAAACAGCTCCCAGCTATCTTTTATCTAGCACAGTCTACAAAATGTCTGTTAGAAGCTGAATGGTTGCTATGGGCAACTCCTCCACTTTATCTTTTCCAAAGGTGTGATACATCCCTCCCCCTGAAGGAGCTGTACATAATTCATATACTGTATTGGAGCAGGACTGTAAGGAGCGTAAATAAAATGCCATTGTTTGCGAATGAGAGATGGTCTGGTGCCTGTTTGAACCTATGTGTCCATATATGATAGTTTCTGTAAGATCTGTATAAGAGGAAATCTCTGGTCACATATGTCCACATCCAAGAACTACCTATGGCCAATGACAACGTAAAGCAGGATGTGTATTATTAACCCCACACAGAGACAGAGGGCACACATATCAGATGTTTCATAAAGTCATAACAATGTATAATAGAGTATATGGATCAGAGGTAGTAAGGATAGGAAACAGGGTAAAGGGATGGGGTGTGTGGGTAGAAATATAAGGAAGAGGAGGGAAGGGATACACCATTCTGTCCAGCTTTATTGAGGGTCCTGATTTTATTGTTAATAAAGGAAATTAAAATGATCAGCCATAAGTAGCTGTCTTTCATTTGTGTCTCTAGGGGGTACATTTACTAAGCTCGAATGACATTGAATGTGGCAAAATCGTCCATGAAATGCATATTTGGAATTTACTAAAAACCAAACTCTGCCGACTTTGCTCCATTCGATGACTAAAAATCGTCCGAGAACACCTGCAAATCGGACGAGAACATGTGTTCGGACAAATAAACCATCGATCCAACTCGGCAGCACTTTTTCATAGACATCAGTAGGACCTAAACATTTACTAAGGATTCGTATTGTTCTAACGGCCGATAAATAGTGCAAATCGGCAGTAAAAGATGCCAATACGAACCCCAAATAGAGATCTCAAATAGAACACTGATGGGCTTCAGGGATACATAGGTGAGTATGTGAGATAGTGAGTGTAAGTGTGAATGTATGTTTTATTAAACTTTTACTGTCACGGTGTGTGTTCTGTGATTTTTTTAAATATTTCTTTTGATGTGGAACTTTAGGTACCAGCGGGCCCGTAATGCCCCGCAAGCTGGTACTTGTGGTTTCCAAGTACTAGCATCTGGTGGAGGCTTGCTGGGACCTGTAGTTCCACAACAAAAGACAATATTTTACCAATATGAATTTCAACACACTACATAATCAACCCAGCACCCACATGGGGCGTGACCTAATTAACATAGACCTCGCCCCCTACATGATGCAATTTGGGCGTGTCTATACGGCACTCCTCCCATTTAACGTCAGGCTGGGGGCGAGCTCAGCACTACGTCAGTAGCTGGGCTGTCCCCAGCTCTCTCCCTGCACTGAATCAGCGCAGCATCCATTCTTGTCCCCATGGGGCCGGCACCACCGCACAGCTGCGGCTGTGAGGTACCCAACATCCCGACCACCTGTGGGACTCTTCGTCCTGGCTGGTGGAACAGCGGGACAGTGCCCAAAAAACGGCCTGTCTCGCTGAAATCGGGAATGGCTGGGAGGGGTGTGCCCTCTATGGGGTAGCACCCTTGTTCGACCGTACTGGTCAAACATGCCTCGAGCCGGCCCTGCAGGGATCTCCCTGATCCGTCCGTGCATCTGTTCATTCGAGTTACTGTAGTCAAAATCGAATGCTAAATACAAATGAAAAATACAAATGATATCGAATGATTACACCATTGAAGCACACGAATGACAGCAAATCGGCAGCTTAGTAAATTCAGTAATCTGTTTGAAATATGAAACACTTGCATACGGACGATGCCATTCAAGATTGATCTCGGATGACATCGAATAGAAATAGTCAGCTTAGTAAATTTACCCTTAAGGATGCAAGTTGTTCTAACATAACGTATCCAATGGAATGAGTTTTAAAATAGTATCTTATATTGCATTACATTACCATGTAACTATTGCATTACATCACACTACACTTCTCTGAGCCCTCCCAGGAAATGTTGCAGTTTCTAATGGGGTTGTGCAATGTACCATGTGGCTGAAGTGTAATTAAGGACTTGGCTTTCATACTGAAGTAAGCACCTGTACGGTAGATGTAATATTAATTCGGATTATTCTTTTGTTAAGCATCATTTATAATTTCAGATTGTAGGGGAGATGTGTCAGACTTTCTCGAGAGACAAAGTGAAGTTGCCCATAGCAACCAATCAGCTTATCGCTATCATTTATCTAGCACAGTATATTAAATGTCAGAAGTTGATCGGTTGCTATGGGCTACTTCTCCACTTTATCTCTCTTTGATACATCTCCCCTATATGTTCTCCCTGGTATAGGGTATGCTGGTGGCACAGGGCGACCTTATGATAAAGAACAGTGCCATAGGAGGCGATTCACCTAAAAGCTATGCACGTGATGTGCCATCTGGGCGGCGTGGAGCAGCTGCACATAATCACAGGCACCACATTGCTCACCTTATCTCGTACCTACTTAGGGGTGTGCAGTAAAATAAGCGATGTTGCTCTCCCATAGTTACCCATGATGTACACAGCCGCCACAGATTGCGGATGATTGAATTGCCACCACAGTCTCTCAAGTGATGAAATGTAGAGAATATTTTGTTTTTCCTGCTGTATCATCCTGCACATGCAGAGAGAGGGGCTACGAGAGCGGCCTGCGATGTACCTAGAAAGTTGTCGGGGCTACTGCGCATGCGCAGTCCCTCTGACTGCACAAGCGCAGCCGCCATTGCCGGGGGAGGGTTCCTATGGCACTCCCCGTAAATTTTGCGGTATGTAGCCATTAGTAGCTGCGGATGCCAATTACCCGGAATGCAACATGTTGCGTTCCAGATGTTGGTAAATCTGTCAGCACTGCATCCCCCATAGAAACCTATGGGGGTTACGGGTGCCTGTGGGAATGGAGGGACCTCCGATACCTGCTGCAATCTTTCCTTCATACATCTGGGGGAGACTTAATATTTGCGTTTAACTCCTGAAAACGGGTGTTTTCGGGGATTAAGCTGCTAACATACAATGATAACTGGTCCCCATAATGTATTAATATAATGTACCAAAGGCAGATCTAAAACCACCACTAAATGTGCACCCTTGGCCTGTTTCCTCAGGCAGTAACAGTCTTCCACAGCGATACATTCTAATGACACATCTGCAGAACCTGTTTAACCTTAGGGGGAGATGTATTAACGGCAAAAATGCGGTAAAACCCCCGCATTCCCCGTATTTGTTAAGCAGCAGAATGCGCTGCATTCTGCTGCTTCGCGTTGCTAGGCGTTACCCAATAGAAGCCTATGGGCTTCTTAGCGCGACGCTCGGGGCTGGGAGGGATCCGGACGGATCCCTCCCATGAGCCCCCACGGCCCGCGGCCTTCTGCGCATGCGCAGAAGGACTTCTGGGTGTTAAACCCGGAAGTCCCTCTGCCCGGCAGCATCGCAAAGGACAGCTCTCATCGAGAGAGCTGTTCTTTGCAATATTCTTGGTACATACCGCGGTAATTAACTGCGGTATGTACGCAAAGTCGGGGGGGATGTACCGCATCGGCGATGTCGCCGATGATACATCTCCCCCTAAGTCACTAATAATCAGCAGTGAAATCTGTTGGACTCCTCTTCAGTGCTAATGAACACAGGTCAGGGCTCTTGGGGAGGGCAGAGAACAAGTTCTAGAGGACAGTTGACATTTATTCGGCACTGGAAAATATCAGCTTACAGTAAAGAAGAAAGGAGTGCTTCCTATCTGTATACACCTCTGACACTGCTCTTATTTATATTATGATGAGTACAATGTACTGTAACCCAGTGCTGGCCTGGATGGTGATAGCAGTGGAATCACACACCTAGAGAATGAATATTGCATAATCTGGTTGTGTAATACATAAGGTGTGGTACTTTTCACCTATCTTGTCACCCCGCAGGCAGCCTAGTATCTCCAACAAGCTGCAGGGAAACGGTCATTGTGTTTATTGATTAACAATTACTTATATAGTGCCAGCATATTTCATAGCACTGTACAATCCCAGCAATCACTGCTAGCCAGGAAGATATATACTATAGAGCAGGGGTTCCCAACCACGGTCCTCAAGGCACACTAACAGTCCAGGTTTTAAGGATAGCCATGGTTGAGCACAGGTGACTTAATTAGTACCTTAGTTATTTTGATTTAACTATCTGGGCTTAAGCATGGATATCACTAAAACCAGGACTGTTAGTGTGCCTTGAGGACCGAGGTTGGGAATCACTGCTATAGAACCTGATCCTGAGTTGCACGCAAGTCCAAATATGGACACATTTCATATTTCTATAGCAAACTATCCTTGCACCACAGCCAATGTGTGCCACTTACATGCGATTTTCAGCTAAATGGGTATTGTTGGGTTGCAACTGGGCATCAACGGGTGTTCACTGGTAAGGGCAGTGTCCTGTGGGTGAGTAGTCAGAGTTGCGACCTATTCTATGTTACGTGTATGGAGCAGTGGCGGAACTCCCGGAGACAATTAAGTCATTTGCCGCCGGGCTCCAGCCCTTAAGGGGGCTCCTGGCTCCATTGTCCCCACGAGCCGTTCCGGGCACTGCTATGGAGATGGAGCGCCGCTGATTGGCGCTCCACCTCCAGCGGCGTCAATACGGGGGGTGCGGTGGCACGCCCTATTTGCCGGGCGCCCGCTGAGTGCGTTACCAGCGGTCGCCCGGCTCCTTCTTTCCCCCCCGGTGGTAGCCGGAGGAACGGAACTCACTCCTGAGCTCCGCTTCCAGGTACCGCAATGCACTATGGGAGTGACGTCATGACGTCACTCCCATAGTTCCGAGGAGTGGGCACCGGGGACTGAAGGCAGCAGCACTGGAGAGGGGTTTCAGGTAAGTATTGTTTGTTTTTTTTTGTATGTGTGTGTGCTCGCGGGTGGGGGCTCACTACAGGGAGCATTATTGGTGGCTCAGTACAGGGGGCATACTACAGGGGACATTACAGGAGCTTACTACAGGGGCTTACTACAGGGGGCATTACTGGGGGCTTTCTACAGGGGGCTTTACAGGGGGCTTATTACAGGGGGCTTACTACAGGGGGCATTACTGGGGGCTTTCTACAGGTGGCTTTATACAGGGGGCATTACGGGGGCTTATTACTGGTGGCTTTCTACAGGGGGCATTACTGGGGGCACTACAGGGAGTTTACTACTGGGGGCTAACTACAGGGAGCACTACAGGGGGCACTACAGGGGCCCTTACTCCTGGGGCACTGCAAAGGGGGACCACTACTGGAGGTACTGCATAGGGGGACCATTACTGGGGGGCACTACATAGGCGGCACTGCATAGGGGGACCTCTACAGAGGGCACTGCACAGGGGGACCACTACTGGGTGAACTGCATAGGGGGGTGACAGCTGGGGCTGGCATAGGTGCTGGGGGGGTCGTACATTTTAATTTGGGGGGGGCACCAACATTTATCTTGCCTCCGGGCACCTGGGATGAAGTTACGCCACTGGTATGGAGTGCGATTGACTCATTAGTACACTGCAGCGCCGCCACTTCATGGGCCATAAGAGGATGTGCTCTAGCCAGAGGAGAAGGAGAAAGAGGATGAGCAGGGGGACCTCCCCTATACATCCTGAGTGACTACTGGGACTGGGTGATGATGGCGAGGGGGTCCTGCTCTTGCCTCCAGGGATGACATCACTATCTCGGCAGGGCGGATAGGAGGAGTCACCCTTCCCCTGCCTGCAGTGCCAGCCTTCTACCAACCTGAGCCGAGCCAGCCACCCTGTTCTGATGCGGGCCCGGGGCACCTTGGTACCTCCATCATCTCCCCTTCCTCTGGTCAATGAGCCCTATTTTAATTAACTCAACATATATTACTGGGACTGGGAATCTACCCCATTGCCTAGAGGTGGCGTAGAAAAAATCTGAGACAATAATGGTGCTATGAACTGAGAAAGTTTGGGAACCACTGGTTTATTCTATACAGCAATAGGTTTTATCTGCAGACAGAAAGATAACAGCTGCTCATTTAATAAAGATGACCAACAAGCTGGCAAAAGCTCAATCTGTAAAATTATGAATTCCCCAATGTTGACAATGCAATCATCATCATCCTCATCACTGAAAATTGTAATAAAAAAATGAACCCTAGTGTGTATGTGTGCTTACATGTGATAGCGAACCCACATGATCGACCTGTTATCTCAGATATTTTTCTGCTATCTATCTATCTACATATAAATAGTTGATACCATCTGTAAGTATATATATCTTTCTTCCTTTCTTCCGACCTCCTTCTATCCCGCCCCTTCTTTCCAACCTGGTCTTCCTTTTCCTTCACTACTGGGTATGAAGTCCTCCCTTCATCAATCCACCACTTCACTTGACAAATTACCGCCCCATACCTCTCCTGCCTTTTTCCTCAAAACTCTTTGAGAGGATTGTTGATCTTTGAATCACCTCATCCCTCTTTTCCTAGTCCCTTCTTGAATCTTTTTAATTTCATCCACTTAAAAAAGGAAAGGGGGGTTGGGCTGCACATCCTAATTTAAACACAATATAAGGTGCTACCTTGCTGAGATCTATAGTTCTACAGCAGAAATAGAAGGAGGAAAAAGCAGATGCACACTCTAAGCACTAAGAACACTTAATATCACAAAATATATAATAAACTGTCAATAAACATGGTTTTAAATTGAGGTTCTTAGTACATATTTGGCCAAAGATGTTTGCCCACCTACCGCATCAAGGTGAACCTCATCAGGTTGGTCCCTAACATCCCTAATACTGACACATTGTATAAATTTATCTAGGACTTACCTACATGTGTGTACTGCAATGCACAGGACCTATCCACTTAACAGAAACCACAATTCTAAGGTCACCAATGAGCTTCTAACTGCCAAAGCCAATGGTCACTTCTCTATAGTCATCCTTCTCAATCTATCTGATGCCTGTTGATCACTCACCTCCTTTGAAAAACTACATTCCATTGTGCTTTTTAATTCTGTCCTCTCATTGTCACGGCTGCCGACACTTGAGACTCCTGGAGGGAGGCAGGCCTACTAGGCACAATAAACTGGGGTGGTCTTAGGAATGACCTTGTCATAAAACTCAGTAGCACAGGATAAAAGTAAAATAGAATTTATTCACAAAAGAATTATAATCAGCAAGGTCTCATATAAAGTCTCAAACAGCACAGAGGTTCACATATGCAATAATGAGTATAGGAGAAAATCCCCAAATATATATGCAGTCTTTAACATATAAGAACTAACGTGGTAGGGAACCCCGAGTCCAGTATGAGGCTAACACCTCAGGATGGCATTGAGGACCTTTGCCAGGGTAGAACCCTGTAGTAATGGAAATCCAGAGCAGAGCGGGCCCTGCAGAATAATATAGTTCCGGAACAGGGCTGAGCCCTGCGGTGCAGTGAGAGATGAAGCAAACTTGAGCCTTGTGGTGTAGTGAAGTCGGAGCAGGGTTCAGCCCTGTAAGGTGATGAGATTCCAGAACAGGGTTGAGCACTGCGGCGTGGCTAGAGTTCGGAGCGGAATTGAGCCCCGTGATGCAGAGAAGTTTGAAGCAGGGTTGAGCCCTGTGATGCGATGAGATTCCGGAACGTGGCTGAGCCCTGCGACTTGGCTAGAGTTTGGAGCAGGGTTGAGCCCCGTGATGTGGAGAAGATTGTAGCAGGGTTGAGCCCTGTGGTGTGATGAGATTCCGGAATAGGGTTGAGCCCTGCAGCGTGGCTAGGGTTCAGAGAGGGATTGAACCCCGGGATGCAGAGATGACACTGTAACGGTGCAGTTGACAACTGTAACAAGGATGAGTTCAATATCCACAGGAACGGAAAGACAACAGGCAAAGTAAATAGTGCAGTAAAATGGTGAATCCACAGTGATGGAGCAGTAAGCAATACTTAGGCAATAGGAATGCTGGGCTCTGTAGTGTAGCGGGTAACTGACATCAGAAGTTCATCTGGAATATAACAAAGTCAACAGCAATCCACAGGCACAGCGGGGATCTGGCAGGAGTCCAAGAAAGACCTGAAAGTAACGTTGCACAGACACTGAGACACAGTTAGTAACAGGCTTTATACTAGAGGTCTGCGATCCATAGGAAGTTTCAGAACATGTGACCCAAATGGAATCAGGTTTGAAATAATGAGCAATCTAGGAATCCCACAACCTGACGACACCTGGGAAACAGATGATCACTTTAACACTCTATCCCCTGAATGAGAAGCATGCCAACAAGCAGGATAGCTCCTCCAACGACCACAATGGAACTTTTTTCAAAAGTAGTCTATCTTTATGTACTGAAATAGTCGCAGTCCTGACACTCATGGTTCACCTCTTACCTCAATGACTATTACTTTTCTGTCTCTACCTCTACGTCCATAACCTGTCAGCATTCCCCAAGGTGTCCTTAAACACCTACTTTTCTCAATTTACACCTACTCCCTTGGAGAACGAATTTCCCAATACCACCTTTATGCTGATGACATTTATAGATACCTATCCTAACATGACCTATCTCCCTCAGTCCTCGCTTGTGTCTCTTCATGCCTCTCTGCCATCTTATTGAGGATGTCCCAGCATTTTTTTAAAAGTAAACATATCCAGAGTCTATCCTCTACCTCTTGAACGTCCCTCTAGCCTAGGGGGTATATTTATTAAAGTGAGATTTTTTTAGTGGAGATGTTGCCCATAGCAACCAATCAGATTCTACTTGACATTTAACTAGCACCTACTACAAGATAATAGGTAGAATCTGATAGGCTGCTATGGGCAACATCTCCCCGCACCCTCAAATTATATCTCATTCTTGACCTTTCCACCTCCACATCACCTCTAAGATCAGGACCCTTCTCACACCTGATGACACAAAAACCTTTATCCACACACTCATCATCTCACCACCTCAACTACTGTAGCCTCGTTCTCTCTGGCCTCCCCCTTACATGTCAATCTATCATGAATGCTACTGCCGCTATCATTTTACTTTGTAACTGCTCTGCATAAGCCTCTTCCCTGTGCATCCTGCTTCATTGGCTCCTCACCATTAGAATCCAGTTCAAACTCCGAACACTCACTTACAAAGCATTTAATAACTCTGCTACCTACTACACCATTGATATACTTTAAGTCCTCGCCCCCTCCTGTCCACTCCAATCTTTCTCAAATTGCTACCTCCTCTCTACTCTTGTTATCTTCCCTCAAGCCCTCCTCAAAGATTTCTCTTGCTCTTCCTCTCTCCGCTGGAACTCACTCTCTTGCCAAGTCAGACTTGCTGCCAGTCTCACCAGCTTCAAGTGCTAACTCAAAACACACCTTTCCATCAAAGCCTACCATCCCTCCTAACTCTCCAATGTCTCTTCCCCTGACCTTCTCTTCTCCCCAGCTCACACCCTGATATTAGCAAGTAAGTTCTCACAGGCATGGCCCTCTTTCCTCATCCATATCACTATCTTTGCCACCAGTGCTCCTTGTCTTAGTCAGCTCCTTCAGCAACTCTGAGTCTGTACCCAATAAAGAATGAGCACATTGAGTGCTAAACTATCTTCCCCTCGGTGTGACTCACTTTCATTTACCTGTCAAGACACAGTGAGTTACTGTGTTGTTCCTTCCAACAATGTGTCAACTTACTATACAGATGATGTCATGTTTCACTGTAACTTGTATATTTCCTGTATGTAGCTGCAGTATGGCGCCTTAAAAATAAAGTGCTCACTCACTCCTGACTAAGTCTTTCTGATGAAACACGTTGGGTGACCTCCCACATCTCGCTTGTCTTGGTTACAGTGATATAAATGATGAGTCCGCACCAGTTAAATGGTTTATAATATAAGTAAAAATGAATCTCTCTCAAAAAAACAACGTAATGGTCGATATTTGATTGCTAAGTAACACCACTTTAGGGATGGGCTACCCTATAGAGGTTGTGCAGCTTACCAACCCCATCATTCTTTAATGTAGCGCAGGTTCCCACCTCGAGGATTACTGTAATGGTCGATCAATAGATATATCTTAGATAACACTATGTTGGTTGTGCTCCCAAGGAATTTGTGTTATACACATAAATACACTTTGCATAGAGGCAAAAAAAAAGACAAAAACTTTTTTTTTGGGGGGGGGGGGCACTCTAACTGAATGTTTGAAAATTGTATAGTTATGTGATGTAATAAATAAGAAAGGAAACATAAAATTTAGCTTTTAATGGAAAACCCTGTTTTAAAAAGAGTGATGATAGATACACTTTGTACAAAATGAATAACAAAATAAATGTGTCAAATCACATACTGATTGCTCAAGTGAAAATCTATCGGCGAAAATGTATTTTCTATATCCCTTAATAACGTTGGTCACTGACCAACGGGGATATAGATAGACACCCAAACTAAACTACACAAATAATAATTCTAGCTTATATATCGGAGACATAAATCCTACCTTATAGATAGGAGTGAGCCACTTTAAGTTATTGTTATACTCCAAATAATATAATTATACCGGAGAACACAATAGTGATGCTTACAAATGTTAAATATTAAATAATATAATAATTGATGGTACTAAAACTGTTCCATTAATACTCATGCTATAACACAAGAAATAAAGTTTGATTGTATAATATACACACCAGCAAAGTTATTTAGGTAGATTATAATACATCCATCAATTGATGCCCCATTTCTGAAATGAAAAGGTTCAATATCATTGCCTGATTTAACAGCCTTATGAATGAACATCAGCTGAATTGCTAAATAAATGGTAGTGAATCTCCTAATAATTCAAAAACATATACACAACAACATTGCATGGTATAAACACCTCATGCACAAACAGCAGTTGAGGGGAATTTACTACTCCCGGGCTGCACCAAGCAGCTTTTACATTGATTTGGCAGTGCAGAGCGTCCTATAGGACGCCCAGCACTGCTGCTCACCACCCCCAGCGCCGGACGCCGGAGCCACC
The DNA here is from genome assembly GCA_031769625.1 of Taudactylus pleione. Lineage (NCBI taxonomy): Eukaryota > Metazoa > Chordata > Amphibia > Anura > Myobatrachidae > Taudactylus > Taudactylus pleione. The sequence goes on along the minus strand of JAUIMM010000127.1, from coordinate 3,555,322 downwards.
CGCCGGCAGGTCTCTGCAACAGTGGGCCGCCCGCACTACCGCTGGACCACCAGGGCACATTTAAATAATTTAATTTAAAAAAAAAAATGCCTGTAGTGATTGGTCGGCTGCCTGCTGCATGATGATGACATCATCAGCGGCAACCGGAGAGGAGATAGGCTATGAAGGGCAGAGGAGAGGCAGGTAATATTAAAAACTAAAAAACCCGGCTTATGTCTGAAAGGGATCTGCCTGGGAATTCCCAGGTAGACGCTATAGTGTGAAAGGGGGGTCTCGACCAAATACCCGGGAATTTGCACAGGAGAAATTCCCAGGTCTGAGCTGGAAATTTCCCGGGTCGTATGTCTGAAAGGGGTATTATTAGACAGATGGTGATAAATCACCTCTAACTCCCTGCTCAACAAAGTGTATGCATATCAGTTAAACATAGATTTCATTTCAGCAATAAAGTATGTCATTCAATGAGACCTTGTGCAATATGTCCATGGTTATTACAGTGTGATTTAAACATCTCTTAAGTTAGCGGTCTATCACAAATGGTTGTATAAAAATGTAAACATAATTTATGCAAACAATCTCAGGATCTTTGGTAGCAGCTGGTAAATTATTCTACTGTGCAGAGTATATGAGCAGAATGTATAATATCTGCTAGAGAGGCAGCTGCAACATAATGATTTCAGACATCTGAGATGGAAAATAGAAAATCCCAGGGCAGAGAATGTGTCTCTCCACTCCTGCTTTCCCTTGTCTGATGACATGGAACAAGGGATGAGAGAATGGAGAGCACAGACCCCAGGATAAACAACAGTGAGAGCGTTTCTGCTGTCTGAGTACATAGCCGTGTATCTATCCTGTTCCCAAAAAGTTTGGGGACCACTGGTGTAGTGTATCTATCCAGGGGCGTCTTTAGAGAGGAGGGTCCTGTGTGCATCCCCCGTCAAGGGTCCCCTCCTCCTTACCCCAGCTGCTGGCCGGCCACCACAGAATCAGTAGACTCTGGGCACTAGAGTGTGCCCAAAGTCTACTGTGCATACGCAGATTGCCGGGGAAATGGCGCGGCCGACATTTTCCCATTGATTTCCTCACAGCACATGCGCAAAACGTCAGAAAAAAAGCAGCGGCGGATATTTTCCTGCGTTTTGAGCAGCACTGCGAGGCACAACGCGGGACCTCAGAGAGGTAAGTTTTAGATAATATGGGTGCAGGGTGTGCGGTTTGGGCCCCCCTGGACCCGGGTGCCTGTGTGCACCGCACACCCTGCACAAATTATAGATACGCCCCCAGTGGCATAAATAGGGCCAGGCAGCCAGTGCGGCGGCGATGTGTGTGTGTTTCGGCAGCCAATGAGAGACAGACTCTCATTGGCTGCTGCTGCGACCACTACAAGAGCCGGGCTGGAGCTCACTCATGAGCTCCGCCTTCCAGTTCTTGCAGTGGGTGATGGGAGAGACATCATGACGTCTCTCCCATAATGCAGAGCGCGCCAGCCCGGGAGGACTGAGGTGCGGATGGCGGCGGGAGCAGAAACCGGAGCGGGGATTCAGGTAAGTGCTTTTTTTTCTTTTTTTTAACTTGTGTGTCTTTGTCTGCACTTTGGGGGCACTGCATCGTGGGACATGACGGACCTCTACTGGGGACTACTACTGGGGGGGACCTCTACTGGGGGCGCTACTTGGGGGTGACCTCTACTGGGGGCACTAATGTAGCACTGCATCGGGGGACCACTACTGGGGGCACTGCATAGGGGGGGACTACTACTGGGGGCACTATATAAAGGGCACTGCATAGGGGGGACCACTACTGGGTGTACTGCATGGGGAGACTATTACTGGGGGCACTGTATAAGGGACTTACTACTGGGGGCACTGCACTGGGGGGACCATTACTGGCAGCACTGAATAGGGAGGACCACTACAGGGGGCACTGTATAAGGGGCACTGGATAGGGGGATCGCTACTGGGGGCATTGTATAAGGCGGACCACTACTGGGGGCACTGTATAAGGGGCACTATATAGAAGGGATCACTACTGGCGGCCTGCATGGGGGGACTACTACTGGGGGCACTATATAAGAAGCTTACTACTGGGGGCACTGCACTGGGGGACCATTACTGGGGGCACTGAATAGGGAGGACCACTACTGGGGGCACTGTTTAAGGGACACTGGATAGAAGGGATCACTACAGGGGGCCTGCATAAAGCAGACCACTACTGGGGGCACTATATACTGTAAGGGGCTTACAACTGGGGGTACAAGGGGCACTGCACTGGGGGGACCATTACTGGGGCACTGAATAGGGATGACCACTACAGGGGGTCACTGTATAAAGGGCACTGGATAGGGATGATCAATACTGGGGGCCTGCATAAGGCAGACCACTACAGGGGGCACTGTATAAGGGGCAGTGAATAGGGGGGATCACTACTGGGGGCCTGCATAAGAGGGACCACTACTTGGGGCCTGCATACAGGGGACTGTATAAGGTTCACTGTGTTAAGGAGCATAAGAATGGAAAGGAATGTTCAGAGTGACGAGAAAGGGGTGTGTGTCATGTTGGCATGCCCCATTTGTAAATGACCACACCCCTTTTGACCACACCCATTATCTGGCGTGCGCGACTTCGGCGCGCGCACACATAGGGGGAGGGCTCCATTTTTCAATTTGCCCTGGGCTCCAAATACCTTAGTTACACCACTGTACGCCCCTGTATCTATCATCATTCCTTTTAAACAGAGTTTTCCATTAAAAGCTAAGTTTTATATTTCCTTTCTTATTTATTAGAACACATAATTATAAATTTGCTCTCTTTTCCAATTACCCGATTTTAACACATCTAAAACAGAATCTAGGCAGGGGGCTGTGCCGTAATGCATTATCTTTAACCTTTTTTTCTGCTAAAATAAAACTTTTAAATCAAGTGTATCACAATAAAATAGGACTGCCTTCCCAATGTACACTTGAATCAGTCAGCACATAAAAAAAAATAATAATAATTGAATATGAATACAGAAGGTAGAGGAGGTCCTAGTATGATTTTATCTTTCAAAATAATTTTACTAAATAGTGTATTACATGAATAGACCTAAAGAAATGTCACTGGATTTTGTAATGTAATGGATTTTGTGATAGACAAGAAAGACAATGTGAAAACAGGAAGCAAAGCAGGAGGAGGCAGTAATACAATGACCACATGCCGATTGCTGCCAGGTCATACCGCTAAGTTTGCCAAAACTAGTTTTTATCGATCGAATATTATGTATGACAATAAAAATGACCATTAGGCATGAAAAACAATTTAGAGAAGGAAGGTGATCCCTTTCCTGTAGAATGTGCGGAAAGGAAGCAGGTTTTAGTTTCATAAAAACACAATGAGCCCAGTAATGAGACTTTTCCAGCAATATCCTAAAAGAATCAGCACAGCAATATAGAGTCATGGTACAGAAGTGGTGATAGCTACTATTTTTTTGTGTTTTGTGGAACATTGTAGATACACACCAGTAAATAAACTACTTTAATTCTTTTTTTCCTGTAGATTAAATCACTATACTGGTATATTTAAAGAAACATTTTATTCCGTTAAATAGGCCTCCAAAATTCTTTATGTAGCCAGAATGATTATAGATAGCCATTTACAACAGTTGGAACCTCCTCCTCTTTCCAACAAATGACAATTTTGTAAACCAAAATAAAGTTGTTAAACCAGTTAGCCTCAAACCTAAAATGTATTATTGAGTGATGTTTACTAAAATATAATTAAATCCTAACGTTTACATCTTATGTGCCATTTTGTGGACACAAAGGACCTTGTTAAGAGTAACAATAAAATTGTGAGGTTAAGGTTTTGTTGTGGGCCCGGTGGTGGTATCAGGAGCAGACACTGAGGCAGATTTAAAGGTAAATGTGGAACTTTTAATGAGTGGCTTAACAGACATGGGAATGGCAAAAGAAATAGTCCAGGTATAGCACTAAAGTGCACTTGATGAGTGTAGTGGAGTAAATGGGAGAATGTCCAGAAAGTGACAGGCTGGAACAGTCCAGTATGCAGGCAGAGGTAATGAAGTCCAGCTGGGTGTAAGTGGAGGCAAGGTGCAGGGAAACAGCAGGCTCATGTTCTCAGGCAGGGGAAAAGGTAAATGGAGGGTGCAGGGTAAGTCTAGCTGACACAGGTGCTCAAGCAATAGGGAAGGTAATTGGAGGAGGCAGGTGAATTCAGCAGGGTTGGAGCAGATCTGGTTAATCAGGCTTAGGCAATGAAACCAATAGACAGGTGAAAGCACAGGAACTCTCTCACTCAGCTCTCACTGAGAAACACGTTGCACTGGCAATGCAAGGGAGCTCTGAACTCCCTTAAATCCCCAGTGTTCAGCCGTGACTGGTCAGAGAGGAGCATGTGACACAACAGGATAGGGCAACTAGGTCACCTGACCGGAGGCAAAATGGCGGCGCCCATGCCAGAACGGAATGGAAGCACCACCAGGCCTAACCAGACCAGAGTGACAATATGCCCACACAGAACCACGCACAGCCAATGCTCCCCGCCAGGTACCAGAGCCACCGCCAGACGCCAGTCGTCATAGCGTCCTCACTGGTATCACCCGCCGACCACCATGCCGAGAAACCCTGGTCGTGACAAAAATGAAGGAGTGATTTGCAACTTGGTAAAACCATGTTGCACTGCAGGTGGGTATTTTTCAAATGTGTAGATAGATTTATAGGGGTCAATCCAATTATATCAAATCCGGCTGGGTTTTTGTCTCCGACGAGTCTAGGATAGCCGGGGAAGTGACTTTATTGGATGGGAGTAGATGTAGTGGACGGATGTAGTTCCTGCTCATTAAGTCGTTGGGAGAAGCACGGGAAGACCATGGCGAAGAATACAGGATCAGTTACTCAGGAATGTACCATAAGATGTCCAAGACTAGTTGCTAGGAAGAATTGTGATGAGTTGAGTATTGATACTTGGGAATGCTGGGATGCGGAACAGTACGAGCTATACAGGAGGTGCTGGCTTCCGCAGCAGTACCAGCTATACAGGAGATGCTGAGTTGCGGAGCAGTACCAGCTATGCAGGGTGTGCTGGGTTGCGGAGCAGTAGCAGCTATACAGGGTGTGCTAGGTTGCGGAGCAGTACTAGCTATACAGAAGGCTTTGGGTTGTGGAGCCGTACCAGCTATGTAGGATGTGCTGGGTTGTGAAGCAGTACCAGCTATTCAGGGTGTGCTGGGTTGCGGAGCAGTACCAGCTATAAGGGGTGTGCTGGGTTGTGGAGCAGTACCAGCTATGCGGGGTGTGCTTGGTTGTGGAGCAGTACCAGCTATACGGATTTTGGTGGGTTGTAGGCTGCAGGGAATAACACAAGAACCAGTGCTGACCAAAGAGAACCGGAATCTCTAACTGAGCGCTGACAGGACACCACACCAGGCTAGGAGAAACTCAGAGTACACGGACCACACTGAGACCACTTTGAGGAGCAGAGTAACAAGCTGCTAACTAAGATTAGTGACTTGTTGTACTGGTACCCTCCCTTAGGGTCCAGCCTGCTTTATAGTGTTGCAGCATACTGACTGGTCCTAGAGTTCCCTCCGGCCGCCCATTGGATCCCAGGCAGTCAGCTCATGGTCTCCAACATGGCGGCGCCCACAGCCTCAAGGAACGGCGGCCACATGGAGACACAGCCAGGCTAACTCCAGACCCTCGGCCTCCGCCCTGAGCTCCCAGACGCTACAGCTGGGACCACTGCGTTCTCCCCAGACTCACACTGGATCTCTGTGCGCCATGCCACCACATCACCTGCGCCCGAACAGGTAATGGCCGTGACCTGGCATTGACTGCCCGCAGAGTCCTGCCAAATTAGCTGCGAAGGGTGCAAGTTGCTATTGCCACGGCATTAAAATGGCACCTCATCTTGCACCTCTTGTGGCCCTCCCTCAGCCAGAATTTGCGCAATTTTGCTCTCAGCCCTATGGGTAGCCAGCTATTTTGAGCAAGTTTGGGCTTCCATAAAGTGCAGCTCTTTCAGCGATGACTCGTTCCTGTGAGCACACATTGCGGCTAATTGGATTGACTCCATAGTTGAGAAGGACGAGCAAGATAAACCTTTCTGTTACTAGTTTAGAAAAGTTTTGGCATGGTTTAGGGACATGACAGTTGTAACTAGACTTTTGGTGCCCTGTGCCAGAGAGAGCATTGTGCCAGGAAAAAGATAGGGGCAGTCAGGAGATGCTGGCCTGCTGGGGATAAAATAAGAAGAAGCTACAAGTGAGAATGATAATAAACAGGAAAATTGACAGGCCCAAACAGCTCCCCCTGCCCTGCAGGTCGCACTACCCTAGTTACGGCCCTGCCTCAGGGTCACATCATCTCATTCAATTTATGGAACTGGCTCCTGACAAAGTAACATCCCATTGTAGACATTTTCAAAACCAGGTTACGATGTAAAGAGTCAGAATATTGAAGTAAAATCTATCCCAGTGTCTTGTGGCCATAATTTATGACATAAATATGACAAAAAGAAAACCCCAGTGAATTGATGGTGGTACGCCTGTGAGGCTGGTCACTGAGCTTTCTACTTCTGCAGACATCCACATTTGAGTCATGGACCAAAAAAAACAACTTCTAATGTATGTACAATGTATGTGCTCTCATAGACCAGGAAATGTTCAGGAAAGGCAGCACAAAGGTACATAGCATTATGGGATGTGGTGTGGACCCGTCCTTATTGTTTCATAGATGATCTAAGAGTCCATTCAGCCAATTAGCAAGGTAATGTAGCAAGCCAATTATTATAGATTATAATAAACTAGCTCTGAAGGTTTGGATTGAATGCATAACACATACACATTGATGGTACGTCCCGCACGATAAGGTTGTTGAACTGCATTGAGTTCAGAGATGTACTACCTGCAAAGCCTTATTGTACAACGATTAGCCTGACAGTGACTGTGGCTCATTTTCCAGTGTGCTGGATAATGATGATTCCTGCACAATGCTGGTTGTGTTGCAAAATCCATGAAAGGCTTTATTTTGGTACTTATGTATAATTTCAATGACTTCACACCTTCCAAGACCATTATGACATAACATCTTTACCCACCATATTTAGCTACAGTCAGGTAAGCATGGCTGGGCTCACAGGGCTTATGCTTGGGATTGTTGTCTGCCTTGGTTGGGTCATCTTCATATTATCATATTTGTAAACATTACAATTTATTATTCAGCTATATATATATATATATATATATATATATATATATATATATATATATATATATAGTACCAACATGTTTTGCAGTGCTGTGTAATTGGAATTGTATTCGAGCACATAAGGCCATGGTAATGTACAGCTTTCAATCTAATTTACCAACCATGGTCACAGAAACATACACAAGGGACAATTTACTCTGCAGCCAATTAACCTACCAGTATGGCCTTAGACCAGGGGTGGGGAACCTTTTTTTCAGCCGAGGGCCATTTTGATATATATAACATTATTTGCGGGCCCGATGCAGGCCACACCCACTCCACGTGACATCACATGGGGGCAGGGCCACAATTGCCAGTGATTACAGCAATGCCCGGAGCATCCTGAGGATGTTCGGGGGAGCTGTAGGGCAGCGGTGTGACCGTCTGAAGCTTCCTAAGGACGCTCCAGGCAGCACTGCTGCACAGATTGTGGCTGCAGGGTACCATTCTAGGCACTCTGCTAGCCAGATGAGGCTAGCAGAAAAAAGCTCCGAGGGCCAGGCCAAATGATTCCGGGGGCATTATACGGCCCCCAGGCAGGAGGTTCGCCATCCCTGCCTTAGACTATGGGAATAACCCAGTGTACAGAGAGGAGATCCATCCACACATGGAGGTATTTTCCTCTATTAATATCAGGGTTATTATTTGGCATGAAACACTGACAAGTATACAATGTTAGCAGAGAACACCAATAGCAGCCCAGTGACAGAGGGCCTCATTCAGAGATGGACAGGGCCGGATTAAGGTCTGTGGGGGCCCCTGGGCATCAAACTTGTGGGGCCCCATAACAGTGATCCGAGTATGTATGTGTATATGTGTATGTATATGTATGTATATATATATATATATATATATATATATTCACATACACACACAGTGTGCCCCCCCCCCCAACCAGCCCACCAGCAGCACCACACTTTATGAAAAAAAACATTAATTAACTCACCCTCCGGGCCGAGGCAATATCACAGCAGCAGCTCCTCTCTTCGTTTCACCTCCGCGGACTCCAGTCCAGACGCGACTGTTGAGGCTGTGGGCTGGCGTGGGGCTCAGTAGTAGTGGCAGGGGACAGGGTGTGGGGGCCCCCTATGTGTGGGGGCCCAGGGACGACCGCCCCTGTTGCCCTGCCTATAATCCGGCCCTGGAGATGGGTGCTAATGCAGCTGCTGCTGCAAATTTGTAGGCAGCAACTGTGCTAAAATATGAAAAAATGTCACAGCCGCCGGGATTTAATTGAGACCCCACCAGCGGCTTTGCAAAGCCAAACAGTGTGCAAGGACGCCGCTCGGTCGCAGATCAGTCGGTTATCAGACTGCTGAGCAACCCTATGGTCGCACAGAATGTCCGACGGAACTGAGACGAGGGAACCATTTTCACTGCATATGGGATCACGCTGGCAGTCTGGGACAGGCCCTGCGTTTGAGTCAAACAATTACTTTGCTAATAGAACCTCAACGCAAGTGACGACGGTAATGGAAATTGATGTATGCGCTTTGTGACTCAGTTTCATGAGTTTACCACCGATAATCTCTGAACTGCATAAACATCGGCATTTTGTCCATCTGTGAATCGGGCCCTATCCTCACATTCAATGCTGAAACCGGGGGAGACTTTCTTACAGCAAAACTCTGTGACTGTAGTTCACTTTCAAATGTGATAAGTTCTGCGCACTGAGGGCCTGATTTCTCATGGATCACTATTGCGATCGCAGCTCCGTAATCGCACACAGGTCTGCTGTGAAAATATGCTAATGTTTGCAATCACAATGCTGTCGCACAGCCAGCATAGAGACGACCACTGCCTCCCACTACCACTACATCCGTAATGCGTTGCAAACCTTCACAAACGTCGGTAACATCGAGTACCATCGGTTCCTCATGCAGAATTAAAGCAGCGCTGACCTTACTTAGAAATTGCTAACTTTGTTGCACGCAGTGAGGACTCAAGTTGCGTATGCAATCGCAATGGCTAATTTATGCACGCCCATGCAACGACGTTCATACGGTCAGGCACGCATGTGTTTCTCTGACCACCCCCCCATCCCCGTCACCACCCTTAAATGCTCACTGCCTGTCAATCCCTCTACGATAGCTCTGCGTGATCGCAGTGGTGCCTTCGTGCTTGTGCACTGCGATGCATACTCATGCACAGTACGCAACAATTGCCCGTCTGCGTATGCCTCAGCAATAGCAATCCATGATGAATCAGACCCTGATTTTGGTTAATCAAAGTAAAATAAATAAAAAATACTTACATAAAAGTTCCTTAAAGAGAACATGTGAAAACAACATAAAACATATTATACTTAGTAAGCTGCTATGAGAGTGCTACATAAACAAGCTGAGTATTACTGTACAGTACAAGAGAGTGATAAGAGCATGGTGGTGAAATATACCCGTAGATCTACACAGTCACGTAAAGAGGATTTCACTACTTTAATTGGTCTCCAGGGGAATGTACTATTGCAAGGAAGTAACTAGGCAGCATAGACTTAAGCTAGAACAGAGAACTGGGTCACTCTTTCTGCTCCTTATTTAGGATCTTATTTATTTGGCTCCTCTTTTTACAGAATGATAATACATATTATTAGTGCTCTGTTTCAGAGGACATACCAGCTAAAGTGGTTCAATATTTTTCTTATTATGAACCCCCGAATATATGGGAACAGTTATTATACTTTATACTGTGGGATGGGTAAGGGATGCCGGCAGTCAGAATCCCAACGCCGGCATCCCGTCAGTGTAAGAATGTCGACAGTATTCTAACCCTCCCCCTCTCCCTACCCTAACCCTCTCTCCTCGGTGCCTGACCCTAACCTCCCCCTCCCCCATTAGTGCCTAACCCCTAACACTAACGCTCCCCTCAACCCCGCTACTTACCTCCGGAATCCCCGCGTTTGGTATATTCACTACATCCCTTATACTGATTATTTTATCCTTACAGTACAAAATGCTGTTACTTTTGAGATGATCATGTTGTAATAATGTTGATATTCACAATGTCGACAGTTGTGATGTTAAAATGTTGATATTGAACATGTCGGTATGTGCAGAATGTTGACATGTTCACAATGTCGGCATCTGAAATGTTGACACGGACCGGCAGCAGAGGGTTAGGCTTAGGCTACAGGAGCAGAGTGTTAGGGTTAGGTTTAGCGATACTTACCGCCAGAAGCATCGCAGGATCCACTGGAAGTCATCCTGCTGTCATCGGCAGAGCTGGAAGTCACTGCTGGAGATGTCATGCCCACCAGGTCACCACTAGACCACCAGGGACGTGTTGTCATCATTCTAATCATGTCGACATTTCATTATTGTCAACATGATGAATGTCAATGTGATCAGTGCTGACATGATGCATGTCGACATAATGAATGTCCAGCATATTTACCACAAAATGGTCCGTTCAGTGGACGTGTTATGGGTGTGTCAATGCAAGCGGACGAACAGATGCAGGCATGGGAGGCAATTGTCAGATGGAGAAACTGCACCTCTCATAGGGCTGGTGCAAGTTTTGATGGTGGCCTATAAGGACGCACCAATCGGTATTACAGCACTAAAAGTGGGCATCTCAGTCCTTCGGGTGATTGGATGTACACTGGGGAGGAGTTTATAGCAACATTTGCATAAAGTTGTAGACAGGCGACCGCCAATAGGCGCTGCTTCTGTGCTTCTGCATCCAACTCCGAATCAGGTGTCATAGAATCCATTGTTTGGTTCTGGCTGGCAGGTATACAATACATTCACTTAGGAAGCATTACTTTGCCAGGTCTAGGAACAGTGGGAAGCAAACACATACAGGCCAAGGTTTCTAGGTTATATATTTATGGGGGCTGATATGGGGGCTGCTTTCTCAAACGAAAAATGAGGGATTGCAGCAGAAATCTGATATCTACTGTGGTCATCACTTCAGAAATTGTAGGGTTGCTAAAATTTAGCGGGAATCCTTCAAAATAGCTGTTTTTGGAGGGCTTTGGGCAAGGCTGCAGACGCATGTAACCAGTCGATGTTTGCGTTCTGTACATGCATATTCATCATTGTCCGTGTGCGCAAGACAGCCACTACGATCGGGTATGCGACTGCAGCGGACACGCAGTGGCACAAAGAAATGATTGACAAGAAGCACCATTTGGGGGTGGAGAGGAGGGGGGGGTCAAAGGAACGCAGGCATGCCTGGGCGTCTGAATGCCATTAATTAAGCCGCTGCTATGGCATATGCAGCCAGAGGTCTAGATGGCGACAGGAAGTTTTGCAGTTTGTGAGTCAGGGTCAGCTCAACCACAACTGTGTGTATGGGTCCAATGTTACTCGATGTTACTGATGTTTTCGCTGACTTGCAGATGTATGCAATGGGAAGTGGTGGGGTCTTGGTATAGTGTTGCGATCGCATTAATCTGCATATTTTTGCAGCGAGCATGTGCGTGGGAACGCAGCAGTGCAATCCAGGCTGAATAAGGCCCTTTGTCAATTTCTTTCCATCCTTTGTATTCAGATTCAGGACCTGATTCAGACCCGCTTGCTAGATGCGTTCGCTCATTCCCAGCATATGCAAATTCGGCTAAGTGACGGCATGGCAGGCGAACGCATGGCAAGGCATAAGCACGCCCACTATGTCTGGCCGTGCGATCGCTTTGTGTATGTAGATGCCCACCAGCCTGTCTTTAGACGCCCACTAGCGCACGTCATCTCCAGGAAGTGTATGCAACCATCGGTACATCGGATACCATCGGTAGCGAACGCAGCTCTTGAGGTAGACTAAACCCTACCTCAAGCACTGCGATCACTTCAGTGTGAAATACAACCAAGTGACATGTACAATGACGCTGCCTGTTAATTATGCACGCCTCTGAAATGGCATTAAGACACTCAGACACGCCTGCATTCGCACCTCCACTCCCCCGTTTCTAGTGGCCTGCCCCTGTTACCAGCCACAAACGGCTTGACCTGCCACTCATTCAGCTGGGCTGTCTATGCTGGGTGAGCGTACGCTTCCCGATCATTCAGACTAGTTTGCGCACGCAAAATATACATAATAGATTAAATAGGGTGATCTTAAACTTAGGCTCCCTGTATTATAAATTGGACAGTGTCATATCCTACTTATGGTTCAAATCTCCATATTAATACATAAATAACAGCAGGTTATTGTTTAATTCCGAAGTCCATTTAACATAACCCACTTATTTGATAACATGAATCAGACATTCTCATGCAACATTATTCGTTTGAATCAATGTTGCCCTTTGTGTGCGATATTGTATGTATCAGGACCACATGGTTACCTAGTTGTCCTCTTAACAACACAATGTATAACGTAAAATCATTTATCAGGGTGGTTTAGACCATCTATGTTATCTGGGTAATTAATTCCCCATACAAGATATCTGAAGTGTAGCACGTTGTAACATTACAGTGTCTGCTATAAAGGCAATACACGCTGTTCACAGCATTGGTTACAGCTTAAAATAATATGATGTCCACATCAGTAGTTTCAATTTGATATAACTTAAAATGCTCTGTTTCAGCACACACTTTTTATTACTCCAGCACGCACTTCAGTAATCACAATACAATATCTCACAAGGTGCAGTGTGTGGTAATTGTTACCGCAGCGTATCACAAACAAGACGGAATACACTTTTCTATGGTGTTAAACACGTAATATAATTCAAGGGGCAGTAAGTTATGTGTATTACTGCGTAGCGGTCCCCATCCCAATATATTGAGCTGCATGTACAGACGACTGGGGATAGCGTTAACGACCCGCGGGAGCACGCATCGTTTGTCGTTAAGTTCATACATCATTATCATTCATATCGTTCATAAACATCATGAAGTGTGTATGCGCCCATAGGCTGATGAAGGATGTGCAGACATGAGTTCAAAGGTAGATAATCGTAAAAGGGTGGTGAAGCTGCCACCCAGGGTGCAAGACCAAGGGGGCAGCCCTGTTGCTGCCCAGATGGAACCTACATTAAATTTGCATGGGTGCCAGGCCCGCCATCAGGGGGATACTGCCGAGACTGGAGTCCAGGGCCCCAGACACTCGGAGGGCCCGCCCGCTACTGCCCACCTGCCACTGCACTCAGGGCCACCATCAGGAGGGAAACTACCAAGACTGCAATCAGGGGGGACTGCTCACCACCCACTCACCTGCTAACCACTTCCACCGCCCGGCAGTTGGCGCGTGTGACGTCATGGTCCACCGCTGATAGTGAGAGTGGACATAGGAGCCGCGGCTTGCGAGAAGGACTGAGGAGCAGGAAGAAGTAGAAGGTAAGTGTGGGGCTAGGGCTGACTGCTTGGGGCTGGGCTGGGACTGGCTGCCTGGAGCTATGACTGCCTGGGGCTGGGGCTCACTGTCTGGGACTTAGACTTGCTGTGAGGCTGGAGACAAGTGCCGGACAGCAGCAGAGCTGGAGAGATAGAAGGGGGCCAGAGGTGCCAAAATTGAAAAGTAAACCAGTTATTGACTCAATTATCAAGTGCATTTATAGTATAATTATTAATATCCCATTTAAAAAACTAATACCACATATAATTGGTGCTGTTATAAAGGGGGGGGGGGCAGGGGGCCCCACCAATTCTGATGGCAGCCCTGATGGGTGCAATTCAGTCAGGAGAGCCGCTCCACTTCCCAGCCTCAGCCCCCTCTTCATGACGTCACATGTGCAGCTGCACGGCATGTTACTGCCTTGTTACCACACTGTACTATGTTTGGCAGGTTAATAAATTCTAGCATAATAGTTATTTCCATATTGTAGATCTAACAGATCAGATAGGACCTTCAAAGAGAGCACATTGAACATAGGGGGTCATTCAGACCCACTCGCGAGCAGCAGTGCACTCGCAAGCTGGTCGATGTTCCCCACTGCGCATGCGCACAACGGAGGGAGCTCCGTCGTGCGCATGCGCGAGACCCGGGCTTTCCATCGCTCTGGGTCTCACACCAAAGGGGGCGTGCTGTCGATGTTGATTGACAGCACGCCCCCTTTGGTGTGCCTGCCAGACGGAGACGTTCCCATGGGAACGCCTACCGTATGAAGCCGGGCCCCACTGACATCACTAGTGATGTCAGTGGGAGTGATTTTGGCTCTGATAGAGCCAAAATCACTCCAGGGCTTGTGGCAGGGAGACCCTACCTCAGGGTCTCCGTCGCAAGTCCGATGGTCAAGACCATCGCGACCATCTTTTTGGCTGCTCGCATATGCTGTGGGTGGTCACCCACAGCTATGCGAGCGGCCAGGAGGCCGCTCCATTTTCATGGAGGAGGGCACTGATTCAGAGCGAGCGCTCTGGTCAGAGCGTCCGGCTCTGAATCAGGCCCATAATACATATTATATATATATATATATATATATATATATATATAGTACATTAGAGATGAGGGAAAATTCAATGTGACTTCATTTTCCATGGCAACAACTTTTTGCTATCCAATTAGAAATTTGCGTTATTGTGGCTTTTTGTTAGGGGGAAATCACGTCTTTTAGTTGCAGTTTGGTGATAACTTTTTAGAAGTTCTTAATGTAAAAATGAAAGAATAAAGCAGTACTTCTGGTTCGCCCCTCCAAATGGATAATAATGTTCTTGAAGGTGTTAAATAGTAAAATATTGCCAATAAAGACTTCAAGGTTTTTTTTTTGTTTTGTTTTTTAGCGCGCAGATAATAAAATATTCACTTACAAAATACGAGACATTAAACCTCAATATACTCTAAATATTTTATTTGCTGAAATACACGCTAGTCACCATTCATTCAATAAAACTTTTATAAGGTGTGACGGGGGTTACATTTTACAAGTCTCCTACACTGACTTGCCATATATATTTATTTTTAACCCCTTTATTGGGCTTCAGGGTGATTTCCCCCTCATTTTCATGCACATCACACAGATTGCGCCCTGCAAAATAAAAGCGCAGTACCTGCTAACTGCATTTGTTGCAAAGTTATTTGCAAAGATATGACTGGATTATTAACATGCAAAATCTGATCCATGGTGGTGTCATTAGTGAATTAACACCTATTTTTGGCGCCCAGCCACATTAAATATGTTAAAATCAAAAAGAGGTGACGTGTTTCGTTCTATATGTATGCAGGCCTTGGTATAGATTTGCTTATTAAGATGTTGAGTGGGGGTGGTATGTAATGTCTACATTCAGAATGTGAAATGTACAGTGTCAACATGTTTTTACAGTGCTCGAGCCCTAACAGTGACATGTACTGTCGACATAACGGCAACATACCATGTCTATTATAGGATAAATGACCCTATTAAGAACATAGCAAGATATAACTAATATAAAACATTAGCAGTGAAAGGTTCGGTAGCAATAACGCGACACAATACTATCATTGCTGCAGACAGGAACTTCAGGTAATGTTAAACAGGACTGGAACAGATACCCAAATCAGTCTTGTATATTAGTTTGATATTGTTGAGAAGTTGGGAAGTACAAACTCCTGCAGGTGAGCCATTTTCCTTTGTTGGATGAGTGCTGGCCAACATTCATTCACATCGCATTAATAAAACAATATTGCTGTATTCAGCCTTTTGTTTTGGGCATTGCTAAGATGGCCCCTTCATCTGAGAGATTTCGGAGCAATTCAATCACTGTAATGGAGGCCCAGATACAGTAGTTCACTTGCCATCTATAACCACCAGGAGTCTCAGTGGAAATGCCCACCTTTAACACACACATTTGTTCAGAGGGTGGTTATGATTTTCTTCATAGCTTTCAGTTTACCTACAGCTTCAGCAAATGGTGATAGACCTTGGTAGACTTACAGTTTGGCATTTTCAAAGAAAATATGTTTAAGGCCCCAAGCAGTAGCAATACATAAAAGGAAGGCACTCTTAGGGGTGTATTCAATTAGGTGTGAAAAGTCAGTTTCTGCGGAAAAGTTTCACCGGTGACGTCATTTCCCCATGCAAAAACTTTTCCCCGAATTCAATTCTAAAGACTTTTCGCCGGTGCGGAAAGTCAATGCATTGGAATAGGCGAAAAAGATTCGCCTATGAAAACTGCCGAAAAAAAGTGCAGAATTGGGGTTTTGGGGTGCAAACTTGCGGGAACCACCCTGCACCCTTGGGACTGTCCCTCAAAGGAAACCTGTGTAAAAAAAAAAAAAAAAAAGTAAAAAAACCATGAGAACACCCCAAAAAGTACTTTCATTTTGGGGGCAAAAAAAAACAAAGTTGGGGGACAAACTTAAAAATTAGCAAAATAGACTCCAGGGGGTCCCCAAAGTACGCACCAGGTGTTTTTAAGTTTGCTGGTGGATTGTGTACGTTTTTTAAAACTTCACTTTAGCAACTTCAAAATATGCTTGCACCCATTTTCATGTACCCCAAATTTGCTGAGACTAGTTATTTTCAGCAAAAAATTCTGCTAAATGCTATTCTTCACCACTTCTGCAAAGATGCTAAATAGCTATTGAGATCATTTAAGTACCCCAAATACCGTCAGCAGGCCTATTCGGGAGGATCTATAGTGATCCCTCATGTCAGTGCATCTTTTGGGGGGTGTCAGGCTGATTTCCCCAAATCTGACAGCACTTTTCGCTGGTTTCTAATTTGCCAGGTTCCGCCTTCACTGATTTGGAATTGAATACGGTGATAAGCGGGGACGAGCGCGATACTTCCCCGCATGGGAAACCACCAATCACGGTGAAAACCTCGCCAGGCGAAAAGTATAGGACTTTTCACACCTAATTGAATACGGCCATAGTGTAGTATATAAAGTTATGTTTTGTTAAAAAATATAAATATATATATATATATATATACACACACACATACTCCAACCAAACAAAAAGCAGCACTCAGAGGCTTGCTAGCACTGAACTCTGTGTTAGGATGGCAACAACTATGGGGAGGCATGTGCACCTCCAGACCCCCCCTAGTAGCGGCCAGTGTCCTCCAGCCCGGCGCCGCAGGGGGGCTCAAAGCCGGATGCCCGCTGAGATATTACCACCAGCGGGCGCCTGGCTCCTTCCCTGCAGCGCCGTGGTAGCCGGAGGCTGGAGTTCTCGCCTGGACTCCAGTTTCCAGCTCTCCCCAAGGGCATTATGGGAGAGATGTCATGACGTCTCTCCATAGTTCCGAGGAGCAGGCGGGGTTTAAGGTAAGTATTGTTGTTGTTTTTTTGTGTAAGCGGCACTACAGGGGCCTTACTAGGGGAGCACCAAATTACTGTCTTGCCCCGGGTGGCAAAAATCCTAGTTTCGGCCCTGGTGTTAGGGTATTCATTAGGTTGTCAACGTTTCAGGGACCATATCCCCTTCCTCAGGTATTGCTGTCCTGAGGAAGGTGATATGGTCCCCAGAAAGGTTGACCACATAATGAATACCCTAACACAGGGTTCACGGCTTGCAAGCCTGAGTGCCACCTCTTGTTTGGTTGGAGTGTATTTGGGGGTGCATACCCCTGAGGAGGGCACCGGAGCAAGTTTCTCCATGTTTGTGATGCTGGAGTGCCAGGGCTGACATTACTAATTAATATATATATAATCAATTTAGTAATAACATCAAAACACATACAGATGTGTCCTCATACAGCGTGGCATCAGTCACACCAAACAGTTCCTCTCGGTGCGCCAGGTCCCTGGAGACCACTGTAGAGTGGTGTTTTGCTGCTTCTGCAATGCGAATAAGACTCTAAATTAAAAGGAAAATATGGTGTGTTACACCTCTTGGAGCGCACAGTCACGCCCAGTATCTCGTGCTGTATGGTGTATTGAGGCTAGGTGAATGAGGACAAGGGGAGTTTCTAAAGAGGAGGGGGCCCGTGTGCAGTCTCCAACACAAGGCCCCCTCCTCTCCGTCAGGCAGCGCACTGAGCTGTGCGCGGCCAGCGCCGGAGTTATAGACTCTGGGCACTAGTGCGCCCAGAGTCTATAGTGTATGCACATGTCACCAGGAAAATGGCCACGGCGGGCATTTTCCCTGTACTGCGCATACGACGGAAAAATGGCCGCGGTGGCCATTTTCCAGCGCCGACGTGGGACTCCAGAGAGGTAAGTATATTATGGGTGCACCCATTATAAATACGCCCCTGATAAGTACACATTTGTAGTACAAATGACTGCATTAATTATGCACTCTGAACTGTATAATTTAGTCCATTAATAGAAGACTCCCTCATAAACCATTGTAAGGAAAAGGTCTAATGGAAGAGAGAGTAGAGTTCGTTACCATCTGAAGAATTCCCAATCCGTATGAGACATTAGCCAAATAGGGAAATGGAAGCAAATAGTCTTTACAATTTTTGGGCCTGATTCAGCACAGACCGCAACTGTGATCACAGCAATGAAGCTACAAAAATATGCTGGCTGACACTGCTCAGCCAGCATAGAGATGACGGCCGCTGCTTTCTCACATCCGTAATACCTCGCAGTCCTGCTTCTACATCGGTAACATCGGTCCCTCACGCACAATTACAGCAGGTCTGTCCTGTCTCAGAATTTGTAAGTCTCGTTGCACGCATTGAGTATTCATGTAATATGCTCTACAACACTTATTCATAAAATAAATCTAAATGTGAATAATGAAACATTAAATATCGTAAATCAAAATAGGCTGGGGACGCTGTAAGTCCTTTCCTACCAGTCACATGATATTGTAGTAGTCATGTGACCGGTTCGACTAGAGCCATAACTAGACTTTTTGATGCCCTGTGCAAGAGAGAGCATTGGCACCCCCACTCATTTTTGAAATAGGGACATAAGATAGTGCACCTGAAAAAGGGCCATGGCCTCATGGGGAAGGGCCAGGGAAGAGATAGGGGAGGCCAGGAGATGCTGGGGATAAAAGAAGAGGAAGCTACAACTGAAAATGATAATAAACATGAAATTTGACAGGTCCAACAAGCACTCCTGCCCTGCGGTGCCCTGTGCCATGGCACTGGTCGCACCACCCTAGTTACGGCCCTGGGTTCAACAAATCACAATATCATCCCACACGCCGATTTGGAGACCTATATTAGCGCGGTTACTTCATTTATACTGCATACATTTGTGGCTCCCATGAGCCAGATGGCTTGCCCCCTCCTTTATACAGCTGCTATTAAACGCTGTCTGGCAGCACCTCTAGTGAGAGCTTAAGCTAGGTACACACTGTCCGATATTTTTTGATCTGGTCGCCAAGGGGGCTAATTGAAAGCCCCAATATCTGTGCTACACATTATGCTATTTTATATTAGTAGTTACAGATTACGGTCACACCACCTGATTTTGCATATGTCCGCCCACAAGGAGGATGACGTAGTCACGGGAAAATGTAGGAAATATGGGAAGATTATTGAGAATGCATACACACACTGCTCAATATTGGGAGATTGACAGACTTTCTGTCTTGACCGCCCAATTGAAAAAACTTTTAAGAATATATTTGTGTACATTTTTAAGTTTTATTTAGCAGAATGACAAAACACTCCAGCCAAACGCAGTCCTTAAGGCACCCCGACAGTGCAGGTTTTAGAGATATCCATGGTTGAGCAAAGGTGGTTAAATCAAATTGAGGTACTAATTAAGTCACCTGTGGTCAAGCATGGAAGTCCTTAAAACCTGGACTGTTGGGGTGCCTCGAGGACCATGTTTGTGAACCTCTGGTAAAGTGTGTTTCCTTAGCTTTAGTTTGGCTCCATTTGCACAATTGTTATCTGCTATCTTTCCACCATACATTCACAGAATGGTACATTGGACATAGCTAACCTGATATCTTCAAATTATTTGTAATTAGAGCCCAGCACCAGAAAATATCACAGTGTAGTATTCCAAGAATTTAATGTAAAAATATGGGCTTAAAAACTAACACATTAATTACACTGGGGAACAAAGATATATAAAAAATTTTCTTGCCAAGGAGTTAAGATCAGTTTGAGAGTACTCGCAGGTCCTATTATCACATTAGATCTTCGCTATAGCCAAATTGGCTCCGGTTTTCAATTTAATGAAAAATAAAATTAAATTATTTTCTCCATTTGAAGTACCTTACTAGTCTAGGCTGCTTTACTTAACAGATTAGACTTGGTTATGCTTTTATAACAACTACCCTCTTTCAACAATAAGAAGAATTTGTTTTATTTGTGATAACGTAGCTGGTAGTCACGTTTGAGACACAAAGGCACACATCCACTAGACTATCTACTCCCTGTCCAATCTCTAAACGATTTTCCCTTGAAATTTTATCTTTCAGTCTGAACGATTTGCAAACTATCTCCAAACGAACCGACAGTGATCAAGTGAAATTGACCTGCATGTTCAGTCGACATACGAGACGATCAAACGACCACCAGGAGCGCATCGTTGATCGTTAACGAGGAAACGATGCACGATTTATAAACGATTGAACGATAATGACGTCGTTATTGTTCAATCGCCTGCTAAAATCGTGTAGTGGATGCCCCCTTAACACATTCATATCTCCTCACTAACGCTGGGAGGAGGCGTGGTAGTGCACTGCTGAGCCTGCTGCAACATCCTCAGTAAAAGCATTGGACAAGTCAGGCGATTGTTTCACGTATATTTGTCGAACATTTCCATCTCTTAGTGTTGAAAAATTAAAAGCAGGAATGTTTGATGGCCCACAGATACGGTAACTGGTAAAGGATCCAAATTTTACCACATCTTTGACTGAAACAGAATCTGAAGCATGGCTGAGATATGTGTCTGTCATTCACATTTTTGTAGGCAATCACAAGGCAAACAACTATCATAAATTAGTCCACAACATGCTAAAATGTTTCGAGAAAGTAGGTGCCCACATAAGTATTAAAAGTAAATTTTTTGTACAGCCATTTAGATCCCTTCCCGTCCAATCCAGGAGATTTAAGCGAAGAATAGGGTGACCGGTTCCACCAAGATATTCAGGTAATGGAATAAAGATATTAAGGAAGGTGGGATCGTCACATGATGGCCGATTACTGTTGGAGTCTGCAGAGGGACTGCCCGCAACAAGAATACAAAAGAAAATCCTACAAGACAACATTTTTCATAGCTAACACTTATGTATGTAATTATCCTGTATCTTTTTATAACATTTTACAAATCAAATTTAATCAGAATACAAAAAATATATTTTTTTAACATTAATTTCATTTTTCATAAATATTAAAGACATATGCATACCTCAAAAACTAGAGCCAATTGAAAAATAAGCATGGCATATCAGAAGCACAAAATTAAATCAAAATCGACTCTTAAATCCCTGGCAACAGATTGACTGTTCCCCAGTGTTAGCAATGCCCATAAGATATCCCTGAGGAGTTTAACATACAATGAAATGCATTGGATGGTTCTGAAAGGACCTTTGCTGCTGTCCTGACATCACCACCTTGGAAGACTTTGGCCCTGATTCAGAGCCGGACGCTCTGACCAGAGCGCTCGCTCTGAATCAGGGCCCTCCTCCATTAAAATGGAGCGTCCTCCTGGACGCTCGTATAGCTGTGGGTCACCACCCACAGCATATATGAGCGTCCAAAAAGATGGTCGCGATGGTCTTGACCATCGCGACCATGGGACTTGCGACGGAAACCCTGCGGTAGGGTCTCCCAGCCACAAGCCCTGGAGTGATTTTGGCTCTATCAGAGCCAAAATCACTCCCACTGACATCACTAGTGATGTCAGTGGGGCCGGCTTCAGACGGTAGGCGTTCCCATGGGAACGCCACCATCTGGCAGGCACGCCCACCAAAGGGGGCGTGCTGTCAGTCACCATCGACAGCACGCCCCCTTTGGTGCGAGACCCCGAGCACGGATTCCCCGTCGCTTGCCGGGTCTCGCATTGCGCACGACGGAGCTCCCTCCGTCGTGCGCATGCGCAGTGGGGAACATCGACCCACTTGCGAGCGTACTGCCGCTTGCGAGTGGGTCTGAATGACCCCCTTTGTTGCTCCCAGTTGTTTGAGTGCAGTCGGGAAGATTACTTTATAAACTTGCACATTTTTAATCTTCTATTTGTACATAGATCTCATTCAGAGTCGGTCGTTGCGGCCGCACGGTCGTAGGGGAAAGGGGCCGGATATGCAAATTAAGCGATCACAAGTTGCGGTCCTAAGATGAGATCGTTAGCTGAACGACCGAGGGTAAGAAGCGGCCGTAAGACTAAATAACGCCCCCTTCTCGTTCACCACACACGTCATCTCCTGGGATATAAGGATTAATCGCGAGCATCGGGAACTAGTCGTAGAGCTTAAGGTTGACCATACCCTCTCTTAAGCACTACGATCAGGTCAGTGTACAAACCACCCATGTCACGTGTGCCATGACACTACTTTGTTAATTATGCACTCCCATTAAACGCTGTTTGCATAATTAGGCACTCCTGCGTTCGTATCTCCACTCCCCCATTTTCAAGCACCTTCCCCCTGTTACCACCCACAAACGCCTCATTCTGTCACTCAACCTACCGACCTGGCTGTGTTCAAGGAGAGAGAAATTTCTGATCGTAGCAGCTAGTTTGCGCACGCGCATTGCAAACTTTACGCATGCGCAGTTTAGCGAACATCGGTGGCGTACGACCGTGCGGCCGCAATGACTGACTCTGAATGAGGTCCATAGTGTAGTATTCCAAAAAAAAGACTATGAAAGTATTTTTTTTTTTTTTTTTTTTTAAATGGATTCTAATTCCAGATTAAGTTGGAAGTGTAAGACATACCTTACCCAGTGTTATCTTCTAGGTGTTTATGAAATTTTTTTTTTTGGAATACTACACTATGAAAATATTGTTTGTTTTGTTTTTTTGAAGCTGGATTCTAAATTCCAGATTGAGGCCCGTATTCAATTTGAGGCGAAAACTCCGGATCCGCGATACTTTTTCATTTAACTTTCGCCTGCTTTGCTTTTACCCCGTATTCAATTTGAAAGACTTTCCGCCTAGGCGGAAAAAGTTTCGCCTATGAATAGCAGGCGGAAAAAAGTGCAGAATTAGGGTTTTGGGGTGCAACGTTGCGGGAACCCCCCTGCAGCCTTCAGACTGTCCCTCAAACTTAAGTGTTTTTTAAAAATGTTTTACACAGTTTAAGGACACCCCAAAAAATGACTTTGTACCCCAACTTTTTTTTTGCCCCCTTTTTCAAAGTTAAAAACTAGCGAACTTGACTCTAGGGGGGGTCCCCAAGTGTTTTTTTTGATTGCAGGTGCTTGCGGAAGGTGGATTTTTCACGATTTTTTCAACTTCACTTTAGCAACTTTTAAATATGCTGACCCCCATTTTCAAGTACCCCAAATTTGCTGGGATAAGTTATTTGCTACTGAAGGAGGTGTGGGTGATTCCACTCCAAAACGCATTTGGCTACTTTCCCCCAACTAATTCTCCTCCCAGGATCTTCATTTGGCTCTATACCGGACCGGCCATTTCACCTGTTCCAGCTATATCTCCATCTTGGAACCACGCCGATTTATTATAACTGGATCTCTATCAGGACGTGAGGCTCCACTGGAGGCTGGTAAATACACATACAGCTGGACATTAATCCGGATTGAGCATTTGATGTGCATATTTGTACCAACTCATTCTCATTTACACTTGATATATACGTGACTATTGAGGATCTGGGATTGGTATGAAATACCGCCGGCCGCCCATCAGCGGAAGCCCGACAGCGCTGGAAATCCCGATCGTGGAGAGGTGAGTATTTACTAACCTAACCCTCCTTAGGGGTGCCTAACCCTAATCCCCCCTCTAAGTGCCTAACCCTAACCACCCCCTTCCCCGCTGCCTAAACCTAAGTCCCCCCCGGGGGTGCCTAACCCTCCCTCTAGCCTAACCCTAACCCTCCCGGGGGGGGGTGCCTAACCCTAAGTCCCCCCCGGGAGCCCTAAACCTAACCCTCCCACCCTGCGGCTGTCCGCTCGCGGCGCCCGACATCACTACGATCGTGATGCCGGGCGCCGGTCTCCCGGCGTCGGGGAAATGCGGGCGTCTACATCTAGACGCCCGGCATTTCACCCTTGCCGTTATAAGACAGTCGGGAAGCCGGCATATAGGCAGTCGGCTTCCCGATTGCCTCCCGTGGATCTATTTAGTGACTATATGGAATTATCAGACACCTGTCATGTGCAGTGTCCATCATGAGACTGATTTTTTATTAATTTTATATTTTTTTGTATTTATAAATTTTTACACTTTTTATGTGTCTTTACTGATGCAATTAAATCTCTTTATTCAATTAAACCAAGCCGTATATATATATATATATATATATATATATATATATATATATTTGTACTCCAGTACATTTCTGTGGTTATAATATATTGTTTATTGACATGCCATATATACATTTGGTCCATTAGACCTATTATTCTGATTATTTAGCGCAGTTATACCATTTTAATTTTTTACCTAGTACATTGCATTGACTTTCCGCGTAAGCGGAAAGTCTTTCAAATTGAATACGGGGTGAAAGCAAAACAGGCAAAAATGACGTCATCGGCGAAAAAGTATCGCGGATACGGACTTTTCGCCTCAAATTGAATACGGGCCTAAGTTGGAAGTGTAAGACATACCTTACCCAGTGTTATCTTCTAAGAGTTTATTAAATATTTCATATAAGCCATTTTTTTTAAATTATTAAAATACACAATTGTAGTAAAAAGGAGTTTAGATACTACACTATAAGCACCTTCCTGTTCTTTTATTGTAGGTCAGTGGAGAGGGAACTGGGGTAAATTACCCCCACATGGGTTAAAAATTTAATTCCTGGGGGTAATGGACGGACAGCTGGGCATGCATATGAATCATTCATATGCATGCCCGGCTGTGCTGCAGGGAGGCTCTAAGCCGGATGCCCGCTGAGATGTTATTACCAGCGGGCACCCGTCTCCTTCCCTGCAGCGCCACGTTAGCCGGAGGCTGGAGTTCTCTTCTCAACTCCAGCTTCTGCCTCTCTCCATGTGCACTATGGGAGAGACGTCATGCCCCTAGTTCTGAGGAGCAGCCGGGCGGACAGGACGGCGGCGGATGCAGGAGCGGGGATTAAGGTGTTTTTTTTGTAAAAGCGCACTACAGGGGCATTATATGGGGCACTACTACAGGAGCATTATATGGGGGCACTACTACAGGGGCACTACTATATGATTTCCTTCCTTTCAGATCAAGGGGGTAACGTTGGCATATCTAAATATATTTTGGGGTAAAAGGTTAAAAAAGTTCCCTGACCCGTTGTAGGTTTATTCTTTCGATCTGGTTCAGTGAGTGTCCTACAGGGGTGTCAGGCTTTTGTATTTTTGTGTTCCCGGGGATGACTCTCAGACTGGTTCAATAGTGGTGCTAGCATGCAGGAAACTGGGCAGGCGTATGTAGCTCCTACACACGAGGCGAGTCTGGTAACTGAATTTTGGAATCTGAGTTGATTACAGTACTGGATTACAAACTGTATATTCAGATACCGGGCTGGGACCATACTTGCCGACTTAAGCAGGTGGGCAGTGTTGGGAGCGGGGCTGGATGGTTTGTGTCATTAAGCCCTGGTGGTAATTTGCCGCAAACGGCACATTTTTATAGGGAAAGAGGGCCAAATTACATCATTCTCATAGAATCGCATCATTAGCGCCCACCCCTTACCTCCGGACCCACCGATCAACGGGAATATCCCCCCCCCCCCATTCTGCCCACTTCACTAGGGAAGCGGGCAGAATGTAGGTGAAGTGCCTACACTTCTAGGGGGATTACCCAAAAAATATGGAGCCTCCCGCAGGTCTCGGGAGGGTAGGCAAGTATAAGCTGGGACTGGTGCTGCAGGAGTTAACCGAACTGGTATTGCAGACGTTAACAAGAGCAGGAACAGATTCCTCAGAGAGTGCCTTGGACGCAGGGAATGTCCAATGTTGTCCTGGCAGCTTGCTAGCAACAGGAAGGGCTTTTATACCTGCAACTACACTGGGATTGGAGGGCTGAATCAGCTGACTGGGTCCTGCTGCACCATTGGGAGTCCGGAGGACAGCTGACCCAATCCAAGATGGTGGCGCCCATCAGAAGGAGACGCAGGAGTTCTGGCACCTGAGCTGGAGGAAGAACTACCAGCTGACAGGTAAGTGAGCTAGCTGCTGGGTCCAGACCAGAGGAAGTTGCTACCATCACATTATTGCATTGATTCATTGCAATGAGGTGGGTGTGTGTATATACTTTATACATACATACACACACACAAATGTGTCCTCATACATTGTTGCTGCAGTCGCACCAAACATCCCCTCTCAGAGTGCCAAGTTCTGTGAGACTCTGCTTGCACCGATTAGTTTGGTATGCAACACTTGTATATCTGTGTGCGACAGTCTGCAAAGGAAGCACAATAGACTTGGTGTGGGAAAAAAGCCACAGTCACTGCATCGTAGCACTTCATCTATAGTAAGTAGTTTTGTCACTTCTAGTTTTAAAAGTGCTGCATATCAAATTAATCAGTGCAGGCTCCTGGTGCTTCATAGATAGTCACATCACATTGCGACTACCACATTTTGGAACGAAAAAGATGCTCGGTGCAAGCATTATAAAGGATTTTGTGGTGTTTCAGTCAGGAGCGTTTGGGTGGCATACTAATGGCATGTAAGTGCTCTGGTCCTCAGGTCATTTCAGTTTCAATTTACAGATCAGTCACCAAGTCCTGAAGCATTAAAATATCACCTTTAGAGACCAGTATTCGAGTGCTTTTATTATTTATATCTGTCTAAGAGGTCTCTGGCACCTGTTGAGTTAAATTTTGGAAAAACATCCACTTTTTAAGCTTTGTTCGCAATTTCTGCATGACTGAGAACTATGGAGGTAAATTACTTGCCTAATGCCCCACTCTAACAAGATTTTATTACCTGGAGCTACTAAATCAGATTTATTACCTTAAGGAGGGCAGCACCTCTTTTTTTTCTGGATTAAAAATGCATGAAATAAAACGACACATTCTGAAAACTTCTACATAGAAAAAAATCTGCTGTACCATTGAGCAATAAAAGAAGAAGTTTGTCATCCCTGTGGATCAGTTTCCTCTTTCCATAGAATACTGTAGTGCCACGCCTGCACACGTGTAAGTGCTCATATTAATGTGTATTTTCCATAAACTCAGGTGTATAAAAGTCTGAAAAAAAAAAAATCAGTTCAAATTTGCTTCTAAAAACATGTGCATTAATATGTAAAAAGTTATATAAAATTATTAGGTTTTCTTCTCTGCAAAAAATATTAAAATTTAAATTAAATTATTTTTTAAATTGCCCCCTTACCTTTGTCAGTTTAATACACAGTCTTGTTTATACTATTGTGTCTGTTCCCAACTCCATAGAGCAGAAGAGTATGTTGGCACTACAGAATAATGGTTAATAAAATAAGAAACAAACAAACCACTAATTCAGTAAATACGGTTGAAATAAATGACCCGTCACCTGGAATATTAGGAGCAAATTTAAAAGTTATGTGAGTGCACGGCAAAACTGCTTAATAATTAATAGTATGAAGATTAGAAAACTGAACACAAAATAAAACAGCATTCCAAAAATAAAATTCCACAAATATTCCAGAGTAAAGTTATTTATTAAATCATGCACATCACAATTGTTAGTGCAAATAGTTTAATCTGTGCTCCAGAGATTCTATGGAACCTTTATATCTTTACAAAATAGATTTAAAACAATTATTTACTTAAAAAAATGTAATTCTGAAGTTTAGCAGTTCAGAACAATATATGCAGTAACCTATATACAAGAGGTACCAAGTACCACTGGCATATGAGTGTTGTGGTCAGGGTGGCTTGCAGTGGTGGACAGTCAATGAGAAGGCGTTATGTGTGCGCTAAACAAACTCTCACAACGAGGAACGTAAGCTACATAACTTCCTGGACGTCACCAGACGTATTACCCTATATATTCCTATATAAATCCTATACATGTGCCTGTGTCTCCACCTGTAATACAGTACACGTTTGATCTGAAGGCAACATTCTATCGGATGTCACATTTGCAGTCATGGTTCTGGAGACACGAAAGCGTTCAAGACCCATAATAGATCTAGCAAACATGAACATATAAAAGCTTATTTAATACCACAAAGCAGATGGAATCATGGTCTGTAACCCCTAGCAAATAGATACTGGCTTTCTATAATTTAAACTTACACTAAACTCATTAACGCCAAGTAGTTGCTATGTGTTACAGCGCACACGTGCTACTTGCACAAGTGTGATGGAAAGGACTGTGCGTGCAATGGTGTTAATGAGGCACCATCAGCCAACAGTGGAAACCACCAATGAATGCAATTAAATATACTATCATTTCCAGACAGCCAAAAATAATTTCATCTAGTCTGTATTTTTCTTCAAAAAATATCCACCAAAGCAGCTCTCATACAATGTGAAACCCACTTGCCAGGGCATGGTAGACCAAATGGATTAAAATGAAGGCCATAAATCCTTTCATTTTTATATTATCCTGGGACTATGTACACAATGCACTCTGGCATTTATAAGACAAGATGTAGTGATGTGATATAAAAATACACAGGAAAATGTCAGGGGTTCGGGTCTCTATAAAAGGTTTGAAAATAGAAATGGAAACAGTTTGGATTGCAGTAATTTCTGCAATTATCTGTGGAACACGACATCATCTGGCCATATCACCAGGGGATCTGTGGAACATGACATCATCTGGCCATATCACCAGGGGATCTGTGGAACACCACATCACCTGGTCATATCACTAGGAGGCCTGTGGAACACGACATCACCTGGTCATATCACTAGGGCATACAATAGTAAACTAGTTACTTGAATTTGATTTCAACCACAGTTATCAGTTACTGATTGTGAACCAGAGACACATTGGTAGGTTTTCCATCAAGGGAGAAATACACACATTAGACCCACATTTTAAGAAAGCATTTGATATTGTTCGTTGTTTAAAAATGTGTACGTTTTCCATGTAGATGGTATGTGCAGATGTGACAGTCAGATTCGCTCCTGATTAATCCAGTCCCAGTGTACATTAATTGATTAAATATACATCTGGCTTCCAAACACACAGAAATAATCTACAAGAAACAAACAGCTGTGGGTGAACTGCTTGTATAGTGGTTCTAAACGCCTGACAAACAGGACAGTGCACAGTGTTCAAACTGCAGTCACAGGGAAGTAGTGAAAATAGTGTAATGTATCCCCCCTGCCCCCTAACCCAACCCATCACTAAAACACCACTATGAACTTAAATTATTTGCAGCAAATCTCAGATGTGCAATGCAGTGAGTAAGGAAACAAGTGGGACAGAGAGCTGCGGGCACTGCACC
The DNA here is from genome assembly GCA_031769625.1 of Taudactylus pleione. Classification (NCBI taxonomy): domain Eukaryota; kingdom Metazoa; phylum Chordata; class Amphibia; order Anura; family Myobatrachidae; genus Taudactylus; species Taudactylus pleione. The sequence continues at coordinate 3,525,820 of JAUIMM010000127.1, read as the reverse complement.
AAGGAGGAAGAGTGGGCCACAAAGCTTATAATAAGCACAATACTTCCACTGGATAGTACCCAAACAGCAAAGCTACGGAAATACTAACTGTAACTGATGTAGGACCCATAATACAGTAATTCCATTTTTAACTCCAGATAAAAATAATAGAAAGGGGGCATTAAATTCATTCTATGCCAACTACTATAATTTAGGGAATCAACTTGAAACAAACTCCTGCCCTAAATCAGTGCTTGAAGACTCGTAGTCCACATTTTTCTATGGTTACAGACTTTGCTAAAAAGTTAGATATTTACAATAGATCTGCCTAATGTATTAAGACCCCGAAGTCATTCCACTAAAGTGTTGAAGAAAATAAGAATGCAATCAGCAAAATAACATTTTTGAAAATAGTCTTTGCGTGGAGAAACCCATGTTTTACTCATTATCCTAACAAAGATAAATGCAAAAGTGACCATCAAGTTTATTTACCACGGTTAGTTGCTTACCTTTTGTTACCTATAGTGAGACTTGTAAGATTCATTTTGGATATCCATGTAATTAAATAGGAATGATTTGGAGATCATTGCTTTTGTAACCCCTCTGTGGAATTAAACATTGTCTACTGTCTGCTGAAGAATCCAGCCAACCTTTTGGTAGTGAGTTTGAAAAGATACTAGTCTGGGCTGTTACATTCCCCCTTTACCCAACTTGCTCACTACCACCAGCTTTTAATAGGAAGAAGATTAAACTGTCCATTTCAGGTTTCATTTTTAAAACATTTCATTAGTTTTCCAAACCGCTATCGGGAAGACCAAGTTTAAATGCTATCTTATGCATATATCTTAAACAGTTGTTTGCGGACACTCCATGGTGTTGGTTGAGAGAGAGTTAAAATAAAAAGACTTATCCGTATTTGAAAGGGATTATATCAATGCACACTTTTTTCTTTTCAAACCACGAAAGCCTCTTGTCCCTTTAGATTCCATAACACATTTAGGAAAAAGACCACGTCTATCGATAATCTATTTTTACACAGGGATAATTGATGCACATTTTGTAATTCACTATGCAAGCATATAACATGTTACAGCCCCAGGACTTACAAATCATTATCAACTAGGGCTAGAACATAACATGTATGTGGCAATCCCCTTCAAAATCAACCAGCATGTACATTGTTTCCCATTCAATCAGACAGGAAACCCTTTCAATTGGTGTAGTCATTAAACCAGAGATCTCAATCTTTGCTTATAAAAATGCTCACTTGTGCATCTAACTTAGTATGTTGCCGTTTACGCCCTTATTAATACCGATCGCAGAAGTGACTGCAATGAGAACACTGTATACCAGCAAAATCTGCACGTAGTAGTAATATTCTGTAAGTAAATAAATTATTTCACACACATCTTAAAATCTTTGCTGAAGTTCGTGGGGTAGAACAGACTGTTCCTAATAAATATACATTTAACAGTCTGTCTCCATTCAAATATTTTGTGAACTCTTCCATTAAGAAGCTACGCATCCTTCCAGCATTGACAACAGGCAGGCTCACTTAATTGCATGAGATTTCTTCAGCTAAACACTTCAGATATGCAACACAAGATGCATCACTTTCAGACAAATTAAAACGCATTGTTCCATCATTGTGTGACAAGCTCTACTATATAGAACTGGGACATGACAATAGAATACGGAGACGCACTGATTTTTTAGCGTGAGTTCTTAGGAAAGCGCCACAACTGAGAACGGTTCTAACATCAGAATGCCAAGCGATTGGCATAGAGAGGAGCTTCCTCTTTAAAAGGAGCGTGTGCCGGACACCTCTGTGACAAGTGGGGACAGCAGTTGGATTAAATCAGCCTCTCACTGCTATACTTGGATGTATGTGTTTCTTATGGCAAAAAGTTTAGGAGTCTCTTTTTTTTTACAATAAAATTCTAGAATAAAACGGCCACAAACCCAAAGCATCACAAATAAATTTGGTACCAAGGGGCCTGCTTGAGGCCATAACAGTATTTCCAATACCACCAAACTAGACTTGAAAATTACATGAACAGTTGCAAGCAAGGTTCTTTCCTATGGTAGAATAAAGTCATGTGTTTATTCCCCTTCTGGACAAATACATATATTACAGTTTAAAGCAATCGCCCTACTGCTGTTCTCTTTCAGAGATCTGTGGGTTTTTAAGAGGTAAAAAGGAAGAGTAAGGATCAGATTTTTCTTCTCCAAACATGAGCGGCATCAGCTTCAATGGAGAACAGTACATGGCTTGAAGTCTTACGGTGTGCCTCTGCTGAGGCCGGGGTACAGCATTACTGCAGTCACGGCAACCAATGCCGCCATCACGGTCATCCAAGGCCACTGTCTCTGTGGAGGAAGACACACACAAGGTGGTTTTATTAGAGCCCAGTACTAGAAGATTCATGGCTATGCCACAGGTGGGAATAATTAATGCTAACAAAAAGGGCATTATAAGCATTCAGAACTGGACAATATAGACATACCGCTGCCAGGCAGATTGCAAGGGAGCTTTTCCAGAATCTAATCCCAAAAAATAGTCAGGTCATTGCTATGGGGGAGATACGTGCTCTGAGTAGCTGTAAAATACTTCTACAATCAAGTCTCAAAATGCTAATGGAACTTTAATACACTCTACTTATTATATATTATGTTAATAGGGGTAAGGATTAAATTTAATAGCAAGATAGAGGCTTTAGCATAGTGGAAAACTGAAGGGAATGGGGTCTATAATTCTAACTAATATACATGTGGTGCCGTATGAAATGTACATAATGTGAGGCTAATATGCTACATCCAAATCTTTAAATGTGGGTTTAGACTGAGCCCTTCTGTATTTCTTTTTTTCTCCAAGTTTCCCCTAGTCTTACAACGGGAACTAAAGTTACATCATACCTGCACAGAAGGAACTCTTAACATTTAATATCCATATATGTAAAAAATAATATATAACTATGTACAACATACACAGGTTTGGGTCAACTAACAATTATAAATTACCCAGCTACTGTACAAGCAGCTGTGTTAGTGCATCCTGATTATGAATGAGGTCAGGCATAAAACAGTATTATTGTGTGTATACAGACCTCCTCCTTTGCATATATTTATCACCAAACATTTATTGTAACATCTCCAGAAATCCAGACACATGTCTTTAATGTTGAAACGCACCAACTGCAAGCAAAGTTTATAAAGATGAAGCGTTGAGAAGGGCAGCTGGCTCATTAGAAAAGAAAGCATCCTTGTATATTCTTGCAATTAAAACAGGATATTTCTGGATTGCCTAGAAGACTATGCAGTCCCCAAATATGTCCTTACAAGGTCAGAGCACTGACTCCTGGTGTCACTACAGGTGGCACAAAAATGATGCAGTCAATGCTCTGCAAGATTTCAGAAATTGGGTCCATTGGTCATCTCCGGAAGAGCACTTGCACCCTTCTGAACGCTCCTCTTCCTTATGTGCTGGGTACTTGCAGGCACTTAGACAAAGATAAACAGTTATTGGAAGGAAAGTCAGTGTTTAGCACACACAGGAAGTGACAGACAGATGTTAAATGATTAGTAGGTCCTGGTTACTCTTGCTGTGGACAGCATGTCCTGTTATCTGACCATGCACTAGTGTTACAAGGATGGGGACATGTAGGTGGATAGTGAAGGACAGACAAGAGCAGCGTGTACCTTTCTCTACCACAATAGGCCGTAACACCAATACAGGAAAGCCACGAGTACGCCGAAGAATACGGCTGGGACGGGAAGTAACGCGGAAGGCTGAAGAAGGGAAGGGATATTAGAAATCACTCAGATGATTAAAATTAAAATAAAGCTAGAGAATGTGATTTTGTTGGTAATTGGACAACTGAGCAATGAACTGCCACCTGCAATTCACAAATAGAATTTCAGAACATTTAACACAATATATTTAATATGTAACAATTTGTGTGAAACTTATGTTTCTAGCTTACGTTAAAAATACTGTTCTCTTAGTCCATTAGGGGACAACTGAATGATTCGGTATAGAGGTGCTGGATTGAGTTAAGAACTTTAATAAAACAAATTGACTGAAGTCCGAGCTGCTTCCCTCTATATCCCTGTCCTTCCTTATTTCACAAATAAAACCTTAGCAGGTAGGTAATAACATTGAGTGGGAGGAGATGACAAATCAACATTCCTGAATAGTCAAGTAAGAAACAGATCAAAGCATGAAGGAAGGGTGTCAGGTGTTTCCCAATGGACGAGAAAAGTATTTAACCCAAGTACACAATTCCTGTTTGGGGACAGTGGAATGAATAGAACATACCCCTAAGGATGGGAGTGCTCTTGGGGGGAAAAAACAAAACAAAACACAGGCTGAATAACTTTTGTAATGAAAAAAAAGTTAACTTCTGAAACTTGGTAAACATATATCCAGGTAGCCACTCTACACAGCTGGCCCACCAAAAGCCCACGTTGTGCTGCTCAGGAGGCACTCTTCAAATAGTGGAATGAGCCATCACATTCTCCAGAACAGGAATATCAGCTCTAATGTCATTTTGCCGAATTACAGGTGCAATCCACCTGGCAGCAGATTGTTTGGTTGGCAGCCAACAATTTTTTGTGGGTACTTTATAATACAATGAGATTATTGTATTGACAACAAAACGGTAGGACTACATGGAGGTTGGGACATGTAAGACTCTCGGCATAACAGTCTGTATTTTGGGAATTGAAGCCAACCTTTTCTGAAAAATACCAACAGTGTCAAGACCTGAACCATTAACCAGTTAAGACTCAATCTCGCATCAAAACTCTGTGGTAAAAAAGAGCAGGAGCCTGGAGAGACTAAATGAACAACTGGGAAGCCATTTTATTTTTGTACCAGTGACAAATGCCAAGCTGGGCCGCTTGCCATATTTAAGGACTTTATAGGCCAATCTGGTATGAGAAGAATGGTTTGCACTTATTCTCGTTTAATTTTTATTGGAACTCTTGATAAATTTGGTGAGGAAATAGATAAACCATATGCACGGACATGGTATCTAACAGTCATGCTTGTAAGTCCCTTCTTACTTTGAATATCAACCTGGACACTATTGGATAGGCATCTGCGTACGATCAGTTAAAATATTTCCAGATAAAACGATCACTTTACTGGATGGAGTGGAATTCGGCTTAAAAAAGATCCACATCCCAGACTTCTACTCCTGGAATAAACACTGACAATTGCTGGTACCTATAATTCTACACTCCAGAATTTGATAAATTACCCATGCCAAAACTTATTTATGCGGCCAGAGGAGTGGGTTATGGTAAAGAAGCACCCTGGAGTTTAGTATGTATCCTGGATCCACAATTTTTCTTACCCAAGGATTTGAGGTTGAAGAGAACCACAGGCCTCTGAAGATAAGACGACAGAACCCTAGAACAGGTGAAACTGCGTGGGCAAAATACCCATCATGCAGACTGTATCTGTTGTCTTAGTGGCCTGACTTTTTGCAGACCAAAACATGGAAAGGTCTGATTCTTGGAATACTGGCATGCAGATAGGAACTTCTACCACCTGTTGTCTCTGATCATGCTATCCTTTCCTATTCATGACCGAACAAGTCATCGACTAAAAAATGAACTTTGTGACCTCTTGGACTTGGTGTGTCCACTTGCCACACTTTAAGCTAGAAGGCAGGCATGGTTACAACAGAAGCAGAATTACAAGCTAAAATTAAGATTGCATCTAACAAAATATTCAGAGGCCTCCTGAGTTGTTCTTGCCAGCATAGGTGTCAGTGATGCAGCGGCAGTCACCTAAATACCATTAAAACACATTTCTTGTCTAAAAAATTAACAAACAGCTCTCATTAAATCCTCTAATCCCTGCCTTTTAATGGAATTAACCTCAATTAAGGTGGATTCATCAAAATCAGAATAATGTACTTATCCCATCATCCTGAGAGAATCCGAATCTGCAGTTTTGGACCAGGGCACAACTGGCCTGGTCACACACGATTTCAAAAAAACTTTTTGAAGTAAGAGGAAGCTCTTGCAAGACTCTGTACTGAATTAGGCAAAGATTAGGCCCATTGTGGTTTCTGCATTTGACCCGCATGGTATGGTTGAGTGTGAGCTCCTGTTGGACCAGAAACCCAGGACGGACAAGCAGACAAAATAACTGAGGAACTACTTTTATGATATAAGAATGAAGACTGCATAACTAATTGGGCAATATCTTGTCTTATTCATTTTTTTTGCGGAGACAATTTCAAACAGGTCAGCAGTAACAGCCGCAAGTGACTGAGGCAAATGGGTATCAGTATCACGGGACTGGCAGAGGGTCAGACCCATATAGTCAAGTCGGTAATTTTGAATTACACTTTGAACTAAAAAAAAAAATCACAGAATCCAACTCCCACCGGAAGATGCTCTGGTACAGACACAATGAAAAAAAGGGGTAAATAATGAATTTGTTGAATCTGTCAAAAAGTAAAGGAAATACAATATATTTATGTATGTATTACAATGTAATCAATGGATTACAATGTAATGAAATAGTTTTCCCGCCTTTTTTGCTTTAAGAGGGAGATTCAGTCAGACATGTAGAAAGCAGGGCAGATGATTTAGTATAGAGGCCTACCCTAGTAGTGAAGGAACTAGCACTGCTCCAGGGGCGCATATAAAATAGGACGGTCTTCCCAGCTGTGTGGATATAGAGGAAGAGTCCAGACTTTAAGTAATTTTTTTTTACTTAAAGTACCAGAGTTTCACCCAGCACCTCTATGACCTATTGTTCTAGTATCCCCCTAATGGATGTAGGAGTAACATAAAATATTCAATAAGGAGCAATGTTCTATTTCCATATTCCTTGGTTGTCCGGAAACACCCGAATCCCAACAGTTGTTCCACTTCTAAACTGCAGAGTTCAGGACACTGGCTCTAGTAACACACAACCCAGCAACTGTATTGTATGGAATCAACCAAAACAGGTTTCCACTATGCTAAATTTTTTTTAAACCCATCCCATGATTTCTAGGTGTTGGGACCCTCCTGAACTTAGCAGTTAGCGGACACACTCTGCTGGCCAGCATCTGTAATGGTCCCTGAGTGGAGTAAGGAGGAATGTGATGCATGATTAGAAAGGCCAACCAAATCCAAAATTGAAAGAGCACTGTAGAGATCCAATAGGGGGCCGGCTATTATTTCTATCTGTCCACTGAAGCTCAGAAATCATTATAGGAGGCTGCTATCAGATGTCCCTTCTTGAACTATCTTGAAAACAGATTTTTTTTTTTACTTTGAATGTACTTGGGGTAGAGACTGCTCACACGAACATAGATCATCACAGATCGTGGTGTGACAGTACATAAGTGATTTTTTTTTAACTGGTGCTCCTTAAACAATTGAATTTGGACTATACTGTTTAAATTAAGGCTCCTTGTGGTTATTAGCCTATCGTACAAAAGCTAAACAGAACTATAGTAAAAACTTTACATTTACCCCAAAAACCGCTCCCACATCCAAGCAGGACTAAAGGTCCTGTAACACACCAGTGTGACATTTCACTGTTATAGAACTTATTACTTTGACATCCGAAAAACGTCTCTTTATATTGTGTTAGATGTTTGTGGTTGAAAGACTTATGAATTCAAAGAATACTGGATAGCGAGATCTCAAGTGATTCACTGTAATCTTTTCATCTTTGGTACCAACCAGACAACACAAAAGTTGTCTCAGCTCATTTAATACCAGATCCCTACAAAGCCAGGTACCCCTGGCCTATTGGTAATGGGTGCAGGATCTGCGGTGCACCCACTGAATGTACTTACCTTGCCGCCACATTTTCCAGGTGCTTTCTTCAGAAACATGACAATATATTTTTTGAAGAAATCACTGGTATATATACACAGTGTCTTCTATACGAGTGTTTCCCAACTCAGTCCTCAAGGACCTTTAACAGTGTATGTTTTCCAGATATCCTAGTTGGCGCACAGATCGATTCATTACTAGCTGGCACATTTCAACAGATCCACAGGTGGAGCTAATTATTTCAATTGCGATAGTGAGGAGATCTGTAAAACGTGCACTGTTAGGGGTCCCTGAGGACTGGAGTTGGGACACACTGTTCTATACCACAACCAGATATTGTATTAAATAACCTTTATATGTAGCCAAGGCTCAGCTATCAGCGTTGCTAGCGTCTGAGCCTGGTTTGGACACTGCCCATTCTGCGAAGATACAAAAATTACGCCGTCCACAGGGGAAGTTAGAATAGGTGAGATATTACCTATCTTCCACATTTGCTGGGATGCTATTACGTGAAACAGCATTGCTGAGGGTTCTGTATTGTGAAAGCCTCATTCTAGACTTGTTTAGGTGCTGTAGCTGTGCATTGTGAGGGTTTATGTTAGAGTGTATTCGGTACAGTGACCTCTATAACCAGACCACTGGTACATGTGACTACCCATGCATTGCACACCAAGGCCAGATCATTTTACATAACGTGCACATCACAGGGCACACAGACTTTTACAACCTATACGTCAAAGTACGGTAACCTCATTCTCTTGCTGTAAAGCCAACAACAAAATTCACTGTTGTACCACGCTAAAACATAGCTGCCACTGTGCCTTATGGAATCAATGCTAGTAATATGTTTTTCTTGCAGTGTGTTTTTTTAATGCAAATGGAAACTGCCCTATTGATGAGTCAAACTGCTAATGAAAGAACAATTGTGACTAACACATCGGAATAAAATGAGGGATGAAAATTATTCAATTTAAATACATTTTCCCTAAACAAAAATGGAGATAAACTTTGGTACAAGTGGTTATTCAGAGGTTGTAAAAATAGCAATGTCCTGTGGGACCCTAACCATTGCAACAATCCTGAAAAGAGAAATTCATAATATAACAAGATTGTATATTTGTATTCATGTTAAATCCATTTATCATAGTCCATTGAGGGAAACTGGAACAATGGGGTAAAAGTTGACTGAAGTCCGAACTGCTCGCCCTCTATATTCCCGCAGGTGGGAAGACATTTGAGATCACAAATTGACATATCATTCCTATTTGAGAATGTTGAACTGGTAACAGACCAGAGGGCAAGGAGAGGGCATCCAGTGTCCCCTAGAAGACTACATGAACCAAATTCCACTTTATCCATAGATTCATTTTGGGACATTGGAATGTATGTGACACAACAAAAACATCCCCTAAGCATGGGAACACTCAAAAAAAAACAAAAAACCACTTTTTGTCTATCGTTTGATGCAAAATCATTAAAAAAACTTCTAAAACTTGGTAAACATATGACTACTGCCCAGGTAGCAGGTCCTGCGCGCAGCTGCTCCCCTGGAACCCCACGTCTCACTGCCCAGGAGGCACTCACTGACCTAGTAGAAAATGAGTCGTTACATTCTCATAACAGGAACACCTGTTCCAATGTCAGATAGCCGAATACAGATTTAATCCATCTGGCAACATATTGATTGTTTGCTGAACAACGTCTTCTCTCAGCAAATTATAATAAAATTAGAATTTTGTAATGCCGTCAAGAAAACTTCAGACTTGAATTGTCCCCAGGGCTTCAAAAGAAGCATGCCATTAAAGCCAACCGATGTAAATTGTGAAGTCTAAATAGTCCTTGTGGCAGACAATTCTCCAGGAGTGACAAGTAACATTGGTATCGGAGGAAACTGATAAATCAGACTGAATTTCCACAGAATGGACATGACAGTATCGGACATGCTTGTGGGTCTTTTCCCCATGCACACTACTAAATTTCTCTGAAGATCAACCGGGATGCTATAATGTCGACGTCTGGTTGACTCTACCTGCATACTAGGAGATTAAATATTTCCTGGATAAAGTATTACTACTACTTGAAAGCTAACAAAAAAAACCCACTTCTCATAACTCCACCCACCCTGGCATAAACACTGCGGAAATTGCTAGTGCCTAAATGTCCACCCAAACACCTGAATTTCCCGACTTCTTGTTTCCTCCCTGATTAATTATTTTTGATGAAACAGTAGCATCGTCGCACTATGTTCTCTTTGGACTGACCTTCAATATATGTGGAGCATTGTAAACTGAAGGACATGTATTGGCAAGTACGACTCCTGTCTTGACCAACGTCCCCGACCATGACGATGATGAATTTCCCAGTACCATAGCATGAAGGAACCACCTCTGCTGAGGCTGCCCTACTTTAACTGATAGCAAGAAACCAATAGTGATAGCTGACATAATTTTTTTGACAGATTGGGATGACAATTGTAACATTTTGTTAGTAACTTATTCTGGAAGTGACTTGAGAGAAGCCAGGCAAACTGGACAACTACTGATTGAGAACCAGTCTCTGACCTGTCGAGGATTCTCAATCCCTGGATTATTTCCATTGGCAAAAACACTGTTTAGAATAGGTCCTCGGAAAGTCATCATATTAGCAAAAATCAGATTGGATCTTTGATAATGGATTCATGAGACTAATACCGGAATGGCTTTACTGGTCTGGATAATGTAAACGTGCATAGGAGTCCGCTTTAGTTAAAAGAATGAAAGCACTAATAAATAAAAACAGATCTTGCGGGCTGAGGGGATATAGAGGAGACGAACTAGGACTTTATTTTCTTAACGTTTCAGAGCTTCATCCAGCACCCCAATTGCATTCATCATTCTAAAGTCCCAAAATGGATATATGAGTAATATCACTACTGGAACAAATGCCAAGTTGCCTGCGGGATCACAAGAACTACAGCACGACAGACAGCAAATGCTATACCACATTGCAAGCAACCTCCTAAATAAAAGCAGTCATATGTGCACAAGCTCAGGCGCATGGTGACAAGACACGGTGCATGTCTTACTGGCGGTGGTGAACACTTACATTATTACCCTTCTCTTGCAGCAGCTTTAGCTTGTCTCTACATTGCTGGAGCTCTTCAACAATCGTTTGCTTTTCTTGTTCCGTTTTGTCAAACGTCACTTTTAGCTCAGATAACTTAATTTGAGTGTTTTCAAACTACAAAGATAAAAATAACAAAAACAGTACAAAATTGAAACACCCAATAAATCTCTATCACAGGATGGATGCTATTCCTTTTCAATGGGAGTTAGCCTTTAAATAAATTTTTCTTACCTCCTCAATACTCTTTAAAATTAATAATAATCATAGAATTAACTGCGTCTGATCTTGAAACTCTAATATGGCTAAAAATGATATGACTAGAGAAATATTGCACTCTGTACTGCAGCCTACATTAATAGGTAGAAAGCTGAAAATGGGGGGCAAAATATTCTATGATACTGAACTGTGTAGGATGGAGAAAATGTGTTTTTTAATGGGGTTACCCTTTACTGCACACCTAAGCTAAGACTAAGGAGGGATCATCTGGTTATTGCACACAACATCAGAAACACCATTTAATATCAGAACTCATTTATATCACTAAAGGTCAGTTGACATTTATTTGTGTCGCTAAAATAGGAATTCTCTGTAAGGCTCTGTTGTCACATCAAGAAATCAGACCTGGAAGAATTCGGGTTTGGTATAAAAGATAGACAGGAATTAGATAGACAAGGTCTAGATAAACAACAGATGTTAGATAGGCAATAGGTCGACAGGGACAAAAAGTCGACACCGCAAAGGTCGACATGAAGGTCAAAAGGTCGACTTTTTTTGAGGGGGGGGGGGGGGTTCTAACTGTAATCTTCACCATAGTCTTCCCATTAATGCCTAACCCTAACCGCCCCCTTCTAGTGCCTGACCCTAACCAACCCCCAAAAAACATGCGTCGACCATTTTTGTGTCAATCTTTCGTACCGGTCGTCCTTTTCGGTGTCTAGCTTTTGTCCCCGTCAACCTTTTGGCTGTCTAACACCTATCTATACATTGTCAACCTATTTACTGTCAATCTTTTGACTGGAACACAAATAATTTTTGCGGTGTGACTATGGCTAACTGGACTAGAATGTGGGACATATTACCATTTATTAGATATGATCAATGTTTGTTTTAACTGTCAAAGTCTTATTTCTTATTGAACGTGGACAATGAAATTAATTATTACTGTGTGCCTGTTACAGGTTTATTTTATATGATGAGAAAACAATTTCAAATCATTGTGAATTATGTGACTTGGTAATAAAGTGTTAAACTAATAGATCCAAGTATGGTGAAAGCGCAGGACTGAAAGCTGCCTGGGGTATGCTACACAGGGTTTCCCAAAACCTTAACATGTAGTGTGAATAGCAGAGATAATTGTAGTGTACCCTGGGAACTAGCACAATAGTACAGACATAAATTATATCAATAGTAAATCTCAGGAGGGCTGATGAGAGATCCGGCAATATGTGGGGAAATGAAGAAAATATATGAGGAATTCATGTATATCAACATCAACTGCATCTAAAAGCTATTACACGATCATATAATTTCTTAATTTCCCATATATCACCGGATCACTCATCAGCACTACTGCGAATTATGGGAAGTACATTACTTACTATTGATATCATATATGTCTGTGCTATTGTGTTAGCGCCCAGGGTACACTACCTTTAACCTCTACTGTTCACAATGTATCAAAGTGTTGCCCCAGCACCTGATTTGGTTAGGCTATCGAGAATTAAGCAACTGGTATTAATTTATGGGAAGCCACCTCACCCATAAATTACCTGCTGTACATTGGTAGCGGGGAGAATATTCTAAATTACTAGGACTCTCAAGGTTTTGGAAGATGTCCAATCACAGAGCCTCAGCTTTTCTGCTGGTTTGCCGGCCAGGGCAACTACAGATTAAATTAATACAGAAAGCAAGATGCCCGCAGCATCAGACAGAGGCAACTACTTGAGGAAATCTCAACTATCCATAGAAAAGTCCATCAGCGGGTACAGGTGACAGGTATTGATTGGACAACAAAAAAGAGGGGGGGCGAAAGATACTGAAAGCTGGGTACACACTATACAATGTGTGGTACGATTTATCGTTTTAGACGATGATCAGAAAGATATATTGTACGCCAAATCTGTTGTTCATCGCATTGTCCTATCTGCAGTGCTGTTACATGCATTGTGCCATTGTATGTCGGGTCGCTCGCAATATATTGTTACATAGCACTATTGCATCGCTGGGTTGCACTGTCGTATAGTGGTGTGTACCCAGCTTTTGTCATGTGATTCGTAGCAGGAACAGGTCTACTCCTGGCATTTTTAATTAATTTTAAATAGAGCAAAGGTGCCCAACAACTTCAAAACACCAAAAGGCTGTGTGTGTGTGCGTTTATGTGTGTGTGTGTTTATGTGTGCATGTGGAGTCACAGTAAAGTCAGAGCTTCTGATGGAAGTATTACATGTTTCTCATATCAGCCTGGCTATGGGCCATGTCTATCCAGGAAATTAAATGTCAAACTGAAAGATGATGGGTGGTCAGTACACACACTAACATGTCCAACCTACCTCTTGCTGAACGCTGTGTACGCGTTTCTCTGCCTCTTTGAGCTGAGTTTTCAAGTTGTCTGCCTCCCGGTGACTCTGCTCTTTCAAGCAACCCACCTGGTTTTCAAGTTCTTTCCGGGTACTCTCCAGGACACCGAGGTCACTGGTGAGGTCCAGAGACTGCTTCTGAGAGCTGAAGTGTACAGAGGATGCAAACAATTAGCTTGGCAAGAATATAAAATTGTATATTCTAACTAGCACTTTGCTTATATTGAAAAGAAAAAATATTAATCAGTTGGCTTCTGGCCAGTACGTATTCGGTGTACTTTAATTAGGTATAGAATACTTGTGAACTTCCTGCGTACATCGGAATGGAGATTAAAGAGCTTGATTCAGTCGAATGTCATAAAATGGGAAAAACCAAGCAAACCCTGAGGGTCTGAGTTGGATGCAATATGCATCTACTGGTGGTCGCCCGTTTGAAATTTTATGCAAATGCCACTACAAAGTCCTTCCCTGGTGTACATACATGTGTGACTGTATAAGGACTGGAGATGTCCACTATCTGCTTATGTAGGCGCTGAGGTACCAATTGGTATGTCTTTAGATGCACTATAGGTGACAGCATCATAGCTTATGGCAGGTGCAGTTTCTTCCTCAGTGTATGGCTTCCCAGGTACGCAACCATTTTCACTGACATGCTTGTGACACTCCCATAATACGCCCATAATATGGCCATCTCCGTGCGCACGCTAAGCCACCTCCCTGTCACCGCCCATCAATTTTCCAAGACATTGCTCATACTATGTGTCTTGATTGAAATCGCACCTTTGTGCTTACACACTGTGTTGTAATATATGCGCCGCAGAACATCGACATCGCAAGCGATTCTCCCTCACCAACGTCATGTCACATGCTGAGCAGTCATTTCATTAATACATAATATTTAACCAGGCAAATTTAAGTGGTAAATATTAAATGTACCACGTAACAACGACTCAATATATAAAACTTTCATATGTAGAATATATCATAACACTGCACTTGGGGCCTGATTCAGACCCACTCGCGAGCGGCTGTCCGCTCGCAAGTGGGTCAATGTTATGGACTGAGCATGCGCACGACGGAGGGAGCTCCGTCGTGCGCATGCGCCAGACGCGACGAGCAAAGGAAAGTCCTTCACTCGTTGTGTCCGATCAAAGGGGGCGTGCTGTCAATGTTGATTGACAGCACGCCCCCTTTGGTGGGCGTGCCGGGGGCGGGCCTCCCTGACGGGGGCGTTCCCACGGGAACGCCTCCCGTCAGAAGCCGGCCCACTGACATCACTAGTGATGTCAGTGGGAGTGATTTTGGCTCTGATAGAGCCAAAATCACTCCTGAGCTTGCGGTTGAAAACCTCAACCGCAGGCTCCGGCTCGCAAATTCGATGGTCGCGATGGTCTCGACCATCGCGACCATCACAATGCACGCTCGTATAGCCTGTGGGTGGTGACCCACAGCTATACTAGCGTCCAGGAGGACGCTCCATGAAAATGGAGCCCGGCCCTCATTCAGAGCGTGCGCTCTGCTCAGAGCGTACGGCTCTGAATGAGGGCCTTGGTTCCTAATGCAAAAAACATAGAACTAGAAAACGTGTTTGTAGCACAAGCAATACAACACACCAAACCACTGTCGCCATGGTTTTCAGTATTTCTGCACACAGCATTGTGCCTTGTCCTCACCTGCGAAGCTCACGCTCAATCCTCTGGCTCTTCTCACTCAGCACCGCGTTCTCCTTCTGCAGAGACAGGCACTCCGCCTCCAGAGAAGTGACAGTCTGTTTCAGCTCCTCCAGTTCAGCTGAGGATGAGAGCGTATTAAACCTAATAATCCCATCTCTCTATCTGCACATACTGGCATCTACAGTCATTACTCCATGAATGGTAGAGAGCAAATCACACTCAAACTGTGAAGCATTAGGGTCAAATGTGATATAACCTTTACCTCCCTTTTTTTTTTTGCAACTTTAAAAAAATAAATTGGGACTTCACCAACCTTGCAACCGGGCTGACTCGCTTCTCTGCTGGCTCTCCTGATCCTGGCACTGAGCCTGGAAACTGGCCTGTAGACTGATAATTTCCTTCTCGTTGTTAGAGGCAGTTTTACGCCAATGTTCCAGTTCGAATCGCATCTCCTGTAGCTCTCCCTGAAGCTCTGCTATCTCGTTCTCTCTTTCGGTGGCCATCTGCTCCGAGACATGTTTCAGGATAGCAATCTCCTCCTGGGCATTCATCAGCTCTTCCCGAGTGCTGGAAATATCATTCTCTTTCTGTTCCCGCAGGATTTCAATCTCTTCCTGTAACCTGTGCAATTCACCTGAACAAAGAACCAAGAGGCACATTGTTATATCAGGGGTACAGTCTACTGAGCCCTAGTATAGAAAGGCAACTACCAAAGCGGTCAATATATGAACTGCTTAACAACATCATGATATTGGGTGTGAGCATAGACCTGTGTCTCAGCACTTAGTTGATAAAAGACCACTGACTACTTGTATCAAGTATTGAAATGATCTGGTTTGATACCTTGGAGCTGCTGAATCTGCTTGGTGGACTCCTCAGTCTGTTTCCTACTGGATTTCCGCTCCTCTTCTAGAAGTACTACAAACAGACACACATAGAGCTCCTATTAAAAGGCACATAACTCACGGTGCTCTTCCTAGTGGACACTAGGCTCTGCGGTGTGTATTTTTATTACTACACCAGTCTTTATTGATCCTAGTATTGTGTTAAGTGTTTCCTATTTATAGACACCAACTATTTATTTTGCTTCTGGAGTAACTTTTTAAAGAGGCAAAATACATTGGCTATTAAGGGAGGAACTCAATTAGCCATGAAAAGTTTTCACTTGTGAAAAAGGGAAGTAGCTTAGGGCTTGATCGCATGAAGCTATTCAATTAGGCTCCTCCTTTTTCCCCAGATACCTTTGGTAATGTCTGCTATATTGACGTGTTAATCGACGTCAACATGGGTTAACTGGCGTCAACACAGAGATCCGTAGAAATTCACGGATTTGTGGGTTAACAGTAGGTATGTGCAGGCTCGGATTAGTTTGGATTTCCCGGCCAAGTTCAGATTTTTCCCGCCAAAAATCGGGTCTCAGAAAGAGGCAAAACGTCATCTTTCATGGACAATCATCATCTTTCATGGACTTTTGTCCAGGAATGATGAGGTTTGTCCATGAAAGATGACGTTTTGCCTCTGTCTGAGACCCTATTCTTGGCGGGAAAATCCGAACTAATCTGAGCCTGCACATCCCTAGTTAACAGGGTCACGGCACCCGTTAACCACCTAGGTGTCAGGATTTTTTTTTTTGTCACTGCCTGTGCAGCTAATTGCACAGCCCCAAGTGATCAGTTAGCCCGTGGTAAATTACCAGCTAATCGAATTCCCTCTTAAGAAGTAGACATCCAGAGGCTAAAATCACAGTATCCCATTGATGTTGCAGAACCCCACATACGTAAAATGTCTAATTGATATAACTGTATGCTGTCAGCCCAATGCTGCTTAACCATCAGACCAGTGCATGTAGATGGCATTTTTGGCTAAATACCACCCAACCAACCTAATATAGTGGAGAACATACCAACTAACCACTATTGGTCATGGTGCTATGTTAGGTGATCAACAGCTGCAGGAAGAGTTTAGGCTAACCCAAGCTGTGCTACATTGCCATCCACTGAATCATTTATTATGCTACCTACTATCAGTGTCATACAGTAATATCCATTTTGGGAACTTTATACTCTATTCTGACAGTTTAGATTTATCTAAAAGAAATGCATCTCATCAGGAAATACAGACGATCAGTTTAGGAGACACCTACATAAAAGTACAAAAGTTATACTGTCTTATTAAACTCCTTACACCACCTCCAGATTTTCAGATCTCACCTTGAAGTTCTAAGCATTTCTGGCGGCTGGATTTGGCAAGATCCTGGGCCTCGGCCAACTGTTTGCCCAGCTGCTGGATGTCCTGCTTTGCATCATTAGAGCCAGACTGAACATGATGCAGTTCATCTGGAGGACAAGAGGGGAAACACACAAGCTCTGTACCATTACGTTATTCACTCACAATAGCAAATACAATCAGATCACGAAAACATATCATTTGGGACCAGAATCATGAAAGGAGGTAGCTGTGCTATGATATACCTGTATATAGGTCTATACGCTATTGTGGACATTTTTATTTTTGTGTACTGTTTTAATCATAGTCTGGTGATCACCAGAAAGTAACTATGATGGGGGACAGCGCCTGAAATAGGGGCACTCCACATGTCTTTGGGCCAGTATGGGTTAATAGGGTACAATGATCCCTCCCGCATCTATAGATAAATGTAATTTTTCCGTAGTGCAGAGAGAGATTGCCTAGAGATCACTCCCAGCCACTGCCAGCAGTTCCCAGTGGTCGTCTGGAAAAGGACAATTCCTCACAGTCGCTGAGTATGGGACTTGTTCTCCGCAATCTTAGTGTATATGCAAATGACACACACCACCAGTCCTTCACAGGGAAAGGGCTAAAAGTTGTGTGGGGTTTTAGGATGCATGTTGACATTATTCTGGGACCACTGGGGTGGAAAGATACCTCCTGACTTTTCCATTACTCACAGCCCAAAGGTGCTGAGAAACACCCTGGGGCACCGGGCTGGAAGTCTCTGGGAGGTAAAGCATGCTGGGTTCTTTTTGGATCCCCAATAGACCGCTCTAACCTGGGGCTTGTATCCACTGTTGCAGGGGAACCCCTCGCTGCTTTTCTCCATGTTTTAGTGGGAACAAGCCCAGGTTGTTAGGATTAGATAGCATAGCGGGGTTAGCGTTAAATTTTGGGGGAGAAAGGTTAGGGTTAGGCACTAAGGGGGGAAGGTTAGATTTACGCACAAAGGAGGGAGACTTAGGTTTAGGCACTAACAGGGAGGGTTAGGGTGCGCGGTGGGGAGGGTTAGCCTACAAGAAGGGAGGGTACCAACCATCGGGATGCCTGTCGGTATTTTGACAGGAGGCATCCCAACAGCCGGCTTTTCATACCGATTCCGATGAGCACACAGCAAGATCAATATAGCCGAGAACATTTTTAATTGAAGATCTACACATTTAAGGATAGTATACTGTAGGCTTAATTACTTTTCTAGTCTCCGCTTGTACTGATCTTGTGAATGGGTCCTGGCTAAAATCATCCAAAATATACAAATATGTCCACTTGCATCTTTGACGCATGTGCGGCAAATTGCGCCACGTATGACGCGAGCCGCACACCAGCGAATGGATACGTACACTGCGTTTGTACCCGCGACCCACAGGATTGCATGGTGCGAATGCAGCACGCGGCATGGCATACCGTGGGGCATGCAGCCATGGCAAACTGCATGGAGCGATGAGTGCGCAAGTTTGCAGTACTAGTGGCAAGGATGCAAGAGGACACATCTGTAGTTGGGAAACCAAATTAAGGTGAAGTACAATTTTAATAAGTGGTGCTGACCACAAACACCATCAACATACTGTAGAATTTATTATGGGCATATTGCTCTACCAGTCATCATTCTAAGCAACATCTGGAGGCAACATAATAAAATAACCTGAAAGTAGAACGCTTACCTTTTAATATAGTGACTTTGTTAAGTGATTCATTCAGCTCTTGCTCATCCATTTGGCCGTCTGTATGATCAAAAAAAAAAAAAAAAAAAGTTACACAAAAATATGATTTTTGCACTTACGTTAAATCCTTTTCTCATAGTCCATTGGGGGACACAGGAACAATGGGGTATTGAGATGCTGGTAGGAGCAGTGTGGAGTGAAGAGAATTAAAAATGAAGTGAGAAGGAGGAGAGAACCAAAACATAAAATATTCTCAATAGAATGACATGTCAAAACAAGACCACCACCAGAGCACCGGTCTGACACCCAGTATCCACCAATGGGCTACGAGAAAAAGATTTAAAGTTAAAATTAATTTTCTCAAACACATTGGGGGACTCTAGAACAATGGGGACATAGCACTTTTCTCCACCGCCATTTCCTAAGGGTGGGAGCGCTCTGATATAGTAGGCTGCAAAACTTTTCATCTGACGAAGAATTTGTAGATGCAAAAACATTTAACCTATAAAACTTTTTAAAGGTGTAGTCAAATGGCCAGGCTGCACCCTGACACATTTGTTTCACCAAGACCATGTGTTGCACTGCACAGAAGGCACTCCCTGGTAAAATGAACCTTTCCTGGAACAAGGAGATCTGTTCCAATATATGATTAGTGAATTACAGAAATAATTGTGTAGTTGCTGCCAACCTCTCCTTGTGCATCATGCAAGACTTGACAATTACCTGTGGATATCTGCCGTTCTATAGTAATAAATCTTAAGGGATCCAAACCACATCAATAAGTTTAAAGGACTTTTTCTATACAGGTTGTTTCTCCAGTAGAAAACCTCAGAATGCCCTGGATAAAATGGCATTGGCAGGCAAAGTGATCGACAGGAAAGAACGCTCAATTCCTGTGGCTGAATCTGCCAAATACATGCCATTTTCTAGCCAAGAAATGTAAGATCCACAGTCTGCAAGGTTCAAAATGAGATTTTTGCAGTGCAGGCAAGAGCATGATAAAATCCATATACATAAAATTATGGATGACGGTGTAATAATCCTTCAAACAAATAGCACTGACAGAGCAGACACTTGAGCCTTTAACAATTAAGTCTCTTGTAAAGATGGGTAGTTAGGAAAGGATAAGGTGGAAGTGGAACCACCTTTATTTTTTTCCAACAGATATGTAGATTTTACAAATACTATGAGAATTTCTGACCAATAAAGGCTTACTAGCCTGATCATAGACTGAATAACAGAATCAGCAAGACCCTTAAACCTTAACAGCATGGCTTCAATAGCCAGACAGTTATAGCTAGAGTAAATTTTGATGCAGGAACAATCTCCAAGATCATCTCTTAATGGTAGAAGCCAAGCTGGACTACTTGCCACTCTTAGATTTTTCATATACCATGCTCTGTTGGCCAATCTAGAGATAGAAAATGAATACAGGATTCTTCTATATTGCTCTATATTTTTTTTTTTCGGTAACAGAGATAGTTAACTATCTTCGTTCCAGGACCTTTTTTGGATGCTATGATACCTGTCTTGGCCAAAGCCCATGAAGATGATATTATATTGAAATAGATGACTTGTTCTATTTCGCTAAAAACTCCTTCATGACTTACAGTAACTTGAAACAGAGAAACCTATACTGCTTTGAATACTCTAGTAGGTAACCAAACCAAAATCAGTGAGAGAGTCAGTAGAGCCCTGACAAGGCTTCAACTTCTGAATCCTGTTTAGAGTTTTGTTGAAAAATCGGCTTAGGAAAATCACAGCATAACAGGAATTAGCCTGGACTGCTTATCATGGAAGAGCCATCCATGAGACCAACACCTGAATAACACTCTGATATTCTTCTGGAGGCAAGAGGAAGAATCAACCTTGAATGAAAAAACCTCCTAAATACTGAACAACAGTAATTTATTTATCTCTTAAGAGAGACACTGTTAAGGCCACTAACTTTGTAAGGTGCTGTCGCTAGCCAAAGCGGGAGACTACAAAACTGTAATGGACTATTTTCTGCATAAAATCTGAGCAGGCGCGGATGTTGTTCCCAATAGGGACCTGAAATATGCAACCCTTACAACAATGGATGCCCTGAATTTGCCTGATCCCATGCCTTGAGTCAGAGATTGAAACTTTCAAAATTGAATCCTGATGATCAAAGGATATTCATTGAGATCTTTTCATTTTAAACTGGAAATAGGTTTGAATAAAAATCCAACCTCCTCTGTCGAGAAGGAACCGGAGCAAGGATTAACGGAGGCCTGTGGCAAAAAAACACCTGGGACTGGGCTGCAAAAGTTTTACTATGTAGCGTGACCTCCTTTCCTCAGTCCACCATGTGGAAGGAAACTGGATCATTCAATATGAACTTCTGGTATTGCCATAAGACTAAAATAGGACAGAAAGACGACCCTTGTCAGGGGGCACGGTTAGTATTCCATTTCTGACTCGCACCATCATCTAGTCCATCTGATAATTGTGTTTCTTTGCTTTTACTCTAAAAAGGTGGTTATACATAACAAATACCTCGTATTATATAGCTTTGCAAACTATGGGAAAAGAAGAATCCTGTGCGAAATTCACCCTAGACTTGCTTTTAGAAGATTGCCATAAGACTGAAAGATCTTAGTACATTGACAAGCAGAAAATTGTGCTCCTTGCTCCCGTTGCCTTGATGGTGACTTTTTCCTTAATTCAGAATCAAGCAGAACATTGCCTGAAAATATAAACAGAATGTCTACCTAACGCTAAGCCATAAAGTTCCCATGGAAGAGGCAGAATTACTAGAAGAAATTAAAGTGACATCATCTATGTATTCAGATGCATCCTGAATATGTGCCAACAAAATCAGTAATTCAGACATCTGCTGGCCTGGAAAGCATGGGACAGTTGCTCTGACCAAGAACGGTCTTCCAGGCTAAACAGCTCTAAGAGACTCCAGCTGCAACAAATACAAGCTCAAATATTGTAGTTATTTCATAAAGTCTGGCTATAGGTGCATCCACTTTAGGCAGTGAAGAGTAAAATAATATCCTGCAAGAAAAGTAAAAATATGTTCCATCATCAGGTTCTGAACACGCCCTACAGAAAAGAAACAACCGGTCTCCTCTCTTTTTTTTTTTTAACAAACAAAGCTCAAAAGTTCATTGCACCCTGTCTTTTTGCGAGATCCTCTTCATTAACATCAAATACACTGTATAACCCCCTGAGGCTGGGTGAGAAGTAAAGAAAAGAAGGACTGCAATAGAAAAGAGTATGGGGGAGGCTACTACTTTATATATAAATGGTATAAAAATGACTAGCTAAGGGCTGTCAGGAGGTACAGAGCGAGGTGAAGCTGTGCCTGAATCGTCCTGTCAGCAATGCTCTCTCACACACAGAAAATCTGCCAAGAGGGGAAAAATCAGTCTGAGGAGAAGCTCCTCCCCCTTAGACACTGTGGGACAGACTCCGATGTATACAAGTCACCCCACAATTACACCAGGATTATGTGTATGAAATGCAACGTGCACGTTCACCCTTATGCAGAGTTGTTTGCAACTATACAACCTCAACGCCCCTTGCCCCAGTCATATCCTTAGGGCAAGAGGTCCATATCAGAACAGGCATATAACTCTGCAGCTAGCCTAGAATTCTGTGATACGTTCTCGCTAAACTAAGACTAGTGTGAATAGCCTGTTAAACACCTATTTAGCCACAAATGGAGATGTTACATACGACTCAGCATCACCTGTTCAGCTCCTGAGAATGAAGAGTGTGAAGTCACACAAGTTCTGTCTGCAATACAGACTAATCTTCAGATCTGCATCAGCCCTATGCTATGGGTCCAGCAATAGAAATCAACTGCCAACCTAACATGGTGCCAAGAGGACTGAGTGAAGAAGCAGCACTTCACAGGACCCTAATGCCGGTGAGAGGCTGTGCTGAGCCCCTCTGCTGGCAATGTCTGCACAACAAACACCCTATTCGCCCCACTGAAAAAGAAGATTCATTTAGAACACATCTGAATTCCTGAAATGCTGTCAACACTTCAAGATAAGCTGTCTGACGACACTGGCTGTTAGATCAGTTCTGTAGTTTAAAAAAAAAAACAAAAAAAAGAATTAAATAAAAGTGACAATACGTTGGCAATTAATGCTTCATTGGCAGCACTTTAACCGTCCATTCCCCCAATGCCCTGCTCCTATGGACACTTGAAAAACCTGAGACTTCCCAGTGGGGGGACATAGAAGGGAAACGGCTTGGACTGCATCCTGGGTTTGTTTCATAAAGTTTCCAAGCTCCTACCAGCACCTCTACACCCCATTGTTCCAGTGCTTCCAAATGGATGTAAAGAGATAGTTGAAACAGATTAATGTACATGCGATGTTGGGAAAAAAAAAACAATCAAATGATACCAGTGGTGGCTCCAGAGGTGGGGCTTCAGCGCAGTTCAAAATTCAAATAGGGGAACCACACCAACTGCCACCTCAACTTCTGCCAAACATCGCCAGCCGGGCTTCACTTGCAGTTGGTGTGGCTCCCCAGTTTGAATTTTGGACTGTGCTGCAGCCCAAACTCTGGAGCCACCACTAAATGATACTAAGATTCCAATACATATTTATGCAAGGCATTGGAGATATCGCACAGCTATACAACTAGGTGACAAAATGCACCAGCCGTGGGGCTTAAGGGGCATACACACTAGACGATTTTTATGAACGCCCTCCCCTGCCATCGTTCATTGTGGCTGACATTAAGCGTGTATACACCTACCAATGTCACCACCCCCGCCGGAGACTATATCGCCGTATACACACACTTCGTCTAATGTTTATGTGGCATTATTATACGAACATATGGTGAATACCTGTAGTGTCGTCACTGCTCTTCTCCTTGCTAGGACTGAGTGTGTCTGATAAATCTGAATCTTTCACTTCTGCCGGACTCCCTACAAAAGTTACACATAAGAAAAAGTTGGATAAATTAGCTTTATTTATTGTATTAGACCAGAGGTTCCCAAACTCGGTCCTCAAGGCTCCCCAACAGGTCAGGTTTTAGAGATATCCATGGTTGAGCACAGGTGGTAAAATTAAATTGACTGAGGTACTAATTAAGCATGGATATCTCTAAAACCTGAATTGTTGGGGAACTTTAACACCGAGGTCCCCAAACGCGGTCCTCAGACAACATATTTTTTCTATTTTCACAAATAAGAAAGGCAAAGGGGGTGAGGATTACTACTACTGAGCAGGGGAATTACAGTCATTTTTAGGTTTGAGTGGAGAACCTGAGAACCTCTTTTGTCCTAAATTGTAAACACTGTTGTTCTAGACTAGAGTATATTTTTACTAGCACATCACTCCCAAACATCTGTCTTATAGTATTCTGCTTATCAATAATTAGTTACATTGCTGAGGCATCACTGACTATACTCTTCACCAGTTAATTTTCTGCTTAAAGCATCTTTGTCATTTTTATTTACATCATACTGACATAATGATCCTAAATTTTTACACACATTTATTTTTTAAGTACCATTTTACAGCTGCCTTTATTATTATTGCCATTGTTTGATTTGTTATATGATTTCTCACTCACCCCTCTGCTCTGCCACCACCAAGCTACTTGGCTCATCCATTCTTTCCCCCTCATGCACCATCCACCCACCTCCACATCTTTCTGATCCTCCGCACTCTTACCTGTCTCCTTCATTTTACTCCATTCCCCTCCATTATTTATTGCTCTATTCCTATCTGACTCTCCTTTCCCTGCTAGCACACCAATCTTCTAACTTCCTCACTCATCTCTATGCCCCACATAGCACACTTATTTCTCCCTTCCTCTACATCTCTTGTCCTTCCTATCCCTGTTCTCTCCCTGTCCTGAAAATCCTCCACCTCCCCAGCCCACCGCACACTAGTGACCCTGCCAACCTCATCCATGTTCCCATAATCCAATCAGTCTCCCTTTTTGGAACCTTTGAAACTCCAAGTCTGTATGTAATAAACTGGTGCCCATCCATGATCACTTCGTCTCCGTCTTATTAAACTATCATACTGTCTAAGAAACCTGACTCTTCCGATCAGATCACTTCCCCTATTGCACTTGGATTTTGAGGCTCTCGTTCACCCACATTACTCAACCTGGGAGGTGGCATGGGAGTCCTACTCTCCCCACCAGTGCACCTTCCAGGTCATTCCACCTAAACCTCCCTGTCCTTCTTTGAAGTTCACTCTATTCATCTCTCCCACCCAGTTCACTTTCTCTTGGTGGTCATCTACTGTCCTCCTGTCCCAACCTCGCTGCTGCCAGACTCCTTCACTTTCTCTCTTCTGACCTTCCTTCGCTCATCCTGGGGAACCACTAGTGCTGCTGCCTCAAAACTTCCCTCCCTCTCTTCTACATAGATCTCACCAAGTGGATGTCCTTCTCTCCCATTCTAGTGTTTACGTTCTTAATCTAGTTTTCTCCCACGGAAGTGACATCTCTGAATTCACCAACTCCCCCTTTCCTCCCCAATCATCATCTCTCTCCTCTGCTTTAGTCTGTCACTTCCCACCTGCCCTCTTTACCTCCATATAGTACACACCTTCAACACAGGTCCTTAGACTCACCTCTTCTTAAAAACCTATCAGCCCTCCTCATAAATCAATACTCTACCCCTCTCTAACCCCCCACCTACTTCCTTCCCAGCGCACCCACCAGGTTACACCCATCAATTTAGACTAAGTCCTCATTGACAGGTCACTCTTCCTCTGTCCTCTACTTATAGCACTATACATGTCTCCAGTGCATCTCTGTTCCTGTCTACTAGTCCCGACCTGTGACACGGACCCTGCATGTCCACCCACTTGTTGGATACCATATTATTGCATAGTTACTCACAACTCTTCCAGCAGGTGAGTTTTCATTACTTGCTTTCATCAGCCTTAATGAGTCCATGTACTCTTCCCATTCCTAACCCCATAACTGCATTTAGTTGTATTGTTTTGTTATTCTATGTGTTGATATTCTGTGTATTGATGTTCTATTGTATGGTTTAATCCCTGTAGGGAGCGGTGGATACCTTGTGGTACCACATCAACAAAAAAAACAAAACTGTATTATGTCACTG
The DNA here is from genome assembly GCA_031769625.1 of Taudactylus pleione. Lineage (NCBI taxonomy): Eukaryota > Metazoa > Chordata > Amphibia > Anura > Myobatrachidae > Taudactylus > Taudactylus pleione. The sequence continues at coordinate 3,499,692 of JAUIMM010000127.1, read as the reverse complement.
ATCCGTATACACCAATCCCAGTTGTTTCAATTACACTTTAAATAAATAAAGTTATACCAATTAGTGTGCAACCTTTAAAGTATGCATGCTCAAGTAATTATTGACCCCCCCCTTTGTTCTGCCCTGATTAATCTTACCCCACTATATGCGCTTGATGAGAAATCCTAGTTACCCGGCTTGAGTTAAATATAGGGTCTTACATCTCTTTAAGCTCCCACAGCGGTACTTTTTAATACCTTAGCAAACCAGCTCTCAGTATGGCTGCCCCCACCAACTCTACAACAGGTTTTCATTTTCTCTAGTCTAAACATTTGCAGGTAATTAAGCAAACTGCAGTGTTGCCCATAGCAACCAGTTTGCTCTACCTTTTAAATGCAGTTGATGAATGACATCCATCTGAATGGCTGAAATGAATACCATCCACCTATCCCATACATACATGTCACCCATGCAGTAATGTTACCATTATACACTTATTCAGATATATACATCATTACTGATAAATGTATCAATTATCCATAGGCCATATTTTCCTCCTCAATCTATGACCACAATTACACCATTCATGTTCCATTGTTAAAACCCAGTTATGGCTTGTGTGTATGGACAGTTTAGATCACAGTATAATACACATTTATGTCTACACTTACTCACGTGTCCTGCAACACACAGCGAGTCCATGATTGTATACACATAACACTGCTCTGGAAATCTGTACAGGTTACTATACACGATCACATACAAATAAAATGGTGACCCTGGAAATCTGTAAAACTATTGATGATAACAAGCCTAGCTACATGATCAGAAATGAGGGAATTGAGGAGAGCTTAGACTGCACCCTCACACCTACCGTATACAAATAACAATGGAGGATCTCCCACACTACGGGCTGTCATGTATTGTGGAATCATCCTGGACAGCTTTAAAGCATGCTCATCCAACAGTGTCTTACATCACTCAATGTTACAGCGCCTATAAAGCTCATCGCAAATGCCGGAACCCTATAGCGTCTCCTTTTGTCATACTACAAGGCAACAGTGGTTTGTTTGTACTGTGTTGGCAGAGTATGTGGCTACCCCATTCCAAGCGGTCAAGCGTTCATAAACAGGGCACAACAGCCAACCCTGCCTTGATTGTGAGCAAAACAAAAGGAAACAGGAAAGGTGGCAGAACACAATTACGTAATGAGACTGAAAACCTAAAATGAAACTCACGATAATATTTAGGAGTATATATTTCCCCCAAACAAAGGGTTGGAACAGCTGCATCAATCTAACACAAAAACCTGTAACTGTACATAACAAAATAGAGAAGCCACTTGTAATATTCTATTGCCGGGGCCATCATCATCTTAAAGTTTAAGTTACTCTCATGTTACATTTGCGGCAGAGCAAAGTAATGTAGGAAATTGTGTACATCACCACTAGTCCTTTTGCAGAAAGGTTTAAAAGTCCAAAACCTTAACCACTCCTGAAAGTTAAGATACAGAGGGGTACAGGCAGGTAATTTGTGGCAACGTAACTGCTGTGGAACTACAAGTCTCAGCATTCCCAGCCAAGTATCGAGACAAAGGGTAACCTACCGTTAGCTCTGATGGATTATGACATCTGGGTGAGAACACCTTTAAAACGTATAGAAGCAGTAAAGCAGGAAACAATGCTCTGTAAATCTACACCATCTGACACAGAACACCCACCAAAGAATGGCACTTATCAGCTCAGCGTCCAAGTGTATCCCGCAGTACCATGTAAGGACTGAAGCACTGTGCCACAAAACCTTCTGGATGAGTTGTGTTAAGGAGGAGCAAGATACAAAAGGGGCAACTCCAACACCCACATCCCTGCTGAGCAGACTCACCCTGCATGTGCTGGTTACCCCAAGCAAGGAAGGGGGAGGTCATGTCAATTCTCACCTACAATCTATCCAACACATGGAACTTGCTCAAAATAGTATCACTTGTGTTAAGATAGCATTCAGCTGCAGTCAGGTTTTCGGATGGTATTAAGTGGGGTGGGGGGCTTTTCCACCTATTTTCCAAACATTTGTTTAACTTGAACCATAACTTTAATTCTGCTAATATGAGCGGTAGCAAGTGCGAATAACGTGTGTACGTTAAATATACATTACTTGAGGTGACTGCAGGTTTTTATCAAATACCTGTATACTCAACAGGGTATTAATCGACCTCTTTAAAACAGGTCGATTACTATGCAGTGGGGCTACAGCTGAAAATCCAAAACGGAGCTTCCTACCATAAACTGTTAACTTGGAAAGATGACAGCACAGTGGCACAATGGTCAGCTGTGCTGCACCAAAGCCTTAGCACTGTGGGTTTGACCCTATACAGATCGATATCTACGTGGAGTTTGTATGTTCTCCCTGTGTTTGTGTTTTTCCTTCCACAGTCCTAAGACTGGACTGGTACATCATTAGACTATAGTGTGTATATAACTAATTTGTTTATATAACTGTGTGTAAAGAGATAAGAGACTGCAAGATCATCTGGGCCAGGGACTCATGAATAAAGCTTGTAAGAATACGGAAATATAGACAATTAACACACTTTAATGAGTAAAGCAGTTATTGCATTATACAGGGAAAAAAAAAAAAAAAAGACCCCCAACAGCTGCGAAGTGCAGAGAAATAATTTCGGCCAGCACAACAGTGGTTTGCTTGTACTGTGTTTACTAAATAAAATAATATTAACACTCATCAGCTAGGACAAATTCTATCCCTTAGCGAACAATAAAAAGTATAACATACCATTACATGCTATCCCCCATACACATAAGGGACACTTACTGTACCTTTCAGATGCTGGCTTTCCTGCTCTGCTTTGGTCAGATGTTCATCATCGATAAGTTTGTCTGTCAGAGAGAACAGATGCTGGTGAGCTGAGTTCAGTGAAAGCAATCTACTGGCACACAAAACTTGAGCACATTCCATGCCCTTATATAAAGGCAGAACTGAGCCCACCCATTCGCAGGCTGGGCAGAAACCTGTCCACTGCTGCACACACAGTAACTGTAAATTGTCCAGAATATAAATATCAGATGTTGCATTGGGGTTATTAGATAAGTAAAAAATAAATAAATAAGTAGACCCAAACATAGATTCTGGTACAAGAAGAGAAAATTGTAGTATGTTTATACATTTGGATACTTTTACTGGCAGATGAGTGGAATGTGCCATTTAAAAATAATCTGAATTTAACACAAGAACGCTCTGCATTATCTTCCAGACATACTTTGTAACTAATGTTGAGTGCTTATTCCGACTTCATACAAAAAGAATTTGGCAGTCAATCCTGCAGTTTGTGAATGATACACAGTTCCATTAATGGTCAAAAAAGAAGAACTCCTGCTCTAATGATAATCAAGAGAGTTAAACAAAATCCCCCAAAAAACAAAAACCCTAACTTTCCTAGAAGTGTTTGTCTCTTCATACTGGTAAATAAGTGTTATAATCAATTATAAAACAACACCATTTGCTCTTTTTACCTAAAACAGCAGTAGACTGGCTACCTGGTTACCGGTCAGCTAGTTGACATTCAAAAGATCGACAACAGAATGTCGATATGAGTGTTAGGTCGACAACTAATAGGTCGACGTACAATTAGGCCGAAATTGCCAAAATGTCGACACATTCAGAATGACTACATTTAACCTGTCAACACCAGAATGTCGGCATGTGTTTTTATGTTGATTTTTAGGGTTAGGTTTAGGCTAAAATAAGAACAATAAACATGCAGATACCAGAATCCTGAATGTGTTGACATTTTTAACGGGCGACATAATTGTATGTCGAAATATTGGTTGTCAACCTAAAGGCCATGTCGACCTTCAGAACATGTCTACATCCTGGTGTTGACTTTCTGAATATGCATCACCTGAATCTTGACTAGTCATACATCACTCAGCTACCCCTGGTTAGGTTTGTCATTACAAACAATTGATGGGCATCAAACCTATACATTGTTCCTATTAAAACTACTATGTAACATTTAAAAAAATATGTAAAAGTTGAAAGACTTCAGATATTTGACATCTTATTCACTACGTCGCAGACGGCTCGTCAATTTCTGTTTTGGAAGTCTGCTGTGCAGAGGAAGAACAGGTCTACCTAAATACACAGCTTCATTGCACACTTGCCAACTCTCCCTGATTGTCAGGGAGACTCCCCGACGAGTATAGTAATCTCCCTCATTGCACCTTTCCGCCATTATGTAGCTGTTATATACTTGGGGAAAGAAAAAAATCAGACCTATACATTCAAATTGTATAATCAGTGCCACTTCCCTGCATTGCTTATAAGGCCAATGATCCCTATGGCTACATGCATTTTTAAATAAGGTTTCTCTGGCTACTTATATGGAACTCCTTGTAAAACACAATGCATGAGCAATCCCTGGAAAGTGTCAGTGTGTTTACGTTAACAAATAGATCGTACTAACTGCTTTGGAGCTCATTTGCATTTGGATGTATAGTCAGTTTTAGGACACGCCTCTCTGATGTAGCAGTACACGCCCACTTTACCGCCACTCTCATAATGAAGCTATCACAATCTCCCTGCAATGCTTTTTCAATAGTAGACCAGTATGATTCATTGTTAACCAGAAACTCTTACACAGACCATAAAATAACTAAATGTAAAAAATTAAACAATTTTACTCTGGCGGTGACATGGTTTCACCCCACATCAAACCTGTATTTCTTCTTTTAAAGCAAAACATTCCATTATCCCCTGCCAGGCTGCGTGGTGATTAGGGTCACTTATCCAAGACCATGAACGCAAGTACCAGCCATTCAGATACCGGCTACAGCCCCTTGAGCAATGGCTTTACAACATATCACACTGTAGTCACTTACTTCTATCTACCAGGGAATAATCTGCACATATTCCACAAAGGTGACTAGAAATCATGGTGTTTGGAAATGTACCGGTACTATGACTGAGTAATATGGGGATAGACTGCATGGGCCCAAATAAAGGAGTAACTGATGCTTCCTGATTGCTGGAGAGATATGTGTCAGCCAAGCTGGCAGGATGGGGCTGGTATGTCCGCTGATCACCTGATCTCTCTAGGGATTCCCTCAGCAGTGACTTACAAGTATTCCTTCACTTCCCCTGTACAAACCTGTCCAAGAGTGCAACTTATGCCAAATCATGTATGCTGCTCGCTATCTCAGTCATAGTGACATGAAGTGACCGGTCACAATCGCTGGCACACAGGAGAGATCTTGATGAATCACAGCACATGAAAGTGGACACCGGGGGACTTAGCAGGGCCAGAAATAGACATGAGCTGTCACTGCCAGAGGCACAGAGGGAATGATCAGACTTACAGAAATAAGTAATGCACAGACATCACCCATCCTGAGTCAGGACATCAGGAATAGCCAAATTTTGGGAAGGGGAAAAATGTCTAAGCAACATAAACAGGGCTGAATTTACTTGGTGTGATCACAAATTGTATTTTCTAATATAATACTGTGTGATTTTTACAGAAGCGCTAAACTCAGAAATCTTAGTATAGAAGTGATAATACTGAATATGCATCTAAATGTGCTTGGACCATCAAAAGGGACACTTACACACAGTTAAGCACAGAAAATGTTTGCGGTAACACAGGGGGCTCTATAAACCAGACACAGTGACCTGTTATCCCTCTGTGTAGTTACTGTAGGGAGCTATTGCTGCCACCACTGTCTGCCATGAAGTCATGCATCCCCCCACACCAGGACACGCTCCCAAACTGGGGTATTGCCGGGAACCACACCTTAATACAACTCACAAGAACTACTGGAGGAGATGAAGTGATTATAGGGAAGACAAAGCAAATAATTGAACTGTACTAATAGTGAGTTATGAAACACCTACTAGCACCATCATTAGAAACTAGGTTCAACATTATATCTCCACAGTCAATGAGCTGTAACCCCAAAACCTCCATTTGTTAGCTGTTACGATGACAAGGGAATGTATATGACATCTTTGGTTATCCCTCTGTGCAGACAATGAACACACTTAAGATGGCCACACATCTAAAGATTATCTGTCCAACCAGCCAACTAGTTGATTGGTTGGAATGAAAATCTGGTAAGGTATACAATCAGCAATTTGCTCCCAAACGCTGGAAAATGGACCAAAACTGTTGTTCGAACAAATAGTTTAGATCAAACATTTAACAAACTTGTCTGACGACCATTTTCATCTGTTTTCTGGCATTTAGGAGCAAATTGCTGATCATCATTTACTCCCATACGTTACCAGATTTTCATTCCAACCAATCAACAAGTTGGCTGGTTGGATGTAAGTTGGTCTAGTGTGTGGCCAGCTTTAAGGGCAGTCACTATACACGTAGCATTTTTCGCAAGCAGATACACCCGCAGCAGCACAGAGAATATAGGAATGCCGCATATTTCGATCAGCATAAGTTGCTTGTGCATCCTAATCGAACTGCTTTGTGAATAAGACGCATTTGGAGGTAAAAAGTCGCACGAAAAGATGCTCGGTGCTAACGAGTCGCACAGCGCTCAAGCATTGTGTTTAACGCAACTTGTGCGCGCAGAGGTAAGATGTATGTGGACACATCTGTATTAAACAATTGGTCCTGGATCTGAGCTCTTTTCCATGTAGTGTGATGGTGGTAGACTAAGTCCGCACAGCTCTTACATAACCTTCGTCCTTCCCCAATCATCCAAATAAATGTATAATTCCACTATACAGGGGAGGTGCACCCGGGAATATAACTAAAAACGATTCAAATAGAAAGAAAAAAAATATTCCCATTAAAGGGGGCACTCGTGGACTAATAATGAATGTTCTAATATCACAAAGTGACCCTCAATAGTTATTAAAATATAACTTTTATTAGATCCTTAAAATCAAACCAGCGAAATATTTTTTATTTATTAGTTATTTAAAATAGTGTCGAATGTGATTTAAAACTCGTGTTCACCACACGTGATTAATGTTTACTTCCGATATGTATCACAACCATTCATTGCTTTATTAATATCGTATATAACGTGATCAGAAAATCTAAATGATCATTCACTAATTATAACAAACATTTCCTGTGTTGTCTGTATGCCTCATTTATTATTAGTGATAAGTACATATGTCCCTTTTGTAAGTATTCAATATTAAATTGCCTCTGGTGTAACCACAGGTACAACAATTACACTCTGTAATGTGAACAATTGATCAAATAATCATAACCCACTGAGAGTATTCATAATTTAGTAGGAAATTAAATATATCCCACACCAATAAATATATGTATGTCTATGGCAGTCTCTCACTTATCACCTCTAGACACAAATCTAATATGCGATCAGTACAGACTTGGATAAAATATCAATAGTTCAATTACTCACTGATTACATACATATACTGGGTAGTAGTTCTGTTTACTGATAGTGTGTCTTACTCTAGACTTATACAATTGTATCCAAACAGGTCTTCCATTACCTCGAGTTATATTGTGGCAAATTCATAATACATGTACACTACCCTGCTAAGGCTGCTGCTATTAATTTAAACACAGGCACTATATCGATTAGGAACATCACAGTGAACAGTGTGTATTACAGGGTCGCACTATTTGATCCTACAACTAAGCCTCAGTTGCGAAACATGCATCAGGACGCCGCAGGACACGCAATGTATGGCGTGTTCTGTGTGTTTTTAATAAGTGTTTTCCACTAAAACATTTGCCAGTGTGATGTAGGGTTTATGAGTGCCCCTGATATTGAGTGACAGTGGATAACGGGAGGCGATACCATACCTTTGATGTGCACACAGAGAGAGTACGACCCTGTAATACACACTGTTCACTGTGATGTTCCTAATCGATATAGTGTCTGTGTTTAAATTAATAGCAGCAGCCTTAGCAGGGAAGTGTACATGTATTAGGAATTTGCCACACTATAACTCGTGGTAATGGAAGACCTGTTTGGATACAATTCTATCAGTCTAGAGTAAGACACAGTAATGCTGGCCATACACTGTCAGATAAAAATATCTGTCTGACCGACAGACCAATTTAAAAGCAACAGATATCTTGCCCACACACTGACAGATAAAAATATCTGTCTGACCGACAGACCAATTTAAAAGCAACAGATATCTTGCCCACACACTGACAGATAAAAATATCTGTCTGACCAACAGACCAATTTAAAAGCAACAGATATCTTGCCCATACACTGACAGATATTTTAACACAACCAACAGATTTTTTTCAAGCAAAAATCTGCCAGGCTCTGTCATATTTTTGTTCCCTCACAGGGGAGGGACAAAAGAATTTGCACTTTAGCAACTATAAAATATGCTGACCCCCATTTTCAAGTACCCCAAATATGCTGGGCATAGTTATTTTCGCCCCCCAAAAATTCTAAATGCTCTTCTGCATCACTTTCTTCAAAGTCACATTTATGCACTTGCCGCGGCAATTATAAACCACAACTTCATTCAGTAATAAATGGGGGACCCACAGTGATCCCCCATGTCTACACATCTTTAGGGGGGTCCCTAGAATATTTCCCGAAAATTCCCGTTGTTGTTGCACCTGTAAAAAAAAGTAGCAAAAATTTACAAAAAAAATGACATAAGGTCCCCCCCCAAAAGGCAAACCAGCCCCAGGCTTGCCAGCCAGTGGTGGTTTCTAAAAATACGGGGAACAAAATGTGTAGGGTTCCACCGTATTTTAGAAACCAACACCAGGCTGCAGGGACTAGTGCTGGTTTTAAATATAGGGGGCAAAAAAGACGTGGGGTACCCCCTATATTTAAGACCAGCACCAGACCCAACCGACCGGGGTGTAATGCCACAGCCCGGAGACCCAATCACCGGGGCTCCAGGTCCAAAGCATTACACCCCAAGTCGGTCAGCGCAAGCCGGTGATCTCGGGGGAGTCGGGGGCCCCCCCAAAAAGGGTCCCCCCTCTCCCGAGCACCACAGGCTTACGCTGAAGCCTGGGGCTCATCCCCATACCCCTGGAGCGGTGGGTATGGGGGTAATAGGGGGGCCAAATAATGTAGCACTATTGTACTTTACAGTGGAACTACAAGTGCCAGCATGCCTGCCATATTGCACTTGTGGAACTACAAGTGCCAGCAGACATGCGGCACGTGTAATTTCACTGTAAAATAAATAGGTCAAAAAATCCAAAACACACACACCGTGCCCAGTATAAGTTTATTACATACACCTACCCATCACACATACTTACCTATACCAGATGTTCTGTCCCCTTCTCCACGTAGAATATCCCCAAAAAAATGGGCCTGCAAAGAAAGATTTCATACTCACCTACATCCAGCGCTGGTCTCCGCAGTAATCCATGGGTGTTTAAAAACAAAAAAACGTCCTTACCCGATCCACGAAACACAGCTATGTGTATGTGTGTCACACACACAGATAGCTCCCGAATGGCAGCTCTCGGCTCTTCACGGGGCATTGCAGTCCCGTGAGCCAATCAGCGGCAGCGCTCACTGTAGAGCGCCCGCTGATTTGCTCCGGCAACTGACAGTTCCCACGTGGGCTGAGTCACACCACGTGGGAACTGTCAGTAGCCGGAGCCAATCAGCAGGCGCTCTACAGTCAGCGCGACCGCTGATTGGCTCATGGGACTGCCTAGACTTCAACTAATCCATGACGCCGGAAATGAACAGCGGCTACCCGGAAGTTCGTCGGCTCAGCGCATAGCTCTGCAGTCGCTGGGGATAGAAAGGTGAGTGCATGCACATGCAGAGAACTGGGGGAAAAGTTGGTCGCTCGGGCAGTGACCGCATACACTGCCCGATGCGGCCGACTACAAACATGCAAATATCGCATCAGTCCGACATGCTGGTCGATTTGGCATGCCAGACCGATCAATATTTTGATCTTGGTCGCCCCCACACACAGTACAATTAACGGGGCGATCCGCGGATATCGGCAGGATCGCCCCGATAATTGTATAGTGTATGGCCAGCATAAGCAGAACTACTACCCAGTATATGTATGTAATCAGCGAGTAATTGAACTGTATGGATATTTTATCCAAGTCTGTACTGATCGCATATTAGATTTGTGTCTATAGGTGATTAGTGAGAGACTGCCATAGACATATATATTTATTGGTGTGGGATATATTTTATTTCCTACCAAATTATGAATACTCTCAGTGGGTTATAATTATTTGATCAATTGTTCACATTACAGAGTGCAATTGTTGTACCTGTGATTACACCAGAGGTAATTTAAATATCGAATACTGACAAAACGGGACATATGTACTTATAACTAATAATAAATGAGGCATACAGACAACAAAGGAAAAGTTTGTTATAATTAGTGAATGATCATTTAGATTTTCTGATCACGTTATATATAAGATATTAATAAAGCAATGAATGGTTGTTATACACATCAGAAGTAAACATTAATCACGTGTGGTGAACACAAGTTTTAAATCACATTCTAAACTATTTTAAATAACAAAATATAAAAATAATATTTCGCTGGTTTGATTTTAAGGATCTAATAAAAGTTATATTTTAATAAGTAGTGAGGGTCACTTTGTAATATTAGAACATTAATAGTCCACGAGTGCCCGTTAATTGGAATACATTCTCTCTATTTGAATTCTACTACCATCATACCAACAAGTGCCAGAGTAGATGACCAGCGTCTTTAAGCCTCATTCTACATTTCTGTCACCTTTGTTTAGCATACACAAGTCTGACTGTAGAAACCATTGTTTGTAATGTTACAGTGATCACTGACATTGTAATCCGCATGGTGTAAAGAAAAGCATATACAAAGTGTATCATATGAGTTGTATATCCATTCTCGGTAGCATAAAGACGCGTATAAGAAGCATGCAGATATGGAGTTACGGGATCGTTTCTGCTGCAGTGTGCCCAGGCATTGTACAGACAGGACTATCACACAAACACTGACAGGAGAGCTCTCGGAGAGAACCCTCCCCCAACCCGGTTACTTACCTTCGGCATTTCGGCGGATGGGATGCCGGCGCCAGGACTCCGACCGGCGTCTGAATTCTGGCGCCAGTAATGCAAGCGTTGGCATCCCGACCACCGGGATGCCGAACGCATACAGATACAATCACTAGCTAGCTAGAAAAATAGCTTAAATGGAAATAACTAATTATTATGTTTAATGGAAAGCACTGGCGAATTCACCTTTTTAAAATTGATGGAAATCAACGCATTACGAATGAGAGAGTAGGGACAAAAATTTCCACCTTTCCCATCTCCAGTGAATTATAATGATTTAAGAAAAAAAAATTAAATTAAAATGGACCTTTAGTAGAGCCCACCCATTTTACTGTAATGTTCTTTAAAAAAAACAAACATGAAAAGAAACATAAGGTCCAATTACTTTACTACGGTCTACCATCCGAGCATATTATATGAATTATATTTGATTTTATACCTAGTAACACTACAGAATCATCATGGAATGTTAAGGGGAGGGGGGATTTTAGTTTATTAAAAGGCAGTCCATACTGTCAGGAACACGAGCTACCAAGTGGTAATAAATATGACTGACATGTTCTAGCAGTACAGTCAATAAGCCAAATAATGACAGCAGCTGCACAGTCTCAGTTTCCATATTAAACGCTGCACTTGTACATGGTCCTTGCAGACACATTACACAGCATCTGTCACATTATAACCGCAAACAATGCAAATCTCACACAATGAAAGCACTACTCAGAGGGGAAGGGGCATCACAATAAATGGCTTTATGGGAGTAGTATCCGTTTGAAGCCCAGGGGGTAAATTTACCAAGATGGGAGTTCTATTAAGAAGTGATGTTGCCCATAGCAACCAGATTCTACTTCTCATTTATCTAGCGCCTTCTAGAAGATAATACCTGGAATCTGATTGGTTGCTATGGGCAACATCACTTCTTAATAGAACTCCCATCTTAGTAAATTTACCCCCAGGAATCACTGACTACTGGAGGGTCCGCAAACACCTATCCTCAAATTGTGCAAAACAGCCCTGCTTGGTGCACCACGGACTTTGCAATTTAGTGGTGTCATGCAACTTTTAACGTGACTACAGTAATCACTGTAGTATAGTCTCACTGTTGTTGTTTGGTCAATTGGCTAAAGGTGCCCATCCACTAGCAGACCTCAAAACGACTGCACGATTACGACATTGTAATCGTGCAGTTTGTCAGTCTGTGATGTGCTTACACTGAATGAGCAGTCGTTCAGTGTAGGCACATCAATCATCTATAAATATTCTGAACCTGACGTTATCGTCAGGTTGTCCAGCATGTTTGGAAGATGATAGATGTCTGAACGACCAGCGGGTACGCGCATCGCTAGTCGGTTTAGAAATCGCTTAACTATATTGTTATCATTTGCAGATTGTTTATCGTTCAATCGCTCAATTAAATAGTCTAGTGGATGGGCACCTTTACAGTACACGTGTGACATGATGTGTCCGCAATAAGAAAAACACAACATATGGGGGTCAATCCAATTAGGAGCGAATTGCTATTTTCTCTTCGAATTCTCATAGGGAATTAATTTTGCAATTCAATTAGCACCTCGCACTGTATCAGTCAGACTGAATTTGCATCTTTCCATTTGTACCTCCCTGAGGGTGAGAGATGGGAAGGAAATTCATTATTTTAAGGTTAAAATGTCGGAACACTGTGCTGAACCCCTTGGACATCCCCCAATGACTAATTAGACATTTTGAAGTTTCCAATTAGCTTAATTAGTTCAATAATTACATGTCATTTTTTGGGGTAAAAAAAAATACCTAAAATTATCCCCAAATCAACTTTTTTCGTTAGTTTAGGAACCCCAAATTTAAGTGCATTATTTAATTGAAAAAATATATATTTTTTTATGTTTTTCAATTTTTCAAGATGCCCTCAACGTACCCCAAACTTACTCTTTTTACTACTATTTTTTTTTGCAAAAAGTAGTTTATTTTATCATTTACTTGCCTTTAAAAAAAAAAAAAAATCAATAAAAAAAAATAAATCAGCCATTTGACAACATTTCAAAACCTACATTACCTTCCTACAAACAGCCGTCTATACGGTCCTGCTAACGAAATTATCCATTTTGGGGGGTCCATAATGGTCTCCCCACTTTCATGCACTTCTCTCAAATCTCATTTGGCAGTCAATTCGTACCCCTCCGCTGCGAGTAGTGTGAATAGGCATTTTTAATTGGATTGGAGAATTCTAGGGAGCGCGCTTCTCTGCAAAGTCTGCGAGTTTCAGGAAACAGACTCGCTACTCGCAATTCGCACCTAATTGGATTGACGCCATAATGTGCAGAAATCAGGGAGATGGGGGCTATTTTATAATAATAATAATAATTGCTGCTACAATGATTATGGTACATGCAGCCAGCTTTCTCCATACAGCACTGTTATACAGTTCACTTCTAGATAACTAGAAATGAAAGCGGATTAAACACTAAGCAGGTAAAGACAGAAAATAAAACGCCAATACGAGGAAGTGTTGGTTATAAAGCTGGGGAAGGTAGAATTGGACCCTAACCATGATTAGGTTTCTCTCAGGTTAACACCATGTGCGTAGGTTATGATCACAGTGTCCTTTGCCAAAAGAATGTTTTAAACCATCTGCCACCAGTCAAGTGTCTGAGCCCTGAACCCACCCACATCCCACAGTGTAGCAGCAGCATTGCAGTCTCTGGTGCCCAGTCACGGTGTACTAGGGGGTCACGAGTTCCAGCAATAAGACCCCAATCTTCTGATCTGTGCCCACTCCATAGTGCTAATTAATGTGTGTGTGACAGGAAACCCAGGATTAGTTCTCAGGCTACTTACTTTATTCATGTATGAGATGATTGCTTTCCAGCATACTATAAACCTTCAGCATAATGCTCGCTTATATAAAGCAACAAGTAACAGAAGGTGGCCAATTGTCAGTAATAAAACTTCTGTACATTTCTAATCCAATAAAGTGTCTCCACACATGTAATGACTGACTGGTGTATTATTACACACCAACAATGGGAAATATGTATGTAACATTACTCTGCAGCAACAGAACAGGCTATGGGATAAGCAGGTAATTGGGTGAGTTGTGTGTGGAGACTGGACTCACATTACAAATACATAGTATAGGGATGATGGGAGGACACACTGCTAATGGGTCAGGTGTGAGAGGAGCTCAGGGATATACATAGACCATACAGTGTCTCATTTTGTCATCCAACGATGTTAAGACTCATAGCAGTGACAATCAATTGTAGCAATCTCTGTATGATAAAAGTCAATGGTTTAAGGTCCTGTATTTCGGCATCTCCCAGCTGAGGGGGTTGGACATTCAATGCTGTTTATAGGTTAGTTAATGGGGGTTCACAGTTTTGCACATACCAGCATTAATACGGCTAATTTGTATAGGGAAGGATTCAATTAGCTGCGGGACTTACAGCAGCCTATTAGCTCTTGGTTAAAAGCCCGGAGCATTTCAATTACTGGCCATGGTAAGCCCCAAGGGTGCACCTAATGCGGATGTCTGTTAGCACTCAGGAGAGGGTCAGATTTCCGTATTCAGTGCACTCTGGGCTACTGCGTGCGGTAATTACATAGCTCTGGCCACTTAACCCGGAATCTATGCCACCACGGGGCTTACTGTGGGATATAATTGAATAGCTACAGGCACTTAACCTGGTACCTAACAGTTTGCGGTACGTTCCGCAGGTAATTATATTACCTCCATAGACTGTATATGTGTACATTATATTTTCATTATGACCGCATCAACTATTACATTCATCTCTTGGAATGTCAGAAGCCTTAACGATAAATATAAGTGATAGTTATTGAGCTACATCAGCACACAGAGACATGCTATAATCATGCTGTAAGGAACCCTCCTATAGCTAGGCACTAAGTATGGCTGGCATATGCTTTCCACACCTATGCCAGGGAGAGGATCCATTTTAATAAAGAGATCTGTCTCATTTCCCCAACACATATTAAAAGGGCAGATATGTCATAACTGAACGCTAAATAAATACAATGAATTCCCATTAGGTAATGTGTCCTGCACTATATGACTGAACTGATAAATGAGACTGCAGTGACAATTACCATAAAGCATCCATTACCTATTACAATTATGGATGACATCTAATGCTGCACTACAAGCCAGACTGGATAGAATTAATCTAAGGGTGAAATCAGAGGGATCCGTATCCTGGGTCACGTAAAATCTCAGAGATCTAGAGACATTCACCAAAACATACTGACAGTTCCACATAGACATGGATATCCTCTCTGAACTGGGTATGGGGTAGGGAAGCCAATTTCGGGTTACTAAACATTTTTGAGTCCCAAATATACCCGGGATTATAATCATTAAAAATACACTGTGGATTGGGCTGGTGGCAGTGGGATAATAAGCAACTCCTCAGTGCGGGTGGCATTATCCAGTCCTCTCAGGCTCTCCCAGCTGTCCATAGAATAAATTAAGTCCCATGATGCAGTTGCCCTCAGTCACTGATAGGATGGGAGCACACTGTGCAGTGAAATCACTGTGCAGCACGCGCTCAGCCAATCAGTGACTGAGAACAGCAGCATGACAGGACTCCAGCTCTTCTACTGCAGGGGGGGGTTTGGAGAGATTATTGAAAATCTATAATCACGAATTCCTGGATTACAAAAACAGGATGGGACTGGCTTCCGTAGTATTGGGACAATATGAAAGCAAATTAAATACCTTGCAACAACAAATATCTCGCCCACGGAGCAGAGTTTAAAGGTAAGGGTAAAACCTTCAGGGCTTGAAGTCAATATACACAGCATATAGCTTTGAAGCTGTATGGAAAGTTTTCTTTGCAGATAACAGGAGTAAACCCTGACATCTTATACTGTGGGACGTCTTTACAGATTTGTGGGGAGGCAATGTTATTGGACAAATAACACTATAATAAAATGAAAGAAAGGACGGAAGGCCTGATTCAGACGCACGCAATCGGTCAATGGTTTTGCTCTGCGCATGCATCGCAGTGCACGTGTGCAAACCAGCCAGTGCGATGGAGTATGCGTACGCAGGGAGACCGCAGCCCCAGGGACAAGTGATTGACAGGAAGTGCAGATTGTGGGTGGTGACGGAGGGAGCGGTCGGGCAAACGCAAGCGTGCCTGTGCGTTTGGACGGCGTTTCAGGGGTGTGCATAACCAAGCCCTTGCGGCGATGGACTTAGCCTGAGGTCTAGTTGCACACAGGAAATCTCGCTATGTCCGCGGGAGGGTCAGGTCAACCACTATTGTGCGTATGGGTCCGATGGTTCTCGATGTTACCGATGTTTCCACTCTCTTGCCAGGTATAGAGGACGCAAGTAAAGGGAAGTGGGCGGTATTATGTAGTGCTGGGCGTCTGCTTATTCTGCTGCGATTGCCGTGCGTATGCATCCATTAGCATATTCTCGCAGCGGCCAGGTGCGTGCGTCTGCATCCGCACGTTCCTTGCTGAATCAGGCCCAGAGTCTAGAGTTCAACTATTAAAAAAGCTGGAGAGGAAATACACAGACTCCCCAACATCAGAAACACAACCACCTACTAAAGGATAATGCACACAGACTAACCCTCACAGATAATGACGGAACATACCTGTTCTAAGGGAGGCACAACTGGTTTAGGACAGGAGGCAGAGTGGCCAAAATGCTGGCATCTCTCTGTTAGAGAGCAGAATCACTGGGCTACAGATAGCAATGGGTATTTCATAACATTAATGAATGTGTCAGGATATTGTATGAAAGATTATAGTCCTCACTGAACGCTCACACCTGCCGAGTGGTATTAGTCCGTGAAAATGGCATTCAAAGTATAAGGTTTCAATTTTCATCATTTCAAAAAGGGGGAACTTCCACCATGTGATGAGAGACCCTCATCACCCAACTGGGGTGTAACTTTTGCAGATAATTATTATTACATGTTATTTATAGGGCGCCACAAGTGTTCTGCAGTACCATACAGAGAGCAAAACAATACGACAATACAGGGTAAAACAGTACAGTACAAATAGCACTGCAAATCTTGACAGCCACTGATTTAATGTGTGCAATTGAAAAGTACAGCATCAGCTAAAACCTGTAGTGGTCAGTAAATGACAGGTCTAGTTCATCTAAAAAAAAAAAAACCCCAATGATTGGGGGTCCAGGGGCAGAGAGCCCAAGGAGGATGTGTGGCAGGTGTGCAAGAATAGGTCATGAGAACAGGAGGGAGGAAGACCCCGCTCGTGGAGCTTACAGTCTAAGGGAGTGGTCTCCAACCTGTAGCTCACGGCCCTAATTTTGGTAGCTCACCTAGCTGCAGTACTGCAGAGTCAACTAGGAGGAAGTGACCTCTGACGTGTGTGCTCCCCCGTGGCATTGACGCCATGGGTGGAGCTACAGGGAAGCGCATCAGCTGATTGCCTCTACAGCATTGGTGTCAAACTCGGGCCCTTCAGCTGTTGTGGGACTACATATCCCAGCAAGCCCTGCCACAGTTTTAGCATGCCATAATAGCAAAACTGTGGCACTGCATGCTGGGATGTGTAGTTACACTGCAGCTGGAGGGCCCGAGTTTGACACCACTGCTCTACAGAAATCACCTGACGTGCTTCCCCGTGGTTCCACCCACGGCCTCTACGCTCTAGCGAGCCCTGCCGGAAAATCACTCTCGCCCAGCCCTGCCTATATCTTTTGCTCCTCTACTGCACACGTACCTCCTTGGAGCTGGTAATTAATAGTGAAATGTACAATAGAAAAATATCCCAAGACAAGCTTGGTTGATTGAGCTCAACCCTAATTCATCCTCCCTCGGCCTCCTCTGAAGTTCCTCCTCTTCCTCTCTCCTCCTCAGCTCTGTGGCCTCCGATTGGCTAGCAGTGAGAATGGCGGGAAACTGACATCTGATGAATGATTTTTTCAGCTTCTCTTTCAACATGCTATTTAACTTGACGGTGCTTACCCGTTCTGTACAACTTCTGACCATATCATTTTCTGCATAGTAATATATGTATACATCATTGTGCTCTACTGTGAACTTGTTTTTCATTTAGTAAAGTGAATTTTATATTATATTTTTTCATTTTCATTAAATTACCTTCAATTGTTTGGCTATTAGCCAGATTTTTTTTTTCTACAATTTTAATAGCTCTTCCAGAGGTTTTACTTTTCTAAAGTAGCTCAATTAAAATTGGAGACCACTGGTCTAAAGATATACAGGCAAATACCATTAACACTAACACAAATTCTGGTGAAAAACTTCAACATGATAATTACTGTCCTAAATCATAGGGAACAAGGAAGAAGTATGCCTGGAATGTCAATGCCAACTCATTTAAGGCAATTTACAAACAAACATTTATTAGCTTCACTGGACCTTTTATTCTGTTAAATGGCAGTACATGTGGGCTACTCTGAAAAAGATAGGTTTAAGGATAGGCTCAGTCTAGCCCATAAATACACTAAATAGAGGCACGTGCCAGGGATGTCTCTCTCCACTGACTGTGAAGCTACTGACACAGTTTAGAAGAGTCTTTACAAATCATCAAGGGTTAACATTGTGGGAAATAGAAAGCATTGCTATACACAGAGGATATTCAATTTGTAATTTATTTCATCAACTGATTGAAGTCAAATATAATTACACTAGAAAGGCCCCAAAATAGGATCTTCCTACAGTAAACAGCATTGGTTTCTAAAAAGGCAATCCACAAACAATACATGGAACAGGAATGTCTCAAATGTGTTTAGAAACCAGCACATCACTGTAAGTCCCTGCAAAAATTGTCTTTTTGGAAACAAATGCTGTCTACTGTAGGAAGGTCTATAATAGGGTACATTTATATAAGTAGGATGTTTTGGTCCTATATAATGTGAAACGTCCTCTATTAGCTGTTGCATAACTATGAGCAGTACTGCATTTATGGTGAGACATCCCCTAGGAAGGCACCAGAGCAGAATAAATAAGGCTTACAGCTAGCAGAGTGCCGAATCAATTATTTTAAAAATATTAGATAGATATATATCTAACTACTAACAAGTAATATTTTGTAATAAGACTGAAATATTTACCTTTATCAGCATTGCCGTTGATTTTAGGTTTGAAGTCATCGACTTGTATGCCTGTGATAACAAAATAGTATTAGTGTTCAGAAAGAAAACTTTTTTTTACTGATTCAAGTTCTGGCTATACCCAAGTAGAGAAATTAGGACTTCTTACACAACAGCACCATCTCCTGGAATCAGGCAGGTACTACAGAATTTAGCAAAAGTTATGCTAAAGCCCAGGGGACACAGACATATCATTTAAGCCACCTTTACTGAAAATGGTACAGATAACAAAGAATGACCAATTCAATCTGTGTGAGCAGAGAGTAACGAGACTTTGGAAACTTCAGTGGTGCTACAGTCTGTATTACCCAGTATGCTTCAAATTCAGTACATGAAGTAAAAACTCCAGTTTGCCCTCTGTCCTTAAGCAATACTGACCAACTATGTGACGCAAAGACACAAGGATCTGTTTGGAATGCGGTCATTATTATACAACAGTCAAATCTGAATCTGCAGATAGACTTTTCTGAACAGAGACGGATTATCCATTAGGGGCCCTGAACCAGTAGGTGGCCTACAGCACCATGGGGTCGTAATCAGGCGCAGTGTGCATTAAAATATGAGATATGGTAAGAACTTACCCTTGTTATCTCTATTTCTACGAAGTCCATAGGGTTCCACAGGATACCTTGGGGTATAGGTGTGACGTCAGTCGCAGGGCACCAAAGAGTTAAGCTTTCAGCCTCCCAGGATGCACTAGGTCCCCCTCCTATACCCCGCCCCCGGGCCAAGGCACCTCAGTTAGTTACCAAGCCATAGGCCGGAGGAGGAGAAGGAAGAGAGAGAACAAAGATCTGGACACATACAAGAATCACATTCTCACCAGAGGGAGACGGAAAACCGGTGACCAGAGCAAAGCCCATCTGCAGCACAGGTGCGACAGGGCGGGAGTCCTGTGGAACCCTATGGACTTCGTAGAAATAGAGATAACAAGGGTAAGTTCTTACCATATCTCATATTTTCTACTTCAGGGTCCATAGGGTATCCACAGGATACCTTGGGGATGTCCCAAAGCAGTATCCTTTAAGGGTGGGGACGCTCCTGTGCAGAAAGGAGAATCCGCCGCCCGAAGGAAGCATCCTGAGAGGCGAAGGTGTCAAACCTGTAATACCTCACGAAGGTATGGACAGAAGACCACGTAGCAGCCTTGCAGATCTGAACTGCCGAGTCACCACGTCGAGCTGCCCACGAAGGACCCACAGACCTAGTGGAATGAGCCTTCAGAGAAGGAGGGACCGGTAGGCCTTCATGAAGATAAGCTTCAGAAATAGCCATACGGATCCAGGCTGCCAAAGTTTGCTTTGAAGCAGGCCAACCCTTTTTACAGAAGCCATAGAGGACAACAAAGCGTCCGACTTCCTAAACAAAGAAGTGCGGTCAACATAAGTCCTTAAGGCCCGCACAACATCCAAAGAGGCCTCACCCACGGAAAGACCCGGTGAGTTAAAGGCCGGAACAACTATTTCCTCGTTAACATGAAACTGGGAAACAACTTTGGGAAGAAACTCGGGCCGAGTGCGGAGCACTGCCCTGTTCCCATGAAAAACCAAGAAAGGGGGTCTACAAGAAAGAGCCCCTAACTCAGAAACACGTCTGGCTGAAGCAACGGCCAGAAGGAAAACAGTCTTAGCTGTTAGCCATTTAATATCCACTGAGCCCAGTGGTTCAAACGGCGGTCCTTGGAGAGCCCTCAGGACCACAGCCAAATCCCAAGGCGCCACAGGTGGAACAAAGGGCGGCTGAATACGGAGAACACCTTGCATAAAGGTGCGCACATCCGGGATTGTAGCAATCCTACGGTGAAACCAGACAGATAGGGCCGAAACCTGTACCTTCAAAGAAGCAAGGCGAAGCCCATGATCTAGTCCCGCTTGCAGGAAGGCGAGAATCCGAGACAGACGAAACTCCCGCGGTGCATAACCTCTCGGTCGACACCACTGGAAGAACGTATGCCACACGCGATGGTATATCCTCGCGGAAGACGGTTTCCGAGCTCGTAACATGGTACGCACCACAGAGCTGGAAAACCCCCAGGACCTCAGCATGGCCGTCTCAACAGCCACGCCGCCAAAGACAGCCGAGTCAGGTCCGGGTGAAGACAAGGACCCTGAGACAGAAGGTCCGGTCGTAGCGGCAACCGCAGAGGACTGTCCACGGACAGACCCTGAAGGTCTGAGAACCAGTGCCGTCTGGGCCACGCGGGAGCTATCAACAGGAGCGTCCCTCCTTCCTGTTTGAATTTCCGGATTACCCGTGGAAGAAGGGAGACCGGAGGGAACAGGTATGCGAACCTGAACGTCCACCGGACGGACAGAGCATCCACCAGAGACGCCCCTTCGTCTCTTGTGCGAGACCCGTACACCGGCAACTTGTTGTTGTGCCGGGACGCCATGAGGTCGATTTCTGGAAGACCCCACCTGTCCACCAGTAGTTGAAAAACGTCCGGGTGCAGGGACCATTCCCCTGGATGAACGTCCTGGCGACTTAGAAAGTCCGCCTCCCAATTTAGCACTCCCGGGATGAAGACCGCTGATATGGCCGGAAGATTGCGCTCCGCCCAAACCAGGATCCGAGAGACCTCTACGAGAGCCGCCCGACTGCGAGTTCCTCCTTGCCTGTTTATGTAGGCCACGGTGGTAGCATTGTCCGACTGGACCTGCACCGGGTGACCCTGGAGAAACCGCTGTGCCTGCAGGAGAGCATTGAAGACCGCACGGAGTTCCAAGATATTTATTGGAAGCTCCGCTTCTGTCGGTGTCCACCTGCCCTGGAACAAGTGTGGACCCGAAACTGCTCCCCAGCCCCGAAGACTGGCGTCCGTTGTCAACAGGACCCAATTTGGAACCCAGAACGGACGTCCCTTGTTGAGGTGGGTCGTCTTTAACCACCACGCAAGGGACAGGCGAACCTCCGGGGTGAGCACAATCGTCTGGAACTTCAGAGACTGAGGCAGCCCGTTCCACTTGGACAGGATCAGGTGCTGCAGAGGTCTGGAGTGAAACTGGGCGTATTCCACCATGTCGAACACCGACACCATGGAGCCCAGTAACCTCATCGCCGAGTGTAAGGACACCCGGCGGCTGTGCAGACAACTGCGCACCCTTGACTGTAAAGCAGAGATCTTGTCCTCCGTCACGAAGATCCTTTGCTGTCCCGAGTCCAATAAGGCTCCAAGATGCAGAATCCTCCGAGACGGGATTAGAGTGGACTTCTGCCAGTTGATTAGCCAGCCGTGCCGTTGCAGCAGTGCAATGGTCAGGTCCAAGTGGTGTAACAGGAGCTCTGGAGATCCTGCCACCAATAACAGGTCGTCCAAGTACGGCAACATGCGGACTCCTTGCAGCCGCAGAGAAGCCGCCATGACCGCCATAGCGTCCTGTATGTCCAATGACACCATGTAGTCCCCAGGTTCCAGCGCCAGAATGATGGACCGTAGGGTCTCCATCCGAAACTTCGGGACCCGCAAAGACTTGTTGAGTGCTTTGAGGTTGAGAATCGGACGATATGACCCATTGGGTTTCTGTACCAAAAATAGATTTGAATAGAAACCCTGGCCCCTCTGGGAGAATGGAACAGGCACTATAACTCCAGCCTGGAGCATAGTGTGCAATACCTTCCGCAGCTCCGTAGCCTTGTTCCGGTCTGATGGTAGACCCGTGGTGAAGAATCGAGCCGGGGGTCTGTGCCGGAAGGAGAGGGCGTACCCGTGAGAGACCACCTCCAGAACCCAAGTGTCTGTCGTAGTGAACGACCAACACCGGGAGAACTGCAGCAGGCGGCCTCCCACTCTGGGATCCCCCAAGGGGAGACCCGGACCGTCAGGCCGCAGGCTTGTCATCTGGCTTGGGGGCCGGACGTCTGGTACTCCATGCCTGTTTCCGGGGCTTGACCGATTTCTTAGGGCCAGCCTGTCGAGGAAACGACTGTGGTTTGGGCCTGCCCTGGGCCCTAGATGACCGAAAGGACGATGGTCCAGAACCAGAAGGAGCAGCGGCCGACGGGAGACAAGCAGATTTGGCTGCCGCCAGCGTGGCCACAATCTTATCCAGATCCGGACCGAAGAGAACTTCTCCGGTAAACGGCAACGCTTCCAGACCTTTCTTGGATCTGCGTCCGCCTTCCAGGATCGCAGCCACAAGGTGCGACGAGCAGCTACCGCTGCTGAAGAAATTCTAGACACCAGAGTACTAATGTCTAGAGCCGCCTCGTTGATGTAGGTGGCCGAATCACGGAGATTGCCAATCAACTCCGCCTGTTCGGCCGGACAGTCGGATTCAAAAGAAGCCTCTAATGAATCCGCCCAGCGCTCCATCGCTCTGGCAACCCAGCAAATGGCCACCTGCAAGGGAATAAGCGGACTTCAGGCACATTTCTACCTTGCGGTCCGTAGCATCCTTAAGGGAGGACATGGATGGCATCGGCAATGTGGCACTACGGACAAGACGGGTCACGTGAGAATCCACCTGTGGAGGGGATTCACACTTAGCAAAATAATTATCCGCGAACGGATAAGCCACCGCCAGGCGTCTCTGCGGCTGGTATCTTTTGCCAGGTTGTTTCCACGCCTCCTCTAAATGGTCCACCAACTGACCCGAAAGAGGAAAGACTGTGGCATCGCCCTTCACATCTTTGAAAAGGCATACTTAGATTTAGCCGCTGGGGGAACTTCGTCCTCAATCACCAAGGCTGTGCGGACCGCCCGAATAAGTCCAGGAATATATACTTTGGACTTAGCATCAGCGTCCTTAGTATGGAAAGGTTCCTGATCGTAAGGATCCAGAATCTCCCCATCATCAGACGTCCCTTCGTCATCCTCATAAGGAGCGGACAGAGACGCCACCGGCCTTTTATGAGGCCGCATCACAGACTCCCCTTGCAACACATCTGACAAGTGCTGTACAGAACTCGTCAGGGAGTTAACCCACGCTGGCTCCTGAGAACCCGGGAGCGGGGAAATAGGGAGACTGTGGGGTACCACCAATTGTCGTGGGAACCCCTGCATGGGTGACGACACCACAGACTGCTGGGACAAACCCATCGGAGTAAACGCGGGCTGCGGAGCTAACTGGCCCACTAAAGCTGTTAACGCCTGAGCGAAACAAGCCCAGGGCGGCTCCTGTACCGGTGCTGTAACCGTAATAGGCCGCGCCATGGACAAACACTGCCGGCAAAGGCCCTCCGCGCTACCCTCCCCCTCCGCTAACGGTACTTTGCACGTGGTACACTGTAGCCGGAGGGGAAAATCACTTTCAGACATGATGGCACCACGTATGTGACCTCTCTCACCAATTAAGTATTAAATAGGCGAGAGACCACCCTGCAGCACCGCACCGCAAGGGCTTTAGCAGAAAGAACAGGGACAGTAATAAAGCTGACAGTTTAGAGAAGAAAAGTTACAGGCAGCGCTAGCACAGTCACATACAATGCAGAGAAATAACAATTCCTGCACTAACAGCGCTGATTACTCAACTACACAGACACAGGGCCTGGTAGGACACAGCGCTGCATACACAGACCTGAGCCACAGCGGAGGAGAGGTATGCGGGGGGACCCAGACCACGATGCTTCCTTCCAGACTTCCAGCAGCGTTCACCATGCGTTGCAGAGAAGATGGCCGCCGAGGAGCAGAGAGAAGCTGGCCTGGGGGAGGAGCGCTGACACAGGACCAGTCAGCACAGTGCAGAGAGGGCTGTGTGCAGCGGGGGAGGCGCCGGCTGTGAGACAGGGAAGGCGCGCTCCCCTGGCATGCATTTAACCCCTGGGACGCTGCAGCGCTACCGCTCTGCTGCGGTCCGCTGTCCCAGGGGGTAGTGGAAGCGCAGGTTGGTCGCCTGGCTCCACGCTGCAGCCAGTCCCCAGGGAGCCCCCTGCCTGGGGACTTAGGACCATGTGATCAGCGGGGACCCACCGCGGGACCCCGCTGCTTACCTCTGTCCCCCTTGGTCCGGACCGGCCATGGTCCGGAGCATCTGGGGTCACCGCTAGCTGTGACCCCAGACGCCCACCAGCATCCCCGGATCAGTACCGGCGTTCTGGTACCGGCGGGGTGTAGGGAAGACAGCATGGACGTCAGGACTGACTGTCCATGCTGTTCATCCAGATGTGCAGCCACAGCTGCATGAAGAAAAAGCTTCAGGGGCTCTTCTAGCCCCCACTCCAACAGGTGCACCCGACTCCGGCCGGGCACCAAACTAAACTGAGGTGCCTTGGCCCGGGGGCGGGGTATAGGAGGGGGACCTAGTGCATCCTGGGAGGCTGAAAGCTTAACTCTTTGGTGCCCTGCGACTGACGTCACACCTATACCCCAAGGTATCCTGTGGATACCCTATGGACCCTGAAGTAGAAAATTATTTACTAATGACAAAGTACTAACCTTGTAGATATTTCTGCAAAAGCCTACTGCTTCCAAGCCTAAGAGATGCCCACATCCCTGACACAGGCATAAAACAGAACTTCCTACTCTTGGGAGATGTGTTGTCTATATTTTAACATTATCATCACAATTAGCTTTTAAATACTAAGTAAAAAAACGAAAAAAAAAGGAAAAAATAATCGATTGAAAGTGGATGGAACAAAGGCCCTGATTCAGAGCTTAACGCTCTGAATCAGGGCCGTCCTATTTAAATGTGGAGCGGCCTTATGGACGCTCGCATAGCTGTGGGTTACCACCCACAGCTTATGCGAGCGTCCATGATGATGGTCGCGATGGTCAAGACCATCGCGTCCATCGGGCTTGCGACGAGACCCTGCGGTAAGGTCTCGCTGCCACAAGCCCAGGAGTGATTTTGGCTCTATCAGAGCCAAAGTCACTCCCACTGACATCATTACTGATGTCAGTGGGGCCGGACTCAGACGGTCAGAACGCCTCCGTCTGGCCACCATGCCCCCGGCACGCCCACCAGAGGGGGTGTGCTGTCAGTCACCATCGACAGCACGCCCCCTTTGGAGCGAGACCCCGAGCGACGTATTTCTCGTCGCTCGCCGGGTCTCGCGCATGCAGTGGAAAGGCAGTGCCCCCACAAAGACATTGTGTTAAATGAGTTAACAGTGCCTATAAATGGCATAAGGAGGGTTAAATATACCCTAAGATGGAAATTAACACTATAATTTTTATTTTCCTTAATATTTGTCTTCTTTAATGTTTGACTAATACAAATATTTAACCAATTAATTAATATGAAAAACATCCTCACTAATGGTCTTTTACTAGTTTCTATGATGGTCCTCACCATCCCGGACAGTAAATATTGCGCGGCTTTTATTACCCATGAAAACTATCTTCTCTAAGCTATATCCTGTGAACTGAGGTGACAATCCTATCACAGTATAATAGATTGGGGTTATGTCCTTGCAGCAATGGGTGTGTGTGACATTACTAGGGTCATGGCGAGGTCTAAAAAAACAAAAAACAAAAAAAAAACTGCCATCTCTCCGCCCACCTCCCGGTCAGACACGACGTGCCCAAGGAGGTTACAGTGTTATAAACACTGCCAGGTTGTAGCCGGGGGGCAGTTGGTGTCTGATGAAATAAGTTTACAAATAGGTAAACTTATCCTGTGACAGAGGATTTACCACACTGGGGACACAGCTTGTAAGATTGTCCCAGGGTAGCTCCTTCCAATCAGCGATGCCATCTACGCGTATCACTTACCTAAACTGTTGTGCTCTTTAAGTGTTTTCTCCTGGAGGTGCTCTAATCGTACTGCAAGCAGAATTTCAAAAATAAAAAAAAAATTGCCAAAAAAAAAAAAAAAAAAGAACAAAAGTAGCAGCGAGTGGAGAGGGAGAGCCCACCTTGTAACGCAGTAAGACGCTCATTGGTGAAGTCATTGTCCGCTTGCAAGGCCTCGATCTTAGCTTGTAGTTCCTGCTCCTTCTCCTCCATCTCCTCAATCTTGAGTTGTAATTCCTTCTTCTCCGTCAGGCCCTTCTGCTGAATCTCCTCTTGCCGGCCTTCTGCTGCCTGTGGGGGCGACAGAGAGCGGCTACTGATCACATTAAGTGTGGAACGCAAGATCATTTGATAGTAAAATAAGGAGTCTACCGTTGGGGACTGTCCGCTAAGTGGCATTTATAAAACCAACCCAGAGAGTAAAAAACCATGGCAGATTTTTATTTTTTTCTTCTTAGCTTTTGCTATGCTGGATGTCTTGAAAGTTGTCCATGGTGAAATTTACCTCAGCATCACACAACACATGTTGCTCAAAAAAAGAACAAAAAAAAAAACCACTGATAATCTTTTTGAAAAAATAAGTGCAATTAAATATATTAAGGTAGCCTAAAAGTATTCTACAACATAAGAATTAATGTAATCCCTTTGTACAGTACCTGTGAAGGCGGCACTGAGTGGGTGGTCTCTGTCCCACTGGGCACATTCTGGTGACATGAATACTCAGTGACAGGCGACATATGGAGCTGGTAATAAACAGATTGCTTTTCCAAATTACTGGCTCTCAGGTGCAGAGAGCACGTGAAGAATTGTTAAACTCTCTCAGTCTATAAAAGTCACTTAAATATAAATGCAAAATACTAGAATGATCGGACGTAATAGATCAAAATGCTCTCTAGCAAAATGCAGGCTGGTTACATTAAATAAGAGGACACTTACAAATGCAACATTATTGTATGAGTTTTGATATAGCTATTTTACAGATTTTATTTTCAGAATAGTGAAACCTGACCCAGTGTGTCCCATATGGTCTGTGTGAAATACTAAACCTACAGTACACTCTCACCCACGCTCCCCACACACCTGCTCACCAGCACTTATTTCTTGGTTTACAATCACTGATCGGTCTTGGACCAAAGCACTTAACGTAGACTGATATTGCCCAGAGACCGGCTCCACATTATACAACTCCGTGGAATATGGTTTTTGAGTCCGCATAATTATTAAGAAATATCCTATTGTTTTGTGTATTATCTTGATGTATACTAAATTCTCCATACACTTTATTAAGGACTGAACGGAAGTCCCATTACAAACACTGGCAGCAATTACCCGGTATGTGCATGGAAATGGTTACCAGGATTGCATGTCAATGCAATAAAAATTATGTTCTTCAAGGGCAGCAACTAAATTCCGATAGGGGTCAATTCAATTAGGGGGGCGAGTTGCCACTAACGGTGTGGAAACACTGCCAAAAGCACAATCTCGCAGCGGACTCAGATTTTTGTACACAGCCCTGGGGGGCTGTGAACTAAACTCCACGAGTCCAGAGGTAACTTAGGTGTGGCAAATAGCCACACTTACTCAAAGCCGAGAGCAATTTGTGGCTAAATGAATCGACTCTTCAGGATAACGTCACACTGTAGCTTTTTCCAGGAAACATCACCCAGAATAGTGTATAGTTAGTTACACAACGCACCATGAGAGACTGCAAAGTGTATATATAGATAAAGAGCCCTCATGTGATAGAGAAACAGCTTTTACCCTTTCATTTAAAAGTGTCACAATACTGTTTCTTAAAAAAAAAAAAAAAAAGGTCACTCAAAAAAGCCAATGTGCAAGTAGCCTTAATGCTGCCAGTTATTGCCACTTCTATGACGTTATATTCTGTAATCAGCTGCATAGTGAAATTTAAATAACTGCATCCATCGTGCGTTTCAGAATTCAAACTAGAGAACCGGGATCATATGTAAATTGTTATTTGCGAGGCCCACAATACTGGAATTTTTAAGTGATGTGAATGCACCAACGATACTATGAAAGGCTTAAATAAAAGCGTCAATTCCCAAATCCGTTCCCAAATTAATTACCTTGAGTTTGTCAGCTAGATCTTTAATTTCGTTCACTGCTCCATTGTACTTGTTGGCCAGCTCTTGAAGCTCCTCCTGGGTCCTCTCATTCATCTCCTTCAAGTGGGTACATTCATCTTCTGTGTTACTCAAACTTCTCTGGAATTGCAAGACAGAAGATCTCCAATTTCCAGTTAACAATATATGGAAATTTCAATGTAACATTTTAGATGCCTCAGGAATATACAAATGACATATATTTTAACAATAATAAAAAAAAAAAAATCACAAACCCCGCCCTCCAAAACAAGAGGTTCATTTCAGCGGCCCAGAGGTCATTGTACAGCGTAGCACTATGCCAAACTGGCATACACTATAAGCAGTTCATTAACACACTGGTCACATTTCTCTGCTTATTAATTTAAGGTCTTAATAAATAACACGTCCACAGTAAGGAGTATCCTTGTGCTATCCTGGAGAACACATCCACAGTAAGGAGTATCCTTGTGGTATCCTGGAGAACACATCCATAGTAAGGAGTATCCTTGTGGTATCCTGGAGAACACATCCACAGTAAGGAGTATCCTTGTGGTATCCTGGAGAACACATCCACAGTAAGGAGTATCCTTGTGGTATCCTGGAGAACACATCCACAGTAAGGAGTATCCTTGTGGTATCCTGGAGAACACGTCCACAGTAAGGAGTATCCTTCTGCTATCCTGGAGAACACGTCCATAGTGAGTATTCTTGTGCTATCCTGGAGAACACGTCCATAGTAAGGAGTATCCTTGTGCTATCCTGGAGAACACATCCACAGTAAGGAGTATCCTTGTGGTATCCTGGAGAACACATCCACAGTAAGGAGTATCCTTGTGGTATCCTGGAGAGCACATCCATAGTAAGGAGTATCCTTGTGGTATCCTGGAGAACACATCCACAGTAAGGAGTATCCTTGTGGTATCCTGGAGAACACGTCCACAGTAAGGAGTATCCTTCTGCTATCCTGGAGAACATGTCCATAGTGAGTATTCTTGTGCTATCCTGGAGAACACGTCCATATTAAGGAGCATCCTTGTGCTATTCTGGATAACACGTCCACAGTAAGGAGTATCCTTGTGGTATCCTGGAGAACACATCCACAGTAAGGAGTATCCTTGTGGTATCCTGGAGAGCACATCCATAGTAAGGAGTATCCTTGTGGTATCCTGGAGAACATGTCCATAGTAAGGAGTATCCTTGTGCTATCCTGGAGAACACAACCACAGTAAGGAGTATCCTTTTGTTATCCTGGAGAACACATCCACAGTAAGGATACTGGAGAACACATCCACAGTAAGGAGTATCCTTGTGGTATCCTGGAGAACACATTCACAGTAAGGAGTATCCTTGTGGTATCCTAGAGAACATGTCCATAGTAAGGAGTATCCTTGTGCTAACCTGGAGAACAAGTCCATAGTAAGGAGTATCCTTGTGCTATCCTGGAGAACACGTCCATAGTAAGGAGTATCCTTGTGCCATCTTGGAAAACATATCCATAGTGAGGAGCATCCTTGTGCTATCCTGTAGAACATGTACATAGTAAAGGAGTATCCTTGTGCTATCCTGTAGAACATGCAGAGTCGTAAGAATACTAAATCTCTTCTTTGCTCACATAACAAGTAGATCACCAACAGGGGTCTGACCACCTGTGATTGGGGGTAAAAACATGAATGTTGTGACATAATGATGTTGTTTCGATGATGGGAAAAGTTGGCCAGACACAAGGCAATGCGATTTCAGTTGAAAAGAAGCATTATCTAGTAAACCTATTACATTATATCACTTTATTTTTATACATACCTCCACCTCAGACAACTTCCGTACCACCTCGATCTTCTCCTGAAGAACTCTCCTCAGAGACTCTTTGGCTGTCGTCTCATAGTTGTGTTTGTCTTCTTGTAACGCTATTAACTCTTTCCGAATCCCATCATCTGTCTGATTCTGCACAGATAAATAATTCTATGTACCAAAAAATCTATCACAACATATACAACCAAGAAAATGCTACATTATATACCAAATCTCAGATACTTGAGCACAAACTTCCCATTAAATTGTATATTTTTTCTTACCATAAATCACTCTCGACGTGCAAAACAAAGTAGTTTTTTTCCCCTTAACTGTATTTTTTAAGCTGCCGTTAATGATTTACATATTGCCAAAAGTCATGTGACTACCACAGTAACGAGTCACATGACATTTTTTTACCACCCTCTTCCTTAGCATACATGTTCATATCACCATCCCCCTCTCCCACTGCCATTATGGGCGGTTGGCTGCGAATCATAGATCAGGTGATTCTCTCGTAGCTTGAAGGCGAAAAAACAAATATGTTCAAACTGGAAGACCCTTCAGCTATAAAAGTCTAAGCAAAAAATAATTTTGCAGATGGTAGCCTGGTTATGGAAGGTTTCCTAGAAAAATGCTTTATGACTTTGACATAAGCGGGATAACCAGAGAAAACAAAAAGCAGAACAAAAATATCTACACAATGCAGGATCTCAGCTTTAATTACATACCGGTAAGTAGCTGAAGTTTAAATTAAGTGCATATATAAGGGACATCTACAAGTAATTTCATTTTGGAATTGGTGTCTTTGGGTTGGGATGTAAGAATGTTGAACCTTGCTCATAGTAACCATCATTAAAGTGGAATATAATCAGGACTACAATGTAAGGTGTACCTGGGTCATTCTTGGTTCTATAGCAATATATAAAACTGAACACAGACAAGACAGAGGAAAATAAATGCACCGTGATAAATAACAAAATCCCATGAAAAGAAAAAACATGCTTTAGGAGATAGACAAGTGTCCCAGAAATATACACAACACTCACTTTTGAGTAAGCCTGTAACTGGTTTCCCATGACTTCCAGGCGTGATAGCAGTCGGTCCTCATCTATAAGAGCCTGGTTGGAAATTGAACAGTCAGGTGTATGGTACCACAAAACAAATAAAAATTATACCTGTGAATGGGTCTGAGTGGTAAAGAGGAACCATTAACATAGTATTAATGATTTTAAGTAAATGACACTTTTCATGCTGACAGACTCGCTCATTCCATAAAAAAATGTTTTATTCAGAGATTGAATTTACAAACCAAGGATGAATTCTACTATGTTGTACTAGAAATACTCATCTGCTATGTCTTAGGCCGTTTCTAATTCCACTTTGTCTGCCACCTGCCCTGACCATGGATTGTATACTTACTTAGCTTGCCTTCTGCCAGCCCTGATCCCCAGATTGTATACTGACCTTGTATACCAGAGATACTCAGCATGCAGCCCTCCAGCTGCTGTGAAACTATGCATCCTGGCATGCCCTGAAACAGTTTTAGCATTCCCTAAATAGCAAAACTACGGCAGGGCATGCTGGGGTGTGTAGTTCCACAATAGCTTGAGGGCCGCATGTTAAATACTCGTGTTGTATACTGACCTAACATACTTTCTGCCAACCCTGACCACCGCTGCCAGCCCTGATCCTGGGTTGCATACCGCCCTAACTTGCCTTCTACCAGCCCTGACGTCGGTTGGCACTTTGGTCTGGTTCTGGAACTATAGCTGGTTCCCAGTATTGGCACTGTTCCAGGTGCTGCATTTACTTCACAATTTCAAATTAGTTTAATTCCATAATAATTAAAGATAAGCGGTGTTTGTATTCTTCGCCTATTTCTGAGGACGAGTATTACGAATGAAGGCTATCTGATTTGGAAAAGTGAATTAAAAAAAAAATCTCTTTTGATTTACTCTAAATGCCTAGATTATAATTTTCTTCTTGTTTATATGCTGCAATTCCCTAGCATCTTGTGGTCGTCCTTAGTATTCTGTCAATACCCAGGGATAAGTCTTTACTACCTGGACTTGAGGAACTGGGAACATCAGATTGTCAGTAAATGTGTATAGTTTTAAAGGGAATGGAGACATACTACAGATGAAGCAATTCAATGGGGTTTATTACCTTTCTACAGGTGTTGTCATAATATGCACATACGGTACATTAAATTAATAATCTATTTGTAGTTTGAAATATGTGATGTAATCAGAAATAACCCGATTCTTTTAACCTATAGTGTACATAGAGGAGAAGCCAGATTTAATATCTTATACTAGTACTGCTCTTACTAGATGGTGATGCAGCTTTAATAACGCTGGAAGGGAATTCTAATACCACCAGTATAAGGTAGACTTCTCTACCTGCCAGGCATGACTGAGAAGGGAATTTATGAAATAGCATATTTAGTAAAAATCCGAAAGTGGTATATGAGGACGGTTCAATAAGTAAGGTAACAAGACCTCTCACATGTGTAATGTTCTTTATTACATTCTAATTTCCCACCAGTCCAGAGCAGGTAGACCACTGATTCCCCTCACGGCCATTAGACTGCGCCTCATATGAGTCATACTGTCCCAACATCAGTTGTAAGATGGCGAGGTTGACAGAAACATGGTCAAACCTTGAGGTGCATAGTGTGATCAGATTTCTGCGTCTAAAGGACACATCAGCCAGCCACGGTAAAGGTCCGTCCCAGTCAGTCAGTGTAGTGCGGACTGCAGTGAGTGCGGTCCGCACTACACAGTAACACACACATAACCACCGGCGCTGGGTAGCACACTCGTACTACCTGGCGGCGATGTGTGTGTTTCAGCAGCCAATGAGAATCAGACAGACTCTCATTGGCTGCTGTGCCTGCTGAGCAGGGCTGGAGCTCACTCATGAGCTCCGCCTTCCGGCTCCTGCAGTGGCCGATGGGAGAGACGTCATAACATCTCTCCCATAGTACTGAGCGGGAGGACGGAGGAGCAGAGAGCGGCAGGCGCGGGGATTCAGGTAATTCAGTATTTTGTGTATGTATGTCTGTGTGTGTTATGCAGTACTGGCCGGGCCCACTGTATCACTACTGGGGGCAGTGAATAGGGAGGACCACTACAGGGGGCACTGCATAGGGGGGGCTCACTACTGGGGGCACTGCAATAGGGAGGATCACTACTGGGGCACTGTATAAGAGAAACTACTGGAGGCACGCATAAGGGGGACCCACTACTGGGGCACTGCATAAGGGGCACTGTATAAGGGTGATCTACTGGAGGCACTGCATCAAGGGTACTACCACATGGGGACATTGCATAAGGGGCACTACTACAGTGGGCATTGCAAGAGGGGCACTACTACTCGGGGCATTAAGGTGCATATGGAATGGAAAGGAATGTTCCCAGAGTGACGAGCGGTGTGTGTCACGTTGACACGCCCCATTTTTCAGCGCACAAAGGGGGGGGGCTCCATTTTTCATCTTACCCTGGGCTCCAAATATCCTAGTTACGCCATTTAGAACTATTTATAGAGAAATGTATCTTTCACAAGCAGCAGAAAAAACAACTACTGCTGGTCTTGGTACTATGTAATATATAAATCTGATATTACATGTGGATTAGTTACTACGTATCTAATATAGCAGATATTATATGTACAGACAAGGGAATATTTAGGGAACAGTGATCACAACACGGGATCATGTGACTTCAGTTTCCAGAAAACAAACAGAATAGAAGGGTAAGTGCAACCCGCTTAGACTAGCACCTGAACTTGTAGTCAGACAAAGTGTACTGTTAAATAAAATCAGATACCTAATAGGATATTTAAAAATAAAATAAATACGGGTGCAAGTACAATATGGTAATAAGATTTCTAGGAATAAAAGGCTAATTATGAGGTTGCAGAAGAAAATATTGGTGATAAAAAGAAGAATGAAAGGCAATGACTGGACTGAAGATGAAGACAGATTGTAAAGGAAAGCAATGCTAGTCCCAGAACACTACCAAATACATACACAGCAAGAAAGATGCAATTGATAACATTGGCATATACCAGAAAATCAGCATTACATGTTACTGATCCAACACAGCAGGAGGAAGGAGGTTATTGTAGTAAGACATACAATATCTGCCCACATGTGCTAAAGGAACCCGGAGTACTAATTGATAATTAATTACACTATGTAGACAAAGGTTGATTGGACACCCCGCGCAAGCAAAATGCATACCATACATACCACTGCACACATGTTCCAAATGGCCACTAATGTAGCGGTTTCGACAAGAACTTTGTAGGGAGGCCCACACACTTGCACAGATACAACAAATGTTTTTAGCAGGATGACAATGCCACCTGTCATGTTTCCAAGGCGATTCTGGACTGGTATACAGAAAATTCGGTAACCCGGATGGACTGGACAGCTACAAGTCCAGATCTTATCCCCATTGAGAAGCTCTGGGACTAACTGGAGTGACGGGTGCGTTCTAGGCCGACTCGACCTTCTTCAGTGTCACAGTTGGTCACTGGACTTAAGGTGGAATGGCAAAACATACCGCCTGCTGCTGTCCAGGAACTTGTCCACAGTTTGCCAAGACGGGTGTCTGTAGGTCTACCACGTGCAGTGATTACTGCAAAGTACTGACGTCAATAAAAACTTGATGATCTATTTGCTGTCAGTGTCCTATAACTTTTGTCTACATAGTGTATTTGTAATGTATGGACTCATAAGTGTGATGAGACCATTATACTCTATTTCACTTTCAGGCACAAAGCTCGCATGTTACAGATCCTCCCCTAAAGGTGCTGCAGGAACTCCTCTGTTCAATGCAGAAAGTGCTGTAATATTTTACTTTTATGAAGATCAGCAGCGGAATGTCGGGGTCATTTTTTTATCTATTTTACCTTTATGGCACAGGTAATGATCATGGCTCCTGGGATTAGACAGGAGTCTTGTGTCAGTCACCTATCACAGGGTATGAAGCCAGTATGGGGAAATCTGGTTTACATCACAAAATATTAAACAAGTGTCGCAGGATATATTCCTCTTAATCTCTGAGGCTGTCCTAGTGAGTTCATTTAGAAGCATCCTTCATTTTAATGACACCACCTCAATGGATGTCACATTACAGCAGCCTCCACAATCTGCGTGGAGAAAGGAAGTGGTCGCTTTTTGATACCTGCCAACTAGTATCTGAAGCTTCCTGTGTATTGGCGAGTAGCCTTTGTAGAGTGGCCAACTTCTGTTCCAACATCTGTTCCCGATGTAAGGCCTCCTGCAGAAAGCACACACAATGTTATGTGTCGTTATATGTGGTACACACTGCATGTAGAAGAGCAGGTAACAATCGACAATGGCTGATACAAACAAGTTTCCTGGTTGGAGTCTACTTACCATATAATCTCTCACTAAACACATAATACACAAATATAATTTGGAATTACAGAAACAGGCGGCAATTTATATATATTATACACACACAAAGATAATTCAATAATTGATTAAACTGGCTGACAGAGTTTCGGTACAAATCATGGTTACTTCCACAAGCTATGAAAACTTGAAAGAGAAGTTGTGGCAGCTTTGAACTGCCGATGCTGAAACTTATAATAATTATTAGTTTATTTATATAGTGACTTTCTCCAACAGGACTCAAGGCAGATAGTATGAACATAATACAGAGGTTTAGATTTGCATGAAATGCAGAAACCGTGCACATAATACCAGGATGTGGCAGCCATTTTGGCTCATCAGCACCAACGATTATTTATACTACCCACAAAGGATTTATCTGTTGGTTTTATCTTCACTGAAGCTCTACGAGTGCTTTTCTGTAGCTATTAGAATACATATTTTTTTCTTTGAACAACACACACACGTGTAAATATACACCTATCCTCAAATCGCACCAAACAGCCACATTTATCGCGACACAGACTTTGCCACTTAGCCGCTCCAAAACACTAATACTAAGTACCTAGTACACTATTTGTGAAACGAGACGCAAGATTGAAGAAAAATTAGAGAAAGGAAAGAGTAGCTAGGTTGAGGAAAAAGGACACAAGGCAGGTGAAATGATGGTAAAAGGAAATGAGGTAATTAGGTCCTCCTGGTGGCCTAAACGAAAACATAAATTATGGGGTTTTCCTTACGGAGTAACTTTCTTTCATTCTTCCTATAGTACTTCCGTCCATTCCCACATATACATATATTTTTTCAAATCTTTTCCCTCATTTTCTTCTATATATTTTTCTGCTTCAATGATTTTAATTTATCTATGACTCGATTTTTAACACCTCCAGTCCCCAATACTGTTTTTTGCATTACTTACTCTGTAATGTACTATCACTTTGAGGCATTCCTCATTTTATATAATTATTATTTTTTTCTTCATTACATTCTCATTTTTCATATCATCATCATCCTTGACATTCACTTTCCATATCATTTTTCACATTTTTATGTCACTTATTGTAACGAGGACCTAATTACCTCATTTCCTTTTACCATCATTTCACTTCCTTCATTTATCTACATTTTCACTTTTATGTTTATGTTTCTTTATATTTAATTCATCTTCTCACATTGACTAATCAATCTAATTTTGATATGTATATTTACATACCATCTTACACATCTTTTATACTCTCGCACACATACAATCGTCCTTTTTCTCTTTTTTCTTCACTTTTTCTACACATACTCTTATCTAGTTTTTTGTACACAAGTCTTCTTCTGTGTATATTCCCACTGCTTTACTATTGTTTGATGTACTTTCTATTTTATTGGATTTATTCCTACTATACTTCACAACATAATTTTTTCCCAATGGCTTCAATATTAGGATGCCTATCACCAGTATATAAGATCTCTATACATTATTTTCAACTTACATTTCTTCATTCTTATTTTTATTTACAAATGTATACTTTTATGTCATACATTTATTTTTACTATATACCTTTATACATCTTTTAAGAGACTGGTGCTGTTTTAATATTCTTAATCTAATATTTGCTCATATGGTCCCATTATAATCATCACTTCATGCAGTAACTATGATGTCTCTCTACTTTGTTTACATATGCTAATTAATCTCATCAGTCACTCCCTTGGATCACAGTGTCTGTCTGTGATTTGTCAGAATCCCATGTGCTTGTGGATAAGGCGATGCCTCTGTCACTCCTAGACACAGCCGTTTGATTGGACCTCAGTCCTTTATTTACCAGTATGTCAGAGGAAATTCCTGGCGATCAGGTGACCAAGCTCCGGCGAAACGCGCGTCCACACGCTCACAGCAGCAGGAACTTCTCAGCACACCGCTTTGCAGCTTTTGATTCACTACCCAGGTACTTTTCTATCTCTCTCTAGCGCTCTCTCATCTGGGTTTTCAGCTGCTGACTCCCCCTGCAATGCCCCTTGGTATCAGGGGAGAGACGCAGCCCTATCCCAGACAGCAGAAGCGCTGTCTGTTGTTTCACCTGGGATCCACGTGGCTGTCACTCTCTCATCCCCCTTTTGATTCAGATAGGGGACAGAAGAAGTGATCCCACGCTGTTGTTCCCCAGGCCTTACTTCCTTCAACAGTGGGTTTTTTCCACTCATAGCCAGGTGACAGACAGTGACGCTGAGTATATCTCATTGTTCATTATTCCATAAGATGTGGGTTTAATTTATATTGTTTTTGTCACTGATATATTGTTTTTTTTATATATATATCTTGTTCATGTCAATCCATCAACAGACATCAAGACTATTTAAAGTTACAGATGCCTTACTTATAGGATATATCCACTATATGCTGCAAACTATATGTTGTACTATATGTACTGGTGCCTTGACTATATTAATATTGGCACCATATCTGTTTTTCTTTTGGTGTGCTAGCCCATTGTAATTTTTACCCAGGGCTCTGAGATTGAAGTTCATTACATGTATATTTTCGCGCATGTAATTAATATGTGTATTTTCAAATAGAAAATTTGCGTTCTCAACTGCTCTGTTTACTATACTTGTCCTTTTGATTATTTATTTGTACACTCAGTAATACTTAGGACCTAGAGTACAGTAAACTGTTTCCAGTTTACACCTTGTGATTTTGGAAGATGATGTGTTAATTTTTCACATTGCATATTTCTCTATCAGCAAGGTGGTATATTGTCATCTATTTATGAGAAGTATTAACCTGATTGATTCATTTATAAATATATTTTTTCAGTAGAGAACTTATTTTAAGGATAATATTAAATGTTAAGCTTTAATTATTTCATTTAGCATCTTTTTGACTGTTCATATATTATGCAAGAGTGCACCATGTAAGGCATATTTGTCTTTGTTCTTTCTTTCTTTTGTGTCTTTGCAAAATTATACTTATTTAGGATATAGTCACCTCCTGCATGCAGCTGCGATCCTGATGTAGCATCCGTAGACACCGCCTCGGTTCTCCATCGCAAGCTATCGGTCACGATTGTTGCTGCTTTGGTCAGGCTGTGTAAACCGAGACTCACTCATCCTGGCCGACGGAACTGGACAGCCAGGTCCAGAAAGTCTGTGTCGTTAGGGTTCGGAACCATTAGAGATGTACGTTAACCATCGGGCTTCCATACATCTCTAAATCAATCCCTAAGTTAAGGAAAAATTAGGAAAGGTACGCAGCACGGGATTGTGCCATGCTTCTTGCACCATATGGAGGAAAAGGGATAGTTGTATGAGGACACATCTATACATGTCTATAATGGAGTGCGGAGGGAACACTACTTTGCAACACAGTTGCAGAATTCCAGCCTTTGAGAGCGGAATATAGCTGTATGAAAGACAGTTTCCAGCACAGAAGTTGGCCTTTGTATTGGGACACTTTCCTAGTTTTACAATAAGTTGTTTGATTTGGAACAAACTCCAAATTGAGCATTTCGGAACCAGAATTTGAGAAAAGTACAAGGTGAATCACACAAGTGTTTGGGGTTCATGATGGCAAAGCTTTCTTATTTCAAGCTAATTTAAGACTACAAACTTCTGGGATACCCTTTGGACATCTTTATCCATCCAATGGGACCAGATGAAGCATCCATAGAGACAAACCGATAAGCACTTATACCTTTTATTTTTGGTATGAGGACAACCTTCACTGGAGGGGAATTCAATTCAACACGCTATTGAATAGCGACGGGAGGGACTGCCGCAGCTATTCAATACACCGCGCTGTTTGGGCGCACCAAGTATTTCTTCTCGCACCCCCCTGGGGATGCGAAAAGAGAAATCCGTCCAAAGTGCCGGGTGCGCGGCTATTTTTCTATATAGCGCAGCGCTAACAGCCGCACGCCCGGCACTTTGGTCAGAGAATGCAGTTTACCGCGCCTTAACACCCTTGTAAAGGCGCTATAGCCAGCATGCTCTGACCACACAGCGCACTGAAGTTAATAGCTCCGGGAGCTCGCTCCTGGCGCTATTCAATTCGCGTTGAATCGCCCCCTTTGAATCTACCTGGGAAGGGAGATTCAATAAGCAGTAAGGCTCTGTCAAAACCTTGCAGCCTTATACAGGTTATAATATCCTGCAATGTTTCGACAGAACCTTACGGCAGGAAAACTTGGTGGGTGTGAGAAATGTTTTCCCCCTGTAAATCACCCGCAATGTGCGGAACACAACCTTGTGCTTAACTGAATCACCCCTTGCAATTCACTAGAAACCTCAGAGCAGTCAGTGGCACAGCTGCATTCTCAGGTGACTCTGCTGCCTACTGACATCAGCACCTGTTGAGAGGCAATATTTGACTAGTGGGGACATTTGTATCATGCAGTAAAGGTAGCCTCCCTAAACACCCTGGAATAGAACATGAAAGGTACATCTTTCAAAAAATGTGTGCCAATTTGTATACCATGCCCCAAGTGTCAGGTTATTTATGAATCAGCAAAGCCATATAAAGATCATGTTCAATAACGTAATTCTTCTAATTACAAAGTCATCCAACTGGAATTTACCTGTAGATACTGAGAAAGTTGGAACAGTTCCTGAGAGTACATACTGGGAGTGTGAGCAGCAACCTGTAGGGAGACCAGACATAAAAACCCTGTAACATAGTTCTGTTAAACATAGATCTAGTCAAGGTAGCTAACAAAGGCTTAAATGGTCTTTAGTAAATAGCGGAGCCTGAAAGGGGCACCCACTCACTAAAAATATATAAAAGAGAAACACAGATATAGAAGTTATAAAAACTTTAAACATGATACATTTTTAAAAAACAGAAGCAAAAAAACAGGTACAAAACATTAATAGCCATTTAGATCTTTTCATCTTTGCAAATATAAAATCCATAGTGTAATATCATGTAGTACACTTATTAATCATGAGAAACCAAGTTTAGCATACCGCAGATAATCCCTTTCCAGAACATTGGCAGAGGACGGAAAACCTACTCTACAGAGGAAACAAAAAACATTCAGCGGAAAGGTCGACATTTCCATGAGGATTAGCGTTAGGGACCATATGACACCAAAATACTAACAATGTTGACATAACAGTGTCGACATGCTGAACGTCGACATGGTCAGTGTCTATATATATTCTGAACATAGGGAATGTTGAATACATTTATCCAACCCAATATGTTCCACACATATAATCTTCCAGACTCTCACATGGTCTGTATGAAAAATGGTGCACAAGATAAAAGGTTTCAGCAAGCAGTAGCATCCAATCAGATGGGTCTCATTATTCCAATCCCATTAACAAAAGTAAGTGGCCGGTATCTGTTACAACAGCATCTTTGTTGCACACCCCCAGCCGGCATCAATTTTAGAAAATAGCTTTCCTTCTAACATTTCAATACTACTAAAACTAACGATCCAGAATTAGATTTTTATTTATATGTTTGTATATATACAGACGCAATTTAGCGCGATGCTGAATAGCTCCGGGAGGAAGCATCCGGAGCTATTCAATTCACCGCACTGTTTGCTTATTCGGGAAGAGGTTAAGGGGTCTATTTACTAAGCAGTGTTAGGAGACAGAGTGAAAAGTAATACGTAAGTGATTGGCTGTCACCCTATCAGCTCCCAACTGTCATCTCACAGGCTGTGTTTGAAAAATGACAGTTGAGAGCTGATTGGCTGGTACCTTATCACTTTTCACTCTGTCTTCTAACACTGCTTAGTCAATAGACCCCTAAGTCTGAGAATGCCGGTTCTCGCGACTTAACCTGGGTATCTAGTCACGAGAACAGGAATTCTCTGACTAAATCGCCGTGCTAAGCAGGAAAACAGCCTCGCAGCCGGCACTTTAGTCGATTTTCTCCTCGCTCCCTCAAGGGAGGCAAGAGAAGTAATCCTTCAATGTCCACCAAGGGACAAATGACCTGGCCAATGCTGAAGTCATGGCAGTAAAAGATGAATTCAGGAAGTTAGGGGCTGCTCTAAAGCAGGTGGCAACCACTAACATTTTCAGAAGTATTGCCAGTACACAGAGGGGAAGATAGAAATCACTGCATCAAAAATGGGATTTTGGTACTTACCGGTAAATCCTTTTCTCTGATTCCACAGGGGACACTGGAGGTGCTTACGCTGGGGTATAGAGGCATGGATAACTGGAGCTGGCACTTTAAATAATTCAGAAGTGTGAAGCTCCTCCCCCTCTATGCCCCATCAGCCCTCAGTTTAGAAAATGAAGACCGAGAGGAGATGGAGAACAAGATGAGTAAAAGGGAGATAACACACAATCAAAACAAACAACATACTGAACAAACCGAACAGGCAGGCAGAGAGCGCTGAGGTGGGCGTCCAGTGTCCCCTGTGGAATCAGAGAAAAGGATTTACCGGTAAGTACCAAAATCCCATTTTCTCTTTCAACCACTAGGGGACACTGGAGGTGCTTACGCTAGGGACGTCCCAAAGTTTTCCCCACGGGCGGGAGCGCTCTGTGGCACCTGCAGAACAAAGCGGCCAAAACTGGATGCTGAAGCAGCAAACGTATCAATTTGTAAAACCTTACAAACGTGTGAACCAAAGACCAAGTGGCCGCACGGCACAATTGTGACGTGGAGGCTCCACTACCGGCCGTCCATGACGCCCCCACAGAACATGTGGAATGAACCGAATTGACGAAGGAGGCAGACGGTCGGCCTAAACATAAGCCTGATAAATAGTCAGCCGGGTCCAACGTGCCAAAGTCTGCTTAGACGCTGGCCAACCCCTCCGAACCGCATCATAGAGGACAAAAAGCGACTCAGACTTACGGAGGGGAAGCAGTCCTGTCAACATAGATGCGGAGAGCTCTAACCACATCCAAGGTAGAAGAACCACCAGAGTCCTCCACCAAAGACGTTACCACCATAGGCTGATTAATATGAAAAGTGGACACTAACTTGGGAAGGAAGGCGGCTCCCGTCCAGAGTTCCGCCCTATCAGCATGAAACACCAGGTAAGGTGGCCTATAGGACAGAGCACTCAATTCTGAAAATCTACGAGCCGATGCTAGAGCCAGAAGGAGGACAGTCTTCCAAGACAAGTACTTAATATCAATCTCTTCCAAAGGTTCAATCATGGACGACTGAAAAAACAGAAGCACTGAGTTCAAGTCGAAGGGAGCTATCGGATGTACCAAAGGAGGCTGCCCACGCAAGACCCCCTGAAGAAACGTCTGCACCTCAGGAATGAGGGCCAATTTCCGTTGAAAAAAAATGGAAAGGGCAGAAACCTGCACCTTTAAAGTTCCAAGACGAAGGCCAGAATCCAGACCCGTCTGAAGAAAATACAGAAACCGGAACAACCAAAGTCGTAGAGGGAAGATACCGACTGGAACACCATGAGATATAAGAACGCCAGATCCGATGATAATGCACAGCCGAAACTGGCTTCCTGGCGCGCAGCATGGTGGGAATAACAGAGTCTGTGATTCCTCGGGGTCTTAGTATATCGGTTTCAAGAGCCACTCCGTTAAACGGAGCTGCGCTAAGTAGGGGTGTACGAAAGGACCCTACAGTAGCAGATCCAGGCGCAGAGGGAGGGGCCACGGATCATCTGACAATAGGATTTTAGCAGTTGAGGAACAGGTGGAATCGGAGGAAAGAGGTAAACGAAGTCGTAGATCCACGGAACTGTCAGAGCGTCTCTTGACACGTATACCGGGGGCTGACTATTCAATCGTGACGCCATGAGGTCCACCTGAGGACATCCCCATCGACGTATTAGCGCGTTGAACACATCTGGATGAAGCTTCCATTCCCCGGGATGGATATCCTGGCGGTTTAGGTAATCTGTTTCCCAGTTGTCCACACCCGGGATGAATACCACCGACAAGATTACTGACTGGCTCTCGGCCCACCGGAGGATCTGAGATACTTCTCGCATGGCCATGCGACTTCGAGTCTCTCCTTGGCGATTGATGTATGTGACAGCCGTCGCGTTGTCGGACTGCACTCTTACTGGATGAGTCCTCATAAACTCTGTTGCTTCTATCAGAGCATTGTAAATCGCTGTGAGTTCCAACACATTTTTTTCTAGAGGGGACCATAAACCCTGAAAGTGATAATCGAGGACTACTGCTCCCCATCCTTGACGGCTGGAATCCGTTGTTACGATGATCCAGTCCCACACTCCGAATCTCTGGCCCGCTAAAAGATTGTTGGATTGTGTCCACCAGAGAAAGGCCACTCTAGTAGCTGGGCTCAGACGGATCTGTCGATGTAGAAGCAGATGAGACCCTGTGTTAGTAGGTCCAGCTGAAAAAAAAACCCTGGAGTGGAACCGGCCGAACTGTAGTGCCTTGAAGGCAGCTACCATCTTCCCCAGGAGACGCAGACAAAGAACCAGGACCAGCTGAACTAACAACCGGATATCTCGAGCTGTGTCTATTGGAAGAAAGATCCTCTGTGATGCCGTATCTAAGATCATGCCCAGAAAGAGCAGCTTCTGGGATGGATTGAGATCTGCTTTCTTGAAGTTGATTATCCAAACGTGTTGTATTAGAGTCTGATATGTCAGGAAGGCATGACTTGTTAGAAGAGATACCGATTGCGCTTTGAGTAACAGGTCGTCCAAATAAGGAATTATGTTCACTCCCGATGACCGAAGGAGAGCAATCATGGCTGACATGAGTT
Source organism: Taudactylus pleione (assembly GCA_031769625.1). NCBI lineage: Eukaryota > Metazoa > Chordata > Amphibia > Anura > Myobatrachidae > Taudactylus > Taudactylus pleione. Next base: position 3,454,891 of record JAUIMM010000127.1, on the reverse strand, counting down.
TTGGTGAAGATGCGGGGATCCGAGGAAAACCCGAACGGCAACACCAGAAACTGATAATAATCTTTCAATATGGCGAAACGCAGAAAGACTTGGTGTGGTTCCCAGATGGGAACATGGAGATAGGCATCCTTGATATCCAGGGATAATAGGAACTCTCCTGGTTCCAAGCTCGCAATAACAGACTGCAGAGGCTCCATTTTGAACAGATACATCCTGAGATAGAGGTTCAATGACCTGAGGTTCAAGATGGGCCCGACCGATCCATCCAGTTTGGGTACTCCAAGGAGGTATGGGGTTTTACTCAAACCAGTTTGATGTTCTGGAACCGGAACTATCACAGATGATACTACTAGAGACTGGATAGCCTCCTGTAGAACCCTGGCCTTGTCTGTAGGTAATGGCAGACTTGTAGTGAAGAACCGAGGTGGAGGGGGGACCTCGAAGTCTATTCGGTACCCCAGGGAGATTAGTCTGCGGATCCACGGTTCTGGAGAGGTCTGGTTTCCAACTTGTTGAAATCCTTGCAGGCGGGCTCCCACTGTAGGAGGTCCCAGGTGGGCCAGAAGACCGTCATGCCACCTGTTTCTCCGCTGGTTTAGGCTCCTGTCTACGTGCAACCATGTGTGGGCGACCTCTACCACTGCCGCCTCTTGCTTAGGAGGGAGCACCTCTGGCTCTACCTCCAGAGTAAGATCTTCTGGGAGCCGGTGCAGTTGACGGGAGGAAGGAAGATTTACCCCCCGTGGCCTGGGATATCCATTTGTCTAATTCCGGGCCAAACAGCATGTCTCCACTGAATGGTAAACCCTCCACCACACGCTTGGATTCAGCGTCCGCATGCCAGGCGCGCAACCAGAGGCCTCTGCGGCAAGAAATAGCAGAAGCAGATATGCAAGCACTAATTTGACTGATATCTTTTGACGCTTCTCCCAGGTAAACTGCAGACACACGGATGTGTTCTGTTAGTAGGCATAACTGTGCTCTGGAAATACCATAGTCCACACCTGTAATCAACTGGTCAGCCTAACCAACCACTGCCTTATTAAACCACGCTGTAACAAGAGTGGGCCTAAGTTGAGCACCCGCTGCAGTATAAGTAGATCTTAACGTTGTCTCCAATTTACGGTCCGAAGGATCTTTTAGTACTGTAGCTCCCGGTACTGGGCGTGCTGTTTTCTTAGAGAGACGGGAGACGGACGCATCTACTGGAGGAGGCGTTTCCCACTTCTCCATCATGGATGATGGAAAAGGGTAGCTAGACGGAAACCGGCGCGGAATTTGGAACCGTTTATCCGGTTGTTTCCAGGCAAGTGAAAGCGGTTGTTGAAGATGTAGTGAGAACAGAAAAACCGTTCATTAAATAATTAGATATTCTACCCTGGAGAGATGGACTCCAGCTCTAGAGGGGTCTCATCCTGTAACGCTTCCTCCAATTCTCTCTCCTCAGTAGTGAGGAATTCCTCATCAGACTCTTCTAACTGGAGAACAGTCGATAAAGGACGCTTTTGAGTCGGTCCTTGCCAGGAAGTGGAGGGGGCGGACACAGCTGTATCCATTACCTGTACCAGGGTGTCAAGAGGCTTGGTTAACCCAGCAACCCAGGGAGGCTGAGACTTACGTGCCTCAGCTAACTCTGACGTTAAATCCGTCATTACTCCTACCATGTCAGAGGCCCATGTAGGCGCAGGTGAGGCAGTATGAGCCATAGGTGGATCAATTGCTATACAAGCATCACATAACGTGGACCCAGCATGTTACACCTTAAACAGAAACACCCTTTTGAGACGCCTTTGTTCTGTTTGACATGGATACACACAGTCACCACACACTGAGGGACAGAGTACAAAACAGAAGTAATGAAAAACAGAAGGCTGGCTTAGGACACAGAGGAGGAGCACACCCCACTCCCTTTCCACAGATCGGATTCCCTGCACCCCCAGTGTATTATGCACAGCCACTGTACCAGAGCCTTCTGTGCTTATCTGGAATGGGGAGCCAGAGAATCCAGCCTTCTGTATGTCTGCAGCACTCTTCCTGTGTAAGGGAGAGTTGCAGGCATTTAAACAGTTAAAAAACGGCAGCCACGCTGTTATCTACAGCTGCTTGCCGCGTATAGTGGGGAGAGAGAGTGAATAGAGCCCGCGCTGTTTAGGCTCCGCCCCCTTCCACATGCCCTAAGGGCTCCGATTATGGCAGCTATTTGGCCATTACCTCCCCCTCCGCGTGTATCAGCGGGGAGAGGGGAGAAGCAGGAAGCCGGGTGTAGCGCTGTTTCAACAGCGCTATGATAAACAACACAGCGCAGCATGTGCTAGCGCTGGTCAGCGGGGAGAGGGGAGAAGCAGGGAGCCAAGTACTGAGTACACACAGCTTCCCTGACACAGCGGGACGGGAGCCACGTGGGCAATGTGTCCAAATGCTAAGTGCTTTGGAAATAAAATCCCCAAACTAATTGCAATAACGACAAGGGATGATCTGGATATTGTGACTATTACGGAGTCATAGTGCAATGAAAATCATGACTGGGACACAGCTATACCGGGATATACTTTATTTAGGAAGGACAGAGTGGGAAGAATAAGAGGAGGAGGAATAGCAATGTATGTCAAGGAAAGCATAAATACTACATTAATACATAGTATTGAAGAAAATAACGAGTCCCTTTGGGTGACTATAGAAACGGGAGAAAGTTATTATTTCGTATTGGGGTGATCTACAGACCACCAGGTCAGGAAGAGGAACTGGACAATAAACTATTGCAGGATATCACTAAAATGGCATTAAAGGGAGAGGTTATGATCATGGGAGATTTTAATCTACCTGATATAAACTGGGAGGTGTCTGTGGCAAGTTCCACTAGAAGTAGGGACATCCTGAATTCATTGCAGGGAGCCTCCCTATAGCAATTGGTGAGGGAGCCCACTCGGAAAGGCGCAATATTAAACTTAATACTTCTAAATGGAGACACAATATCTGATGTAAAAGTGGGTGAAAACCTGGGATCCAGTGATCATCAAGCAGTATGGTTCAGAATAAAGACACATACTGACTCATCCCATACAAAAACAAAGGTGTTAGATTTTAGGAAGTCTGATTTTGCAGGTATGGGAAGATGTGTAAGCGAATCTTCGGCAGAGTGGAGGAACTTGAAAGGAGTGCAGGAGAGGTGGGGAAATTTTAAAAGTGCAATATTAAAGGCAACAGACCTTTGTATCACAGGGGTTAGGAAAACCACAAGGAAAAGGAAGCCAGTGTGGTTTGGGAAAGAGGTAGCAAGTATTGTGAGATGGCCTTTAGGAAATACAAGCAGACGCAAAATAATGAGGACAAAGATGTGTATATTGTAAAACAGAAAGAGGCAAAGAAAGTAATCAGATGTGCCAATCAAAAGCTGAGGAGAAAATAGCACAGTCAGTGGATAAAGGAGGCAAAACTTTTTTTTAAGTATCTAAGCGAAAGGAGAAAAACAAAAGGTGGAATAAATAGACTAAAGACAGAAAAAGGGAGTCTTGTTGAGGGAGACAATGTAAAAGCTGATCATCTTAATAATTATTTTTCTTCAGTAATCACTACTGAGAGAGAGGGCAAAGGGCCACAGTTAAGTTGCAGGTGTAATCTGGAAAATTAGGTAGGAACAGGCACATTTACAGAGGAGAAGATCCTAACAGAACTCTCAAAACTGAAAGTGGATAAATCAATGGGGCCAGATGGGATACATCCAAGGATACTAAAAAAAGAGCTTAAAGGGGTGCTGGTAACACCATTGACAGAATTGTGGAACCAGTCACTAGCTACTGGAGTAGCTACTAGTGAAAAGAGCAAACGTCGTCCCACTGCACAAAATTGGAAGCAAGGAAGAGGCAAGCAACTACAGACCAGTGAGCCTTACATCAGTAGTTGGGAAATTGATGGAAACACTCTTAAAAGAAAGAGTCGTAGATTATCTCAAATCCAGCAATTTGCAGGACCCCAAACAGCATGAATTTACTGGGGGGAGATCATGTCAAACAAATGTTATTGACTTTTTTAACTGGGTGACTAAGGAAATAGATAAAGGGGGGCCATAGATATAGCTTATCTAGACTTTAGTAAGGCTTTTGACACTGTTCCATATCGCAGACTGTTAAATAAACTGGAAAGCATGGGATTGGATACAAAGATAAATGGATAAGATCATGGCTGCAGGATAGGAAACAGTTGTAGTAAATGGAAGGCAGTCTCCAGAGGGAAATGTTACCAGTGGAGTACCTCAGGGATCTGTACTTGGACCAGTGCTTTTTAATATCTTTATTTGTGACATTGCAAATGGTATTGAAGGGAAACTATGCCTTTTTGCAGATGACAGAAAGGTATGCAACAGGGTAGGCACACAAGGAGGGGTAAAACAAATGATTGATGATCTAGGTAGACTAGAGGAATGGTCAAGAACATGGCAACTACAGTTTAATGACAAAAAATGCAAGATCATGCACTTGGGTCTCAAACATCCAAAGGCTAAATATAGTATTAATGGCACTATACTGGAAACTACTGAAGAGGAAAGGGATCTAGGAGTCACTATTTCAGGTGACTTAAAGGAATGCACACAATGTAACAAAGCAATGAGGAAGGAAAGTCAGATGCTTGGTTGCATAGGGAGAGGAATCAGTAGCAGAAAGAAAGAAGTGATAATACCACTGTATAGGTCATTGGTACGTCCTAATCTCGAATACTGTATTCCGTTCTGGAGGCCATATCTCCAGAAGGATATTAATACATTAGAGACTGTACAAAGAAGGGCAACTAAAATGGTTCAAGGTCTCCACCACAAAACGCACCAGGAAAGACTAAAAGATCTTAATATGTATAGTTTGGAGCAGAGAAGGGAAAGGGGAAACATGATAGAAACGTTCAAATATATAACAAGGGTTTTAACAAGGTAAAGGAAGGAGACATTCTTCAAAGGAAGAGAAGTATTAGAACAAGAGGGCATGTTCTGAAACTGGAGGGTGGTAGGTCAGGGGAAATTTGAGGAAAAATTACTTCACAGAAAGGGTAGTGGACAAGTGGAATAGCCTCCCATCAGAGGTGGTAGAGGCTAAGACAGTAGAGCAATTTAAACATGCATGGGATAGACATAAGGATATCCTTCAGAAGAAGTAAGAATCAACAAGAGTTGAGGTAACAATATGTTTAAAAATGGGGCAGACTAGATGGGGCAAGTTATTCTTATCTATGTTTCTTCAGTCCGACCAAACAGCGAGGTAAATTGAATAGCCACAGGAGCTCCCTCCCGTGGCTATCCAGCACTGTGCCAAATAGAATCTCCCCCACTGTATATACACACACACACACACACACACACACACACACACAGTGATTGAGAAAATGATATATATTATATATTTATTTATTCAATTTCAATCAGTGCATGTGTGTAGATAATTATAATATATACATATACATACATTATATATATATATATATATATATATATATATATATATAAGTATCTGTAGCGTAGGCGTCGTACTTTCGGCTATCATAATATAAATGTATGTAAGAAAAAATGGTAATTAATTTGAGCGTCAAATACAGCTTTGGAATGTTATTATATCATCACTAGATATTAATCTGGTTAGAGAAATGACTAAAGGCATAAAATATACTTATACCACACCCTTTTGCTAAAAAGTAAATAAATAAAAAATACCCGCTGGCAAGGACCTTTTAAACTAAGACACAAGCTATGTTTTATGTAGGAAACAGAAATAAGAAACGTGATTACAACACAGAGAGCAGTCCTGGTGCCTGACCCGAGGCCGCTGTAATAACCAGCTGCTGTCAGCATGAGTCACCCCTGTACATGGGCTCAATGCTGGCTGATAACAAGTCAACCATGTATTAGGGGGACCGCATGAAAATCACTACCCAAAACATGTCAAGTAGAGCTCATCTCCTGCACAATTTACCACCAGTAACAGGACATTGAAGTAACAGAACATTCTTCACCATAATACCATACTCCATAGAAATTAATTTCACTGCATAGGATCCCCGGCTAGCTGGTGAGCTCGCTATGTGCCATTACAGCTCACCAGAAACCGCAAAACCTAAAACTCATTACCAGCACTCCTTTCCCACCTATGGGATTGTCACAGAGCACAGAGGATACTGAAAGCAGAACGGAGAAGAAGGAATTCATGTCATGTGACATCATCTGAGGAGACTGAGGGAGGCTGAAAGTCCCCAAGGATATACAAATGGATAGTGTTAATCTATTAGCCAAAATGTGAGCACCTTACCTTGTCGATGGGACTGGGTAGCGCAGCTTGGATGACACTAGAAAGAAAGGAACTAGGTCAGAATTGTAAACACAAAAAAAGCAAGAGCAATAGTTCAAAAACCCTTGTTGCCAGCTCTGTAAATATTTAACTGGATTTGTCAGGACTCACGTTAAATCTGAAAGGGAGCGGCAGCATGGGAAAGAAATTAACTCTGCCCTGGACTTTCCTTCTGCACTCCATTCCACAGCCCGAAGCCTAAGCTTCACCTCTGCCAAGGGCTCCAAGTCGGACAGTACGGCTTGTATATAGTTAATCGTCAACGTTGTCACCTCTTCAGCACCCAACTGGGCACCTCTCAGTGTCCGCAATCCAGTCCAGACCCAAAATGGTTAAAGGTGTGGATCTTATTTTAAAGCGCACAACCTTACAACAAGTCTTTTCATGCTGGACTTCGTTCACGGCTGCTATACAACAGCGTTTTTGGGAATTGTATCATTACGGCAGGCTTCAAAACACAAAATGACTCTTAAAACATACTAATAATAGCAAAAGAACAACAAGTTTGTGCCGTGGATGACAAGTATAAGGTAATGACTATTCTATGGCACTAATACATGCAGGCTCTCTGTAGGGAACTAAACTGGACTATTTACAAGTTATAAACCAAAAACGTGATTACTTTTACAAACCGAGCAGGTCAAGGTTCTCTAAAACAAGGACTGGATGGAAAATCTGTATTCCTTGCAAAATGATGCATCAAACACTATTGTTAACTTCTAGCTGATTAAACCAGCGCATGCTTAATTACAGACAACAATAACGGATGATCTTACATAACTACTTTTTAAGACTTTGAAAAACAAAAGTAAAATTAGTACAAGCCCAAAGAAGCAATTCCGAGCTGCTTTTAAAGAAGGAAACTGGAAAAGTGAAATGAATAACTGCTCAGAAAACTACCTCTCAGTGTGTACCCAGCTTTAGGGATTAATTCACTAAGCAGTGGATTTTCAAAACCCACGATGTTTGCTGATTTTGCCTGCCATATTTAAAAGAGCAATAATAGTAAATGCAAAAATCAGGCTGGTTACGTGGTCAAATTATTGCCCTTTTAAATCTGGCAGACAAAGGCCAGTATCCAATTAGCCGTAAACGACGAAAAACAGTGATTTTTCGTAGCGTTTTTTTTATCCCCATTTCCTATTTTTCCAGATAAAAAGATAATTAGGCCGAAAAATACTTAGGATGCATGATAACTTCATGGACCTATGTGTTTTCTCCATAGCAGAAGTGAAATAAACAGCACTTTGTGGATTTTTTCTTTCGGGACACAGAAAAAAAAATCCACGATACGTATCGGGAGGCACTTCGGGACTAATTGTGTTGCCCTGCGACAAAACAACTGCAGCACTGCTAATAGGAAACCAGCACCAAAAGAGGGTTTCACAGTCTGATGTGCCTACACTGAGCGATCAGTTGTTCAGTGTAGTCACATCAATCATCCCCGAACCTGCTCAACCTGACGTTCTCGTCAGGTTGACCAGCATGTTCGGGCGATAATAGATGTCACAAACGACCAGCGTGCGCGCCCGCTGGTCGTTTTTTACATTAAACAGCCCAATTTGCAAACGATTAACAAGCGTTTGCCCTATTTAATCGCTTAGTGGATACAGACCTGAAGAGACGCTCTATTGCAGAGTGTATCTAACATAACCATTAGGTAAAAGTCTTGCTTCTGGCAACAAACAGGCATGTAGAATTGCTTTTAAACAATCTTGCGTCACTTAATAGAGAAAACAACAAAATGTTAAGATAGCGAGTTTCAAAATTGGCCCCACAAACATTCAGGCTGTCTGACACAAAGAAATTACATTTTTCATGAGCATTAGGTGTTTTCAGGATACACATCAGGTCATTAACACACTCGGTGCACAATACACCGCCTTGTTAGTGACAACTAGGATTAAGTCAAGAGGAGGATTTGAAACGCCTTTTATTTTGGGTATATAAACAAGCAGCGGATGTAAATGGATGAACAAACCGTTGTTTCTTCACAAAAAATGACACATGCTGCAGCTGTCAAAAAAATAAATAAATTGGTACTTGTATAATCTTTGTCACAAATCACGGATATATATTGGATACTTGTCCGTACTTTAGGGTTGGCAAATCCCCAGTGCAAAGGCACGGAGTCTAATGTGCCGGTGGTATTCACCAGTGACCCCCGCAAGGGGGTTTGGACTTAGCTACACCCGACACGCAGGTCACGGCCCTCTGACTCGGTTCAGAAGTACGGGTGCTGGCGTGCACTAGAGTGTAAGTGCGCCGTAAGGAATGAAAGTGTAGTCAATAAGCCAGGTCAAAATCATGCGAACAGTACAGTACCGGGGATCAGACTAAATCAGGTCACTAAGAATAGCCCAGGTTAAAACCGGAATCGGCAGACACAGTACCGAAGGATCAGACAGAATCAGGTCACTTGAAATAGCCAAGGTCAGGAACAGATGTCAGAACGCTGGAGATAGGTGAGCGCATACACTGGCACAGGAGTGCACTCAAGAACTTCCTTATATAGGAGGAGACTTGAATTTGGCACCTATATGACGTCACCTATAGTAAGCAGAGGGACAAGCCACCGGGGACACACCGCAGTGTGCCGTGAGCGGCTGCAGAAGGGAGAGAGCCAGTCGGACATCATAGCAGCGGGCGCCAGGGACCTCCTGCCCATTGCCCCATAGGAACTGCCTGATACCAGCTCTGCCTGACCCGGTAAGAGGGGGCAGAAATCCGGTGCGCTGTAACAATCATTTTCCATTGACACAAAATTAATTACGGAGATGCTTCTAAACGTTTCCATAAGAAGATGTAAAAAATTAAAGCTGATTTGTTAGACCACAGTATTATGCGTTATGGAACAAACAGATATACCCGACATAACAATCATTGAAACCCCTTACATTGTGTTGCTGTTGGCTGGCAAATTAGGGGTGTAGTGTGTCACTAGCTGGAGCAGAACAAAGGTAGAGTAAGTGATATGCTTGTAGTCTCCTAGCTAACCAAAATGCTTTTTACTAATTGATGGTTTCATCCAAACAGTAACAGCCAATGAGATGACACCAAGTGTAGCTGCAGGCTTCCTATGTCAGTACAACTCACCCACAGTCCATGGCAGTGATGTACAACCGGATATACTTTGAGCGCTGCATGTATGACTGTCCAAGCTTCAAAAGGACTGATCATTATCCTTTGTTTCAGTAATGAAAAGACAGGCTGAATATTACCTCGGTATCAGCACATTACTCTTCTGAAGAGCTACATGTACCATTCATTAGCATGTTACCTCACTTAAAAAGAGAAATAAAATACAAAAAAAGCAAAAAAAAAGCCATATATATTATATATATATATATTATATATTATATATATATATATCTCTATCACAAGACAGCAATGCACTTCAGTGCAGGTAATCCTATAGATCCCCAGATAAAATTTCGAGATGTATTTGCTGCTTTATCCTCAAAATTTCCTCTTGCCAGGAGGTTCCAAGATTTTCTCAAAGATGCAGACAGTAGGAATAGCGCACTCGTGAGAATAGTATATAAAGTATACTTTTACTTGTAATAATGCTCACATACATCACGGTTAAAAACTTTGTACATAGCCCAGTAATCAGCTCTTCTCAGCTGGCAGATCTCTTAGTCGCCACCGCTATAGGAGCCTCCGGATCAGCGCTGCTTCTGGAGATAGCAGATAACTTCAACATCAGTTTAGACCACGCCCAACCGGTGTCGTCGATGACTTCATCAGGGGGTGATGACAGTCACACCGCACCTTGGACTTGGCTTATTCCTGGGTCAGCCCTGTTTGCACTGAGGCCCTGATTCAGAGCCGGACGCTCTGACAAAGAGCTCGCTCTGAATCAGGGCCGTCCTTCTGAATTTTTAGAGCGGCCTCACAGCTATAGCGAGCGGCCAGGAAGATGGTCGCGATGGTCAAGACCATCGTGACCATCAGGCATGCGACGAGACCCTTGTGGTAGGATCTCGTTGCCGCAAGCCCTGGAGTGCTTTTGGCTCTATCCGGGTCTCGCGCATGCGCACGACGGAGCCGCCTCCGTCGTGCGCATGTGCACTGGGCCAACATCGACTCTCTTGTGAGTGCTCAGCGCTCGCGAGCGGGTCTGAGTTAGGCCCTGAACCTGGGACTCCCCTACAAAACCTGTGTATGTCATTAGTAATGGCCTTTTTCAGGCTAACAAAGATGAGGTTACAATAGACTGGGTGGTGACTGCTCACTAATGCTCCAATCAGCTGCTTTTTGCGTGGGATTGGTCAGATGACCTGGGTCACTCAACCGGGATTATTTTTTAAAGGACCCTTTTACACTTAGTCACGACCCAGATAATCCCGGCAATAGTTCAAGTGCGGCAGTGGAAAAGATATATTATTTATTAACATTTACTTACATAGCACCAGCGTATTCTATTGCGCTTTATTGAACTCCTCTCCACCGATGTAGGATCAATGCAGGGAGGCCTGAGACCCTGCATCACAACCACAAGTCACAGTTACAGGCAGTTAGCGTCTGGAAACCGGACTGTCATGGTCTGAGCAGCTATTGATATTCCTGGTCTATTGCCTCTTCCCTCATAATGTGGCTGAGCAGAGTATTTGTGTTGATTAATGTTCAGAATTTATATATTCCATCTGCACTACCAGAAAACCAGCTGGGTTGGAATGAAAATCCTTTTTTTGGAAAACACTGTACTAGATAAATGATAGCTAAAAGCTGGTTGGTTGCTATTGGAAACTTCCCCACTTGTCCTCTTTAGTATATTGGATACATCTCCCCCATAATGCATTGTGTTTGTATGCCTTTTTGTTTGCACTTAAGTTTTTTTTCTTCATGTAAATTGAATACCAGAGGTTAACATAAAACTAACTGAATCTAATTATAAATGGGGATTACATAAGAACATAATGATATTTTAACGTTCTGTTTAGAAGGATTTTCCCAGTAAACGGAGCTGTTGTAACAAGTAATCAAAGACAGGGTGACACTTTGGCTGTAGTTGCCAAAATGTCTTCTGTGGCGCCATAATACAGAATGGTAACATTATAACAGCACAGACTGAGATCACGGTCACACAGACATCATGTGTATTTAGAGATAATGTACATTGCAAATTACACGCATGGGTTATAAAGGGTTAAGATTGAGATTTCTGACTAGTGTCACCTAACAACAAAAATGAAAAGGATGCCGGTTTCAGGCACACGTCAATGAAAAAGAAGATTTTGCACATACAAAAATAACCAATTAAAATAATTAAATTAAACATTGAGTGACCCTCCCTTGTGTACAAGAAAAACCAAAAAAAAAAAAAAAAAAAAAAAACAGCACCCACTGCACATCAAGCCGAAGTGGAGCTTCCTGTCCACTAGGAGGTGCCAGTGAAGCAAGACTAATGGCTTGTGTTCGGAAATCATTGCACAAGCAGTCAGTAATTATACATTAGTGCCCGTTAGGAGAATCCTTAATTTCAAGGGATAATCCCAGGTTTTAAAGATTGGCCACTTGGTTTCCACTGTTTAATAAATGTAGCTTATTCTCTAAATTCATTTCATTTCTCATTTTCTATATTCTCTGGGCTTTACAAGTTATATTTCCCGGTGTATGTGAATGAGCCTTTGAACTGCAGCACTTTTATTTTGCCCAGGTCACACACTCTATAGTCTTCACTACGGTATGCAGTCGGGATGCCGACGGTCTAAATACCGACCGTTGGCATCCCGACTGTCTAAACCCGGCAACGGTCTAATATCAGGCGTTAGGGGCTCCCGGGGGGGACTTGGGGTTAGGGCTAGGCACCCCCCGGGAGGGTTAGGCACCCCCCTCCCGGGAGGGTTAGGCTGCGGGGAAGTGGGGGATTAGGGTTAGGCACTTGGGGGGGGGGGGGTTATGGTTAGGCACCCCTAAGAGATGGTTAGGGGGGGTGGGGGTAGGTTAGTTAGAACTTACCTAAATTAGCAGTCGGGATCTTCACCCCTGCCAGGCTTCCGCTGTCGGGATTTGAACCATGCGGCCGGCGGTAAATCATACTGATTCCTTCACTACACAGTAGCTGATAGTGAAGGTGACTTTCCTATTAACATTGCATGTTTACTATGATCAAGTACAGAGATAGGAGTCAGGTAACCTCGTTCGTCGCCGAGATTCTCAGACACCTTGCTTGGTTAACTTTTTCAAAATAAAAATGTAAAATAAATGTAAATAGGTGCGTAAACAACAGTACTGCAGTATATAGTCTCTGGAAAGACTGCAGGCAATGCCTACAAAATAAAGCATTTAAATAAAGTCTCAGTAGACAGAAGTTAGGAGGTATTCTAGAATACAGCTACAAGCTTCTCCTGAGGCTGCGAGCAGTAATCAGAGTACCAGCTGCAATACTGTTTTTCAGCTTAGCGCAGCGCTAACATTGCGGCAGGCATTTAAATCGGAAAATGACGGTTAGCGCGGCTAAACACCTGGCTTAAGGCGCACTAACCGGCATCTCCTGACTAAGTGTCGGGCGCGGGGGAAACAACTGAATAGCTCCAGGTACTCCTTCCCAGCGCGATTTACATTGCATTCAATTGAATGTTTTGGATGTGATGAGTTGAAGCTTGCAGTCAGTAACTGGGTGAATGGACTGGAGGCAGTCTAGTACAAAAAGGGGATTCTAAAGCTTGTGGACAGATATGATCAATACTTAAATAAAGGATGCGATCATGTGAAGAAGGTTACTCTGTTACATTGCATGCTCTATTTTTCTGTTATAATAAATAATGCTCTATTTTTTTGTTATTATTTTTTTGTTATAATATCAACATTTACCAACTGTACGCAAGCCTACAGATGTGTCCTCATACATCTAGCCTCAATACGCCATACAGCGTGACTTGCCTGGCGTGAGGGACTTGACAGGTCCCGTGGAACCCTACTAGTGCCAGGCGTCTTTTTGCCGAAAATGCGTCTGAGGAAAGTCTGTTTTTGGACTATAGTAAACATAAAGGGTGTTACATGTACTGTGCAGAGGAGAGTTAGCTGGGTAGAATAGCCTAGGGAGGTTAAGGAGGTGGCTGGAGAATTTGAGGAACTTGCCTAAAGGCGAGTTATCAGGCGAGGTTATGGGAAGGGTTCGTGCACAAGGGTGGGAAGTTCAGAGTGTACGGCCTGAAAAAAGGATGGGGGCAAGTAAGGAGTGAGAATGAGAAACTTAAATCTAGACATATTATAGTAGGAAGCTTCAGATGCATTAATTTCCTAAGGCCACAAGAGTATAACACCATATAAAGTACATACTCTGATCAATCTTTCCTATTAAAATACAGCTTCAATGAACAGAACAAAAATTCTGATTACCACCTAGTTTTATGTAACAGCGGAGTTCCTGAAAACTGGTACACAGGTACCACCATCCTCTAACGAGATTACCAGTGATGGTCTGCTCTAATTCAGACTGGTACTCAGGTACCACCATCCTCTAACGAGATTACCAGTGATGGTCTGCTCTAATTCAGACTGGTACTCAGGTACCACCATCCTCTAACGAGATTACCAGTGATGGTCTGCTCTAATTCACACTGGTACACAGGTACCACCGTCCTCTAACGAGATTACCAGTGATGGTCTGCTCTAATTCACACTGGTACACAGGTACCACCGTCCTCTAACGAGATTACCAGTGATGGTCTGCTCTAATTCAGACTGGTGGAATGTGGAATGGGTGTATTAGTTGCTAACAAATCTATTAACTGCAATTCTTGTTTTGGATTTGTAGAACACAACGTATAACATGATACAATAGCGCTGCAGAAATGCACTAGTCTGGTGTTTACATCACTTTTCACGGTCGCGCCCAGCACTTTGGTCGGGGGTAGCTGCTTTACGCGGCTAAACCCGACCACGAAAAATGGCAACAATTGAATAGCGGCCCGCGATCTCCTGTCACTTTAGACGGGAGATCCGGACCGCGTAAACAATTGAATACCGCCCCAAAAAATAATAGCACACAGAGAAAAAGCCGTTTTAAATGAGAATATTGGCATTTGCAGCAGAAATATTCGATAACAGGTGCTTACTTGCTGACTTAATTCAGATATAAACCATTATACTCATGATACAGGATCTATACAACAATGGAAGATTGCCGTCATGCGCTGTGTGAGCCAGGGTGTGCTTCCCGCCAACAGCTCCTGCTGAGATCGATGCAGACATGACAGCTGAAATGAGAACCTGCCACAGGGTGAGTGTAGCAGGACAGGGACGGACCAGTCATGAGATGGGTTGAAAATTACTAGCTTAGACTCATGGCTACTCTCGGTGAAGCTGGTTATAAAGGCATTACCAGCTGGAGGATCCACCTGTACAGAGGGAATTAAAGTGCACTTACTCTGATCGTCGTCTGGTCTCCAGTCCATCTGGCAAAAATAGCTTTATTGTGGACACTATACAACCATGGGTCACTGTAAGAATATATAGAATATAGATTATCATTACGGCTCAGGTGTTACCCCTTTTTCAATGTAATTTTCTGGGTAAGTTTAACAGAAAATATAATCACTGTATTCAGTTCTCATCGCCCGCTATGCATCATTCAGAAAGTGGATTTTTCAAGGGATTACAACCTTTGCTTTCCTTGGTTTAATTGTGTACAACATACTCATACAGACATAACACACACAGGTGTATGCATCTCCTCTGACTAGACTAGCGGCAAACCCAGGACCTCACACAATGATGGCAGCCAACCCATGCCCACATGTTATTAAACCGCATTGTCACAGTGGCATAAGAGTAACATCTTTGGGAGTAGATAACCGGATTTATTAGAGAGTGAAGCAAAAGCAATGTCATCTCTACTGAATGGTGAGCTCCGGAATCAGACTTACAGGCACAATTACAAACACTAAATAAAGTCCTATAAGAAAAAACATTTGCTTTATACATTCATCAATTAATAGCTAGATAACAACAGCAAGTCCTTTCTATTGATGTCAATGCACTCATACTGCTCTAACTTACTGTGGCTCCATAAAAGATTTTGCAGGTTCCTAGTCAACTAAATTCCACAGTATTCTGTACATCTTTGTATTACACAAATACAAGAGTCACTAATAAAACAATATAGGTTTATTCTCTATATTGTGTGAAGATTCAAAGATGAAGAAAATGTTGCAATGTCGTCGCAATGATGAGGACGATGACTGACCATTTTTAATTGCTGTGGAGTAGTATTTCAACAAAATGGCTTCTGAAGTGCTGCACAGTGGGGAAAGACACAGAATTATGAGGAGTGTTTACCAAGTCCTTGATGATTAAGAGGTCTATTTACTAAGCAGTGTTAGGAGAGAGTGAAAAGTGATAAGGTGCCAGCCAATCAGCTCCCGACTGTCATCTTACAAACACAGCCTGGGAGATGGCAGTTGGGAGCTGATTGGCTGGCACCTTATTACTTTTCACTCTGTCTCCTAACACTGTTAGTAAATAGACCCCTATCAGAGCTGATGATCAGAACATTTAAACCCCTTGCCAATGAACAATCCATCACGTCAGCACTGTAGGGAGGTGTAGGACAGGTCAATGACCGCCTCAGACATGACGCCAGATGCTGCCTGGGTTTCATTAGAGAAGCCTTAATAAGATTTCATGTTAAAACCGCACAATCTAACTAAGATGCAAGAGAGAGATTCCCTGCAGAGTCCATCACTACACTAACTGGCATGCATGGAGATTTGTGAAGGAGAGGACTTCCATTAATGTGGCTCCTTACTGACAGGGACTCAGCACCTCTACATTAAATATACTCCATCCTCTTCAGAAATCTCCAGCCACATAGAGGTCACAAGGTCTGAATACTCGGATTTTGGAAACGGTTGAGTTTCAGCTGGATACGATCCTAAAGCAAGAAGGTAAGTGATAAGGCGATGTATGTAAGAAGCTGCAGAGCTCACTTACCTTTCCTGGTGTTTTCCGTTACATCCACCCCAAACTGAATGATGTCACCCGAGAGAATCTCACATGGCGGGCTTTCCTCAGATCCTCGACTCAACCTCTGGCTGTTTATGAAGGTACCATTACTACTCTTAGTGTCTTGAAGGTAGAACTGCAGGTAAATAAACAAAAATCAATTTAAAAAAAAACAACCCAGATCAGGGATCAGTACAATATGTTAGGTGGAATGGGAAACGCACACCTGTTACATATGACTATAGGGGGAATGTATCAAGACTTGGAAAGCGCTAAAGTGGAGTAGTTGCCCAGAGCAACCAATCAGGGTCCGTCATTTCAAAGACTGTGCTAGATACATGCCAGTTAGAGGCTTTGGTTGCTTTGTGTAACTTGTCCACTTTATCTCTTGATACATCACCCCCTGTATGTTATTATTATTACTGGGCTCTCGGCCGTGCTTGAGTCATCAATTTCTGCCGTTAGAAGTCTTCCAAATAACATCTGAGGCAAAGCAGCAAATAAACATTGTAAATTGTTTTATAGTACAAAAACATGGAAATGAGTATTTACAGGATCTATGAAGGCATGATAGGCAGAGGGGCTTTTATTAGTTTGCACACTAATCGGCACTTGTAGCAGCTGGTTCTAAGTACACAAATAAAATAACAAAATGTAATTGTGTAACAATAACAGTGTAATGTACATTACCGGCAAATTCTATATAAATCACCAAAAACTGCCAAGTCCAGCAAAAGGCCATAGGCTACTAATTTTGACAATGCTTATAACAACAAAAGGCGCTCCTAAATGTTTCCACAGAATATATTTACAGGAGATTTTACATATATTAGCACCAACTTTGTCCTACATATTATAT
Organism: Taudactylus pleione; assembly: GCA_031769625.1. Lineage (NCBI taxonomy): Eukaryota > Metazoa > Chordata > Amphibia > Anura > Myobatrachidae > Taudactylus > Taudactylus pleione. The sequence goes on along the minus strand of JAUIMM010000127.1, from coordinate 3,437,755 downwards.
TGTAATACAATTACAACCAGTGATTACATTACCTATACAATACTAGAAATGTTAAATAATTGCTTTGAGGAATAGCACCTCCTACTGTCCAATAGAGGAATCACTTCTTCGGTCCTGACACTATATTATGAACCTCAACTTCTAAAAATCATCAATTTAAAAAGGTTGTACATTACATTTTACATTGTTCTAACAAGTAACAGATCTCACAGCAATAGATTTAAGAGACAAATGTTTATTTTGCAAATTTGTCTCTTTTTATAATCCTCAGAAATACAGCAATATTGTTGAAGACCAACTAAAGTAATTAAGACTATAAGAATATACAGGATGCACTGTAATGCTTTGTAGAAGCATCTGACTAGGAAGAAACCTTAGGATTTTGTCAAACAAAACAAAACCCTGATTTTCCTTTGATTTTGTTGCAACGGAAAACTAAAATTTTTAGGAGCAAGAAATGCTAAAGCGTACTGATCATTTATGCCCTGCGTGCTTATTTTTACAGCTTTGATTAGGGAAAATGGTAAAGCTATATAAACTCATTTGAATGCTAAAATAATGAATACACCAATTACTGATTGTAGATATTAAGACAAAAGCAATTTAATTCAGATCTTCAATCTCCAGCAGTGTTTAGAAACTGAAAGTGTCGCCTTCATTTGTCACACTTAATGGTGCATACACACCGTCAGATTTTGTGTCATATCTGAATGATAACGATTTTAAAAATCGTTCATATCTGAAAGAAAATCTGACATGTGGGCCTGCAACGATGAGCGATGTGTGTTCCCGCATGTCAGATAACGATATCCGACATAGTCTGTTAGTGTTCACTCTAGCTCCGGCGGCAGACAGGGCGCCGGAGCTAGAGAGGGCAACCTTATGCCCGAAAAGGGGGCGTGGTCATGAAAAGGGGGCATGTCTATAAGACGCGTCCCCTTTTCGTCATACTTGGGGGCGTGCCCGGCGCTTACGGACACGCCGGGCAGCCCCCAAGCGCTGCAGAAAGGGAGAATAGATGCCGGGTGCATGCGCCCGGCGTCTATTCTCCAGCGGTGACCGGGTCACCGCATGTTTCTCCACCCGCGGGACACTGCATCCCGCGGGTGAGAACGGCATCCGCAGGCTGTGAGGGCAGGGAGCTTTTTGCCCTCCTCTTGGAGGGCAGGGTGCTTTTTGCCCTCCAGAAGGAGGGCAGGGCTCCGCACCCCGCTAAAACAGCCTAGCGGGAACGCTAGTCTGTGTTTGCAGTCAGATTTTGACGATTTCATTCATTTTAATACTGTCTGAAATCGTTCATTTTGGTAAAAATCGTTCATCTGACAGATCTGACCGTGTGTATGCGCCATAAGGGGGGTAATTGTCAAAGCTTGATTAAAATTAAAGATAAAATTGTGAGAGAGAAAAAGTACCAATCAGCTTCTAACTTACATTTTACAGACTGTTTGACAAAATGACAGCGGATAGGTTGGTACTTTATCTCTCTGAGCTTTGATAAATACCCCCTTAAAACTCTGAAAAACTTATTCACAGCCTGAAGTAAGATGAACCTCCTCAGTAACAATTCTTATAAACAGCTATGAATGTGGTCAGTTATTTCAAGCCATGATACCATGTGTTTGAGGTACGAGGCTCAGTTTCATTCAATTTTAGCTCTCTAAAAGCCTGACAAAGACTCACGTCAAAAGGTTTTATTTTACTCTCCACACTCCTAAAAAATAGTAAAATCAGTAATTTTCACTTATGCATCCTGACTACAAGAAAAAGGATCTGCAAAACCAAAGAGCTAACAATTAATTAGCATGGTTTGTGTCAGACGGGCTTACTAATTGCATGTAACTTAATGTATCAGCACTATCCTCCTACTCGTGCTTGATGAGCAATTCTATAGGATGTAAAAGAAGCAGTTTAAATTTAGAGTGAAGTGCTCTATGCATAGCATAATGAGGTTCACTGCTAAATATAGTACATCTACTGCAACGCCCTTATGGTGAGGACAAACTCGCACATAATGCACTCAGTGGGTGAATGCAGATTATGTAGGCACATAGTTCAGGATTGCAGCTGTCAATAGTGATCACTAAATGAATGAAATATTGTGTTGGGACAGTATAACTCCCAAAAACAGAGTAACAGCAGGATAGGGAAAAGGATGGAGACATCACAAACTACATTTGCATGAACACACTTGAATTAAAATGAAAGAGGTGGATTTTACAGAACAGACAGAGCTCAGAGGGGTGTTCCAAAGTCTATCTGCTCACTAGATCTTGCACCACGTGGCTGTGGTTTCCAAGGTAGTCCATGACTTTGCAGAACTATAAAGGAATAGCAGGCTAAGGAAACAATCTCAGGGAAAACTGGCAAATACCAGCAATCTCTTTCTAGCTTGCCAAGGTGATTGTTTCTTAATTAGTCTAATGAAAACTAAAGTTTTTCTTTTTTGGATTTTTTTTTTTTTTTTCTTTTAATTTAGCTTCCTGGAAGAATCAGGACAGTTTATCCATAACAGCTTCTAATGCTCCATCTGTGCAAGTTGTTGCTGCTCTGTGTGAGATTTTAGTCTGTGACTAAATTGCTTCACCCATATCACTAAACTGTAGGGATCAGGGGGCGGGGACCTATATGAAAAGAGGGGCAAAGTTACATAACCTTTTGCTTTGATTTATCTAAAACTACATTACAGATATTACAGTGAGCCACATATAGTTTGCACAAATTTGCATAAACGTCCCAAACGAACACTGACAATTCCATCTACTGTGAGAGGCGCATACTACTAAAAAGTCAGCTATGAGATACCCAGAAATTTCTACCTGGAAAATACAAGAAGCTATCAATATAACTTTTACAGGAATGGATCACATACATGCCCTGAGGATTATTTCATTTCACGATATATACTATATATTTCCTTTTATTAATATTGGGTCCCGTTGCAGTTATTCAATTACTGCTTCCATTTTTGAGGACCCTTTATGACTAAATATCCTTCCTCCAGAACAGATAGGGATGCAGTCATATTGCTGAAATGTCGACAGGCAAGGTCCGCTAGGCTTCTTTAGCATGACGCTGCACCCTTAACAATTTAAGAACACTAAAATGTGCCCTGCCCTTAATTGCTGCCCCACTAGCTGAACTCTGGACAAAAAGGAGGTGACCTCCGGCGTTTGGAGTCAGATGCAATTGGAACGGGTATTTTTGTGCCATCTCCTCTACTATCTGGAGACAAACAGGTGGGGGGGGGGGGACAGGTTGGGGCAAACCCAGCCCCCCAGTCTGTCTACAGATAACAAAAGCAGATGCCAGTGCCGAGGCAGAGAACAGCACAGCATTCCCTACGAGTCAGACCTCAGAAATGGTAAGGCCATGGCTACTAGGGGACATCTCGTAGGGCAGGCCCGGCCCACCTGTGGCTCTACAGCTGTTGTGAAACTACAATTCCCAGCATGCCCTGCCACAGTTTTGCTATTAGGGAATGCTCAAACAGTGGCAGGGCTTGCTGGTATGTGTAGTGTCACAAAAGCTGGAGAGCCACAGGTTGGCCAGGCCTGTCCTAGGGGGCCTGGAACTGCTACCAGTAGAGGCAGCAGTTAATGTGTATGGTGAATATTGTTCAAGCGGGCAAACTACACCATCATGCTAAATTTGGCGAAGCTAGGTACAAAACTCTGGCCGTGCATAAAGGACAGACACACACACACACACACTTTCACGCTTATTATATAAAAACAATTTTGAGACGACATGTCCCATAGTTACTACTACATACACTTTTAAAATAAATAATTGGTTTAAAAATTAAAGTAATAGTAAGAATTTTACAACCAAAAGAAAACAGGAGAGAAGCAGGAATTACCACAAAGCCAGAATCACACAAGCCCAGTGAATAAACAACGTAAATGACTTTAATAAAACAAAATGAGACACTTATGTTGAAGTTTAAAGCTGGTTTTAATAAATTTTAGGGGCATATAACACAGGCACCTGGCCACAATATCCACAGATTTATGATACCGGCCGTTCCTGCACCTTGTTGTGTAGGAATGAGGTGAGAGAATAAAGTCACTGTGCTGCCTGCACCAATGGTTGTTTGCATACAATGGTGGGTGACACTTAAAGCAGGGGTCTTCAACCTTTAAGACTGTGTGGGCCACATTAAAAAAATTCAACGAAGACCGAGGGTCTTATACTGCGATATTTAGACTCTAAATTTTAGAGGATTCTAAGAAGTTTCCCAGACTCATAAGACCATAATGAAGACTTAAAATGATAACTATTATATTAATGAATGAAACAACAAGAGATATGGTAAGAACTTACCTTTGTTATCTCTGTTTCTACGAAGTCCATAGGGTCCACAGGGTTGACCTTGGGGGTATAGGTTGGGAACCAAATCCGGGCACCACGCAGTTGAAGCTTTTAGCTCCCAGGATGCACTGGGTCCACTCTCCCTATAACCCCACCCCCAAGCCAGAGGCACCTCAGTTTGTAAGTAGCCAAAGGCCGGAGGAGGAGAGAAAAAGAGAGAGAAAACTGGAACACTCAATAACCATACTCACCGAAATGGGAGACGGAAAACCGGTGACCAGCCACACAGCCCATATGAAGCCAGGTGCGTCAGGGCGGGCGCCCTGTGGACCCTATGGACTTCGTAGAAACAGAGATAACAAAGGTAAGTTCTTACCATATCTCTTGTTTTCTACTTCAGGGTCCATAGGGGGTCCACAGGGTTGACCTTGGGGATGTCCCAAAGCAGTTCAACCAAGGGTGGGGACGCTCCTGTGCTGAGAGGAGAATCCGTCGCCAAAAAGGAAGCATCCTGAGAGGCAAAGGAAACCAATGCCTAGAACCTTAAAAAGGTGTGGACAGAAGACCACGTGGCCACCTAGTAAGGCAAAACAGCCGAGGCGCCACAGCGAGCCGCACACGAGGGTCACATGGCCCGAGAAAAAACAAGCATCAACAACAGGAAGGCCTACCCATGGGTAGGCCCCTGAGGAAGACCTACGAGGCCATCCAAGCCAACATTTGGTTATAGGCCGGCCATCCTTTCCTGTGAAAACCAGAAATCTCAGACCACCAATAAGGAGTCCGATTTCCGTAAGGAACCTGAACGGATCACATAAATCCAAAGAGGCCAGACCACAGTCAATGAGGCCACACCAGCCGAGAGGACTGGGGACAGAATGGCCGTACCATAAGTTCCAGAATAATATGGAACCTGAAAACCACTAAGAAGAAACACAGGGCGAGAGCAACTCCCACCCTGACATGATGCCCTCCAGAAGAGGGAGCCACATGAGAACGCTCCCAATTCAGACACTCTCCTGGTTGATATAAACACCCTGAGAGAAAGAGAGAGCCTAAGCAATAGACCATGTAATGGCTATCACAACCAGCGGTTCCATTGACTGTCCCCGGAGGTAACGAAGAACCACTACTTACTCCCAAGGAGTCCCTAGGGAGGACAAATGGAGGCATAATCAAGAAAACACTCCAAAGGATGAACTGGATACCAGAGTGAAGCCATTCCATATCTTAACCATACTGACAGTGTAGAGATCCGCACTGTCAGAAAGACCAGGCCAAGTGTGAAACCCAAGCCAGCCGGAAGGAATGCCAGAATATCTGGAAATCCTGGACACCGGAGGATTGTATCGACAGGTACAATACCATAAGATTTATGGCTGCCACAGTTTGCGGTAGGTCCCAGCAAGAGCTGATCCATGTGCTCTAATCATTCCAACGATGACAAAGCCAGGGAAGCCGTAAGACCACTGTAAGGACACAGTCAAAGACAAACGACCCAGGTCCAAGGCAAAACCAAGGACCCTGAGACAACAGGTCCGGGCAGTGAAGCATCAGGGATGGAGTATCGATGTAGAGACTCCGAAGATCCAAGTACCCCTGACATCTGGGGCAATCAGGAGCCACCAGCAGGAAAGCATCTCCGTCTCGATTGAAAACACTTCCAAAGACCTCGAGGAAGAAGGGAGACCGGAGAACACAGGTACACAAAGTGGAAGGACCACTTCACCGACAAAGAGTCGCTGAAGTTTGCTTCAGAATCCCCAGAGCTGAACTGTAACACCATAGTGTGATAAAGTCAGAAGGCCATGAGGGTCACCTCAGGGGGGCCCCCCCTGCTCACCAGGAGATGAAACCTCTCTTGGGGAAGAGACTAGTCCCCGGGATGCACGTCGTGACGGCTGAGGACTCCCGCTTCCCAATGGAGAGCTCCTGAAATGAACGCTGCCGAGATGGTCGGGAGGAGACCCTCGGACTATGTCCGAATATGTGACATACCTGTCATTGCCACCCAACGAACAGTGTTGCTAAAAAGGAAGCCACTGTCCTGACCCTGTCGGACAGAACCTTTTCAGGTTCACCGGGAAACAAGAGTTATGCCAGAGTAAGTTAATTGACAGGGTGGAATCGACAGACGTCCAACTGCACTGAAAAGGATTCGATCCAGACACTGTCCCTAGCAAAGAAAACCCTGGACGAGATGGCCATAGCCACCCGGACAGGGACCGACTTGCCTCCGGAGAGAGCATCATCGTTTGAACAGTTATCCGACAGAAAAAACTCATTCCATCTGGAGATGAGCCAATTATGGAAAGGCCTGGAATGGAACTGAGCCCATTCCACCATGCATCCCAGAGTGTAAAGACATCTGTCGACTGCGCAGACAACCATGTACTCCTAATGGAAGAGAGGAGATTCCGTCTTACGCCAGAAGAATTCTCAGATTCTGAGAATCCAGCAGGGATCCTAGATGAAGAATACCCAGAGAGGGATGCAGGGAGGACTTTTTCCCCGCTGATTAAACGTCTGCACCCTGAAGAAGCCACAGTCATCCTGACCTGGCCGTAAAGTACCCCGGTGATCCCGCTAAGAGCAGGAGGCCGTCCAGGTACAGGAGCATTGGGATATACTGAACAGAAGAACTGTCAGAAAATCCAAAACGCTGGTAAACCCCTGTGGGGCTGAGGACAGTCCCAACAGGCAGAGCCCGAAAAATTGTAAGTGTTGCTGTGATACAGCAAACCTCAGCCCATGCTGAGGAAAGGTCTCTGTAAGTACCCGTAGGCACGCGTCCTGTATATCCAGTGATACCCTAAAGTCCCCAGGTTCCAAACATCGTATGATGGAGCATAGGGATTTCCTCCTGAGCCCAGGTAGCTTTAGGAACTGGTTCAGGGAATTGAGACAGAGAATAGGCCAAAGAGGACCATTCAGCCACCGCACCAGAAAGAAAACAGAACAACCAGTCCCTCACTGAGATAGTAGGGATGGCCTAATTAGCTCCGCTTACCGCAACAACTGCATAGCTTTCTGGATCTGTAAGGCCCTTGTAAAGAGGGCGTACCCTCCTACCCACGTAGCCGCGGAAATTGACACTAATACCGGGCGAACTGAGAAAATCGGTATCTCCCAGTTGTAGGCCTGTCCCGTCAGACTGAAGAGATATCCGTAGGTTCAGAAGCAGGATCGGCTGGCAGTCCAGGCCTGCTCGGTACTGGATATGTCGGCCCTTGTAGATGCCGACAGTCTACGAAGAAACAGACCTTTAGGCTGACCCAGAGGACAAAAAAGACTTAACAGACTTAGTCTGAGGCCTTGTAGTGGGCATAGCTGAAAGTGGTAAACTTGTCGTTAGCAATACTGCCAATGTTACTACAATCTTGTCAAGGTCAGGACCAAACAATATCAACCCTAAAGATGGTATCTGCACCTCTGCATTCCCAGAGCGCAGCCATAGGGTATTACGGAGGATACAGTCGCAGCCGGAACTCTGAAAGTTAGGAGACTGGTATCCAATATAGGCATTTCCACCTATGACAACAGCATATATTACGTGAGCGACCAAATACATTTGAACCCCCGACGTGTTGGAGGGGAAAAAACGTTACAAATGCATCAACCCAATATGCAATAGTATTAACCAACCATGCTATAGCCATGGTAGGATGGGTAACAACTCCTGAAAGCAAGTATACTGATTTCAGGCAGAGTTACCACCTACGGATCCGAAGAATCCGACCACGCAGGAATGGGAGGCGTAGTAACGTCTGTAATCAGACGAGTAACACGCCCATCCCCCCCAGGAGGGGCTCGTGATGACCCTCAGGGAATTTGGGACAGGAGGCCAAACACTGTTGTAACACCTCCTATCTGGCAACAGCCAGAGTCCCGCTATGCGATCCACCCGCTAGTTAGCAACAGGTAACCCGAAGGCACGCAATACTGAGGATGTATGATACAGGTGCAGGTCAACATTCACTCTAACCAGAATGGACCAGCCCTAAAGCAGGGATAATAATACCTGCAATAGGCTTCCCCCCGTGTAAGAGGGAAAGAGCCCCGAACAGTACCCAGTTCACGGCAGAGCCAACTGGGAAGTAACCACAGGGCGTCAACCACGCCAATTAGCGTTTCGTAGAAAACGACATCCACCCAGGGTGGCTGTTGTGGTAATCCCTGCAAGGGGAATGACAGACTATTGTGGCACCAGGGGGAATTCATATACTGCGAAAAACCCCTGCAGGGAGCGGTAGTCTGTGTCACAGGGGAAGAGTGCAAGAAGCTGCGAGATACCCTGAGATGAAAAGGGCAGTATGGTGAAGTAACCCCAAGTGAGGTACAACAATGGGGCCCGCCCGGCGATCCGCAATTGAGAGGATCCCGAAAAAACAAACCGCCCAAGGGGGTCGTGAAAGAGGCCGGCACCAGATGACGCCACATACAGAACCCTTTATGAGTCAAATCCTCCGCACTAACACCTGCAGCACATGACTTGCAGGATAGTAAAAATGGGTGCAGTATAACGCTCTATCTCCTGGTCAGACATATCTGACCAATCTTGGCGGAAATATTAAGCAGCACTATACTGGTCCTGACTGATGCCAAAAATTAGCTGTAGGGACCCATTTTCAGCGTATGCAACACACAGTTCCATCTAAAATATGGCAACGTGCAGCACGCAACAGTATGTGACAAACCACACAAATATTAACAAGTATATAAATGTGAGGTCTCAGAACCACCCTAAGTACAGCTGTATTAGGGCAGATAAAGAAAAGGGATAGATATACACTGACAGGTGAGAGAATAAAGTACAGTCAGCACTAGCATAAGTCACATACAATGCAGATATATACATATATACATAAACATGTCATATAATATACTGCACTATTACACTGCATTCAACTGCCCAGATTCAGTGTCTGGGAAGGCTACAGCGCTGTGTACACTGACCTGATGGTGAGGTACGCAGGGGGACTGGACTCACTGCCATCCTGAGAGATTTCTGCTGCACCACAGAGATAAAATGGCCGCTGGAGACCTCAGAGGAAGCGTGGCCCGCGGAGGAAGCAGCTCAGCGACGCCAGACTATGGATACTGAAAGGCGCGCTGAGCTGAGGGGAGGAGCCGCTGTAACAGGGAAGGCTGCCTCCCCTGGCCGGCTATTAACCCCCGGGACGCCGGCTCCCTGCACCGATCGTTAAGTCCCTGGTGGTCTAGTGGACACACGGGGTATGGGGGGCCCGCCGCCACTGCCGGCGCCTCCGGTCTGTCCCCTGAGACCGGAGGCACAGGACTGCATTTGAAATGCGCGGATCACCGCAAGCGGTGATCCGCGACCTTACCTGCTCCCCGTGGATCCGGCAGCAGTCCTGGGCGCCCGCAGAGTCCGGCTAGTACAGACTCTGGGGTCCCGCTGAGATCCCCAGATCTGTACTGGCGTCTCAGCGCCAGCGGGGTGACGGAGCGGCAGCTTAGACGTCCTATGGACAGTCCGACGCTGCCGCTCTGAAGAGTCCAAAGTCCATGGAAAAAACTTTGTCCCTAAAAAAAATAAAATAAGCTTAGGGGCTGCTAATCAGCTCCCCCTGCGCTAACGGTGACCCGACTCCGGCCGGGCACCAACTTAAACTGAGGTGCCTCTGGCTTGGGGGTGGGGTTATAGGGAGAGTGGACCCAGTGCATCCTGGGAGCTAAAAGCTTTAACTGCGTGGTACCCGGATTTGGTTCCCAACCTATACCCCCAAGGTCAACCCTGTGGACCCCCTATGGACCCTGAAGTAGAAATGGTCTGTATACCTTTTTTTACAATAATATGTTCACGTCAGTGTGAAGCTTGCCATTGCTTGGCCAACTTGTCGATGTTGGCATCAATGTTGGCAGCCTCTGTGCAGGTAGTTAGTCCCAGTATTACAGGGGGTTCTGTTCGTAGAGAAGGTTCTCCCCCTGTTCCGGTTGTCTGGCTATAACTGGCCTCAGTCGCGGTCTCTTCCCTTTCTGCCGGATCGTATTCCCGGCCGTGATGTTAGCCGCCGTTGGTATGTCACAGCGGCATGCGGTTGCAATTACAGGCTGCTGATTGGGCATCCGGGGGAGTGACTGATCACTTTTGGCTGTGTAAGCCTCAGGGATCCCGCAGTTTGTTGCGGCTCAAAGTCACAGACCGGTAGTGCAGCTTGCCGATGACAGTCTGTCTCAGGGGCTTGCGTACGGTCTGTGGGTGCTGCTGCTCGGGCATCCGGGGTCTTTCAGCTGAATCTCCCTGGAGGGGTCTGGGCTACGAATGAGCTTCGTCCACTCGGCAGGCTGTTGTCCCTGAGAACGTGGCTTGCAACAGAGCACTGCACGCTGCTTCCGGGTAATCACATGACCTGCTGCGGGGAATAGCTGCACACCCCATGGGTTAAAGACCTCTGACTTAAAGCATAGCTAAACAAAACATAATTTGGGATAAATGGACTCAGATCAAAAAATCCATAGAAATATGCTAAAATGCATATTAGAATTTAGTAACAGATGTGATTTATTTATTTATTTTTAAATAAAAATTCTTCATAATTGGTGGACACCGTGCCTCATGCCTCAGTGATGGCACTAATTCAGTTGCTAGTGAATTGACCGGCTGAACATTTGGGGTGTTTTATCTAAGCCACACACAGGCTGCATCCAATGGATTTATGGGTATATTTAAAAATAATTTACGCACTTCAAATCGGTTAAGGATTGTAATATAATGAGCGGATGTTGCCTCTTGCTTGTAAGAAGGATATCCTATTGGCCAAGTCTCTGCAATAAGAACCAATGAATAGATCACGGTCTCCACAAGAAGTGGAAGGCACAGTAATCAGGCAGTCACCTATTCCAGGTCTTACTGTACACATCTTGCATATAACGCATGAACCATCCCAATTTCATTCAGATGAGTGTGCAACAGATGTGCTGGAAATTCTGAAATCACTTACGCTATTTATAGAAATGACAGAATTCGACAATTTACGTCCAGTTCACCGACTTGTAAACCAAAAAATAGAAAAAAAAATTGTGAGTCTGGAAATCATTCTGTGTGAGGCATACTTTCCCCATTGTGTTTACAAGCAGACTGGATTCAATTCTAATAGCTTCCATGTACAGCATCCCCTAAACAATGGTAAGTAGAGGTCAGCCCACATAGAGAGGGATAGCACCATATTTGTAAAACCAGTAAAGAATGTTACTGCATAGGTGGACAAGTTTTACTTCCAAGCTTATATCATACAATGGTTTACTCCTTTCCACAGCTCCCGTCTAAAGTGATGGGTTATATTCAGTTGTTTGTGCTCCAGGGTACAAGTACTGTGGACGGCCATTATTTATCAAGTATTCCCAAATGCACCAGGATTAGTTTAGTAAAGTGGCTAAACCCATGCAGACTACTGGGCAAGCTGCACAAACGGCAGCTTGGGCTCCCAAAAGCCCAACTTTGGGTGGATTTCTTGTCGCTACCTCAGGAGGGTGCGAGCAGATATAACGGGTGCCCGCGGGCACAAACAATTGAATACTGCCTGTCACTTTAGACAGGAGCTGTGGCACAAGTAAAGAATTAAATTCCCCCCCTTAAACTGAAAAGTACTGTTCCAATAAGAGGTTTCCATGAGCTGTGTTTCATATAGAGGTGTATTCAACAACACAAAAGTCCCATTATAGTGTTACAGCAGCATATGTACTATTGGGGGAACTTGCTCCTCACAGCCACTGTCTTTACTATTATAAACTCAGAATTGCACAGGTTGCAGTCTACCAACAAATCAGTAACCCACTCCTGAGAGCCTGGGCTGCTGTACACATTCTGATTGGTTACACACTGTCCTGTCCCCTCTTAGTAACTGGGAACACCCAAACTAAACAAAGTAATAGTAAGCTGCTCCGATCATCATTCACAAACGGCTGCAAATAACAGAGACGCTTGTACATGCCTGACTGTGCCATCTGGAAACTAGAGGCATCTCTCAAGTATGGGAACCATGGTGTAAGATACATTGATTAGGTAAAATTAAAAAGGTCCAAGGCAGAGGACTACAGAGTGGTGCCACCTTATGACCTACTATAGTAGCTGATCCCCCTGTCAGCATTCAAGAATTAGGACTATAACTCCTGAAGTCCCAGCAACTGAAATCTAAATGGCTTTGTTAACAAGAATATACAAAAATAGAACACTGAGAATTTGCTAAAAGACAGCAATGACTGTTATGTGAGTCGGGTGGGAAAAAAGTGAAACACCTGGTACACATTGTAGCTACTTATACAGTACATGTGTCAACTGATGCATGAAGCAAGGAACTCCCACTTAGAATGGTGATTTCACATGCAAAAGAGAGAGAGGGAGAAATATATATATATATATATATATATACACACACACATATACATATACATACATATATATATATATATATATATATATATATACACACATACATAGCTTACTGTACATATATCCTTACGCCCATGCCCCTATCTTTGTTACACTATGACATTATCACACCACAGTAAGTGTGACTATATAAGTTTTATTACAAGATTATTTTCATATATCAACTCCTTAAGATGTACATTAGCCAAATGCACACACCCATCATCTTCACCTTGCTGACAGTCCACTGTACAGAAATAGGGTTTGGGTGGGGGAGATGTTACAAAGGTAACCCGAGCCTTGGGAAAACATCTTCGCTCTCGTTCTACAATTTTATTGCTGTTGGCAGGTAGACAAAGATCAATCTCACTCATGTCAGCGACTAAGAGATTATGATACAATGCATCTATACAGGGCTGCTGAACTGAGGACAGGTTATAAATTGGAACAAAGTGCAGATAAGAGCAATTCCTCCATAGATCAGGAAGAAGTGCAATAATCTACTACTGACACAACTGGGCATTTACACACATACTTTTGGTTGACAGTAAAAACTTTAACCTTTATGCAACTAGAGCCTTCAGTTACACAAGTAAAGCAGCTTATGGCTCTGGCAGGCACTATAGAGAGCATCTCAAAGCAGGACAGGCACTGCTCTGCACTAGGGGCCTGATTCAGAGGCGCTCGCATAAAGCGAGCGCTCGCTCTGAATCAGGGCAGTCACTTTTTTTTTTTTTTATAAATTTACCCACAGCTTTTGAGAGCGGCCAGTTGATGGTTGCGATAGTCGCGACCATCGGGCTTGCGACGAGACCCGTGTGGTAGGGTCTCATTCCCGCAAGCCCCAGTGAGCTTCCTGCTCAAATAGAGCAGGAAGGTCACTACTGACATCAGGAACGCCTCCGTTTGTCCAGCCACCCCCCCTCCCCGCCTACAAAACGGGGCGAGCTGTCAATCAACATCGACAGCCGCCCCGTATGTAGAGAGCCCCGAGCGAGTGAAGTTCTCACTCGCTGCGGGGCTCACGCATGCACAGTGCCCGGCCATCGACCTGCTTGCAAGCGGGTCTGAATCAGGCCCTAAATTCTCACCTGGCTTCTGATCTATTCAGTGTCCTGGTGTACAGACAAGGGCACCATCTTACTTGGTAATCTACACAGCCACATGATAGCATTATCCAGTCTGTGAAAACATGGACATGCATCTTTTCCGCAGGACACAAGGCTCAAATATTTGCAAGAACTCCATAAGCTTATATGGCAGGAAAAGATTGTGATTAGCAGATAAATGGTTACATATCTATTTGTGACCTTTGCCAGTAAGCTATTTTACACAAAAGAAAGCCAAGTCTAGAAGCCAATAGATTCTTAAAAGGCAGCAAGGAAGGCGTGCATATTTGGGCAGTACAGATTTGCCACTTCGGCAATAACTGTGTGGAGTTTGTATAGTCTCCCTGTGCTTACGTGGGTTTCCTCCGAGTGTTCCGGTTTCCACCCACACTCCAAAAATATACTGGTAGGTTAGTTGGCTCCCAACAAACATTAACCCTAGTATGTGTGTGCATTTGGTAGGGAATATAGAATAAGCTCCACTGGGGCAAGGACTGATGTAAATGCACCGCGGAATGTGTGTGCTATATAAATAACTGGTAATAATATTTGCCGTCATGCACAGTTACAGGACTGCACACGTTATGCAAGAGAGGGCATTCTACATAATACCTTATTCTAGCCTCTCAAAAGGTTAAAATGTACCTCAATTTCCTAAACCAGCTCATCAAGTTGCTAAACCACCCATGTAACATATATAAGTTAGTTATTCTACACAATTACCTCTACATAGTTCACACAATAATTACAGGTGTTGCCTTTCTACATTCAAGCAACCTTATGCCTCCAGGCCAACACTGTATGATAGGATCATGAAGCCCACAAAGTACTTAATACCCTTGCAATCTGTCAGGACCAAAATGCATTATGTGACACTTATGGGGTCCATACATCTGCAATAGATTGCCCCGATTCCCCGTTCGCAGCCACTGATCGGAGTAGGGGAATCACGGCGCTGATGTAAAGGCCCCTACACACGGAACAATATTGCTAACAATTTGGCCGATGCCGACGCAGTGGAATGACCAATCGTCAATATCATGCCGTGTGTATAAACGGCATGGTGCGGAGCGCGCTCTTTGGGGTCATTAACCGCATCGCCTGATCTGTTGTACGTGCAGACGATCTCATGCCCGCTACTCGGCGGGGGCCAGCATATCAGGCAGTGTTTCGCCCCGTGTGTACGGACCACGCAAAATATGTTGGCCTGGGATCGTGGGTCGCAACGCTGGGTACACAATCTTACAGTGTGTACCCACCTTAGGGCCCGCATTACCCTCATGTATTAAACTGCAGACAGTGAGTTTGTGACCTCGCTGTATGTCTATTAATACCCAGTCTCTTTTTATTACTGTTTAATCCAAATTGTAAATTGCAACAATATATGCTGACACTATATACATTTTATTATTAAAATACTTTCATAAGCTAAGCACCAGCAATACATTGTTATTTAGTCAGGCTAGGTAGACTACCAAAATAGCCTTATAAAATAATATAATAAATATACTGCTTTTCTTTTTTTTCTGCACCCCTTACTTAGGAGTAATCCTAATTCTCATGTGCTATAAAGTAACTGCTGTATAAAATTACTTATCGACAACATATGAATGGGATCTGCAGACGCATACATAACCAAGCGTGTTCAGGAAGTCAGGAGTTATAATTTGCTTAGAAAGGCTAGTGACATAAGAGCTTATTATCTGTGTCATCGTAATGTTGTTCTTACAGCGTTTTAAGCATTTTGTGAAAAACATTCTGAGAGAGAGATCAAAAATGTCCAGCACAACCACTTGTGATTACGGTGCCCTCACAGACCAAAATCATGTAGAAACTCCACAAGAGTGGCCCTCACCATGGCTTCACAAAATAAGGTAAACTGAGGCTGGTTCATATGCAACGTTTCAATGCCTTTCATTTATGGCATTGTTATCATGGAGTACCACACTTTCGGGTTCTCTCTTTAGATTACATTTATAAGATTCAAATGCAGTATTTACCAAAACAGCAAAGCACTTCCATTCAATGCATATAAAAAAAAAGATAAAAAATAAAAAATTATTATTTGCCATTTCATATTGATCAAGTCAATTTGTAATGAAACCAAGGTAGGAATTCAATTACCCATGGTAATTTACCACAGCTAATTGATCGGGCTATTCAATTGGCCTCAAAGCCAGCAGTTTACAGCGATTTTTTTTCACCTGCCTAGGGCAGGTGGAAAAAAAATTCCCACGAACTGTCCCGTTTTTGTGATCACGAACACTAAAACACATAGGTCCGAAGTTCCTAGGTGTATTCGCCCGAAAAAGGAGACATTTGAACAAATAAAAAAGGATCTAAATTACCCAAAGGCAAAAAAAAATAAAAATGCGATAAGCCCCATTTTTTTTCACCCAAATCATTAAAATCGGGGCAAAATTAAATTCCCCCCTAAATATTCTTGACCTCCTGCAAATACATTACACTTAGCAGTAACATAAATACATATATGTAACATTTGACTGCTTGGAAATGAGTCAGTGTCAGCAATGTGTCTGTCTTATGTCCAGCGACAGTATTTAGGACCATGCAGAGTTGCTGCCAAATAATACACACAACTGCCACCAGCAATTTATGGTTACTTAAAAAGATACGCAAAACAGCACCAGCAACGCTACCAAGGTCATCTATCGCAACTTCATAGAAATAGAGTAGAATGTTGATCCTGGATATATGACTTGCTCATTGCTAACAAGAAAAAGTCATTTATAAGCTCTGACACATTCCTGAGTTTATCTAAACCATGTCCCAGAGAGAGCGCTGTAGATCAGAGGTCCTCATTAACTAAACACTAGGAGACCAACACTTTCTGGTTTACAGTCAGGATTACCAAAGTATTTCTATAACATTCTCTAAGACAAGGACAACACAGTCAGTATGCCACAGCCCGCACAAACCTTCGACAAGGAAAAAAACAAAAAGAATAAGGTGCAAAGGCCACCTGCAAGGACACCATCTCCCTCATATATAACCTTATTCTTGCACCACCAGAGGGTAACCTGAAGCACACATGTTGGCTTGCAAAACTAACAGAGCAGTACCCCTCTGGGAAGACACTTGGGATGAGATCTACACCAGTTTCCAAATACTCAGTATTGGTATCGGATTCCCGGGCACCTCCTCAAGATGTACCGTCACGTCCAGGTTCTGCTGGAGAGAATGTGGCCAAATAGGTAGCTTTGCACACATCTGGTGGGCCTGTCCTATAATTTCCACATTGCTCTTTTCTGATGTAATGTACACTCTCCCTAACTGAGACTCACCCTTCACATGTCTATCGCTAACACGCTCATCTGCACTCCCACGCTGCAAATTAAAATGAATCATTGGACAAACTTTTCCTTCACAAATTGTACGCTGCAAAGTACTAAAGCGCCTGTAAGTGGAGAATGGGTGATCCTTCTATGATGTGTGAAGTTGGGCACTGCATTTGTTTCATGGCCAGGAGGAAATTTTATCACTAGTCTCCGTTACAATAAGGTTAATAGTTTTCATATCACATGTTCCTTTGTGAATACTATGTGGTTAAATGTCCCCCCACCCACTCCTTTCTTTTTAGAGGATGGAATGTCCATTCCTATTGACAGAGAAACGCTTCCATTATTTTCAGCCAGGCAGAGGTATTGCTTATGTACTGGAGCAGATTGTCTCAGCCGGGAATTCACAGATCGCAGACCCTGCAGGTTCATGAGTGGTAGGAGCTTAACAGGCCCCACAAGCCATCTCTGTGCCACTCTTGCTGGTCCCTCCATTGGAGCACTTGTGGGTGTCTCCAACATTGGTCACAGCAGTGCCACACCACCAGGCTGGAGCAGGACACCATTAAGACAGTCTCACCATACTGCACTCACTCCACGTCCAGAGTGTACGTCGTCTTTGGGCAGCTCATACATGAGACAACTGACATTGTACCATCCCAGACGCCAAGTCCACGTTGCACTCGGTGCTGGTCCATTCTGCAACTCCTCCCCACTACTTTAAGTAACAGCATATGGTAACTGCTGAAGCCCAGATCATTCGTGTGTATATATATATGCTGTGAAGTATTTCACCTAAGTTGCCCATATAACTTCTAATTTGTGTGAACTTTGTTGTACGTTCAGTGGATTTATTTGTATCCTACAATAATCTATACGCGGCCTAAGCTAGGTGCACACTATACAATAATTTGGCCGATTCGCCAATAATCGTGTGATCTGCCCCATTTATTGTATAGTGTGTATTTCAGCATTTCACTGATTAAACGGTTAGAAAACATCCACAAATGAATTCCTTTGATTATCCGATCTGTCGGTCAAGACCGAAAATCTCGGCCTCAATTTCCCAATATTGAGGCCGTGTGTGTGCATCCTCTATAATCTGCCCATATTCCCTATGTTTTCCTGTCACTATGTCATCCTCCTTGAGGGCGGACCTATGCAACACCAGCGTGGTATGACTGAAAAACGGTAGCTTACAATAAAAAATTGCATTATGTGTAGCACAGATATTGGGGCTTCAATTTGCCGAAAAATACCCCAGTTTGTCATTCTGATCCAAAAAAAAAAATCCGACAGTGTGTAACTAGCTTTACTTTTCAGTGTGGCTGCATTCCCCATATATGTAAACTGGCATTACAAGTTATGTTGAAGTGGTTTTCAGTGAACTGACTTTCTTTTTTTATACACTTTTGGGTGGTGATAATTAATGGGGGCACGATGGAGCAACTTAATTATTTTGGGCTCCCAATAATTATCGTGCTTGTCGCACCCAAAAGTAACGGGTTTAGTAAAGCAACTAAACCAGTCTAAAGTCCTGACTTTTTGCACATTTCTGCTCGCCACCTTAGGAGGCTGCAATCAGAAATGTCCGTGCTCGTGCCACTCACGCCCGTAACAACAGAACTGCTCAGTCGGGCATCCATTACTAGCAGCCGACTAAAAAAAAAAAAGCAATTGAATTCCCCCACTGCGTACACACAATTTAATTGGCTACAAGTGCAGACTTACCATCGTGAGCATAATATATATTATATATATATATATATATATATATATATATATATATATAAAATATAATTAAAATACTGTTAATAAGTAAACAATTGTATAGAATATTGTTGCACTTCTTTACAGGTCCATTCTCTACTCTTTACTTTGCTTGCTATGTCTCCCCTGCTGTGCGTAAAGCTCTCTTGCTGTTATGGTACTTGGCCTTTACATTCTGGGCTTTAAACGGCCATAAGCTGTTATTGCCATAGCAATCTGATGTCCAGGATGTTGACGTTTCACTTTTGTGTCTTGTTTATTGTACAATGTTCTCACTATTTTACTAAATAAAGATATTAACAGAAAAAAAAAAAAGGGAGGTCATTAATGAGAGTAAATCCCATCAGTGTCCATCATGACAGTGCACGGCTATTACAGTAATACATTACTATAATTGAGCTGAATTCGCTTCACACTGAAAACTATGCAACTTTACTATGGACAATAATAATTGTCACAACCCAATCCACTGGCTAATGTATAGGTCAATGTAATGCTTACAGCATGAAAATGATAAAATAGGTTAATTCATTTAAAGTGGGGTTAATTCTCAAATGCAGTAACCTGCCAAGTCTTCTCAATGTCCACTGACTAAAGTAAAAAGAAGTTGCGAATGATCTCAACCAAGTTTCTACATGTAGTTCTCTATGGAAACACAGATGAATAATCATAAACTATATACTGTACATTTCAGATGTACCTTTGTACCTATTTTATTGCATATATTCTGTCAACATATGGCCTCAGGCCAATAACAGCTGGAATTTGCAGTTTCCATCTGAATTGGCAGAATTATATAAGTTTCCAAATGCAATTGCAGCGGGCATAAACAGCTGTGCTCCATGTACATCTCACCATAGACGACTATATGCTGCCCAGCTACAAGCTACGCGTTAAGGAGCAGGACTCAGGACAATAATGAAGGCATCCTGACTGAATACATAACGTCTCACTCTTCTTGGAAACGTCTTCAGTCATAAAACTCCCTACCAATGAGAAAATAAGAAAGTGGTCGTTATAATTCCCACCGGAGAGAAACCGTAACAAGCCAAGAAGTTGTAATGTTTGACCCATTCACGTACTGCTAAAATATGCTAGCAGACCAGGTTTGCAGAAATCCCGAGGGCCAATGAACCTGAAACAGTTACAGCTGCCCCCTGTTGAGAACTATTTGTCAGGGGATGCACAACTCCCCATCTCGTCAGGTTCGAGCTTTTGACAGCTGAAAGGAGACCAGGCTACATGTCAGGAGACCACTGAGAACTATTCATGCTGCACCAATATCTGAAATTTAAAAAAAAATCAGGACACACTTGAGACCTATGTGAGAGCTAAACACACCCATGATGAAGTAATTAGTGGTGAAATGCACTGGATGCAAAGTGCTGGGCTGATCTCTATTAGGAAGGCTCCTTGCCATCAAGAGCTCGGACCCTGTAACGCGTTAAGACAGCTAAAGGCATAACATCCACCCCGAAGTGAGGTCATATTAGCACGATTATGTATCATGTAAGGATGGATAATTATTTATTTCAACATTTTTTTATGAATGCAGTGTATGATTGCCAAAATTGAGAAGCTGATTGCCATTATTGGGTGTCTTTAGTGTGAGGGTTTCGTTACAGAAGAAGGAAAGAGATTTATTGTATTTACCACATTAAAAGGACATTTATGCATGAATATGGTGGACAGTGGTGCCCCCTAAGAAAACGTTACACTGACTGTTCCATTTGCAATAATAGAGATAGATAGATCTATATCACACACACATATATTTATATTAAATAGTAAATCTATTTAACAGTAACTTTTCCACACCGATCAATATGATGGACTCCACCTACATATGTGCACCCAGAGTTCTGTTCATTTCCAGGTCCTAGAATAATGAATAGAGTCTTCAAGAAGGAAATGTTGAAACATTAGCAACAGTTTGCAGTAATGCAGCAATAGCCTCCCTTTCACATGGCGTTTATACCAGTTTACATCCTAATAATATAATAATATAAGATAAATCACACTGGTCAGCTAACTCCATGACCTAAACCAGGAGTCAAATCCACTGTTACACTAAGCAACCTACTGTCAATAGAAGCTAGGAGGCCATTTGTTAGAAGTAAGTCAGGACATAAACTGCAGTCACAAGTGTTTCTCAGCTGTCGCTTATGCAGCTACATGGAAGTGTTAATTACGTTTATTTATATAGCGCATATTACATTTGCGAACGCAATAATAAAATGAGATTGTGTGATAACTGACATAGGGACATGCACTTATGCTTACAATCTACAGTCTTATTTACTTTTCATAACTATATGGGGCTCTACTATTTTTAAAGCAACTTCTTATGTAGTTCTGCATACACTTGCCCTTAAATTTCACTGTTCAATATCATGTGCCCATAACCCATTTGTAGCCGATAACTATCCGGAAAACATCATAAATGACTATTAAAGAGCAAAGAAATATACAATCTGCTGGGTACACACTAGACGGTAGGTCATCTGACCCGGCAGATTGGGCTGACATATCGTCCACATTGGCCCGTGTGTACCCACTATGAGCGACCATGACTGCTCCCGCAGGACCGTTCATTGCATGGACAGATCGAGCCTACATGCAGCTCAATCTGTCAATTTGATAAATGACCCCATATGCTTGTGGAAGCGGCTGGTGAACGACATATCGCGCAGTCGTTCACCAGATCGTGCGGTGTCAAATGACCGCACGATATGTCGTTCATAGCATTGTGCGTTGAGTACACATCGTCTAGTAGTGTGTACCCGACATTACACCACAATAACTACATGCAGCGGTCAGCTTTTTGCTTCTAGTCTATCAATTTTGTTTTATTTATTTTTTTTAAACTTTATTAACAATAAGACAGTAAGTTTTATAGTATAAAACATACACAGAACAGTAGTTCTTGAAAAAAAAAAAAAAAAGCATAGTAACAAATATTCTATTTCTCAGACATGAAATACCAAATAAATAGGCAAAGGAATAACCCACCCAGGGATGGGGAGGGGGGCTACTGCGGCTGAGCAGCAGTCTGTGCTCTCTCTGCCTGATGGTAAAGACTTCAAATAATACATTTTACCATTCAAGAACCATTCATACAATTTTACCATTCACACCACTGATCAGGATGAATAGGACTGCTATATTAAATAGGACACGTCAATTAAACAGCTTAATCTATAGAGCGAGGTAAAAGCATTGATGTACAACAAAAAACAAACAAACTTAAACATGTTCACTTTCCATTATACAAAAGTGCAGTCAGTACAAAACAAGGAGCAGAAATTCCTGTTCACATACTGTAGGCACAACTTGCTCATATCTATACTGAGATTAGGGGTTTGTATAACCTTCAATCACCACTTTGCAAACATCTTAATTTGCAGTGCAAATAAAACTAAATGGCCCATATGGGGAAAGTGCTGACAATAGACAAAAGGATTCACTTTAAAACAGGGCTCGACAAATAATCCCGGATGCCAGGGCGACTAATATTTTACTCCTGCAACCGACATTTCCAAGCCCCCCCCCCCCTCCTGCTGCCAGGGAAGTTCCATTTGCCGGTAAAATTTCAGCGGGCGTCCGACTCCCCGCAGCGGCACTATGGGAGAGACGTCATGACGTCTCTCCCATAGTAACGAGGAGCGGCGGCAACCGGAGTTCACTCCTGAGCTCCAGCGTCTGGCTCCCCCCACTGGCTCTATGGGAGAGAGGTCATGACGTCTCTCCCATAGTACCGGAGAGCGGCGGACGGCAGCGGACGCAGGATTGTGGCCAGAGGACAAGTATTGTTTTTTGGGGGGCTTTATTTTTGTGCGTGCAGCACTAATACAGGGGGCTTCCTACTGGGGGCACTATTACAGGGGACTTACTACTAGGTTGAGGGGCACTGAAAGGGCATGTGTGGTGGTCTATACGAGCTTTCATACAGTGCCTTGCCAAAGTATTCACCCCCCCCTTTGCATTTTTCATGTTTTGTTGCCTCACAACCTGGAATTAAAATGGATTGTGTGAAGGTGTGCATCATTTCATTCACAGAACATGCCTACAACTGTGAAGTTGTGTTTTTTTTATATTGTGAATCAAACAACATTTAGAACAACATAACAGAAAACTTCAGCATGCATAACTATTCACCCCCCTAAAGTGAGTACTTTGTCGAGCCACCTATTGCGGCAATTACAGCTGCAAGTCGCTTTGGATAAGTCTCTATGAGCTTGCCACATCTTGCCCCTGGGATTTTTGCCCATTCATCAACTGCTCCAGCTCCTTCATGTTGGATGGTTTCCGCTTGTGAACAGCAATCTTCAAGTCTGACCAAGGATTCTCAATTGGATTGAGATCTGGGCTTTGACTAGGCCATTCCAACATATTAAAAGGTTTCCCCTTAAACCACTCGAGTGTTGCTTTAGCAGTATGCTTCGGGTCATTGTCCTGCTGGAAGGTGAACCTCCGTCCCAGTCTCAAATCACAGCCAGACTGAAACAGGTCTTGCTCAAGAATATCCCTGTATTTAGCACCATCCATCTTTCCCCCGACTCGAATCAGTTTCCCAGTCCCTGCAGCTGAAAAACATCCCCACAGCATGATGCTGCCACCACGTTTCACTGTGGGGTGATGGGGTGTGTTTGGTTTGCGCTAGGCATAGCGTTTTCCTTGGTGGCCGAATAGTTCAATTTTAGTCTCATCTGACCAGAGCACCTTCCTCCATACATTTGGGGAGTTGCCCACATGCCCTTTGGCAAACTCAAATCGTGTCTTCTTATTTTTATCACTAATGGCTTCTTTCTTTTCACTCTTCCATAAAGCCCAGCTCTATGGAGTGTACGGCTTATTGTGGTCACATGCACAGATACACCAGTCTCTGCTGTGGAACTCTGCAGCTCCTTCAGGGTTACCTTTGGTCTCTGTGCTGCCTCTCTGATTAAAGCCCTACTTGCCCGGTCTAAGTTTTGGTGGGTGGCCCCTCTCTTGGCAGGTTTGTTGTGGTACCATGTTCTTTCCATTTGATGATGATGATGGATTTGATGGTGCTCCGGGGGATCATCAAAGATTTGGATAATTTTTATTTATTTATTTATTTATTTTATAACCCAACCAAGAATTTTTCTTCTCAACAACTTTGTCCCTTTGTTTTTTTATTTTTTTTTCTTATTTCACTTCACCAAATTAGACTATTTTGTGCAGATATCTCACATAAAATTCAGATTAAAAAAAAGAAATAAATTACAGGTTGTAATGTAACAAAAAAGGTAAAAAGCCAAGGCGGGTGAATACTTTTGCAAGGCACTGTATATTTTGGTAATGGAAGATGGTCTGGCTCCTAAACTTTTCAGATGGCTCCTAGATTTTACAAAAATTTGTCAAGCCCTGCTTTAAAAGCTGGATCAATCAAAACTGCAGCATGTCCAGTTATCATGTGTCCGAGGCCTGTCCAGTGCTCACTCTGTGTACCACCAGGGATTGATGAAGGTGCCTATCCACTAGACGATTAAACTGAGCGATTGAACGATAACTGTATCGATATACTTTGAAAATTGTTTGAAAATGGTTTAAAAAATTGGTCTTGTAGACATAGATCATCGTGTAAACATGCTGATGCACGATAACGTCAGGTTCAGCATGTTTGCAGATGATGGATGAGCACTGAATGACTGCTCATTCGTGTGTAGGCACATCACAGACTAACGACTGCACGATTACAATGTTGTAATCGTGCAGTCTTTTGCCTGTCATCTAGTGGATAGGCACCTTAAGAAAGAGGAGTGCCGTTTGCAGTGCCTGCTGCTGCATTTATTAAGCTGTGAAGGGCATTCAGTGTGAACATATTACAGGGATCCCTAAAGCAGGGCTTCACAATATTTTGTAAAATCCAGGAGCCAGAAAAGTTTAGAAACCAGATCGTCCTCCATGACCTAAATATATGAAAACTTGTATAGATCACTACACATGCCCCTTCAGTACCCCTCAACCTACCCACATGCCATCACATCACCAGACATGCCTCTTCAATGGTCATCAGATTTTGCAAATGCCCATACCTAGCCTCAATTCAAAAGATGCACATTGTGCCACACAGTGGCACCCAAATATGCAGTGTGCCACCCAGTAGGGCCCAAATGACTAAGCTCTCACGAGCAGGGCTCTCTTCCCTTATGTGCTCTTTTCTTCCCTCATTTAAACCATCATTTGCTCCGCACTGCTTACAACAGCACCTAGCCATTTGTTTATAACACTTGTCCATGTCCTGCAAGTCACTGTTTTTGTATTGTTGAAACTGTAAGTACTTTGAATGGAGCTGCAGGTCCTTGTGGCCACATATAAATCAAGGATAATAATAACACAGCCTACATGCTGTGGATAATTTAACATTCTGCAGACTCAGAGAAGTAATGCTGGGTACACACTTGGTGATATATATTGCTTTTTCTATTGATGAGCTATATATATTATATATATTTATTGCAAGAGCATTGGCGGGGTTGTACACCCGATATGTCTCAGGTCGGCCCTGCAGCATAGCCGAGGCCGAATGTATCTGAAAGACGCATCAAGTGGCCAATTGGCAATTGTGTATAGCTCACTAGTCGGCTGCTCCGACAAGGTCAAAAAACAAAAACAAGCGTCATTATCTCTATAGCCAAAAGCAAAGTTTCCAACAAAATGTTAACTGCTGGGAAGTAAAAAAAAAAAAAAAAAACATGATTATACACAAATGTCAAGCGGTTCAAAGTCAAGGTGAGGGAACAAATTATGCTGTTGAGTTTTTTTTGCCGAAAAATAAACTATTTTATAACTAATATTTTTTTTTTCCAGTACATTGAAAATAAGAATATATTCATTGGGAGAATTCAATGGTTTTATCGTACCCAATCTACCGTTTATAGTGACAGGAGATCGGGGAGCGATAGTCAATTGTTTTTGGGCAGCCATGCCTTATTGCACGTCGCACCTAATTAGAACTGGTTTAACTGTGTAAAATGGTGAAACGTCTAAAGTCCTCGTTCGTGCCCCCAAACCACGGACTTAATGCACATTTCTCTTCGCAACCTCAAGAGAGCACGAGCAGGCCCGGAGACAGGGGGGGACTAAGGGGACACCCGTACCGGGCCCCGAGGTCCAGATGGGACCCATAACCACCGCCTCCCTGCCCCAGCTCCTTTAGCCTGGCCCGGGCAGCGCTGGGCTCTTACAGGTGGCTTAGCTGCGTCCCGGGCCAGGTAATGATCTTTACACTTACAGCTGACTGCAACGCAGCGGTGTGACATCATTTGTCACGTTGCCGCACGTCTTCCTTGCACGGGCGGATGTGGATGGATCCTCGGCGTGAGGCTGCTGTCGGAAGAAGGGGCAGAGGAAGCCAACTAGGCGGAAGATGACGTGCTGGGCGAGGAGGACGGTGATGGGGTGCCTGGTGAAGGAGGCTGACGCAGAGGAAGGTGGCAAGGGCTGGGGCAGAAGGTGATGGGCTGGACGCAGAGGAAGATGAAGGAAGCTGGGGCAGAGAAAGGTGATGGAGACATCAGTGTACCTGGCCCCTAGATTTCTGTTGCCGGCCCCAAGTGCGAGCAGAAACGTGTGTTCGCACCTGAACGGGGCAACTAATGAATTGCACCGTTGGGCGACCATTAGTCAGAGATGCGGACGCAAACAACGGAATTCCCCCATTATGATGCCAGAAGTGTCAAGGACCAATAATCTTGATTGCAGAAATGCAAAATCAATAAGCAGGATTGAAAAAAGAAAGTAACCCAAAAGGTAATATTATACAGAGCCCTTACCCACTCTTGCTCTTGAGTGCACTCCGTTGATCTCAATGTGTTAAGCTGGTCATGCACTGCACTAAACGTGACGTGCAGTTCCAACTTGCCAACTAAATGCCAGTATGATTTTCAGCACTTTAGCGAACTACAAGTCCCAGCATGACCCGGTCGCCATACATGGCTGCCTGAACAAGCTGGCACTTGGGAGAACCACAGCTGAAACCTATAGTTTGTCATCAAAAATAAATAAATACTTAACGGCCTCCCCACAGATACAACCCCCTCTCCCCCAACCCAACATCCTGAATAATTTTTTTTTTTTTTTTATCAGATCACTTCCCTTAGGAACGTGTGTGCACCACACATGTATCAGTGTTGTAGGAGCTCTTCTAACATCATTTGTGTGTGTGGGCACCTTAACTATTTGTTATCCACTCCTATGAAAACTGTATGAAGAAGCTGTGAAATATAAAAGAGGCAATAGGTATCCAGATAGGATAATTGAACATCACACAGAATATTATAAAACAGTGGGAGTTAAAATTCATATTTCCATTAAAATGTACTTTTTTCTTTAATTTATTTGACTCCTATTCGTTTAATCGTAATGCAGCGCAGATCACACGCTTGTAAACAGTTGTAGTATAACTGGTTACACCAGTGGTTCAAACTTTTTTGAATCACGGCGCCCTAGGTCATCAGCATAGTTTGCACGGCACCCCTAAGCCAAAAGTTTGTTATTGAGAAATTCAGAAAAAAAATGTAGTGAAGTTGTAAAGTGAAGTAAATTGTCCTTACATGTCACCCTTAGGCTCATTTATGTGATGGTGGACAGGTTTGATCTTCTGTTTGTCAACATATTTACATTACATTGACCATAAATAATTTGATTTGGTGCTGGACCACCAACCTGAGGCAACCCTGCAAGTGTCCCAAGGCACCCCAGGGTGCCAAGCCGCACAGTTTGGGAACCATTGGGTTACACAAAGGAGGAACACAAACTACGACTATCATTCACTGGGAGGAGACACTTTACAAGAGGTGAAACTGCTGCATTCTACACAAGGTGACAACCAGGCTTCCAATGCCTATACTTCCCTAATTAAACCGCTCCCAAGATCAGACTGAGGGCCTGGTTTATGCACACCCACAAAACGGTGTTTAAATGGTCAGACACGTCTGACTACCTGTCACTCACTTTGCAATTGAATCCTGTGTGCGAGCGTAATCACAAAACAATGTGCAGTGCAGCTTACACGCACTCGAAATGGCAATCACTCAGTCTGCATAAATATCAGTATTGAATACATCAGGCCCTGAGCTTTTCATTCCTCTATACACAAGACACTGCAAAACCCTTCATCCATTCCCTGATAATCTACCACAAGGACTATTGATGATTTATGGACTACTAACTAACAAACACCTGTCTTGCACGCTGAGACCTTACACTCTTGGCACCCTACATCTACCTCAACACTCGGCAAAACTCTACACTAGCTCCATATGAAATGCGCACCCTCAACACTATTACCACTTCATACATCTCCAACTAAAATCTCTCCCTCACTCCAGCTTAGATCTAGGACTCACCCACCCCAATAACCACCTCTCACTCCTACCTACAAGACTTCTGCTGTGCCACTACCCACTACCAGCCTGAGCACACTGTCTCCCAGTCTTCAAATCATCATCATCATATTTAAAAAAAAAAAAAAACACTCCAAGCATCAGGGATAAATTGCACACACATGGCGGAGTGCCCCAGTTGATCCACCTCCAGTCTGGGCATAGGATACAGAATATCAGTGGAGTAGTTGTACCATACCTCCAAAATGTTGCTCCTGCTTCTACTAATCAATGAATCAGATCTATAATATCATTCTAGCAGCTGTTCATCCAGGACATGCGCATTGGAGCCAGATGGTTGTGCGTGCGATCACCATTCCCACTAAAGGCATGAAACTGCAGATTAAACATAATATTTTCCAGCTTGGCAATCACATGCAGACGCATTAGCCTTATAGCTGAACCTGGCCACTGTTAGGCGCAGTTTGTTTTAGTTTTTTGATGCGTTCGGGACATGGGTCAGATTCAAATGTAACAGGAAAAGATTAGAAAACACAAAAAGAACTGTTTGAAGGAATAAAGAGGGGGAGAAAGCACCCCCAAAATGTAGCAGAGGGGGGAGAATTGTGCTGGGGAGACCTAAGCCCCCAACAACTCACACACAGGACTCCCCCTCCCAACAGGCTGCTTATTGACCTTCTACCCAAACAGACACCCCACCCCCAAAACCCTGCCCTCTGTCTCTGCAATGTGCGTGCTTGTCACTGTTAAAGAAAAGGGACAGAGAAATAAAAAAGGTAGAGAAGGAGAAAAGAAAGTGTGAGGGGGTGTTGGACAAAAGAAAACAAAAAGGGAGGTGAGTGGGAGAAAGATAGGGAGGAGGGGTAGAGAGATAGGGGGAAGGATGGGTAAAGAAAGGAGGACGAGGCAGACAGAGAAGGGGGTAGAGGAGGGGGCAGGGAAATAGGGGTAAAGAGTGATTACAGACATGAGGGAGGGAGAGAGAAAGATGAGGGGAAGAGAGGGTGAATGATAGAAGAATGGGTGAACAGATGCCAACCCAGCGAATGACGAGGCCACAATACTAGTACATCTGTACTGCTAATGTCAAATAGCAGCTTCTTAGAGAGACCAGATTCCTCTGTGCTTCAGCCATCAGCAGATTATCGCATAGATTGTCAGCATTCTCCACGAGTCAGCAACTTCTTTTACTAAAGCACGGCTTGCCTAATTAAATGGTTTTAGTTATTTCAAATCTATTAATCAACATATGCACCCCTCTTTGGCCAGCCTTTTTGGCATTGCATATTTAGATCAATAATCCATTAATTCAACTCAAGCGCTTCAGCTGCTGGTGCCTCCTGGCCACCCCCCTACACGTACCTTTCTACACCGAACTCTCTAACTCACCCACCCTCCTTTAGTCCAATTTCAAATTCACATAAACAGTTCTCTTGCTTTGACATCATGGTTTAACTTATACTGTCCTCATATAATAACAGCATTTACTATCCTAATGAATAGTTGTCTGTATCACGTTTAGCTCAATAAAGTTATTTAAAAATGAGTGACTATTTCAAGCATCTATGTTCTCAGTACTATAATTCTATTTACCAACACTATTCCTGAGCTTTCCCGTCATGAATATAAAACTATGTTCTCTGCTGCTCTATACTCCCTGCCCTACCTGCTTGTTACAGAAACTCAAAAGGTAAAAAAAAAACAACAAAACATTAAAGTTGAAGGACATCGTATGTTGTCAACAGGCAACTTACAACACGTGTAAGAAAAACCATTACGTGTTGTAAGTGAGGCAAATATAATACAATTATGTATTTAAGCCTATGTAAAATATGAGACACTAATATAGTTTATTTATGCTTTACAGTTGCCAAGGAAAGCCTTGCAGGTGGCACTAGAACAATTAGTTGGCATGAACACGACAGGAGGTTCAGCTAAAACCAATTGCAGGATTTCACAGTCACTATCAGCTGAGCACAGATAACATGCCTGGGAACCTGAGCTTTAGGAAACCATTTTTCTAGGTGTTCGATCACCCAGTCAGCACAATAAACAGTGTAGTGAGGGGTAAATTTACTAAAGTGAGAGTTTTTAAAAGTGGAGATGTTGCCCATAGCAACCAATCAGATTCTAGCTATCATCATCTAGAAGGTGCTAGTTCAATGTTAAGTATAATCTGATTGGTTGCTATGGGCAGCATCTCTACTTTTAAAAACTCTCCCTTTAGTAAATTTACCCCTGAGAGACTAATCACTGCAATGTAACAAATACATGAACTAAAACCAACTTCCTTTCTTTACTGTGAAAGAAAAAAGAAATCTGATCAATTGCTCTAAATAATAGCATCTTCCTCCATTCTACATTCTGGTATGAAAGTCACCTCGTATAATGCCATTACAGCAGTTCCTAAAGTTACATTTGCTCTTACATGTGACAAAGATGTTTTTCATGGTTAAGGTACAAGCAGAACAGCGAGAAGGCCAAGGTCCCCAATTATAGCTTCTGAACGTTACTTTAGCAGGCATAAATAAAAATTACTTACATGCATGTATATAGAAATAATAACTAGTAATTTAAGTATTTATATAGGTCAAGCTGACTAGGGAGGGGGCCACTGGATAATACTTGATTTTGCCTTAAAATTTTATATTTTCCCCTATACTTTTTCCATAATTTATAACATATGGAAGTGTGTATAGAAATTATAATAATAGACACTCCTCCCACATTTTATAAATTATGGAAGAATTGAGGGGAAAAATATAGGTATTCAAGGCAAAATCCTAATAGAGGGTACACACGGTCAGACCCTCAGATAATCAGATAACGATAGTTATCTGATCGAACATCCAGCAATCAACAATCGCGGGTCCTTATAGTAAACAGGCCAACGTGGTCGATATCGACCATGTTGGTCTGCATGCACGGGCGATATCTATATTGACCATTCATGCCCGCGCATCAACCATCGTTTGGTCACTGAAAGGGGTAATATTCCGGTGGATATAAACGATCGAACGATAAACAATATCGTTATAGTTTATTTCAACCACAATATCTGACTATGTGTACGCACCATAAGTCTACAACAGATACAGGTTTGCTAGTCTCAGCAATCAAACATTAACATACCATGTATTCATGATTTATTTATTACCAGTTATTTGTATAGCACACTCATATAGTATTCCTGCCATTCATCCCTTACAGTGGTTAAGGCTCTTTATATAATTATTGGAAGCAACAAGAGGCTTGAATAAATTTCCTCCCTGTGAATGGCAATATTTATAACTTAATTCCTGGCAATAAATCATCAGAAGGGATACAATCATACAAAACAAAGACGACACACTGTGGGAGATTGGTAATGGGAACCACAGGCCAAGCAGCTAGCGTAAGGGTAGGGACACATTGCTCTGTGTGAACTTTTAGCCTGACACACGTGAGCAATGACTACAGGCAGAGCAGTCTCCAGGGAAATGAGGAAATATAATACCGGAAACAAATCGGTGAAACCTCTGGACTTGGAAACCGACGTAAAATTAAATAGTGTAAATAAACATCTGCATTTTGTCGTCATCTGTAGCAAAAACAGGAAACAGCCAAGTGATTAGATCAGAGTCTGTGCTGGGACCAACACCATGTACAGCACAGTTCAGCCACATGGATAAACACTGTATCTAGTGCCTGGTTACAGGGAACCTGTTTCAAGATCAAGGGAGGTGATGAGTGATTCCCAGGCACGAATAGGAGGCGGCTGTTTGGCAGTCTAATACTAAAATGTTTCAATAAAAACTCAATGTATACTATACTTAATACACTATACACTCTGGCATAAACTTTTCTTCAGCATTTCCAATGGTTTTTCATAATGCTAAAATGTTCAAAGAAAAAAAAAAACTAAGCACGGGTATCACAATAACCTTTGACACTACTACTCTACATATTACACAAATAAAATCTACATTAAAATTACATTCCATATATTTTTTTATTTATACTGCACACATATTACGCAGTGATTTACAGAGTATATTACTAACGCATGCACAAAAACACAAAGGAAAATTTTTGTTCAAATCCAAATTGACCTACCAGAATGTGTTTTTGGATTATGGGAGGTAATCCATGCAAACAAGGAAAGAACAGAAACTCCACACAGATAGGGCCCAGGTTGCAATCAAACCCACAAAACCATTATGGAGCAAAGCTAACCATGGCACCACCATGATAAGCTGGTACAATGAGGTTTAAAACTGGAGGGAATTAAAGCTGAGGGGAAAAAAAAAAAAAATCAACTGGTTTAAAAAACACCACAATATCATGAAAAAATAAAACCATAAATTGAGGCTACAGTTACACAACTCTTTACTGTACTTTAGAAACAAAGTTAATGGTTAAGAATTCAAAGGCAGACTCAAAAGAACATGCTTCACATTCTGACTGATCCCGTCTGTCATAGAGATGACACGGAGGGGGAAAATTCAGTATTTTTTGGGTACCAGTAAGTAATGGGCAACCAACGGAGCCATTCAAGTGTTTATCTACTTGCACCCAGCCTGCTGAGGTGGCGAGCAGAAATACACAAAAAGTCAGGCTTTTAGTACATACAAACTGCAGTTTTTGGTATGCAGTCGGGAAGCCGGCTGATCTAATCCCGACTGCTTTATCCAGTCGAGGGTTAAATGACAGGTGTCTAAATCTAGACGCCTGTCATTTTACCAACGCCGGGAGACCGGCGCCTGGCATCCCGATCGAAGTGATGCCGGGGCGCCGAGCATGGACAGCCGCAGGGGAGGGGGTGGGACTAAGGTTAGGCACCCCCCCCCCCCCTGGGAGGTTAAAGTTAGGCTAGGGAGGACTAGGCACCCCGGGGGGAGCTTATTGTTAGGCACCCCCCGAGCGACATAGGTTTAGGCGGCAGGGAGGATTAGGGTTAGGCACTGGGAGGGGGGGGAGTGAGGTAAGGGTTAGACACCCCTAAGGGAGGGTTAGGGTTAGGGGGAAGAATTAGGTTAGACAATACTTACCTTTGACGATCGGGATTTCTTCCTCTGCCGGGATGCCGCTGTTGGGATTCCAACCGCCAGACCCATACAGATTCCGCAGTTTAGGCAGCGCGCCCAATAGTTTAGATGGGTTTAGCCGCTTTGTGCGTCCAAGCCCGATGCAATTGGTCACACCATGCACAAAAAGAAACGAGCACCCAGTTACTCATTCCTGTCGTCACAAAAATTTGAATATCGCTCCTTCACTCTAGATGGGAGATCAGACGTGATAAAACAATTTCACCCCTAACAAGCCTAATTGCATAAGGATTCTGTTCTCGAAAACACTAAAGCTAAGCACCTTATATTACTTAGAAATCATTCCAGAGCCATATTTTGCCGAAATGTTACTAATATATAAGAGACAAATGCAACATGTATCCCTAATAAATCAGAATCTCACAATGCATTTGCACATGTTGTTGGGATTACGCAGAAATGTTGAGAAAAAAAAAAAAAAGTAAAAAATAAAAATAGGACGTTTGTAAGAATGTGAGAAAGATGTAGCGCTGTATCAGTGTGAACATACCACACAAAGTTAATCAGACCCCGGAAGGCTGCCTATATCCAAAGCATCATATAGTGTTCTTTGGGGAGCCCAGGGCTGGATATAATCCAGTTTCTCTCTCAGATACACTCCTGAATTTTCAGGCAGGATACAGATCAATTAATACTTAGTATAGACAGGCTACAGAGTTTATCAACTACACAACATTGTACTGAAAGGCATACCATGGAAAATGATCCTTTCAAAAAAAAAAAAAAAAAATTCAAAATAGATCATGTCAAGATAAATCAAAAGAGTTTCCAAATATACTGGCATAAAAGTAGCAACTACTCAGGTGTTTTTCACATTATCTAAGCTGTTAAAAAAAAAAGTTAATATGAATGGGGCTCTTCGCCCGCAAAAACCTAAAAAGACTGCGGAGGACAAGTCCCACTCATCCTCAGAGTTCAAGGCACACACACAAAAAAAAAAAAAACTCACCTTCCATTAAAACAGTGCTAATGGCCAGTGGGAACTCAGGGCAGCTGGAATTGCATGTAGGGAAGTGCAGTCACACGTGAGGACGACACAAGGAAAAATAACAAAAAATGGGAAGGCTTTAAGTTCATTTAGCTCCACAACAGTAGAGCACTGAAAGGAGGGAATTCAATTCAAAGCAATGTGCCGTCAGAGATCGCGGCGCTGCCCAGCTGCGCGCATATTGGCTTTTTATGGTAGTGCCGACATTGCAAGTTTTTTGCGATGCGGTCGGGAGCTATGTGCCTTCCTAGAACAGCATATGGTGTCTAAAGGGTAGAATTGAATCCCCTCCAAATATGGGAATACTCTTTATTAAACTATTTACCAGGATACTGCAAGGTTAGTGCGTTCAAGTAAGGTATCCGATGTGAACAAGAGCAGCTTCAAAACAGGAGGTCACAAACTCCCCGGATAATACAATATTTTATAGAAACTACATATTATGTATATGGGCAGGAAGGCACTACATGCCTTATCTTACCCATAATTACACCTGTACACATGGGCATAATCAACATATGAAAGAGAGAAGTACCCTCTTTCGAATGGAACCTTAGCGGGTATAAGTATTACGTTTGAAAACCCTCAGCAGCTAAAGGGTTTAAAGAAATGGTGTCATTTAGATTATATAAATTTGCTTAGAATGCTAACCTGAGATCAAAGGCTGACTATTACCATTCATAAAAACATTGTATAACACGTTTATAACCCAACTCAGTTTTGTTATAGGAAAATATTAATATGTACAAACTATTCTGAAAAGAAGCAATTAGAGCATCATAGGAATGGACTGAACATCCCCAAACAGCCAAGCAATGACCCAATGTTAAGGAAGAAGGCCAACAAAGGGTCTCTCTGGCTTTTAATCTAGAACAGTATATCCATAATATGTAAAGATATGGAGCATAAAACAAGATTCAGCAATTTCCTGTGTAGGACATAATGCTTTACAGCTGTGAGAGCTGCCTGTACCTTACCATGAACTAAGCGCCCACCTCCCCTCCCACATTCACTAGAACACAGGCGATCGCTCCAGCACAGCATCATGTAGGAGAGAGCTGCAGACACAGAAAGCACTGCTTGACACATGATGGGTAAATGTGCTGCACATGGAATGCGGAGCGTCAACTTTAACGTTATAGCAAGGTATAGTCTGAACAGCTAATTATCACCGTAGATTACACAACGTAAAAAGGCATCTTTATATCATGGCTTCATTGTACGAAAGGGCATTTTTCACTTAAATATGTCTCCTGCACACAGTGACAGCCATTTTGTGTATTAAAGCAAAATGCACAGTAACGCAGGCTATGGATTCATCACCAAAGTACAAAGCTGCCGATGTTTATGAGCGATGTCAATGGCTACTGAATATTGGTGCAGCCCACAAAGTAATTCTCTCCATTGTGCTCAGGTGACAGGTGCACGACAATGAATTCCTCATTTTTTATCATTTATAAACGTTTCACATGCCTGTCCATTCAAACCGCTGACATCCGAAAAAGTGGGGGGTGGCCATGAAAGTCTGCATACCCCTGAGGATGAAAGCAAAGTGCTGGAAACACATTACTAGACTAACCGTAGCATATGACTTGTATGTATAAAACGCACACTTAGGGCCATATTCAATTTGAAGCGAAAAGTCCGTTGTCGGCCTTTGCCGTCATCGGAGGTTTTCAGGTCGGAAACTTATGGTGCTCGTCCCCGCGATTCCCCGTATTTAATTTCAAATCAACGAAAACAGGACCCGACGAAAAGGAATTCATCGAAAAGTCCTGTAATTTTTGGGGAAATCAGCCTGACACCCCCCAAAACATGCTGCCATGGGGGTTCACCATGGGTACCCCCGAAAAGCCCTGCTAAAGGTATTTGGGGTCTTAAATCGTCTCAATAGGTGCTATTTAGCGTATTTGGGTAAGTGGTGAAGAATAGCATTTAGCAATTAAAAAAAAAAATTAAATAAGTAGACCCATCAAATTTGGGGTACATGAAAATGGGTTTGAGCATATTTTGCAGTGGCTAATGTGAACTTTTAAAAATCGTGAAAAATCCACCTGCCGCAAGCACCTGCAATAAAAAAACAGCTGGGGCATACTTGGGGACCCCCCGGAGTCTATTTAGCTAGTTTAAACGTTTGTTCCAACTTTTTTTTTTTCGCTCCCAAAATGAAAGTACCTTTTTTGGGGTGTCCTGTGCTACTTTTAAAAAAATGCTTGACACAGATAACCTTTGGGGGTCTGTTCAAGGGGTGCAGTGTGGTTTTTTGGACGTTTACACCCCAAAACCCCAATTCTGCACTTTTTTTCGCCACCTATTCATAGGGGATACTTTTCGCTGGGTCTGATGCATTGAGTTTTCGCTCCGGTGAAAAGACGGGAAAATTGAATATGGGACAAAGTCTATTCTGCGAAAATGACGTCATCGACCAAAAAAGTATCGCCGAGAACGGCTTTTCGCTCCAAATTGAATATGGCTCTTAGGTGTCTATTAGAACATTTGCCGCCAAAAAACATGGTCACAAAAAAATTTACTTAACATCTTGTATATCCCTAAATCTGGCACATCAGAAAAAAGACAAAAACTACAAAAAAAACACCCACAAGAGACAACGTTTGTGCAATATGAACCACTGTCAGTAAGGCTATAAAACCCACTGCTAGAAAATACACCAAGGACGTCCAGGACTGTTTAGTTACAGTAGTGTGAAGGTGACTACACACTAGAAGATGTGTTCACGATACGATATTGTGAGCTATTTCCCTTGAACTCTCCCCGGCACTACAGGACACGATATGGTGCTAAAAAGTGTCCAATCTGACTTCAGATCTACCGTGCACAAAATCGTGTATGGTATTGGCAAATCTTGCCTGCAGTAGGGAACAACTGAAGATGCAATGTACGACCATCGTGAGTGGACATATTTTACACGATTTGTCGTTCTGATGCGTCGAAATCGGGTGAATCGTGTAAAATATTGTCTAGTGTGTATGCACCTTAACACACTGTCTTGTAGTTCTCAAGTAGTTGTGCAAACAATTTAAGTCGACTGAAACCGATAACAGACGCAACTCAGCTCTTCATTATATAGGAAGATATTAATTCAAACCATGGAAACTGCCTTAAAGCTCCTTTTCTGCACAAACTTTCATCTTTGTGGTAACTAAAACAAAAAACAATCATAAGAACTGCATAAATAATAACACTTTATTCTATATTATAACAAAAGCAATAGTAGACTAGCTGAAAACTCTGCTTAGCTGTAAAAAAAAGTACAGCAGCAATTTCTGTGGACAAAAAAAAACTGGAAGAAAATCACTATAAAACAGTGTGTATGCGATACAAGGGGCAAAATGCTTCACTAAATGAGACCAGAGTAGCTCTAATATGGTTAATGTAGGGGTTGGGATCAATATATCAGTGTGGATTGAGACCAACATCTTTTCAGTATCCAGCTCTCTTCAATAAACATGTTTTATTATTACTACCAATAGCTATTCACACCACATGTGGGAAACATAAGGAGCCACCTTAAAGTGTATCATAAATCCAAAAAAATCACAACATTGTCTATAATAAGAGTTTTCCTATAACAGAGGGGGGGGGGGGGGGATGTATTAAGCCTTTAAGAGATACAAAGTGAGTAGTTGCTCAAAGCAACCAATCAGCTTCTGTCAATTATCTAGCACAGTTTTTGAAATGACAGTTAGAAGCTGATTGGTTGCTTTGGTCAGTCACTCCAGTTTCGCTCTCTTCGTGGCTTGTTACATCTCTTCTACAGTGTATAAAACAGGAACACCGCTGTACATTTCTTATTCACTATACAAACTAATTCAATCTAATTTTAACCCTACAAGAGCGTTTCTCATATGTCCCTAAGACACGCACAGAATGCCACAGGCCTCAGATGCCACAGGCTGCCCCAAACACAATAAAGACAGCTGAAAAGGTAAATGACAGACAAACTTCAAACAAATGTCCAGCACAAACAAACAGATATGTACAGACTATACAGTGTAATGGTGACATTTAGAATTGTGGTACTGGGTACAACGAAGGCACAGTGTATAGAATAATGGTGTGGTTAGTTGCTGAGGTTCCCCTACAACCAGTGCTAAGACCTAAGGGAACTGTAATCACCCATCGCTTGCATTTCAAAAATATCAGGTATGGTGGCCATACGTAAAGCTGCAGCCATTTTTCTACATTACTTCATATGACAACGCAATGAGAAAACATCTTCAAATGTACAAAGAATGCACAAAGCACAGAGTTTCTGATTACTCCAACTGCTTTGTGTATACAATACCAGCTTGTGGACTGGGTCGGGCATTGTCTAGTAAAGCACAGCAGCCGTAAAGTGACCTTCAGAAAATGTAAGGCATAAAGCATACCAAACATTTCCATTCGTACTATCCAATGTATCAAACAAGAACATGGAGTGCCTTTTATTCTTTATCTGGACATGTGGGTGCAGGGGCACAGTATATATATCTTCAGTAATATGATCGCACCAGATGGCTGTTACATTATGCAAACCCATCAAGTGGAACATCAAATAAAGATCGCATAATATAAGTATGTCAAACCAAAACACAACTTCAGGGTTTTAAGCCCAGGTTATGGATTGTGTTACAATCAAGTCTCTGTTTGTAAATGGCATTGCTCTCCATCTGTACATAATATCAATCTGTGATCGGTACCTCTCCATAGAGGACAATTCATCATATTACATAAGGCAGTGGTTCTCAAAAAGTTTTGAATCACAGCGCCCTAGAGCATCAGCATTTTTTAAGGCACCTCTAGGCCAAATGTTTCTGATAGAGTAATTCGGCAAAAAATGTTACATTAAGTAAATTGTGCTCATCAGTCACATTAACCACAAATAGTGTGACTTGGTCCTGGGCAATCAACCGGCGGCAGTAATACAAGTGCCCTGTGGGATCCAATTTGGGAACCAGTGAAAGTATAAACACCGCTCACAATTAGCACACTGCAATGAGAGGAATGCAGTCTGTATGAAGCTCTAGATACATGACCTGATGGACATCAGCTGCCTAACATACTTTAAAGAAAACTCAGGAATAAGACTACTGCCTGATAAAATTGTGGAAAAGGTCAACAGACCTCTGTCAAAAACAAAAAGAATCATCCATTTACAGGGAGCCATGTGGACCGGTAATTACTAACACAATTAGTATACAAATTATGATGCTCAACTAGCTGTCCATCTCCTGTTCATGGAACAATCCAAGATTAGCTCAGTGTCATCCAGCAAATATTTAATTAGGGGTAATAAGACCGTTTTAATATTTCCAAATCAAACCTTTTATTAGGTCGCTTCCAGAGGAAAGCTTTTTGACAAAACTGACCATCTTTGAAGCATTGCAGACATTTAAACAATGGTGTGAATGTAAAACCATGATTGTAGCTGTGAAGAGATATCTTTCATGTGATTAAGGGGCGGAAGAGGCATCTACTGACAACAAAACAGGTCAGTCCTTTTAAAAAGAATTTTGAAGGTCTAAACACGATCACAAGGGAAACGATAAGTATATTTATTGCAACATTTGGACAGATTAAGTCTGTGTGTAATTTGCTGCTGTTAATGGCCATGATTCAATTCAAATCGATGCTGAATAGCTGGGGGAGGGAGCTCCCGAAACTATTCTATTAAGAACGATGTTAACTTTGTCAGGCAGCTGTTAAGTCGGAGAACGCCGGTTTTCGCGACTTAACCTGGGTGTTTAGTCACGAGAACCGGCATCCTCTAATTAAGGTGCTGGCCGCGAGGCCTTTAGCGCCACGCTAAGCCGGCAAACAGCTGCTCGGCCAGCACATTAGTAGGATTTCTCTTCGCACCCTCAGGAGGGTGCAAGAAGAAATCCTTTAGTCGGACCAAACAGTGCGCTGAATTGAATTGCTCTGGGAAGTCCCTCCCGGGGCTATTCAGCATCCCGCTCAATTGAATCGCAGGGCAGGGCAGCTATAGCATTGGGGGTTACTAGTACAATGGATACTCAGCATCACAGAGCTACTGCATACACAAAATAAGTGATATTATAGTGCTGTGTTAGGATCATCTATCTAACCATAAATACCCTGAAATAGGGTTGTTTTTATTTTTTTAATAAAGAGGCAGTGGCAGAAAGATGGGTACCAAGATACACTTATGTAGTTACAACATAATAACCCACCCCAAAAATATTATATTGCAAAAACACCACAACACAAGTAACATGATAGCTTGTACATATTGTGCTCTATGTAACATTAATCAAATTATTCTACTACCTCTACTTGGCACCCATGGCTGGAATTCAAGTCCTCAAGTAATGGCTGCTGTCTGAGCCCATTTATCCATCTCCCCCTCCACGGTTGTCTTTTCTATTTGCATTTTTGGGTTCCCAACTCCCCCCCCCTTCTTCCCTCCCCTTAAGTCCCATCCCCTCCTTTTTGTGTGTTGTTTCCCGATACTTTGTATTAAGCTGTATAGTTTGTGTGCTATGATTCGGATATATTTTTATGACTAGTCTCTGTTGTCTGTGGGTTTTTTTTACTCCACCTTTTGATGCTCTGTCTTTGATTATTTTGTAATCTAGTTAAAAAAAAAAAATATATATATATATATATGATAGATAGATAGATAGATAGATAGATAGATAGATAGATAGATAGATAGATAGATAGATAGATAGATATCTCACCTTGCAGCACCAGGGTCTCAGGTGAGTGATGGCGAAGATTGAGGAGGTTTATTTGTGAAGAAGTGAAGAACTTAGAGAAGTGGACCAGTTGCCCATGGCATCCAATTAGCTTTGAAGGAGCATTTATCAAGTACAGTCTGTAAAATAATAGGTAGGAGCTGAATGGTTGCCATGGGCAACTTCTCCACTTTTCTAAGTTTTTCACTGCTTGATAAATAAACCCCTCAGGCTCATACTGCCCAGCATTATGTTCTACACCTGTAGACAATTCCTATAGGGAGGTGTGGTTGGAAACAATTTTCATGTTAGAGAGAGCGACTAGAATTCTACTTTAGGTTTTGAAAATGAGCCAGTTCACAATTACCTGTTTGAGGTGATCTTTAAGCAGAGTGAGACATAACACATTATTATTATTATTATTATTATTAACCTGCTGTGATAGAGTAGGTGGTCAGCAGAATAACCTCACCCTCTCCCACATATTAGCAGTCCCTGAATGTTTCTGAGAAAATACTACGCCTTAAATTACTGACTATAGAATCTGGCTCTTCTCAGCAGCCTTTTGTGCTACAGAAACTTTTACTTTTGTTTTAAATGTTTATCTTTTCTATGAATAGATATAGTATGCGGCATTGAAGATCCTAGTCCACAAAAACAAAAGGGTACATTTAGTAAATGGCAGTTTTATAATACATGGGTTTTTTGACGGTGTACAACAATTTTTTTTTCTAAAAAACTTAGATCTTGTGTGAAATTGCCATTTAGTTAATGAAACCCCAAAATTCTAAAAATTGATCAGTATAATGTACCTATTGTGTACCATTTAAAGCAGCAATTCAATATTTTCTTTTGCAGCGCTAACTAATGGGCACTTGATGTAGCAATTCAATTGTTTTTGGGCGCATAATATCTCGCTTGTTGTGCCCAATTAGACCGGGTATAGCCGCGCAATAAGGTTACACACAACTAGAGTCCTGATTTGCACGCCCAAACCAGGGACTTCTCACATTTCTGATCACCACCTCAGTAGGGTGCGGCAGAAACATGTGGTCCCACGGCTATTCGCACTACAATGGAACAACAATTGAATTGCTCCGTCAGGCGCCCACTAGTAGCAGCCACGGGGACTAGCAACTGAATTCCCCCTTAATGTATATAGTCTTTACAAAGGAATTAAGGGCCTGATTCAGAGATGAACACTGTGATCGCAGCAGTGTTTTCGTACACAACGCAGCTGTGAAAATATGCTTTTTGCAAAGATCGCCCGAGTATAAAAGACAGTCACTGCTGCCTTCTAACCTGCATGTGCCGACGCATACCTGTGTAAATATTGGTAACATTGACGCACATCAACAGCCACCTTGCCCTTGCGGCAGGTCTGACCTGCCGCAGGGAGCTTTTCTGACACGCAGAGCTGCACATGCAATCACAGTGGCTAATTTATGCATGCCCATGAAACTGCATTCAAACGGACAGGCACGCCTGTGTTTTTCAGGCCACCCCTCCAAACGCTGACAGCCTGTCACTCACTTTGCGATGGATTCCTCTGTGCGTCTGTAATCACTGCGCAGACGCAGTGCGGCTTATACGCATGCGTGATGGCAAACAATCGCTCGATCTGCGTGCATAATCGCCTTTGCGTTCATTTCTGAATCAGGCTCTAAGTTTATAGTGGATATAAAGGGGGTGGAGTAACCACATCTAAAGCGAAATAGAATTGCTTTTGGGCACCCAATCTCCAGTCTAAAGTGACCTGGAACTATCCAATTGTTTATGCGAGTTGGCGTGAGTTCCTCAGCCACCCATTATATCTGCTCACACTCTCCTGAGGAGGCAAACTAAGTCCACGAATAGTCAGACTTTTGGAAGCCAAAACTTCTTTTTTGGCAGTGCGCCCATTACTTTGCATGGGTTTAGCCAATTTAACACAGTTCATT
Organism: Taudactylus pleione; assembly: GCA_031769625.1. Lineage (NCBI taxonomy): Eukaryota > Metazoa > Chordata > Amphibia > Anura > Myobatrachidae > Taudactylus > Taudactylus pleione. The sequence continues at coordinate 3,394,784 of JAUIMM010000127.1, read as the reverse complement.
CCATGCTATATATTCATTCCTTTGTCACTTCTGATCAAAACTTCTGATAACATTTCACAACCTGCTTACACAGGATTTCTTGGGTGGAACCAACACTCTTTGGAAAGTAGCTTGTCCATTGCCTGAATGACAGAATATCCTTAAGAATATAGGAAACGATGTAGAGGTGGAAGCAAATCAGCCGCAATTACGCCAGCATTGCGTGCGCTGAACTGTATATTGACTCTGCTACACAGACTATATATATATATATATATATATATATATATATATATATATATATTACACACAGGTCCATAAATATTGGGACATTGACAGAATTTTCAGATTTTGGCCTCTACTCACCACCACAATGGTTTTGAAATGAAACAAACAAGATGTGCTTTAACTGCAGACTTTCAGATTTAATTTGAGGGTAATTACATCCAAATCGGGTGAACGGTGTAGGAATTACAACAGTTTCTATATGTGCCTCCCACTTTTTAAGGGGCCAAAAGTAATGGGACTACCAACTCAAAAGCTATTTCATGGACAGGTGTGGGCTATTGCCTCGTTATTTCATTTTCAATTAAGCAGGTAAAAGGTCTGGAGTTGATTCTAGGTGTGACATTTGCATTTGGAATCAGTTGCTGTCGACTCTCAATACGAGATCCAAAGAGCTGTCACTATCAGTGAAGCAAGCCATCATTAGGCTGAAAAATCAAAACAAACCCATCAGAGAGATAGCAAAAACATTAGGTGTGGCCAAATCAACTGTTTGGAACATTCTTAAAAAGAAAGAACGCACCGGAGAGCTCAGCAACGCCAAAAGACCCGGAAGACCACGGAAAACAACTGTGGTGGATGACAGAAGAATTATTTCCCTGGTGAAGAAAAACCCCTTCACAACAGTTGGCCAAATCAAGAACACTCTCCAGGAGGTAGATGTATATGTGTCAAAGTCAACAATCAAGAGAAGACTTCACAAGAGTGAATATAGAGGGTTCACCACAAGATGCAAACCATTGATGAGCCACAAAAAACAGGAAGACCAGATTAGAGTTTGCCAAACAACATCTAAAAAAGCCATTACAGTTCTGGAACAACATCCTATGGACAAATGAGACAAAGATCAACTTGTACCAGAGTGATGGGAAGAGAAGAGTATGGAGAAGGAAAGGAACTGCTCATGATCCAAAACATACCACCTCATCATTGAAGCATGGTGGTGGTAGTGTCATGGCGTGGGCATGTATGGCTGCCAATGGAACTGGTTCCCTTGTATTTATTGATGATGTGAATTCTGAAGTGTTTCAGGCAATATTATGCCTATATTCAGTCAAATGCTTCAGAACTCATTGGATGGTGCTTCACAGTGCAGATGGACAATGACCCGAAGCATACTGCAAAAGCAACCAAAGAGTTTTTTAAGGCTAAAAAGTGGAATGTTATGCAATGGCCAAGTCAATCCCCTGACCTAAATCCGATTGTGCATGCATTTCACTTGATGAAGACAAAACTGAAGGGAAAATGCCCCAAGAATAAGCAGGAACTGAAGACATTTGCAGTAGAGGCCTGGCAGAGCATCACCAGGGATGAAACCCAGCGTCTGGTGATGTCTATGCGTTCCAGACTTCAGGCTGTAATTGCCTGCAAAGGATTTGCAACAAAGTATTAAAAAGTGAAAGTTAGATTTAGGATTTTCCCATTACTTTTGGCTCCTTAAAAAGTGGGAGGCACATATAGAAACTGTTGTAATTCCTACACCGTTCACCTGATTTGGATGTAATTACCCTCAAATAAAATCTGAAAAGTCTGCAGTTAAATCACATCTTGCTTGATTCATTTCAAACCCATTGTGGTGGTGAATAGAGGCCAAAATATGAAAATTGTGTGTGTGTGTGTGTTTTTCGGTTCTACTCGGTTCCGTCCGGATAAAAAAAAACGAATCTTATTGGCTATCCAAAACTCGTGACAGCTGATACCCAATAAGATTCGGTTTTTAAATCAGAACAGAACCGAGTAGAACCGAATCCGCTCACCCCTAATATATATATATATATATATATATATATATATATATATATATATATATATATATATATATATGTAGAAAAATGCGTCTCAACACAGGGGTATGCTACCGACGTTTCGGAGCCATTTATTGCTCCATCATCAAGGTCACAGATGCAATACGAACAGCATATATATATACGTACACCTCACCTCAGTGGAATCACATGTTCCCGCGTCCGGCTCAGAGTCGTATCATAGTGACGTCAACCAGCCACTGCTAGCACCCACGTGTCAGGCAACAGACGCTGGATAGAGGTGGCGTTCCCAGGGTGAGTCACCGTTACCTAGACAACGAGCATAAGCAAAATGCCTCTGCCCGATCTGTCTAGGACGGGCTCTCATCCCAGCCACGTCATCCCACACCTCCAACATACCACGCCCACATGAGTACCGCCAGCCGTGAACCTGGTTGCCTACACCACAACGGACCGCCTATCCAGACAGCCGGGAACAGTGTATCCACACAGACAAACATACATATAAGTAACATCATACAATGGCATGAAGAACATATACAGTTATTTATAAACACCTATATAGAAAACCCTTGCTAATGAAAAATAGTTATAAGAAAACTCCTATCAACAATAAATATACATGATCATGTGCCAAAAGCTCTTCGAGGTGGTAATAGATCACTCAAGCTTCTACAGTGTGAGGCGCGGTGGATCTATAGGTTGGACTCCCTGGCGCCACAGGGTTTGAACGAGAATCTCGGTCTCCACTGCTTTCTGTAATTGATTATTTGTAGCTATGGTTGTGATATGGGTTAATCCTTAGGTTTTTTGGAAGTAGGATTTTTTATACAAGCTATGCATCATTGACATAGGTACATTATTGCTATAACTATATGATCTATTTGGTGACTTTATGGTCGTTCTTTATACTGAGATAAGACTTTGTGTATGGGACAGAGATATATGGGTCCCTTGATTATGTTAAGGTACTTATACGCTAGAATTTATGTCGATGTATCTGGTTATTATATAATGGGTACACTGGGCTAGTATATTTATTGTTGATAGGAGTTTTCTTATAACTATTTTTCATTAGTAAGGGTTTTCTATATAGGTGTTTATAAATAACTGTATATGTTCTTCGTGCCATTGAATGATGTTACTTATATGTATGTTTATGTCTGTGTGGATACACTGTTCTCGGCTGTCTGGATAGGCGGTCCGTTGTGGTGTAGGCAACCAGGTTCACGGCTGGCGGTACTCATGTGGGCGTGGTATGTTGGAGGTGAGGGATGACGTGGCTGGGATGAGAGCCCGTCCTAGACAGAGATCGGGCGGAGGCATTTTGCTTATGCTCGTTGTCTAGGTAACGGTGACTCACCCTGGGAACGCCCCCTCTATCCAGCGTCTGATGCCTGACACGTGGGTGCTAGCGGTGGCTGTTTAACGTCACTCGGATGCGACTCTGAACTGGACGCGGGAACATGCGATTCCACTGAGGTGAGGTGTACGTATATATATGTGCTGTTTGTATTGCATCTGTGAGCTTGATGATGGAGCAATAAATGGCTCCGAAACGTCGGTAGCATACCCCTGTGTTGAGACGCATTTTTCTACCTGAGTGCCGCCGATGTGGATTGCATATTGGGACCTACTGGAGTTGGCCTCTGACGGAGGGCACCAGGGTTCTTTTGGTGTTTATTGCTGAGAGTGCCGCTCGATATGGAATTATATATACATACATATACACACACACACACACACACACACACACACACACACACACACACACGTGTAATTTTAAAGCTGTTATTAACAGCATGCACTAGCACCAGCCCTGTCATTGGGATTGATTCTATTCAACGCTAATTGAATAGTGCCGAGAGGGAGCTCCCGGAGCTATTCAAATCAGAGCACGAGAGCGGCATTCTCCGACAGAATTGCGCACTGAATTGAATCGTTCCGGGAGCTCCCTACCAGCGCTATTCAATTCGTGTTGAATTGAATCGAGCCCCTTGTTGCAACTAAGAAGAGATCCATCTGAAATTAGGTGGATTTCACAACTTAGTATAGCCTGCAATTCAAATGACACATTCTCACTAAACTTATGCTGGGTCGACAGACCGATCTACCGTCAGAGCTGCAGATCAGTAAGCTACACACATACCAATCAGTCGCTCGATATTCCTGGCCTGGCATTACAATTGGATGTCACAACAGTCATTTAAACTGTGATGTTATAGTCGCCCATCCCTGCAGCCAGTGTACGGGTGGTCGGTGTGTCGCCCATGCACACAGCCAGACATGCCGATATATCTACAGGATACATCACGATTGTCTGTGCTGCAGGGCCGACCAGAGATGTCTGAACGACTTCATTCACGGACATACCGGGTGTATGCACCCGCCAACGCACTCGCAATATATCTTGATCCAACGACATCAACAAGTGTGTCCCCAGCTTTGGCCTACTTGTTACTACAGATTTACACACATTCAGCCGCAAGTGGAGATGTAACTGAAACGTATGAGTGAATCGGTCAGATGCATGCACGCAGCTAATGGAACATGCTTAGTGCTAAAAATCGTCCACAGGACAAACTAGCATCCCACTGTGAATAAGACCTAAAGCCTTTGGGGCAAATTCAATTGAACAAGATGTTGAATAGCGACGGGAATGAGTTCCTGGAACTATTCAATTGTCCACACTGTTAATCCCGGCGCCGTAACCTGCATCGACTAAAGTGCAAGGCGCGATGGGGACAATTGAATTGCTTGGGGAACGGATTCCCGTCACTATTCAACATTGCGTTTAATTGAATGGCCCCCTTTAAGTGCATAAGTAAACGGTCCTCAGGCAGTGGGCACTAGGTAGACTTTAAATTAACACACAAAAATGCCTTGTAATTGTTTCTTAAAGGAAAATAATTTAAATCACTGGCATAAAACTATACAGATACTACACACAATCAAGATGACCAAACTGCTAAATTCAACTAAATAGCAGCCAAGTCCTGCAAAGAAACACACATTAGCATTAGGCCCAGCCCTGCTTCTACTATAGGATATACATCATAATGACAATTTTTTTTAAACTCACTTGAGCAGGATAAAAAGAAGTGAAGATAATATGATTTGTCTAGAAGGGTGCGGTTGGCTAGAATATCAACTATGCAAGTACAGAAGACATCACAAGACAAACATTATACAAAGAAAAAAAAAAAAAATACTGGTTTGCTTTGTGTGTAGCTAGCTGGATAAGTTGCTCTTCTCCATAGAGCTACGCACTGTCACACTTACCAATACCGCAACAATTTACATCCATTCTTTGGTCCGGACCAGTATGCAATTTGTTATGAACTAGTAATATCACTGAGGCATTGACTGACTGGAATCGGTATGAAATACTGCTGGCCCTCTGACGGGCAGTTCGAATCCCGGCAGCGGTAGGCCGACAGAAGCAGTGATCTCGGCAGCGGAAGCCAGACAGCGCTGGAAATCCCGATCGTCCGTAGGCAAGTAAAAACTAACCTAACCCTCCTTAGGGGTGCCTAACCCCAACCTCCCCCCCAAGTGCCTAAACCTAATCCCCCCTCTAAGTACCTAACCCCCCCTTCCCCCCTGCCTAATCTAAGTCCCCCAGGGGGGTGCCTAACCCTAAACCTCCCTACCCCTAGCCTAACCCTCCCGGGGGGGTGCCTAACCCTAAATCCCCCCCTGGGTGCCCTAAACCCCCTCCTCCTCCCCCACTCCCCGCGGCGCCCGGCGTTGGGAAAATGACAGGCGTCTAGATATAGACGCTTGTCATTTAACCCTCGCCGGGATAAAGCAGTCGGCTGTCAGGATTAAGACAGCCGGTTTCCCGATTGCATCCCGACTGACCTTTAGGAGGTAAGGGTTACTAGTGAACTGATACTCTTGTAAATTTCAGGCCTCCACAGTGTGCAAGAGACTGGTCAAACTATTTATGACTCCATCATACAACCCAAAAATTGGACAAGCGTGTCAGAACTCAAATTCAGCAGTGAGTGTCAGACAAATGTTGCCCATATTTGGCAGATCTGGTTGTTCGATCTGATACAATCTTGTCTGTACCATTTTTCAGCCTGCCCAACAGACAGTCAGGAACTAGAATGGAGGAGTATGGTTTCTGGGAGATCAGGAAGAAAGTTGCATGCGGTCATTGTAAGGTAGTGTCTACATTCCTTTCGCGGAGAGGACCCTGATGTCATCAGCTACTGTCCAACGTCATTCCCTACCATCCATGTTGACAAAGGGAGAATATAATCTTGTGGCGAACATAGCAAGCCGCCATGCCCGAAGCATGGAGCGCGGACAACTTTCTTCTCTAGGTGGACTTTATGAGCATGGAACCGCATTTCCGCCCTCACTGCACATCTGGGTCCCTAGTGCGAAGGGGAAATAAGCTCAATCGCCATTGTAAGTCGCATGTCTAAATAAAGAGCATTCTGCCCTCACATTAATTAGCATTTGTCCCTCACAACACAATTTACAATACTTACAGTATTGTTAATAATGTATTTCCTGCTGCTGGCTTTACTACTGGCTAGAGGTTAAAGCAGATGTACACTGTAAATGCTTGTAACTACCAGGCCCCACTTGCCATCAGTCTGACACAGTCATTTGGGAGATCTGGCTCTCAGGAAGAGCAGTCTGTAAGCAGTGATGTCAGGACCAGGATTCAGACTGTCCCGTGTCATAGGATGGTGTGAGGAAGGCTGATTCTATGGCAGGGAACCTGCAGGACTACTGCTAAGGGGGGAATTTCTAAAACAAAAAACGACTAATAAGCAGGGTAGTGTCACAAAGGTGCTTGGTGCACTCATTTGCCTTTAGCCTCAATAACGAATGTACTGTCTCTTCGATCATCAGTGCTACACACTTGTAAAACAATGTATGATGCATTCCAGCATATGAACAAGGCAGTTACTTCCACTTCACTTTCACTACTAAATACCATATCATTTAGTGATCAAGTTGTACATTTAAATTGCAAGGTCAAATAGCGCCCACATGGCACTAACCTTATAGATATTTTTTATGAACAGAAAGCGGGTATGTGTAAAAAAGGAGAAATATACAATTATATTATATTATTAGTACGCAAGGCCTTGTAGACAGTGGTTAAACCCGAAATATTACTAGCAGGTAAAATGCATTACTGGAATGCCAGTGACTTCCCAACGCTAGTAAAAACATAGGCCATAGATCTTCAGTACTAATAATAGAAAAAAAAACAAATGCAACAATAGTGGGTACCTGGCCTAAAGGCAAGAGACATGGACAATAGAGACTCACTAAACTAGAGGGGGCATTTCGGTTTAAGACCCACAAGCTGAGTATAATGCTGTCACAGTGAAGGTAGTGTGCACTAGATATACAGAGATACTGTATGTACTTCCTTCAGGAGGTGCCATGATTATTACCAATAGATAATAGAAGTTATAAGAGATGGATCTAAACTAGATTATAAACTCACATTAAACAGAGCTTAGAAGATAAGCAACATTTCCAGCAAGTTGATGTTTGAAAACAATTGAATACGAGACCAACTTATTGACCACGAAGGCCCGAAACAAACATCTCTGCAGGAGCTCAGATCAACAGGACCTCCAAATCCAAGCTGTTTGAACACGTAAAATATTATAAGATATGATATTCTCAGGAATATGTAAACATTATTCATTTATTATTGCCACCTCTTGTGGCAGTATACTTGACACACTTATTTTTGATTCCCCCATTGACTTCAATCTGTGTTGTAGTAGGTACTTGTGTAAAGCGGAGTACACACATCCCAGCATGCATTGCCACAGTTTTGCTATTTGACCATTCTAAAACTGTTGCAGGACTTTCTGGGATGTGTAGTTCAACAACAGCTGGAGAGTCGTTTATTGCCCACCCCTACACTAAACGGGGTGTACCCAGCGATGCGATAGATGACTGCACGGGTGACGGGCCGACATATCGGGCAGCCAGTACACATTAGACGATCCGGTGCCCGATATGTCGGCACCAGCCGCATTCCGCTGCATGGGGTCATCAGTTCCGACCTATCGATGCGACTGACGACCAAACAGGAGCCTGCATGGGCCAACATAGTGCATACACATTAGCAGATTTTGACAATATGTTGGCCCGATCAGTCGAATCGGACTAAGGACCTCATTCAGAGCTGGTCGCACACAGCGTGCGGTCGGTCTGAAGAGGGGAGGACGTCTTGAATTTTCAAGACGTCCTCCTTTGCGGTGGTAAGGATGTGGGTTAATACCCACAGCCTTACGACCGCCTAAGGTGATGGTCGCGATGGTCAAGACCATCGCGACCATCGGGGCTTACGACGAGACCCTAGGGTAGGGTCTCCCTTGTCGTAAGCCCCGGAGAACTTTTGGCTCTGTCTGAGCCGGAAGCTCTCCACTGACATTACTAGTGATGTCAGTGGGGTCTCCCCCAAACGGCAGGCGCCACCCCCCCCCAGCCCGCCTTCCAAAAGGGGCGAGCTGTCAATCAACATCGACAGCTCGCCCCCTTTGGATCGAGATCCGCTACGACCGACGCTGTCGGTCGTAGCGGGTCTCACGCATGCGGACGACGGCGCCGTCGTGCGCATGCTCTGTGGGGGGCCATCGACCCGGTCCAAGCGCATCGGCGCTAACGACCGGGTCTGAATGACCCCCTAAATATCGTCTCATTTGTACCTACCTTTATATTGCTTAGAACCAGAATTCAATTCAGTGCAATGGCAGTGATGTGCCATTTTGGAACAGCACATCACATCCATCCACTTCGCAAGTTTTCCATCATACCGCATAGAGGTGCACAGGAAAACTTGTAATTTCGGCAGTACCTTATGTAGCAGACATGTGCAGCAGAGCATTGCGGCAATGTCAAGCAGCACATCGCTTAAGATTTAATTACCCTAGACTTGGCTACGTAACTGCTATAATTACCTTCCTACGGCATCAATTTTTTTACGTTTTTATGTCACTCAAGGGAGACAGAGCATTTTAGAAAAGCTGTGACCACAAATGCAGCATCTTCTCAGCAGCATCCCACTACACTGAATCCTGACCGTAAACCGAATTTAAATGGCTCAGAATAAGATTTAAAAAAAAAAAAAAAAAAAAAAACAGAGGCCCTTAAAAGAAATGGCTAGATTTAGATTTAATCACTGAGATTTTGCAAGAGTCATGCTGCATACACACGTAAAGATTTTCTGTCCAACCATCCAACTAGTTGATTGGTTGGAATGAACATCTGGTAAACGTATGGGAGTAAATGATGATCAGCAATTTGCTCCTATATGCCAGAAAACAGATGAATATAGACGTCAGACAAGTTTGTTAAATGTTTAATCTTAACAATTTGTTCAAACAACAGTTTTTGCCCATGTTCTGGCTTTGGGAGCAAATTGCTGATTGTCATTTGCTTTCATACCTTATCAGATTTTCATTCCAACCAATCATCTAGTTGGATGGTTGGACAGAAAAATCTATACGTGTGTATGCAGCTTCATACTTAATAAAAATCCTTGCAATTCAGGAGTATATTGCAAAGAATAATGGAGCATACACATTTGTCAGATCTGTCAGATGAATGATTTGACCAAAGATTTGAACGATTTTTGACTGCATTAAAATTAATGGAATCGTCCAAGTCAGACTGCAAACACATCAGATGTCAGATATAGTTAACTGACCATCGGGAACGTGCATCGTTCAGGCATGTCAGATTTTCCTTCAGATATTAACGATTTTTTAAATAGTTATCGTTCAGATCTGAAGAAAAATCTGACCGTGTGTATGCACCATAAGTCTAATAATTGCCCCAAATAAACACCATAGATTGTTTAAGATCATTTTGACAGCTGTTTGTGATTAGGAAACATCTAGGTACACAATATTTCTCCAAATCTAAAGTGGGTCAGTATTACATTCGAAAAGTATGTTTAAGTACAGGTGAGTCAGTTTCTCATTTGACTTGTTGTTTTGTCACAAGTGCAAATTATGCTTACTAATGCATCACGACGTTACAAGGAGGCCCCATTTAGGATCTAACCAATTGTTCTGTAAAATTAAGCAAACATAAGTCCTCTCCTTCACATAAAACAGAACAGTATCTAACAAGACTTCATCTACTTCTCTCAAGCAAACTTTGGGCGTTTGCTACATCTATCAAACAGAAATAACACAAATGCCTTTGAGAAGCACCTGAAAGAGACATAACTATTATAGGCTATAGATCTGATGACTGCCACAATGTTTGTATTCCAGGCCCCCAGTGGGCTCAGCAGAAGCAGCTGTAAGTGTAAATCTATACCATCACAGAAGGCATACATTTCCATTTTAAGGAAATTGAATCTCCTCTTTCCCAAGAGAAGCAAAAACTGTCCCTGAGCTCTACACTGCCAGAATAGACTGAAATCCAGTGTCTGCTCCTGGCCGAGAGCAGGGTCATCCCAAGACTAGCTGGACACCATGCAAACCTTTATAGCAAATGATTCCAGATTCCATTGATTACCTTGCCAGTCTTGTGATCAAACCAGACCAGCGCATGGTTCCTGGAGAGCACCTTGCAATCAAAGGTGGCATTATTTTGCGCAGGGCGGCAGCGCGCCACCGAGCGCCCAATCTTAACCGGCTCGTCCAAGTAGACATGCCGCTCCTGGAAAGGGTGCGAATTTGGGCGGCAGGTGAAGATTGCAAAGGCTGAAGGCATCTGGGTCAGCTGTGGTAGAGGTTCACTCCGAATGGAAACAAAGAGGGACAGGAAAATCCCTAATCCAAACTATCCACTGCTGGTCGTTACCAGACCGACAGATATTCCACTGCAAAGTGATCACCGATTCATAACACACCGGCCAAAAGGACTGTGGGTCAGTCTGCTAACTATCCTTCCAGTTCCACAGCCAATACCCCATACTGATCCCATCAAGGACCACCAGTAGCAAATAGAAAGTATTGGTCTCCAGGTATCCAGCTTTCAATCCATCTTAGGGAATGGAGCAGAAAGCAACATCTGCCAGCCTGGTGCCAACCCTGTGCCAATATCCAGACTCTGCACATCCACCCTTCCCAGTAATGGTGCAGTGGGTTTTCTGCCAGGCCAGTCAGAGAGTCGGGCAATGGGCAGGAAGGGATTCACAGCTACCCTGCATTGACATCCAGCGGACTGCCAGCCTCCATGCCCTGGCACAGGAGTGAGACGGGGGCAGGTGAGGAGGATCTGACAGGTGGGAGAGGTGCAGGCACACAGCTTAGAGAACGATCGGCATCTTCAGCACTGGCGGCAGGGGTGGAGGGGAAGGAAAGTCTGGGTGTAGGGGCCCTCCCCCGGAGACAGGCCCGAGTTTCCCCCGCTGCGGGAGTCCTGGGGCACGGCGGGGAGTTACGCGAGCAGCGGTGATGGGGTAACACCAGCTGTGACTCGGGGGGGAAGTTATCCAGCCGGGTACCGTGAAAGCTCCACCGACGCCCCTTCCAGGGAACGGAAACTCCTCGTTCGGCTTAGCGATCCGGCAGTTTAGTGGCCCGCAGCCCCTCCGAGATCCCCTTCCTCCCGCGCCGCCATATTGAATACGAGCGACCTCCCCGCAGAGCCGCACAGCACAGCAGCCGGCCTCCTGCGTCACCATAGCACGGGGCGGGGTCTGAGAGGCGGGGCGCCGCACTTAGCCAATCAGCAGCCTCCCATCGATTCGCCGGCCCACTCCAAACTGTCAAAGGGAGAGACCTCCCCCCGAGTGTGTGAGTGTGTGAAAGGGAGAGCGATCACCCAGTGCCGCCCTGCGGCCCCCCTGCCCGGTGACCGGAGCACTGTGACCCGACGTGGCCCGCTCATACTCGCGTACGTTTCTCCAATATCACGCCGCTTCTGCTTTTCCAACTTTTTACCCCTCGAACTGGAAAGACCCTGGTGTGAATTATGGTGGTTACAGAGCTATTGTACCCTTACCATCTTCATGATAGAGAAAGTTTTTTGTTTTTTTAATTTTTTTTTGCTTTAGTTTTGAGTGGAATTATTATTATTATTATTATTATTATTTCTGTAACAAAGCAAAATTGTGTTTTTGTATGTTCTCATGATGTAATATGCTGTCTTTCTGCAGCATATAACTGTATTTCACTTTTTCACATTTATTTTTTTGTTTACTTTCTACAAAGGAAGCCCCTGCTTTACTGGGACCCCCATATGCCAGCAGCACTAATGCCTTCATTGTAAATTGAATTTAAAAGAGCTGCTTTTCAGAGATCTTTGGCTTGCATGGACGCGTCCCTCCAAACAGACATGCAAAATTGGAACAAAATAAGCCACAGAGGGTTGGTATTTGCTGATGTATTACCGCCCATCTCAAGGTCTGCTATTTGCGGTCATCCCGCTGAAATGAGGATAGTTGGGTAGTATGTGTGTTGTAATATGGGGGCTATAACTCCTCCTTCTTGGCCTCTTTACCGAGGTGACGCAGGAAGCACTAATGAGGTGTAAGGACATCTCATCTGCCAGAGCAGGGAAGTGAAAACTCCCCCCTCCAGCAATCCCCCGCTAGTGCTGATGCACTGTGTCTCACTCCCGGCCGGCTCCACTGGGCATGCACCTGATCTCGGAAGCATTGCGAAATCCCGCATGCAGCCCCCCCGGAGCCGGCAGCCACTGCAGCAGGGACAATGCTTCTCCCTGCTGCGGTGGTAGGGCAACGCCAGCTGCAGCTGTCGATCTAAATAGCTGCAGCTGTTGGAACGCTCAGACAAATTGAACGTTTAAACATTGACCAACTTAGCTGCACCCATAATGACAGGGGCGCGTAGCGTCCATGTCGTTTACCGCCTAGCCCCACATTAATACCTGAGAAAGGTATCAGCGCACATAATGTGTGCTGATACCACTTCGTTGGTTAATACATCTAGCCCATTGTTAGTAGACAAGAGGCTGGATAAAGATCTCTGCACGGTCCTCTGCTGGGGAATTGTGATCCCATTGTTTCATATTGGAATCTGGTAGCACGCACCGACTTCCTATCCCAGGGCTGTAACAGGGCACAAATGCTGGTCCCGTCTGCCCCTTGAGCGAGCATGACGTCAAAACGTTACAGAAGAAGGGTGTGTTGGCAGCACCAGTAAGTGCAGCTCTGACCAGGCGTCCTGAAGTCGGCTGGATAGACCGCATTGTGCCCGTCTGGAGCATTAACAGGACACCCCAGGCGGCACTGCATATGTGAATCTTAGGTGTGGGGTGCCATTCCAGGCACCCTGCTAGCCAGGGCCAGTGACTGTGCAGCCCACAGAGATCTTGCTCTCTGTGCGATGGCACCAGTCGAACACACCTAGTTACGACCTTGTCCTCTCCCCTTTTCCTGGCAGTAAGTGAGGCTGGGACTAATGGTCTCTGCTTTCTTTAAGAGGGGCATCAAAGCTTCTAAAGAGGACAAGTGGTGGTTTTACTTATAGCAACCAACCAGATTCATTACTATTATTTGAAAGAATGTACTAGGTATTTGATAGGTACAATCTGATTGGTTGCTATGGCAACAGCTCCACCTGTGCTTTTTAAAGGTTGATGAATCTCCCCCATTGTCTTGACAACATTCTATAGTTCATAATCCGTTACATAATTTATCGCTGTTCCGTAAAACCTGGTATAGCTTTGGGCATAAGCTGGTTGATGCCTTTTGCTATGAGAAGGACTCTAAAAAGCGAGCTCTTTTTGTCTGTCACTCATCATTGTCGCTGTCCATGGTCAAAGCGTCCGCAGCATCTCAAAATAACTTGAATACAAATTACTTCTGGTTTTCAATCTTTCACTTGCTAATTATTGGCACCACTTTTAACTTACATAGGCATGATATACCTCATAAGCTACCTATTAAAGGCATGCCCTAGTGGTTATAGTTGTGGACCCCATAGATGTGTACTGTACCAGTCAATAGCACATAAATGGTCAACAGGACCTCCCTCTTCTGCAATGCATTTAATGTGAGTTTTTACAATTAACCCCCATCACCTAGACAATGCACAATGGTCAGAACCACTCTGACGTAGTGGAACACCATTCATACCGTCTCAGGGGCTTCCACCAAATACCGTACTGCGACTCTCACCACTGTAATGTATTGTGTAGGACAATTCTGTGTCTGACAGTTCTGTTATGGCGATTTCCAGCAAATGCATTGTAGTGGCACACGTCTCTCTATACTGCTTTTGCTTAAAAACAAATTACTTATAATGAACTTATACATTTTTAAAAGATTGTTTACTTTGATAATTCACTGCAGCATTATTTACACTGGTTCTGTGCCTGTTATTATGAAATCATGTCACCCTGAACTGCACGTAGGGTATCGTCTACTTTAACCTATGTGGCCTAGGTGTCTATGTACTGTCGAAGCTGGATAAATGGCTGAGACAAGATCAGTTTAAAATTGGATCGCTGCGACGCCATCTTGCGACTGGCCGCAAGACGCCATCTTGGAAATGAGATCGCAAGATGCCATTTTGCGAATGGCCGCCTAAGCGCCATTTTAGATAAACTCACACTTTAGTACATGTGGCGATATTACTATTAGCATCATGCGATTGCATCTGTGATCATCGCCATAAGTTATGGCAATTCATCAAAAGCCCATTTCATGACTTTACGTAGTTTGGGTGCTCTGGATAAAGTGTGTATATTATTATAATTCCCCTAAAGGATATATTTCAGAAATGGCTGTACAGTATGTCAAAATTGGATTGCATTAGCTAAACAGAGCAAATGGCCACGTGACAACTAGCCTGTGAAGACAAGCTTCATGGACATAACGTCTGCTCTCACTCCAGGTGGCCCTGCTCGAATACAGCAAGAGGGTCGTTTGTAGCACCTTACATTAGCAGGCTTCCTACAATAAAATACCTTCAAAGCCAAGAGTGTTATCTGAGGTTTGGGTCTTGTAGCTGTGCTAATTTGCATCTACACAGGCCCTGGGAGAACAAAGACCAGTATTTTGGAGCCTGAAAAGGGTGAGGGCTGTTGGGACATGAGCAAGTCATGGAACTATAATGCTCAGCATTCCACACTGCTAGGTGTTCACTTCTAGGGATAGCTGAGAGCGAAGAAGTGCTCCCCATGTTGGTCTATGGTGGTCTCCCTCCACACAGATTCTCTAAGACTTCAGATCAGCGTTATCTCTGTGCTCTAATGAATTCACGTGCCTGTAGAGGCTCATGCTATAATTGCGTAATCACTGTGAGTTTAAGTGCACCATTTCTCATACACACATTAATACGCACAATTGCGCTGTTAACTAGTCGCATATTAGCGAATGCATAAGACCCTGTATGAAAACGCTGAATATTAGTTCCATGCACACGCATCTGTCCCAAGTTAACTAGCGTCTTTACATCAAACCCCACATACTCACACATTACATATTCACATACAAGGTTCCATAAGCTTAAAGGTATAAGATTCGAGTATGCACATTTATTATCATTGCTAGGAAATAAAGGTTATTTCGTAACTAAGGTTTTATACGTGATAAGTAAGCCATGCTTGGTATTGTACTGATGCGTACTCTCTCAACCGTATTCCGGTAATATCGATGGAGAGATCTCAACATGTATTCTCAACTTATGGACCGCAGAGACTTCAAGCAACAAAATGTACATTATATGAACAACTGTTAGGATTTGCATGAGGCGGGAAACCAGAGACCACCAGTTGTTAGAGGCTGGATTGTGTCTATTTGAACCAACCTGTTAAAAGCCTTGTAACATGCCCTCTCCTTTAGGACCAATGGTATTAGCAACAAACTTCTCTATTGTGTTGTTTATTCCTGGGGGATATAAATATGTGTGCTCTGACCCTGGGTTCCTAGTCTTCGTGCTGAATGCTGATTGACGGGGGTTTCTTGCTGATGCCTGACATCTGGACCAGAGAGTGCTGCGTATGTATAATTGTACTTGGGTCTGTATAATCTCTTTGCGCTAAGATTATATGAGGATCAGAGCATGTAACTGCTGTACTTTTACTTGAATAACACTTTGTGCTTTGGAACCACAGGTTCTAGGTCTGGAGTCTTTACTGTATGACTGCGTACGCAAATTAGCGTCATCCTTAGAGGTTTATAGGCAGGATATTAGAAGGTATAGGCAGGGGTATATAGAGGTTCAAAGGCAGTATCGTTAGTACTAAGTCTTGGATGGAGATAAAGTACCAACCAATCAGCTTCTGTCACTTTACAGGCAATGTTTGAAAAATGACAGGAGCTACTTGGTTGCTATTTTATTTCTCTCCAAGGATTAGTACATAGACCCCCTAGTATTCTAAGACCACTTCATTAGCATTTATTTTACCTTTTTCCATTAAAATGGTCTCGCTATGAGGTAGACTGTCACTATGAAATTAGGCTAATTACCCTATGTCTGTGATTGAGTGGCAGATAGGGATGACTACCGTAACTACTGTTCACTGATGACACACTTATGCTGCAGCCTTATTCCCTTGTCCCCAGTACTGTTACATGGGTAAGTATTCACACCTAGGATTGTATCTGAAGGAAAGTTTATAATATTATTTCTAAAAGACAATCATTACTTTAAATAATAAAATATTAGAGCCATACCGTGCTGTACAGTAGATACTACAATGGAGAAAACACTTACCAAACCTAGAACCTTAATGCTGGGTACACGTTAGCCGATGTGTACCCAATACGATATCGTAGGCAGGGGATGCCGGCATCGGCAAGTGCATACACACTTTCCAATGCCGGGTGCGACAGCGGGGGCCATGCTGCATTCGGCAGCATGGCCCCTGCTGACAATATCACCTGTCGGACCTGCATGCAGATCCAACGGGCAGTGTCACCAACAACGAGAGGGAGCATGTAGCAAC
Source organism: Taudactylus pleione (assembly GCA_031769625.1). NCBI lineage: Eukaryota > Metazoa > Chordata > Amphibia > Anura > Myobatrachidae > Taudactylus > Taudactylus pleione. Next base: position 3,377,883 of record JAUIMM010000127.1, on the reverse strand, counting down.
ATAGCGGGTACACACTGCCCGATGTGGACGATATGTTGTCTAGTGTGTACTCGGCTTAAGAAGTTCCACTCTATTGCTGCTTTACTGGTGAATTGTAAACAGTTCATTCTAGGTACTACAGAACATTTGGTGAGTTTTAAAGACTTTGGGTGTGGGGAAAGAGATCCATACTTTTTTTCTGCAGTAGTTACAGTGCAGCGGAAATGGTAACCCACAGCCAGTTCCATCTTTGATCTTTCTCCATAACTGTGAGCATCCTTCCATGCACCTTCCCAGTCACCACTTTGGAGTGTTCTCAGTATTGTACAGTTAAATCTCCTGGTCTGTTGGAGATTGGTGGCCATTATCTGGAGTGGCTATAGTCTGGGAACAAGTCTCAGCTCACTTCTACCCTAAGCACCCTGCTGAAACTGGTTCAAATGTGTCAGGAGTTAAGTACCGTACAATAGGATAGTGAATATGCGGAACAAAGGCTCATGAGTACTTTTTGGTAGCGAGGGCTCGGTGTTCCTCCTTGAGTTAACTTATGAGTGTATTTTGGAAGGAGTAGCGCTCTAAACCCGCTGGTGGCATCTTGATGGTTAGTATTACTGTACGTTCATCCTTGTTTACAATACCAATCGTGCTTTGGGCCAGGGCTCACCAGGGAAAAAGGTCTCAGTGCTTAGGCTGCCCAGCAAGACATCCGTAGGGTCATCACAGCTCTTTTAGGGATGCATTTCATGTTAAATACAAAATAGCATTGTTACACATGGTACATTGAAGAATGTGGGAAAGTGCTTCTGATAGCCTCCTGACCATAGGAGTACCAAGTAGCCTTAAGCTATATTGAAGGTTTGATCATTTGTACATCAAAGTCACCCAAAAAGAGTGTTCACATCTATGAACACATGTAAAGTGCATCTAATTTGTGCAAGCACTTGATTGACATTGTTTCCTTTTTAAACTGTTTTGACTGTTGGGGGTTTGTTTTAATAAACCGTTTTAATTAATTCTAGAGGGAAATGCTCAGGCTACTGGCAGTGAGTGGAGAAGTGTAAATTGTGCCATGGCTCGCCTGATGATGTGCAGCTTCCTACAAACAAAAATATAGCACATAGCCAGGAGCTGGCTTCCATTCAAAACAATTGCACTGAAACTTGGCAGCCCCAGCCAGATTCAATCATCTAGATCTCTCCAGGGGCCTGGAAGGGTTTTGATCATTCTGAACCCTAAAGGAAAAAAAATAAAGTCGTACTTGACAATTGTTATATATACGAGTAATATTTGCTGACCACAAGTATGTCCTTTCTAAGTAGAAGTCTCTCAGTGATTCTTTTTAAGAGTGTAGAGATTGTGCGAGTGTGACAGAAACCATAAGCGGGGTTACTGAACGCAGGGCCTGGAGTTTAAAGTGAATTGTTAATAGTAATGTACTGTACAATAAAGGGGTACTGTCAAATCCCATATGATTATAATTTGACCAGACTAGAGTGGGCCTCCAACATTACCAATATGGAGCACCAGCAGAACTCAGGCTAGTTAAATGAAGGTGCTCTACAAGCTATAACTCTGTCACAGAGACAGGGGGGTATATTTACTACAGTGTGGGTTTTAGGAAGTGGAGTTGTGCTCATATTTCTTACATTGTCTAATCTGCCGAGATTTATAACCAATTCTAGCATAGCAAAATCATGCAGGTTACCACTAAAAATAGCAAATAACCAGTGTTTGAAGGTTGTTTTTTTTTTTTAATTCACTAATAAATAATGTATTCACTTATTCAGAGAGATGTGAAAAAAAACCTTCAGCATGCAAAGAATCTGATGACAATGTTATATGGAGAAAAAAAGTTTAAAATGTATTAAGTCTAAAATACCTTTTCCAGTTCACACCAGCCTTGAACTTTTATAGAGAGCTGGAAAAAATAGGGAGGTGTCAAAACTGGATTATTAGCTGAGACAAGATCAGTTTAAAATTGAAGCGTGCACGACGCCATCTTGCAAATGGCAGCTAGACTCCATTTTAGAAACAAGAATCTGCAAGACGCCATTTCATGACCAACGTCATTTCAAGTTATAACTCAGGAGCTAAGACCAAGGGCAACTGGAAAAACAAGCTTTCTGAGTAAAAGTAAATAGAAATAGACAATGGGTAGTTTTACATACAAATTGGGAATCCCTGGATGCAGATAAAGTAAAGTTGTGACAATTGTAGTATAATCCAGGCATTAGATATACACAATTGGATCTGCCTGAACTCTAGACAGGATGGTCCCAAAACTTCACAGCTTGAGGTGATAATACATTTGCATTTCACACAAGAGTCTAGGAGGACAAAAAAGGTATCTTTCCTTTGAACACAGGAAAGATGGGGGGGGGGGCTTGCTGACAGGACATGTAGAACTAGCCAGCCCAGCATGCCACGCTGCTAAAATGTTAGAATCAAATGCACCCATCTTCATACACACATTAATATGTCTTTATACCAAACCCACACATTTTATATTCATACATAAGGATCACTAAGCTTTAAAGTGTATGATTCAAGAAGGTTCAGTTAGTTTAAATGCTAAGAAATAAAGATATTTGTGAACTAAGGAATTATACAAGATAAACACGTAATTCTTGGAGTTGTTCTGATGCGTACTCTTTCCACAGTTTCCTGGTGCTATCGGTGAGGAGATTGCATCATGCATTCTCGAGTTATGGACCGCAGAACCTACAAGCAACCAAAATGTATATTTTAGATTCAACTGTTAGGATGCTGACGAAGGCGTGAGGAGGAAGACCCCTAGCTGTTAGAGGCAGGGAAAGTCTGTTTGAACCAGCCTGTTAGATGCACTGTAACAGATGCTTCACCTCTGAGAACCAATGACATCAGCAACAGACATACCTTTTGTCTTGTTTATACTGGGGGGGTATAAGTATGGGTGCACGGACACTATTTGGGAGTCTTCGTGCTGAATGACGAAGGGTCTCTTGCTGAAGCCTATCTCTGGGTCCAGAAGCGCCTGCGTACGTATACTGTACTTGTGGTCTGTATGATTTACTTTTGCGCCTAAATTGTGTCTTGATCAATTGCGTGTAACTGTCTGAACTTTTACCTGAATATCACTTGTGCTTTGGAACCACAGGTTCTATGTCTAAGTCTTTATTTATGGTGTGACTGCGTACGCAAATTAGCGTCTTCCTTAGAGGTTTATAGGAAGGATTTTAGAAGGTACAGGCAGGGTATATAGAGGTTCTGATCCAATATTGTTAGAGGGTAAGCATAGGGGTTTATGTACAAAGTACTCAACCAGGGCCGTAGCTAGGGTAGTGCGGCCGGTGCATCGCACAGGGCACCACAGGTCAGGGGGCGCTGTTTGGGCCTGTGAAATTTCTGTTTATTATCATTCTTGCTTGTAGCTTCCTCTTATTTTATCCCCAGTATCCCCTGGCCTCCCCTATCTTGTCCCTGGCCCTTTTTTGGGTGCATTATGTCCCTTTTGAAAAATGAGGGGGGCGCAAATGCTCTTTCTGGCACAGGGCACCAAAAAGTCTAGTTACGGCTCTGTACTCAACACTTCTGTTTGAGTTTACATCTGATATTTAAAAGGGCAGTGCTTTTACAGACAGCATGCCAAAAAATCCTCCACAAACCCTCAGACAGCTCCAGCACTGAACAACACTAGTATACATTTTAACAGGCAGATCATATATAGCAGGTGAAAACCAGCTCAATGGCGGTCAGCACGGGACCGGTGTCTGTAATGCTAAAAGCGTGCTCCACTTCCTAGTTTTCTAGCTTTAAACAAACTACCCCACTGATATACTGGGCTATTTAATATGTATAGGAGTAGGAGGAGCTAACCTTGCAAATATCTATGGACCTGGACGCCGCCGCTGGACCTGTATTTAGAACCTGCTGGATGCCGCTGTTGAACCTGTGACTGGGACCTGCTGGATGCCGGCGCCGGACCTGTGACTGGGACCTGCTGGATGCTGCCGCCGCCATGACGTGCTGGTGTTGAATGCCGCCGCAGCTGGACCTGTCACTGTGACTGGGTGGGACCTGCAGTGCTGGATGCCGCACCTGACCTAACAGCTCCTCTCCCTAGGAACTGTGGGCAGAGAGACGTCATGACATCTTTCATTTCCCAGCAGACGGTGTGGGACCGAGACAGGAGGCAGACAGAGAGTAAATGAGTGGCATGCAGGGGCAATGCTGCTACTTCAGTGAGCTGAGCGCAACGCACCATTAATATATAAAGCAGCTGGCGCCCGGTGGACAGATTGCGGTGAGCGGCCGGTTCCGCCCTCAGGGTTGTTGCGCATTGTGCGGTGGCACCAGCCACAAAACCCTAGTTACGGCCCTGCTTGCTGTTTTGAGCATATTACTATTTGTTATGTGAACCGTGGGCACTATTGTATGATATACTGTGTACTGTGGGCACTACTGTCTGGTATAATATAAAAGGGGCAGTGCTCTTTTACTGCTTGGCATACTATGAATGGGGCAGTACTTTTCGGCATAATATGAACTGTGGGCACTACTATTTGGCATAATGTGAACTTTGGGTCTACTGTTTGGGTGGACCTAGACCAGCCATACAGGCAGATGAACACCCTCCTCAATGCTGCTGTATTGCGGTGGTGTGCAAAATCTTCTTAGTGGATCTTTTTCTAAGTGAAAATAGCCACACTACTGTGCTTGGTCAAGCTACCTCTATAGTAATCTTGGGGCTTAGAAATTGGACCACCCATTTCCAAATGTCTAGTTTTGCCTATGTTCAGAGCCAGATTTAGACCTCGTGGGGCCCTAGGCAAGATACCAGTTTGGGGGCCCCCTCCCTCAAGCAATCCATAGCACTATATTTTCATTCCTTATTCATGCCCCTGTACAGCACCCTGAAGAAAAGGTCCGCCACGTCCTTGAAACGTCGGCTATGTATGTGCAATGTACCTAAATTTTGGTTAACATCCGTGGTGTGCTGCCTGCTTCTTTCCATCTTTACTTTACTGTTTGGAACCTGTATTACTATGAATACTAAGGAGGGCACCCTGGTAGTGCCGAGAACATTCACAGGTATGTATGAACATACACATTATTTATATTTGTGTGTGTGTGTGTGTATATATATATATATATACACACCTTTCATCTTATCATCGATATATGTGTGTATGCACACAGCTTCAGGTTGTTATAGATGCAGGGCGTGATTCATCACGGATCGCAGTTGCAAAGACGCATGCAATCGGTCGATTGTTGTGTTCTGCGTATGCATTGCAGTGCGCATGTGCCGGAACTAGCAATTGCAAACAGAATTGTGATTGCAAAGGCTATGCAGACCCAGAGCAGAGTGATTGACAGGAAGTGCCATTTGTGGGTGGTTACAGGGGGATGGTCAACGCCTTTGCAGGGACGTGCATAAATTATCCACTGTGATACCAGATGCCGCCTGAGGCGTCATAGCATGCGCATAAGTAAGCAATTCCTGAGTGAGGTCTGGGCTACTCTAAGGGGTCAATCCTATTAGGTGCGAATTGCGATTTTCATTTCAAATTCGCATAGCGAATTCATTTTGCTATCCAATTAGCAACTCGCACTCATCAGTCAAACTGAATTCGCAACTTTCCACTCGCACCTCCCTTGTGGTAGGGTCTCGTTGCCGCAAGCCCCAGAGAGCTTTCGGGTCTAACAGAGCCGAAAGCTCTCCCACTGACATCACTTGTGATGTCAGAGGGGCCGGCCTCAGATGGTAGGCGTTCCCATGGGAACGCCTCCGTCTGGGCAGCCACGCCCCCGGCCCGCCTACCAAAGGGGGCGTGCTGTCACTCAACATCGACAGCACACCCCCTTTGGTACGAGACATGGAGCGACAGAGTGCCCGTCGCTATCCGGGTCTCGCGCATGCGCACGATGGAGCCAACTCCGTTGTGCGCATGTGCACTGGCCTACCATTGACCCGGTTGTGAGCGCTCAGCGCTTGCGACCGGGTCTGATTCAGGCCCACTGGCCCCCTTGGACACCCTCCCCCCTAATGACCAATCAGGCAATTGGAAGCTTCTAATTAGCTTATTTAGTCCAATTACTTTTTGAGGTAAAAAAAAAATAATCCTAAAATTGCCCCAAAATCAAATTTTTCGTTAGTTTAGGCTCCCCAAAGTTAATTCCAATAATTTTTTAGTTGAAAATTTGTTTTTATCTTTTTTTTTTCAAGGTGCCCTCAAAGTACCCCAAAATCACCCTTTTTCCAACTTTTTTTTCTTTTTGCATTTTTCGTTTAATTCGCTTGAGATTAAATGAAAAAAGTTTTTTTTTTATCATTTTCTTGCATTTAAAAATAAAAAAACACAAATCAGCCATTTGACACCATTTCAAAACCTACATTACCTTCCTAATGCCCACAAACAGCCTTCTATACGGTCCTGCTAACGAAATTATCCATTTTGGGAGTTCCAGAATGGTCTCCCCATATTTTCATGCATTTTATCTTGCAAATCTCATTTGGCAGTCAATTCGCACTCCTCTGCTGCGAGAAGTGCGAATAGGCATTTTTTATTGGATTGGAGAATTCTTGGGAGCGCGCTTCACGGTGATGTATGCGAGTTTAAAGAAACAAACTTACTACTTGCAATTCGCACCTAATTAGATCGAGCCCTAACTGTCCAACGTCAATCGATGTTACCGATTGTTTCACTATCTTGGTCAAGTATACGGATGCGATTAAGGGGAAGTGGGTGTCCTTATGTAAGACATCGTACACAATGTGATATGCAATCATTAATATATCACCACTGACATTAGCAACGCAGTTGCGTGCTTATAAGCAGAATTGCGAACCATAGTGAATCAGGCCCACAGTGACAGCCCAGGCTCCCTTATGAGTCAAGTTCAGAACTTGAAGGAGGCCTGGTCCCTTCACTGCCCACCAAACATATCTGAATATGTAAACCTCAGGACATCTTATAAAGAAGGTCAATGGGGTCAAGTAATAACAATTGTCAATTATCAATTCTGACTACAGCCTCAATTTAAGTTTTTAGATATTTTGGATAGACAGCCTTTACACTAACAATACAAGCGCAAAAATAGTATACATGTCTTCCGTATGTTTGCATGTGCCGCTCAATGTGTGCATGTTCTATATTGTTTTCAGCCACCCTTATCTGTATGTTTTGTACAAAGCTCTCCCCCTTTGTCTAAATGTTCTGTATTATGATACCCCCACCTATATGTTCTGTATTGTGGGCCTGATTAAGACCCGCTCGCGAGCGCTGAATCAGAGCTCAAAGCACTCCAGGGCTTGCGGCAATGAGACCCTACCACATCTTTTTGGCCGCTCTCTATAGCTGTGGGTGGTCACCCACAGCTATGCGAGCGGCCAGGAGGCCGCTCTAAAATTAGGACGGACGGCCCTAATTCAGAGCGAGCGCTCTGTCAGAGTGTCCGGCTCTAAATCAGGGCCTGTGTTTCCACACCTCCTAATCTATATACTGTAGCCTGTATTGTGCTCCCCTGTACGTCCTGTATTATGCACCCTCCATCTGTATGTTCTGTTTTGTGCTCCCCATCTGTATGTCCTAACAATACTGGATCAGAACCTCTATACACACCTTCCTATATCTTCTAATGTCCTGCCTATACCTTCTAATGTCCTGCCTATACCTTCTAAGGATGACGCTAATTTGCGTACGCAGTCATACCATAAATAAAGACTTAGATGTGGAATCTGTGGTTCCAAAGCACAAGTGATATTCAGGTAAAAGTTCAGACAGTTACACGCAATTGATCAAGACACAATTTCGGCGCAAAAGGAAATTATACAGACCGCAAGTACAGTATACATACGCAGGCGCTTCCGGACCCAGAGATAGGCATCAGCAAGAGACCCCTCGTCAATCAGCACGAAGACCCAGAACCAGCACTCATATTTATACCCCCCCAGAATAAACAGGACAATAGGGAAGTCTGTTGCTGATATCATTGGTTCTCAGGGGTGAAGCATCTGTTAGGACACATTTAACAGGCTGGTTCAAACAGACTCTCCCTGCCTCTAACAGCTGGGGGTCTTCCACTTCACGCCTCTCGTAGCATCCTAACAGTTGTTTCTAAAATATACATTTTGTTGCTTGTAGGCTCTGCGATCCATAACTCGGGAATGCATGATGCGATCTCCCCACCGATAACACCGGAATACTGTAAAAAGGATACGCATCAGTACAACTCCAAACATGACTTGTTTAGCATGTATAATACCTTAGTTATCAAATATCTTTATTTCTCAGCATTTAAACTAACTGAACCAACTTAAATCATATACTTTAGAGCTTATTGAACCTTATGTGTGAATATGTAATGTGTGGGTATTCAGGGTTTGAAATAAGGACGCTAGTTAGCTTGGGGCAGATGCGTGCGCATAAAGCTAATAAAACAGCGGTTTCATACAAAGTCCTATGCATTCGCTAATATGCGACTAGTTAACAGCGCAATTGTGTGTATTAATGTGTGTATGAGAAATAGTGAAAGATGCAAATGCATGGTGCTATTAGTATTATCACCACATGTACTAAAATGTGAGTTTATCTAAAATGGCACTTAGGCGGCCATTCGCAAGATGGCGTCGCTGCGATTAAATTTTAACCTGAACTTGTCTTAGCCAATTATTCAGCTTCGACAGTCCACCCTTTGATAACAAACAACATGCTATCACAATCTGCTATTAGAATTTAATTTAGGCTTACATTTACATATTATTTGGTGTTATGGGATGGCACAAGGTGGTTCTTTATCCATCAATAATGTGTCTCTGGGTGGGAACATAAAACTACTATTATACGCACACCGCAGATCTTGGGAGATCATGTGAAAGGTGTGGGAATGCACCAGTCTTATAATAGCAGTCTTGAAGGGGAATTTGAGACTTTACATCATCTGAGGTGTTCTATGAATAACATTTCAATAATACATTCTATGCATGTCTAAATATAATACATCAAACGATTGTATTTCCTAGTTCAGGGTTGTAATGCAGTTCTATATTTACCTCAGTATACATATTGTCATTACTGACCACCATCATAGTTTCGTTCTTTCGTTTCACTCTGTTTCTACATTTTCCACACTTCAACACAATAGGAACACACCGGACGCATATGCCAATTATTATGATGACCATCAGTATAAGGATTAAGAATTTGCCTATGCTGGCGATCACTTCCTGGACCCATTCCCCTAGACGTGAGAACCATTTTACTGGGTTCAGCCATGAAACCCATCCTATCTGTTCCCCTACTTCAGCCACTGAAGCGTTATGGTTCTTGCAAAATTCCCACTTTAGCTGCAGAATTTCATCCATCTTCCGGTCTATCACCTCCTTAGGGTCGCTGGTATCATTGGTGACATAGGTGCAACATTTTACTCCAAATTGGGTGGCTAACGTTACGCAATACCCTCCAGTAACAGCAGTTAAATAATTCAACACTAGCCTGTGTTGCACCAGTTCTTTCTTGTACGCTTGCAATTCTTTCTCTGTATACCTAAATGTGTCATCGTACATCTCGGTGATATTATCTATTAATTTAGCAAGTTCCTTGATATATTTAAAATGTAATGTACCCCGAGCGATCCTGGTGGGGTCGAATGCGACCATAATTTGAAAGCCAGTTGTCTCACTGATTAACTGAGTGGCTTTATGTATATCACCAGGTACCATATTTCTTTTGCCTCTGTGTTCATATTGTGTGTGAAGATATGGTGACGGTGTGTTTTTATGTATACCCAGCATTTCAACATGTGTGAGGGTCATAACTTCTGGGACTACTCTTCCCAGGTAACACAAACCTTCGGAACTTTGGGAGAGCCATTTATACGCTTTTCTTCCACAGATGAAATATACATTATCAGGGAGAACATAAGGAATGGTATGCATCATTATCATTAAGCACATTTCCCTTGCAAACAATCCTATTTCTGGTTCTTCCATCTGATACAGGCAAGTTTCTGGCTGAATTATTTTAGCACAATAACCATTTGGCACCTTACCAATAATTTCTTTGGTGGAACTCAATGTATACCGATACATAAAATGTTTCCCACCAGACTTAATGGAGCACAATAGATCATGGTTTATGGACTCATTATCAGCTCTTTGTGAGAAGGTCATCGTCTGATTATTCCCCGTCACTTCCCAACTCCCGGGTTTATTGGGGTTGGTTATGTTTAAACACAAAAGTGATCTATCTAGTTGGAATTGATAGAGTTTGAAATGAGGTGGTTTGGATGAGAGGAATTTTCCATCCAATGTTTTCCCTTTTTGTAATTCTAAAATTTCCATGATATTCAGTGGAAATGGCACCAACCCTACGTTATGCTGTCCCTGGGGCACATGTGAACACACCCAGCAATCAGTTTGATTTAACACTTTGCCTACCATGCTATGATAATCCTCTAGAGGATACCCACCCCAGTACGGATTATATTTAGGTTGGCACCGTTGGATACAGTTCTCATCAACTAAGGACCCACAAAGCTCACAAATACAGGAATCTTCAGACGATAACCCTCCATACCTTCCCCGAGTATCCGGAATGACAGCTCTTTTAACAATAACAGTACTAAGATTGAAAAGACACTCCCCTGATTGGCATTGCACTCCTCCTGATTCCACTCCATCAGCACTGCCATCAGCTCCCGTTTCCTCAGTCGGTCCCCCATCACAGACACTGGATATCCCCTGACTGACCAGGATGGTGAACACTCTAAAAGAGAATATGAAAATGAACACAGCAGGCCCGTCCATTGTCACAACAAGACCTGCAAATTTCTCTCAGTTCAGGTATCTTACTACGACCTTTTCAATCCTCCCGGAACAAGCTCGCGAGCGACAGGTCCACGCTATCAGCTTTGTCTCCGACTTGTTTCTCCACCGGTTGATTGACCTTTTTGCAGTGAGTGGAATGGACCCAGGTATCTCTCTCGGCCACCTTCAAAGATGTAGTACTCATCAGCAGCACCTGGTACGGACCTTCCCACCGATCAGTCAAACAACCTGAACGCAAGAAATTTCTGATCATTACATATTCTCCTGGTTCAACATCATGACAGTTCGTTTCAGGCATATCATTAGACAACAATTTCAGTTTCTGCTGCTGTTGCTTTAACTGCTTACTCATTGATATAAGATACTTCACAGTTACCTTGTTGTTACCCTTTGGATCTTCCTGTGGACTTATAATCAAATGAGGTTGTCTACCGAACAATATTTCAAATGGGGACAGATTCAGAGGAGGTCTAGGAGTGGTCCTTATGCTATGTAGGACCAAAGGTAAAGCTTCTGGCCATCCTAGTCCAGTCTCTGCCATGATTTTACTTAGCTTATTTTTACTAGTCCCGTTCATCCTCTCTACCTTGGCACTGGCTTGCGGTCGGTAGGTGGTGTGAAGTCGGCTATTAATACCCATCAGCTTACACATGTTTTGAAAAACATCACCTGTGAAATGGGTTCCCCTGTCACTCTCGATGATTTTAGGGATACCGTACCTGCATACAAATTCCTGAACTATTTTCTTAGCAGTAAACGCAGCAGTATTAGTGGCCGCTGGGTAAGCCTCAACCCAGTTAGAAAATACGTCTGTGCACACTAATACATACTTAAGGTTCCTACAGGGTGGTAATTGGATGAAATCAATTTGTATCACCTGGAAAGGTCCATCAGTCGGTGGAATGTGGGATGGTTCGGTAGGGATTGCTTTCCCTATGTTCTTTCTCAAACAGGTCAGACAGGACATTGCTATCTTCTCTGCTTGTGAAGAAAAACCTGGTGCGCACCAGTATGCCCTCACCAACTTGCACATACCCTGTTTACCCAGATGAGTCAGACCGTGTGCTGCCTCAGCCAGGCTGGGGTAATATGCCTTGGGGGCTACTGGCTTACCATGTCCGTCCCTCCAGAGCCCAGAGGACTCTTGCCCACACCCCTTGGACTTCCAAATTGATTTTTCCTGAATTGAACACAAATTTTGCATCTCAATTAATTTCAGCATATCAATAGTTTGAAATGAGGAAACATTTTTAACCCTGCTGCCCATTTTGCAGCTTCATCAGCTCTGTTGTTGCCCAGTGACACCCGGTCATGCTCACATGTGTGGGCTTTGAATTTAATTACTGCCACTGCTTTGGGCAGTTGGATTGCTTCTAGAAGATGTTTTATGTGTCTGGAATGTGCAACTGGTGTGCCTGCTGCTGTCATAAAATTTCTCAGACGCCATAGAGCCCCAAAATCGTGCACCACCCCGAACGCGTACCTCGAGTCAGTGTAAATGTTAGCAGATTTGCCTGCTGCCAGTTCACATGCTCTAGTCAGTGCTACTAACTCTGCCACCTGGGCTGAGTGAGGAGGACCAAGAGGTTTAGCTTCTATGATGTCTGTGTCATTTACGACAGCATAACCTGTACATAATTCACCTGTGTCTGTTTGTCTATGACAACTCCCATCCGTATAAAAAGTCACATCCACATTCTCTAAAGGTGTGTCATGTATGTCAGGTCTAGCAGTAAAGGTTTGATTCAGATGTGTCATACAATCGTGCGTATCATTATGTCTGCCGAACTCACCTCCCGCCAGCAACTCCTCTCCTTCCACCCTTTGTACATCATGTTGTACATATGGTAGGTATGTTGCTGGATTCAGCGTACTGCAACGTTTAACCATAATATTTGCAGGAGCGATTAGAGCTAGTTCTCATTTGGTGAACCTAGCCGAGGAGACGTGTCTGGTTTGAGCTGAGTTCAACAGAGCAGATACAGCATGGGGAGTGTAGACAATCATATCATGGCCCAATACTACGTCCTCACTTTTACTCACCAATAAAGCGGTAGCTGCTACACTTCTCAAACAGGTGGGGAGTGATCTTGCTACTGTGTCCAATTGGGCACTGTAGTATGCTACGGGCCTACTGGCATCACCATGTTTTTGTGTAAGGACACCTGCAGCACAACCATCGGCTTCCGTACAATACAAATCAAAAGGTTTTTCATAATCAGGTATTCCCAATGCAGGAGCTCTTGTCAGACTATCCTTAAGATTGAGGAAAGCCTGTTCTGATTCCTCTGTGTGTATGACACGATCGGGCTTTGAGGAAGAGACTAATTCCTGTAAAGGCAAGGCCAAAATAGAAAAACCTGGTATCCACATTCTACAGTATCCACACATTCCCAGGAAGGTACGAATTTGCTGTTGATTCTGCGGCAGTGTCATGTTTTGTATGGCCTGGATTCTATCTGTTGTAAGGTGTCATAACCCCTGGGTTAGGCAGTGTCCCAAATATTTTACTCTGGATTGGCACGGCAGTAGTTTGTCCTTAGCCACCTTGTGTCCTGTTTGTGAGAGATGAAGTAACAAAAGTTTAGTATCATTCAATCATGACATAAATGAGTCAGAACATAGCAATAAATCGTCCACATATTGAATTAGAACAGATCCATTGGCAGGTTGAAAAGATTGTCCTGTCCATCTTTAGTCCAAAGGGAATCTGGAATTAGGGACAACATTTCATCTACCTGTGATGGAGTTTCATTTAAAACGGTAGAGTGATACATTATCCTTTGTGGAGTGTCTAGCATATCCCGCACCTCGTATACCATTCTCTCTGGGATATCTAAAAATACACCATCAGGGGTGCAATATATAACATCCCATCTTACATAACAAGTCTCTGCCCAGTAGGTTAGTAGGAGCCGCAGCAGCCAGGAGAAAAGAATGCCTGGTATGCAACGGCCCAATAGTAACCTCTGTGGACTTTGTTAAAGGATGTTCCTCTTTACCTGTTACACCCATTGTTGGTACTGTCTCGTTGGTCACCTGCAAATTAACAGGAGATTTTATCACCGACCTGGTCGCCCCTGTGTCTACAAGAAAAGGATATTCAGTACCAGCTACATCAACCATCATGACCGGTTCTTCCCTAGTACTTCCCGTTAACCTGACCATCTGTAGACTACAGGTATGACCTGACCCCTAGCATTGGCTACCATTCTCCAATAAAGCATTTACGGCTACAATTGGAGCTGGTGCCTGCTGAACATTTGCTGGCCTCTGTGCATATCCCTTATGGGGATATCTAGGTCTTCCCTGATGTGGGATCCCTACTCCTTTTACTGTACAGTTTCTACTTAAGTGTCCTGTTTGTTTATAGTTAAAACATGTTCATGTTTCAGATGAAGACGTGGTGTTGTGAGGTTTGTGCAGAGGGTAAAGGTGGTGGATATGGGTAAGGATAGAGAGGGTAAGGGTATTGTGGGGGATAAGAAGTTGGTGGATAGCCTGGGACCTGTGGTTGCATCGGGTTAGTGGGATAGAGTTGTGTTTGTTGTTGAGTGGGGTTAGTGAGAGCACATACTTGTTCAGAAGTGAGTGTGTGTGCAAGTGCAAGTGTGTCTGTTGGCTGTGATGTTACCGTCATTCCCTCCAGAGCTTGTATACTGACAGCCATTAGTTTCTCGCTCTGGGCTTCTCTCTTTTTGGAGATGTTCTTATCATGTTCAATGGCGGTTTCTATGAGGGTATCTATTGTAAGTCCCCGCCAGCCAGGCTGTGAGGTCTGAACCCGAGTTTTTAAACTCTCTTTCAGACTGTCCACAAGTACCATAACTATCATCCCCCTGTGGTGAGTGCTATCTTTAATATCCTCTATCCCAGTGTACTGGGTGATAGCCTGCAGAGCCCGATCGCAGTAATCTTCTGCAGTCTCACTCTCTTTTTGTTTGATGGTGAAAATTTTGTTCCAGTTAACTACTACTGGAAAATATATACCCAATTGAGTTACAATGCGGGAAATGTTACCTTGGTTTACTTGGTCTGTTAGGGGAACGTCACCATCCAATACACAATCCGTGATAAATTTTGTCACGTCGGTATTGCGTGGCAGACAGGCCCTTAACACCGCATGCCAATCTTTATTAGTGGGCTCATGTGAACTACCCAAATTTCTCAAAAATCTTTGACATTTGGCTAATTCCTTTTTGGGGAAATCATTTATGATGGAATTTAGTTCTGGTCTTGTCCAAGGACAATGCATTACTACTTCCCTCGTGGGCACTATACTGTTTGCGTCTGCATTTCCATTTGGAACAGTTATTGTCCGAATGGGATGCAGACCGGTAGCGCTGCTACCTTTGACCTGGTTACCTGGCTGAGGGTTTAGTCTGCTGCTGCTGCGTATGGTATGAACAACTTCCTCTAAGGGTGCAGAGGACACTAACACTTCCCTTGCTGTTACCGATGGAGATGGCGGCACCACTCGTGATTGTGGTGATGCAGCATCTATCATCTGCACAGCATGGGAAATGGCAGACATCACAATAGGCTCATCATCCGCATCATGAACATTTTCTTTATAGTTGCTTAAGAGAGGGTACAAGTTGCTTGTTACATTTTTATGGGTATTTTTGGTTACTGTACTTGCACCTCCATCCACATGAGGTGGGGGAGGTGAGCGTGAACTGCTGGCAATACTCTCCATGACGCTACCTTGTCGCACATGCGCGCCATTTTGCGGCTTGCCCATATTGCAATTTAGCGTAGTGGATGTATTTTCTGACAATGTGCTTGCGACGCTAGTTTGCGTCGTTTGCACATTGTTAAGCCACGCATCCCCTTCATGCTGCCACAGTTTTAAACATTCAAAATATTTAACCTTTTTCTCTCGGGAGCACATCAAACTTAATTTGACTTATAATGAATATTAGAAATACCAAATGTACATTATGTACATCATATTGAGTATGATATATAATCACGTTTAATGTGTTTATACATATATCTATAAACCTTAAGTTCAAAGAATTGCCACCAAAATGTTATATAGGGCGATATACCTCATATCTGTTTTATTTATTTATCCAGATTATCCCTCTATCTCAGGTATTGGAATAATGAAGCAATATATCCACTTAAAATATAGTGAGGAAAAATTTTATCTGAGACAATAGAGACACATATATGTATATGTATACATGTGTATTGATATGTATACATATATGTTTGTCATATACTAAAATATTTATATATGCGGAGAATGATGAATAGTTTACCTAATAGATAAGATAAAGAGATTATTATTGTCTGAATTCTAGATATCCAATCAGAACATTGTGTATGAAAAAACAAAAATAATATACAATGATCTATGCTATATAAGTTATGGATTGTTTCTTGAAAGGATATGAGGAAAATTACATTGAGATCGATCCATATATAAAGGTTGTGGCTATGGAATCTCCACATCCAGGATATAAATAGCCCACATATAAAATGTCTAATGTTTCTAACTAATAGGGAATAATAAAAACTAATATGATCCCCTAAAAAGTAGCGGTTATTGATATGTTGTACAAAGATCATGGTTGCCAGGTAACGAAGCAACCCTTGATGATGGACCACGTCACGTATAAACACCGTGGTTGCCAGGTAACAAAGCAACCTATAATGATGGACCACGTCACATACTACGTGACTAGTGCAAGCACATGATCAGAGATCTACAGTCACGTGACTAGCGAAATCATGTGATCAGAGCTCCGTAGTCATGTGGAAACCATCATTATACTCGGGGCTAGGTCACCTGGATGTGGATAAATAAAGCCCAGGATTGGTCCTTTGCGCACCATGTGACCGCAGTATGATCACATGGCTGGGATATATACAAATGTTTAGCACTAATAAAAGTGAAAAATATAAAGAGAAATGGTATGATTGTACATGTATTGTATACCCCTTTCAGGTAACATTGTCTCCTTCAATTTTTAAAGTTATTATTCACAAAAAACGGATGTGTCAGATAATGATTATGAACAGGTGTTGTAGATCCCTGTAATTTACAGAGTATAAAAGAGCACCTCTAGCTCTATCACATTATGCTTCTGATGAAGCTGGAGACTACTGATCCAGCGAAACGCGTTAAGCAGAGACTCTTTTACCAACACCTGTGAGGTTAATAAGGACTTCAGGACACTTTGAACTCTCCTTTGGACAACACCATTTTTTGGACAACTAAACAGGCTTCCATCTTGGACTTTGGACCAGCAAATATAAGTGGACTAATCTATACAGCCCCAGGAATTTGCACAGGACATGCTAAGAGGACTGTTATCACTTCAATCCATCAATTGGTAATTATCGCTGTGTTCAGATATTCAGTCAGTTTGGGAGCCAGTCCTATACCATCTATATATAGGAGAGACATTAATTACCCACAGGATGTTTGGATTTGATTGAATATTTACTTTTATTAGCTTTTATACAAATGTCTTTTTAAGGTTGAATAAAATGGTAATTTTCTGACACATTCATTTGTATATTAATAGTATATTTTCCACATAATATTTGAATAGCGCTGGTTACATTATATTATTAACATTAACCCAGATATTGGTAATAGAAAAAAATGAAAACCTCAGTGGCTTTGTTCAAGCACGTGGCAGCACAAGCGGAAGTACGTATACGCTATTGTGCGACCAGTCGCATACACAATAATGCGACTACCACACAACCATATAATGGCTTTTTAACTGCGTACGCAAAAGTGCATCTTTGCTATGCGCAAACCTGCAACTTAGCCGCGTACTCAGTACTGCGACACCCCTTTAAACGCAAGGTTCTATCAACAGAGGAAAACAAACTTTTTCCTCTCTTGTCCCTGGATTCTAGTCAGCTCCCTTGATTCACACGGAGACGGATAGCGATCTTTCAGCACAAAGCAGTTGCAGGCAAACCCTGCATGTGGCCACTCCACCCTTTGCTGAAATATCGATGACCGTATGTACCGTGTAAGCAGGTAAGTGACTTCACTACGAGCCCCCAACTAACGATACTGGATCAGAACCTCTATACACACCTTCCTATACCTTCTAATGTCCTGCCTATACCTTCTAATGTCCTGCCTATACCTTCTAAGGATGACGCTAATTTGCGTATGCAGTCATGCCATAAATAAAGACTTAGACATGGAATCTGTGGTTCCAAAGCACAAGTGATATTCAGGTAAAAGTTCAGACAGTTACACGCAATTGATCAAGACACAATTTCGGCGCAAAAGGAAATTATACAGACCGCAAGTACAGTATACATACACAGGCGCTTCCGGACCCAGAGATAGGCATCAGCAAGAGACCCCTCGTCATTCAGCATTCAGCACGAAGACCCAGAACCAGCGTTCGTGCACTCATATTTATACCCCCCCAGAATAAACAGGACAATAGGGAAGTCTGTTGCTGATATCATTTGTTCTCAGGGGTGAAGCATCTGTTACGACAAATTTAACAGGCTGGTTCAAACAGACTCTCCCTGCCTCTAACAGCTGGGGGTCTTCCTCTTCACGCTTCTCGAGCATCCTAACAGTTGTTTCTAAAATATACATTTTGTTGCTTGTAGACTGTGCGATCTATAACTCGGGAATGCATGATGCGATCTCCCCACCGATAACACCGGAATACTGTAAAAAGGATACGCATCAGTAGAACTCCAAACATGACTTGTTTAGCATGTATAATACCTTAGTTATCAAATATCTTTATTTCTCAGCATTTAAACTAACTGAACCAACTTAAATCATATACTTTAGAGCTTATTGAACCTTATGTGTGAATATATAATGTGTGGGTATTCGGGGTTTGAAATAAGGATGCTAGTTAACTTGGGGCAGATGCGTGCGCATAAAGCTAATAAAACAGCGGTTTCATACAAAGTCCTATGCATTCGCTTCTATACGACTAGTTAACAGCGCAATTGTGTGTATTAATGTGTGTATGAGAAATGGTGAAAGATGCAAACGCATGGTGCTATTAGTATTATCGCTACATGTACTAAAATGTGAGTTTATCTAAAATGGCGCTTAGGCGGCCATTCGCAAAATGGCGTCTTGCGATCTAATTTTCAAGATGGCGTCTTGCAGCCAGTCGCAAGATGGCGGCGCCACGATTAAATTTTAACCTGAACTTGTCTTAGCCAATTATTCAGCTTCGACAGTCCCTTCCCCTCTGAATGGCCTGATGGATTTTGCCATTAATGTACTCCACCCCTGTATTGACAGTAATGTGCCACCCCTCTGTGTTCCCACTTACAGCAGTGTGCCCCCCCTCTGTTCCCAGCAGTGTGTTCCCGGCAGAGTTTTTCCCCCCGCTCTGTGTTCCCAGCAGTGTGCCCCCCTCTGTGCTCCAAGCAGTGTGCCCCCCCTCTGTGCTCCAAGTAATGTGTGCCCCCCCTCTGTGCTCCCAGCAGTGTTCCCCCCTCTGTGCTCCTTTGCAGAGTGCCCCCTCTGTGCTCCCTTGCAGAGTGCCCCCCTCTGTGTTCCCAGCAGTGCTCCCACTAGTATATCCCCCCATGTGCTCCCACTAGTGTGCCCCCCCTCTGTGCTTCCACTAGTGTGCCCCCCCTCTGTGCTCCCACTAGTGTGCCCCCCCTCTGTGCTCCCACTAGTGTGCCCCCCTCTATGCTCCCACTAGTGTGCCACTCCACTGTGCACCCAGCAGTGTACCCCCCCTCTGTGTTCCCAGCTGGGTGCCCCCCTTTATGTTCCCAGCAGTATGCCCCCCCTGCTTCTGTATTTACAGTTATGTGCCTCCCCCCAGGTATTTAACTTACCTTTTTTGGTTCTCTGTCTGTTCCTCTCTGTCTCGGCAACCAGGCTCCTCCTCCTCCATTCTCACTCTAGTATCCAACCGCGCATAACATCATATCTGCAACATTACTTAGGATCTTTAAAGGAATCAGGGAAGCCAATGACAGAGGAATCGGGCGTGCCACTCTGACATTATCCTGCGTTGCAGATCCCCTGGTCCGGAATTACAGAGGTTCATAGGCTGGGGCAGCACAAACTACACAGCCCTCCCTACAGCCCTGAGAGGAGGACAAAGGCAGGGAGAGGAGGGCCCCTCTATCCTGGCAGAACTGCCTCCTCTTCCTCACAGCCCACGGCTGACAGCGGCATAATATAATGAGTCAGTGTCAGTCTGACTCATTGTTAGTATTGAAAATGCTGCAAGCTGCAGGTCCCTTCATTGTGGCGGGCACCCACTGCACCACCAGTAGACTTTGTCACAAAATGGGATGAAGCGAGTACTGCGGGCCCTCCTCACCATGGCGCTCTACTCAGCTGTGTACCCTCCCTGCCTATGGTAGGGTTGGCACTGACCTTCAACTCAGCCTCCTCTCCCCGCCTAATAGGGGCAGTGCCCTGGATGTGCTGCTGCTAGAATGTGTGTGTGTGTGTCCTCTCTCCCCAGCCGCTGCCAGCAGCAGCTGGTCACAGTCAGACTCAGCACATCAGGTTCTCTCCAGTTCCAGATTTCGGGGAGCCCGGCCAAGGGCCCCTTGGGACCCAGGCAACTGCCTAGGTTGCCTAGTGGTAAATCCAGACATGCCTATGTTGCAGTGTACATGTCAATCCAGTAGATGATGCACCAAGGCAAATACTACATATCATAAAGTCGCTGCTGTTACTTGCTACCTTTCAGTGTTACTGTAGGTTAAGTGGCTTGCTCACAAGTTAGTAACCCCAAGCATCTTTTTGTGTTTATCCCTGAAGGAAAAACTGCAAATATTTTTTTACAGACATTTTGTGATCCATGTCTACAATATAAAATATACATCACAATATTAGATGCCACTACTGTCTTTGTAAAATTAGTTCTGCTGAGCAATAACAGTCTTCCATGCGAGGGAAGCTGCAGGAAACGCTACCTATACTAATATTATTAGAATGCTGTCTGTCTGTTCCAAGTTGGTGCAAATACTACTGAAACGATTTTCATGAAAACTGCATCATTGTGTAGAGGAAACTCCTAGAAATACCCTGCACTTTGTTTCACCTCAATCCATCAAGTTAAAGCTGAGCAATAACAAAAACAAAATGTATTGACCTCATCATTGCAAGAGATGCTGCACAATGTGTGCGGCTGGTAAGAGGTGGGGGGAGAGGTGCCATGTGTGCCTGCATTCACTTGAATAGGATAGGCTACATAGCAGTCTATGCACAGGGCGCACAGGGCACACAGTGACATTGGTGTGAGTGGTGGGTGAAGGTGCTGTCGCCACCAGTTTGTATTGCGACAGGGCCCCTATGCAAAGCAATGCAACTAGAACATCTCAAAGAAAAAAAATTGTTGGCAGAAGCAATTTCATAGTGGACGAAGCCGCGGGCAACTGTTTATATATATATATATATATACCCCGTGATGTGGGCTGCAGGCTTAAATGAATTAATCAATCCATGAACCAAAACCCCATTATTTATTTATATTTTATTGTGAGTGATTTAACAATGGTGAGTGCTGAGTTTTCTGTTTTTATTTATTTAAGCAATGTGTTCACAAGCCACTTGCACCCCATGCCCGGGAGTGGCGAGTACAGTGGATTTCTGACTTTGTTTATTTGGTTAATTTTTAATTAACCTTCTGTGATCATAGCTTTCTCATGCACCCCTGTGCAAGCTCATTTATAATAACCTGTGTCAGCTGCCTTTTTGGTAGTATGATAGAAGCTATGTTTGGTGACTGTCTTGCTTTTAAATGCAATTCATTGGCAGGTGAGCTTTAAACCAGTTAACATTTTTTCAGTTTAAACTCTGTGATAGCAGCTACCAGGTTTCCATAAGTATGACCGATAGTGTAGGACCTGTAGAGAAGTGGGGTCCCGTGATGTGGGCTGCAGGCTTAAATGCATTTATCAATCCATGAACCAAAACCCCATTATTTATTTATATATTATTGTGAGTGATTCTTAAGGTGCACACACACATAGCGACATTTTAAATGATTTGGCCGATTTCGACGAATCGTGACGACGAATCGGGTAAAAAAAGTACAAATTGTGAGTTTATACTCACGAGCATGATGCCGATGCGCGTCCCCGCTCGTCGTACATTGCATCTTCTGATCTGCCGTGCTGTAGGGCAGATTAGCCAATCTGGGATACAATGCATTGGCTGCAAGATAGATCTTTAGTCAGATTGGACATTTTTAACTCCAAATCGTGATCACGACGGCAAGGGAGCTCCCGTGAAAGTTCATGAGGAAATTGGCCATAAAATCGTATTGTGAGGACATCGGTATGTGTGTGGGCACCTTAACAATGGTAAGTGCTGAGTTTTATGGGTTTTTTTTAATATATATATTATATATATACATACATACACTGAAGTGCCAAAAGTCATGGGACAGCAGTGGTAGGTGACATCACAGTACTGTGACATCTTGGAAATGCCATGACCTGGCATCTATTGTAATCTGACATCTCGTGAGTCAGTTTGAGGACCGGCTAGGCTGCTCATGGCAAGGCAACTTGAATTGTCAGAGTTCAAATGGGGCATGATAGTGGGTGCCCGACGGATGGGACATTCAGCATTAATCGATTTACGGTGACACTTGTGTACCGGGAACACCTCATGAAAGGCATTACCACCCTGCATGGACAGCGCAGTGGCTGACCATGGGTGTTTCATGATCGTGACCAGAAATGTCCGTGGTAACAGACAAGCGACACTGACTCAAATCACATCCACTTTCTATGCAGGGGATACCAGACGCATATCCAGCAGGTCAGTGCAGGGTTCTTTAGCTTCCATGTGATATGGTAGCAGAAGACCCACCAAAGAGCACCTTTTAACACTACGACACCGAACACAGCGCCTCACCTGAGCTTGTGACCGCTCTAATTGGACCCTGGAGGACTGTCAACATGTGGCGTTGTCCGATGAGTCACGGTTCAAGTTGTTTCGGGCTGATGGAACGGTTCGGGTATGGCGCAGGTTCAGCATGGTAGTGGATGATTGATGTGCCTACACTGAACGACTGAACGTTCAGTGTAGACACAGCACAGACTGTTTTGATGTCTGCAAGTGGATGTGTGCCTTTAGAGGACGCTAACAAATGAAATGTTTTATTTGATTTAATACAGTTTCAGTGTTCTCCCCAGGCTGTTTTTTTGCGGGTGCACCACCTGGCAAGAAACGGCCTACCACTTTGGGAGCCTGCAAGTGGGGACAGTATCTGGGAGCTGTATAAAAAGAACCAGATCCTACAGACTTTGCAGCTTTTTCATAATCAGACGACTGGGCCTCTAATAAGAAGAGGAGAATTAATATATAGCATGTTATTTCAAGTTTAAATTATTATAAGGTCAGGGTTTAAAACATTTTATTATTGCGAAGTCCCCCATTCGGCTACTTCTTGATGCCACGATATCTCGGGGAAGCCAAATGTATAATGATATGGGCATAACCTTCATATATATGGGGTCTCGGATGTGGTGTCTCACACTTGGGCCAAACAAACGTAAAAACTTCTTTTAATGTAGACCAAGAGCAGTAAAATGTGGCAACCAGCTACCAGAATGCTCTGGTAGCTGGTTGCCACATTTTGCTGCTCTTGGTCCACATTTAAAGAAGTTGTAGCAGCCAAGCTGCAAGCCAGGAGACCCAGACTTGCCAGGAGGCAGGGATGACAACAAGAGAGACTTTGCGGCAGACAAGCCAGGCCAGGAGACCGTGTATATAGTTATATACCTATGAGAGACTAGACTGAGGCTGTAGTGCCCTGGGGGGGGGTTAGGTTGTGTATTATTTTGTTCCTGTACGTTGTCAGTAAAGCACCATTTATTTTATTTAACATGAAAGCTGTGTGTGGACCCTTATTATGCACCTAGATACTGCACCAACATGGTAGCAATTGTGATAGCACTATTATGGCAATGCAGCAGGAGGTGTCCTGCCTCCTGCATGCATTACTGAACCAAGCTGCGTCCAAGGATGCAGCGTCAGATCATCTGCAATACCATCAGCTGGCTGAGTGATCATGGGGTCACACAAGCCAGCAGCAGCAGATGCTGAAAAAAGGCCAGGAAATCTCTGTCAGCCGATGGAGATCCTGGCCTCTCCAGTGGTGGCGACACACCTCTGTTTTGGGAAACGGTGGCCATCGCCGCCCTGAAACGGCAGCAGACTGTCAATCATTGACAATCTGCTGCCAAACTTCATGAGTGATCGCAGACACGTCCTCCACATGCGCAATTTGGGTCTGGAGCATGTGCAGATACCCGACCTTTGGGAATCTGTGATCAGCAGTGCACGCTGAATCGGACCCAAAAGATGCTTCCTGCCAGCATCGCAGATCCAACTGCTGCTTCTTCAGTCGCAATGGTCGCAGTCATCAGCTTTCCGAGTAAGCCTAAGCTTACTCAGACTGGCTGCCGTAACTCTTGTTTCCCAGACTCTGGCCTCGGCACATCTACAAATGGGGGCGACATCATTTTGTAAAATGGACCACATCACCGCCCCCACCTCTCCCTTAAATGGCCACAGAATGTCAATCATGCTATGGCTTGGAGGTACTGATCGGCACATGCGCAGTGCAGATCCTGTGCATGTGCCCATCAGTAATCAATAGAGAAGTCTGCAAACGATCAGGTTTTCCGTCCATCTCAGAGTCAGGCCCTTGCTACCAGTACTGTTCATAGCCAATGATTCACAGGTAGTTAACGCCTATCCGTCAGTCGAGACTCTATCTTAAGCTGGGTATACACCTTACGGCAATGCGGCAGTGCGATTTAGCGATACATCATGTCACATCATACTCAATCCACCATACAGAAGTGCTATGTATCTTTGCATGTAACAACACTGCGTCGGCCGTGGAATCGTCCCATCTGATGTGCAGCTCAGCAGATGGGCCGATTCAAAGAATGACTGCCGGGAACCACGGATTGGGCACACAAACTTGTACAAGATGTGATATATTGTTCCAATCCGTGTATGCATTCCACATCCCGGTTTCAGAATACCGACGCCGCTCAGAATCCCGGTGCTGGCATCCCAACCGCCAGGATGCCGAAGTTAAGTAACGGGTTTGGGGGAAGGTTTAGGGGTTAGGCACTAGGGGGAGGATTAGGCACTAAGGGTGGAGGGTTAGGCTTAGGGTGCAGAGAGTGGGAGGTTAGGTTTAGGCACTGGGGGGGAGGTTAGGTTCAGGCACCATAGAGGGAGGGTTAGGGTAGGGAGAGGGGGAGGGTTAGCATACTGACCAACAAGTGACGGTATGTTAACCCTGTCGGAATCCCGGCATCGGTATTCTGATCGTCAGGATCCCGACTGTATTTCATACCGATTCTGTATGAACGATATATTGGATGATAGATCGTATAGTGTGTACCCAGTTTTAGGCTAAAAAATGATGAATTTGCAAATATTGATAGTAATTCTTGTGTGGGATAAAAAACTTATAGTAGATGAACTAACTTTCGCAGTGTAAAAGTGCAGAGAGAATGTGGGTGGTAAATGTGTTTCCATTTAAACTGCAGTATATCTTTAGAGGAAGTTACAGTTTATTTAACATAATGTTCCTCTAACAGATGTCTACTAATCTCCTTTCATTAGTGATAATTGATGAATTAGAGGTCTGTATGACCTGTACATTAAGGGCTGATGCATACACTGGTAGCAGCACATCTTGCATGTATTCCAGAACTAGGCCACAGGCATATGTGCTCATTCAGATTTATATCATTCTGATTTACGCCTGCCTGCACCTTAACTGGCAAAATATGGCAGGAGGGGGCATTCTAATGTAGACTACAGTATTGGCATGCTTACACCATTGCGAATACATGCAGACTGGAAAAAAAGACACATGTACATCTATGGGAGCTGAACTGTTTGCAGTCTCATGAGGGGCAGGTACAAATAACAGTTAATGATGATCGGGGGCATAACTTGAACTTTTTGGGCTCCCAAAGCTTCTAGAGAGACTTCTCTCCATAGCACTCCACCGGGGTGGACATGCCTAGTGCAGCCCAGGATACATGCTTGCTGTAAACTATCGTTTTAAATAATGCAAAAATATCCTCACTGTCTTCATCATAGTTTTTCATAATAGTTACCACTACACCATATTATAATATCCAACAATCCCATTCAATGACATAAAAAAAAAAGAATAATCAAAACAAATGTGATGCCCCATAGTAATACTCACAGTGCAAGGGTGGATTGTGCCACTGGGAGCATGGGGCACTTCCCTCGGGGCTGGCACACGGCCATGCCCCATGCTCTCAGTGGCTTACCACAGTTCCTGCTGCTATTTGTGGGCACAGACGGGTGTGCATGCGCAAAATTTGCAGCTAGGAGACATTCAGAGTATGTTCCTAGCCGCTCTGATGCAGGCTCAGACAGATGGAGCCAAGGGCATAAGTATCATGAGTGCAAAGGTTGCCATTGCAATTGGGCCCACCTCTGGTGCATCCAGCTGAGCTCACATCACCGACGTATATTCCCAGTCCCAACGGAGCCAATCAGAGCACCTGATACAATCACGCCCTCTGGTGCTCAGCTGCTGCCAATCAGGCAGTGCAGGCAGCCATATCATCTCCTGCTGTAGGGCTGACGGCAGGTCATTGCGCTTGCTACCTGCGGTTTTCAAAGTAAACCTTCCCTTTTTTTTTCCTAGGATCAAGTCAGTGACAATTATATTGTGCCACTTAGATAAAGAATTGTGACAGGAGGGATTCACGGACTCATGGCACACGGACTGTGTCTATAACATCTGTACCTTATCTCCCCACCTGAAACAGTGCACTGACAACAGTATAATACACAAAGGGCTGGCTCCAGTGGAGAGGCAGAACGTGGGCACAGTACGGCCGCTGCTGGGCTCTCGGACCGTTCAAGAAGGCCAGTGGCCTGGCAGCAACCGCACCACCAGTGCTAACTCCTGGCCCAGGCAGCGCTGGCCCCTTCCGTGCAGCTCAAGGGCGGCTCATACGCGGCCCAGGCCGTGACCTATTGTGATGCAGCGGCACAACATCATAGGATGCACAGCGACACACCGTCCCACTCCCTCAGGCACCAACCAACTTGTCCCCATAGACTCTCTCACCTTGTCAGACACCACACTTGTCCCCTCAGACTCTCATTATGTCACCCACTAGACCTGCTCCCACAGGATCACCCTATCACCACCAGGCCTGTCCCCGCAGACCCTCTTATTATCACCAACCAAACCTGCCCCACAGACTCTCACCCTGTCATCCACCACACCTGCCTCACAGACTCTCACCCTGTCACACATCCCCACAGACTCTCTCAACCTGTCATCCACCACAACTGTCCCCGCAGACTCACTCACCCTGTAACCCACCACACCTGTCCCTACAGACTGTTTCTCCCTGTCACCTACAACTGTCCACACAGACTATGAGGCAGCAGCTGCTGTGATATTGCCCATCGCTGAGAGAGGAACTGGAAGCTCCTCTCCCCCTGCTTTTCTGCTATCGATAGGTCATGTCAGTCTTCTAAGACAAGTCAGCCTATAGAACTGTGGCATAGGCGGCTAGGCCATCTGAGGTATGATAATGTCCAAAAGCATCTCGATGGAATGGTAACAGTTAATACCATATTGATGCAAATTTTATATTAAGTAAAATGATGTCAATTACGTGTGTGTGTGTGTGTGTGTGTGTGTGTGTATATATATTTTTTAAATTTTTTACTTAAATTATAAAGGAAGAAAAAAGGAAAAATAGTGAGGGATAGAGATGGAGTGTAACTAATTAAGGTAATAATGTGTAGCATTGAAAAGGTTAAAAGTGTGTGAAAATGTGACACAATTAAAAAGTACAGTACACCAATGTCCTGCAAATAGTAACTCAAACCACAATGGTGATTGACTGAAATTAATGTCAACAGTGCCAATAGATTTAGCAGAGATCAGATCATTACAAAATTAAACATTAAAGAATAATAAAATAAATATATTTACAGGTTGAGTCTCCCATATCCAAATATTCCGAAATACGGAATATTTTTAGCTTGACTGAGATAGTGAATCCTTTGACTTTTGATGGTTCAATGTACACAAACTTTGTTTAAGGCACAAAATGATTAAAAATATTGTATAAAATTACCTTCAGGCTTTGTGTATAAGGTGTTATTTGAAACACAAATGAATTTCATGTATGTACACAAACTTTGTTTAAGGCACAAAATTATTACAAATAAAGTATAAAATGACCTATAGGCTGTGTGTATTTAGTGTATATGAAACATAAATACATTTCATGTATGCTATGTATACAAACTTAGTTTGAGCCACAAAATTATTGAAAATATTGTAAAAATTACCTTCAGGCTGTGTGTATAAGGTGTATATAACACATAAAAGCATTCTGTGTTTATATTTGGGCCCTATTCCTAAGACATTTCAATATGGTATGCAAATATTCCAAAATACGGAATATTCCGATATCCAAAATACCCATGGTCCCAAGCATTTTGGGTATGGGAGACTCAACCTGTATTTTAAATAGGAAGGTGCTAATTTACCTATGGCAACTAGGCTTTTACATTTCTCAGCCTCCGAGGACGTTGGTCATAGTATCACAGTGCATACACAGACCAAGAGATCAGTTGCTGGAATGTTCTAATTCAGAAAGATAAAATGATTACACCTACAATTAACAAGGTCTCTTCTCTAACTTGATGTTCTAACCTGAATGACAAATGTATAATAGTTTAATGAGTTCAGCAAGATATGCTGGAATATTATGAGCTGCCATGTTATCAATTTGGTCCAAAAGCCAAGGTCATTAGCTAGAAGCAGAAAATTAATTGTATTCTGAACTACTGTACCATCATGTTAACTTGATGGAATCAAAGTAGGTTTGCATGAGCAGATGAGAAATGACCAAGCACTTTCCAAAAAGGCAGAAATAAAAGTGATAGCATTGTCTAATAGAGGATAATCATATTCCTATGGTGGAAATGCCAAAGCAGGAAAGAGAAGGGAGATTACGCCGGTTTGGTATACTCCGAGGCAGTCTCTATAAATAACTGGATGTTACCACTGTTAAGAGGTGGTAATGCACAATATTAAAACTGCAATGCAAGTAGCAAGTGAGGCCTGGGGTATGTCCATATGGTTTGAGATCATGAAAGCGAAATATAACCATTGGGGAGTCTGGATTTTACCAGGGACTCCTAAAAGGAAGTGTTTGATGAGGGGATGCGCACCCTCCCAGGCTATCACCAGTAGGCACCTGCTGACAAAGGAAAAGATAAGGCTAGTGTACTAAGGGCCTCATTTACTAACGAGTTTTATCACCAAAACGAGTGATATATTTCACGGTGTATGATAAAAGGTGCTCCAGCCAATCAGCTCCCAACTGTCAACTGTTAGAAAAATGACAGTTGGGAGCTGATTGGCTGGAGCACCATTTATCATACACAGTGACATTTATCACTCGTTTTGGTGATAAAACTCGTTAGTAAATGGGGGCCTAAGGATGAACTGTACTGTGATATATTCAGGTGAAGGCCAAAAGTTGGGGCAGACAGCCAAAGAGTCAGGGTCACATGCAAACATACTGAAAACACAGAGTGGGTTAATAATTCCTCAACAATAACAACAATAGAAAATCATAGCTAGATATCAGGTAGCCTGTTTCATGATGATATATCAGGAGATGCACCATGATCAGTTCACTCAGGAATAAGTATGAAATTTGCATCTAGAGAGGCTTGCAGTTGCAGCAAGCACAATATAATATATTGATGGGAAAAGTGCAGTGGCGTAACTCCCAAAGGCAACAAAAATGTTAGCCTCTGGGCACCGGGTCCTGTGGGGAGGCATCAGCAGGTGTGTAAAGAGGAGGGAAAGCAACTCCAGAATTCCAGGGCTCGCAACCAGGGGTGACTTGCCTTTGTAGTATAGACCTCACCTTGAACTGTCTGTAGTAATGAGGCAGCGTGCGGCTATTTACGCTGTGTTTACCCACTGCCTCCTGCTATAAAGTGATAGGTGGAGAAGGGGGAATACGCATCTTAGTGTCATTCAATGGTCTTTAAAACATTGAAAGAACAACAAATATAGATACTTAGTGGTTTGATTATATTGTATATATAATTTTGCAAAACTCAGGAGATATGTATAGAAATACATATTCACCTAAGTTGCTAATTTGATTTTATATTTAGCTGGCAGTGAATGAGAGAGGAATCCAGTCAAACAAGTACAACCAACATATGTGGCAACAATAACACCAGGTGTGTCAGTATGCAGGAGGTGTCATCTTCAATATTTCATTTTCTTGCACATAAACTTTGCTCTCTCATAACTCATAATCTTGCACTGTACTTGTACTAAGTAGACACAAAATCCTACTGCTATATACAGAGAGTACGCCCTCCACATAACTGGTAGGCTGCTACCTGGAAACGCTTACTTAGACTTCTATAACAGTTGTAAAGTCACTTGTTGACTACAGCAGCCAGCCACAGTATAATGGCAATAGGTGGAAACGTGTCACTGCAGGTAACTGTGACAAGTATTGATTTATTCAATACCTGTTGTGATCATCTCCGCCCTCATACTGGGTGCTGTTAATTCTGCCTATGTTCAGCAAGCACTGGGCAGCAGTTGCGTGGCCACTTGTGGTCAGGAACGTCAGAGGCACTTAAAATAGGATTGTGGATAGATCCCCTTCAGTGAATGTGGTGAACATGACGTGGAGTGAGGGCGGAAGTGCAGTTCCATGCCCTGACAGAAAGTTATTTTGTCTCAACTTAAGTATCTGCCCACTAATAGTAGAAAATTGTACCCTTGCAGGCTCGTTTCGCTCGCCAGGCTTCGTGCATGGTGGCTTGCTTTGATCAACACAGGTCACTATTCCCACTATGTCCTCGTGGATACTAACTGATGATGTCGGGGTACATCTACTGAAGGGGATCTATACACAACCCTTAAAACAGAGAGGCCTGGCCCAACTCCTCCAGCCCACCCCCTATTGTCAGCACCACCTCTACTTTTCACCCTACCCGCTCCCGCTCATCATCTGGCCATTAAAAAATGCTCTAGCCATGTTGGGGAGCCCGGGGCAATGTGCTCCCATGGACTCCCCCCTTAATCCCTGGCTCTGCATGTGGTATCCCAAGGCCCTACTATACATTGGTATTTCTATAGTTTATTTTTTTGTCCATTACATAGAATGTTCTAAGTCTTGTAACAAGTTAATGGAATAAAAACATCAAAGATTTCCCATCATTTAACCACCCTCTTTATATTCACTGGCTATCTAACATCATCACCCTATACTCAGATCACTCATAATATGTTTTTCATTGCATCCTAGCAGCAAATACCATCTCCATTATTCTACTTCCTCACCACACACCTATAAACTCTATGCCTGTGACACACCTGGCATCCATCTCCTGTGTGCAATGCTCCACAGCTACTGTACTTTTTTGTTATGTTTCAGTAGGTGGGGTATGCTGTATCTATAGCGCATGCAAATACCTACTCCTGCACAAATCAACCAGTTAACCTGCAACTAAAGCTGGCAATGCTGATGTAATGGTCATTGCTAATCTATATAATAATCCACCAAAGCATGTCCTGAGATGGATGTGCGCAGTGGGATGTCACTGCCGCAACGGAAGTGAAACAGATCAGGAGGGGAGAACACTGCACTGTGCGCCTGGGCACAGCATGAGAATAGTGTTGCTGAGGTGACCCAGTATTTGTTGGATCCAATATATATATATATATATATATATATATTGTGACACAGTCGGGATAGGGGTCCCTCTCCTGAGTAGATGGGATCCCTCCTTCACACACAGCAGCCAGAGAAACAGGACACAATTCTGGGGTTATCGTACAAGCTGGTCGGAGCCAGTCTTTATTGTACAGGGCACATAAATAAAATAAAACACAAACATCCTAGCCCGTCTGGGCTCTAACTAGACAGTAGATTCCCTCACTATCAGGAGACTAAATAAGTTCACGTCCACAGTACTTACAGGTAGTATCAAACAGTGTCTCAGAGCAAGCTAACCTGCGAGCCTGCTCTCCCAGGTGTGAGACACTCAGCCACAACTAAACCTAGCTTATCACAGCCATTTCCAGATGCCTGTGGATGGAGCCCTCCCTCTCCTGGTCCGAGGTGTTGTCTCTCACCTGAATTGCCCACATTCTGGTGGAATCAGCTCCCTCCAAGGGAGGCTGGAGTGAAACCATTGCGTTCTGCATTAGCAGTGGAGGTGTGGAATTCCAGGTTTTTACATTTATACAGACCCAGCTGGAATATTCACTAGGGCACAGGAAAGGTTTAAAACTCTCACACACCTGATGCTTGTTGCCCTGATGCTGAGTAGCAGCCAGGATGTAGGGACACAGTGTTGTAGTGCCAGGGTCCAAGGACTATGCTGGGAAAGCATGCCCAAATTGTGGCTGCAAGCCACTGCTGACTATTTAGCAAAAGGAGTGCTGGGACTTCTATGTTTGTTTGTTTATTTTCTGTTATGTGTCTGTATGTGTCTGGGACTATGCTCACGTATGCTAAGGTGCAGTGTTTGCTGCCATTAAAAGCCACTGCTTTACCAAGTACCTGCCTGTCTGGAGTCTTCATTTCTATACCCCGTGTTACAATATACAGTATATATACACAATAACACTCTGCACAGGAATTTAGTTCAAGGGATACCAATTTTCTGCAAGTCCTATCCTATCACTCAGAATTGTAAGCATTTCAATTAATATCACATTAGAATTAAAGTTAACATATGCTTCCTGGTTTGAAGTTCACCTACACACAGGCTTTTAATGGTAAGACTTCCACCAAGGATCTCAGCCACTAAACACCTAGCATGAGTTGGATTAAAGGAGTCATGCATTAACCTCCCACTGCCCACCAATGTGTGCCACCCACTTATAAATGCATGACCCAGCCACTGCCTGCCAGAATGGGGGGGCTGTGGCTGGGTTATGCATTAACCTCCCACTGCCCACCAATGTGTGCCACCCACCTACCCACCAATGTCCACCAATGTCACGGGCCACCTAATAAATAACTGCAAAATCATAAAACACTCTAAATAATTTAAAATTGCAAAAACAAATTTAGTTCAACATCAAAAAATAAAACATTACAACATCAATACATATATAACATTTGTTTTCGTTGTGATACATTTGTTTATGATGTTTGAATATACCACCATAAACAAATGTATGTCAACATAAACAAATACATTGCAACAACAAAAATAAAACATATTACAATACTTATAAAAACACATTAAAAACCTGTAAAAAAAAATATATATATATAACAATACAATAAAAATACATTAAAATCCTGAATAAAAAAAACATTAAAATACATATAAAAACACAACATTCCTGTAAAAAAAACATATTACAATACAATAAAAATACATTAATATCCTGAAAAAAAACATATAACAATACTTATAAAAACACATTACATTCCTCTTAAAAAATAAAATTACAAATAAAAACATAATAAAAACATTAAAAACCTTTAAAAATGTTTTTTATTTTAAATCGGGAAAACGGTAAAAATAAACATTAAAAATGTACAAAACAATTCACAATTGTAGATTAATAAAATGTCCTTCTTATTTTTTCTTCCTAGCAACGTCTGTGGATAGTGAATGGGAGTTTGTGACAGGATTCCTAGAGATCCTCCAGTCAAAGGAGTGTCTATGGCGGATATCCTGTCGACAGTACCACAACAAGTCGCAGAAATTGGCAGCTTTGGGGGTGTTGTTGGACTACACCAAAAACTTAATTGCGGATGCTGACCTTAAAACAGTACGCCACAAAATCCAGAACCTGTGTACCATCTACATAAAGGAAAAGAGAAAAGTGGATGATTCAAAAAGCTCCGATGCAGGCACCAACGACGTGTACCAGCTAACACTGTGGTACTATCACCTCATAAGCTTCATCAGCGAACAGGAGCCACAATGCCAGTCAGTTCTCCTGATGGCCAAGCAAGAGGGAGAAGAGGAGGCGGCAGAAGTGAGTGGACTGTCCGAGGAAATTTTGGTAAGTAGAGGAGACACTGACGCTCGCTCTGAATCAGGGCCGGCCTTCTGTTTTTTTAGAGCGGCCTCCTGGCGAGCGGCCAGGAAGATGATCACGATGGTCAAGACCATCGCGACCATCGGGCTTACGATGACACCCTTGTGGTAGGGTCTCGTTGCCGCAAGCCCTAGAGTGCTTTCGGCTCTACCAGAGCCGAAAGCACTCCCACTGACATCACTTGTTGGGAAAGCCTCCGTCTGGGCAGCAACGTCCCCGGCCCGCCCACCAAAGGGGGCGTGCTATCACTCAACGTCAACAGCACGCCCTCTTTGGTACGAGACCCGGAGTGATGGTTGCCCGTCGCTATCCGGGTCTCGCGCATGTGCACGGCGGAGCCGGCTCCGTCATGCGCATGCGCACTGGGCCACCATCAACCCACTTGCGAGCGCATAGCGCTCGCGAGCGGGTCTGAATCAGGCCCACAGTTCATAAACCAAAACCTTTTATTGTTTTTGTAGCTCAATCCCAATTGTCCACTTTAGTCATTTATCTCACATACAGGACCTTATTCAGAGTCGGTCGTAGCGGCCGTACGGTCATATGGATCCAATGTTTTTCTTTCTGCGCCTGCGCACGGTTAGCTGTGTGCATGTGCGTACGAGCTCTACCGATGGAAAATACTGTCGGTCGTAAGGCTTCCGACACGGAAGTGGATAGCTAAAGTTGATTGACAGGAAAGACCGTTTGTGGGAGTATACGGGGGTGGTGGTCTGCAAACTGAGGCGTTCTTCAGCGTTTCCAGGCGTTTTAGGGGAGTGCATAAATTATCTGCTTCGTACGACCAAGAAATGCGGATGCATGAAAACGTCACTCTACGAACAGGATGATCATCCAGGCTAAGGTAGGCAAGAAGCGTCCGTAAGCCACAACAGTACAATCGTTAATCCAATGTTACTTGCGATGTTTCTAATTGGAACCACACAAACCAAGCAGCTAAGATTGCTACATTGTAACTATTAACACTGCTAATTACCTTGTAACTGTTTTCACTTGCGTGTGCATTAGGGAATTCGTAACACAAATGTTTATTTGTGCTTTTTTAACTTATTTTTTGTAAAACAGTTTCTTAAACATCTAGCATTGTGTTTTGCGTAGCAGCCTTTTCAGATACCATACTTTTTAAACCTTGTATACATTGATATAGTTAAATATAGACATTTTTTAACAAAATTAATTTTTTCTTGAAATTCGCCTTTCAGCACAATTTAACTAACAATTGTTAGTGTAACATTTGCATATAATTTAAATAATAAAAAAATAAAATAAGAGAGCTTGAGACATTGGTGACAAGAAATATGGGGACTGGACAACAGGTGAGGGAGGAGATATCCAGGGCTACTTTCGTCGTTTGGGCCGGCTCGGAGGAAGAGGTAAGCTATGGACAGCCGACTGGCGTGTAACACGCCGACTAGCCTGGCCAGAGGTAGATGGGATTTCCTCTGGCCTAGGCATAGGGCTCTCCATACTTGCGGGGGTGGCTGTTGGGCTGCCAGAGGTGGTGGTCCTGGGAGGAAGGGAGTCTCGCTCCATCATGGCAGGTGGGTTTGCCTGCTCCTGGGTATTGGCCAAACAATCTAGGGCCCCAACAATGGTCTCCAGGGCCACCGCCACCCTCACCAGAGTGGTCTCCATCCTCGGAAGAACACATCTGTTCTCCTGAGTTTGGGAGACCAACCTGTTGAGGAGAGGCACTGCTCGGTCTGATGGTTGCCCTGGAGTAGATTCCACAGGGTCCCCAGATGGAGTACTTGGATCCTCCCCTGCAGAGTCTCCATCTGTGCTGGACCCAGACCTGACCTCAGGAGCAGGCACTACCTCCTCTGAGTCTGGAAAAAAAAGAAAAAAACATTAGTATTTTTCATTTTTAAAAAAACGCATACACATTTTAGCTTTATACTTTTTTGAGTCTTAAAAATATTTACATTCTTGCACATGTGGAGCATTGAAGTTGGCCATGTCAGTGTCCATAGTGGACATGCCGACTATCTCTTCTTCCATCACACATCCCTGAGCCAACGTCTCCAACCTCGTCAAGGCCAGCTCCTCAGGGATGGGACCACCACCTGTCCATGCAGCATGGTCCACCCTACTCCATAGCTTCCTCTTCAGTTGGTACTTAAAATCAGTCCAGCTGTCAATGTGATTTTGCATTTTTTAAGGGTTAGTTTTTTAAAATAAGATCTCGCTTTGACTTCAGTACACTCTCAATATCATTTTCTTACCGTTTTTTAACGACTTTCATGGTTCTGTTGGTTGTCCCCACAGCATTAACAGCCCTGGATATCTCCTCCCAAATCCTGTCTTTGGCTCCAGCCCCCATATTTCTTGGGGCATGGACAAGGTTATCCATTGTCATGGTCACCAATGTCTCAAGCTTGATCCGTGAAAACAGAGGGTTTCTTGGCCTTGGCATGCTTGGGCCCGCCTCCTCCTTTGTGGAAATATGATCTGTTCTTGTGTTGTTTAAAAAATGTGATTCACACTTACCTGCCTCAGTTGGCCTCTGCTCACCATGCTCCTCACTTGACATTTTTCAAACATGTGAGAGAGCATGAAGAATACTGCTTGTGCAGACTTTTTTTATAGATGTGAGCACATCCCTGGATTGGTTACCCGTGCATCCTTATTTGCCTAAATACAATGCACACCTTTCCTGCATTCCGTAATCACTGCGTGGGTTGGGCTAGATGTGAGCGCATCCTTATTTGCCTAAATACAATGCACACCTTTCCTGCATTCCGTAATCACTGCGTGGGTTGGGCTAGATGTGAGCGTATCCCTGGATTGGTTACCCGTGCATCCTTATTTGCCTAAGTACAAATGCACACCTTGCCTGCATGATTCAATAATTGTGTTTTTTTCTCCTTATTTAAGGCAAAGCCAAATGTTCACTTACTTGTTGGTTGTAGTTGGAGTGATTTGTGATGCAGGAAGGGATTGTTAGTGGTTACATTGTTTGGAGTTGTTTGAGTGTTGCTTGTGTGTGTTTTTTGAGTGGTGCTTGTATGTGTTGTTTGAGTGTTGCTTGTGTGTGTTGTTTGAGTGGTGCTTGTGTGTGTTGTTTGAGTGGTGCTTGTGTGTTTTTTGAGTGGTGCTTGTGTGTATTTTTTGAGTGGTGCTTGTGTGTGTTGTTTGAGTGGTGCTTGTGTATGTTGTTTGAGTGTTGCTTGTGTGTGTTTTTTGAGTGGTGCTTGTGTGTTTTTTGAGCGTTGCTTGTGTGTGTTGTTTGAGTGTTTTTTTTTATTTTTTTTTATTTTGTTTGGGTGTTGTTTTTTTAATTTTTTTGGGGTGGTGGTTTTATTTTTTGGAATGTAACACGCCTCAGGATCCGTGAAAATGAGGGCTGGGAGAGGCCACCCACCAGCCCCACAGTGGTTTGGAAGGACCCTGAGGCGCAGAAATGTACGGTGTTACATTTCTGCGCCTGAGGGTCCTTCCAAACCACTGTCACGGATCCTGAGGCGTGTGCTAGATGCATTCTTCAATCATATAGCACATTTTATTAGTATGCCTTTGGATACGGAAGCCCTTGATGTGGTAAAGCAGAAGTTTTTTGAAATTGCAGGCTTTCCACACGTCATAGGGGTAGTGGATGGCACTCACATAGCACTTCAGCCCCCTGCATGCAGGGAACAAATATATAGGAACCGTAAACATTTCCATTCCCTAAATGTAATGGTGCTATGTAATGCCTCCCTCCAGATCCTCTCCCTGAATGCCAAATTTACAGGCTGCAGCCATGATGTGTACGTGATCCAGCATTCAGGGATTTGGCCAAAATTAAGCACACTGCGTGGCTTCTTGGTAAGTATAAATCCAGTATGCAGCTATAGTAATAGTGTAAACATGTTTTCCTGGTCAATTTATGTATCTTTTGGTGTCCCATTTCCATCAGGTGACAGTGGATATCCTTGCACGCCCTGGCTGCTGACTCCTTATTTGACTCCCACACCAGGGCCACAAACTCAATATAATGCCACGTTTACTGCCACCAGGCAGGTGGTGGAGCGCTGTATCGGCCTTTTAAAGGGCTGGTTCCGGTGTCTCCATCACTCTGGTGGTGCACTCATGTACTCGCCGGATATGGTTTCTCGCATTGTGGTCCTGTGTGGGATTTTACACAACATTGCAATAAGGAGTCGAGTACCCATGCAGCCAGAGGATGCCTTGCCAGAGGATGGCCCCCTGGAGGAAGGTGTTGTGATGCTGTCGGGGGGGGGGCAGACGCGATTCTGTTGTTTCACTTTTTTTAGGTAAGAATATTTACATTTTATTTGTTTTTTACACTTAGTGCAAATGTATTTTAAGGTGTAACTAATTTTTCTTTTTTTTTTTCCTACCAACAAAATCACAACACTTTCCAAAACTGCAAAACTAATGGAACCCATTGGCAATACCCTGTACTGTTTTTGGACAAATAACAAATTTAGCCCGGATATACCCCAACATGTTTAGTTAATTTGCCTTTTCTTTTATTAATTTGTATGTTTTCCAAAAAATTTTCTGTTTCTTTTTTACTATTGTTGTTTATGTCTGACTAAGCCAGATATTTTCTTTGGCAAAACCCTGAGGACATTTGTTATGTGTGATTCTGTGATGAAATGCTTTTTACGAGTATAAGCCTGTTGTCAACATGTTTGTTAATCCATTTTTTGCATTAAAAAAAACGGTTTGTGTAATTTTTTTGGGAAAGCCATTTTGAGGTGGATAATGTAGGCCCACCCCCCAAAAAAAATTTCAACAACATCACTGCAAATGTTCTTAAGCTTTACCAAAACATTTTTGAATTTGTTACACTATGGAAAGGCATCCAGCTTTGTTCACAAAGTATTTGAAATTCTGAATTACACCCTTTAATTTGTTAAAAAAAAAAAAAAAAAGGAGGACAAATGTTTGAGCAACAAAAACTTTAATGCAATATAATATTTTTTTAAATGTACAAAGATGAGAAACAAAAACTAAAATTGATCCAAACTCCCCACAATACGTTGGAGGCAGCAGTAGGCTTCCAATAAATGTCCACTTGTTGTTCTCAGCCAGCTCCTCCCTAATTTGCACCAGGATGTGGGTTAGATCTGTGGACAGAAACATTTTTTTTTTAGTTTAAAAACTTATTAAAAATTACCAACATTTGAACATTACACATTAGTCAGTGTCCCAAAAAGTGGTTAAACACAATGATGTTAGGGGGTGTTTGAAAGTTTCATCCACACAACATTATTAATATGTTGATACTTTTATGGTGTAAAAACAATTGGAAACCCTAACTATGTGGCATAAGCCAAAAACCCCTATGATGCTGTCAAAAATAATGGGATGTGTATTCTTAAGTCATGATGGCCATATCCTTAAAACACAATGCACGTATTCACTTCTAGAATGTTCTTGATAATCCAAAAATACAATGTGTTTGTTTGCTATGGCAAACATCACTTTTCCTAATGAAGTTACATCTTAGTACATTTTAAACACAGTGTACACAACATTAACAAGGGTAGTCTGGTTCCTAGCACCTTGCCAAGTTCTGTGACATGTTTGTTTTAAATATAAAATACTTTTCCAAATGTAATCATTTTTTACAACAAAAACAAAAAAATTTGAAAACCCCAAAAGGCATACATTTTTGGGCTCCCCCCCCCAAAAAAAAGGCCCAGGCACAAAACATAAGCTCGAAATTTTGAATAACAGCATTACTGCACACCCATACTGAAATTAAACAAAAAAAAAAAACGCCCAAAAATGTTTGAAAAAAATGGATAACAGCAACACCAAAAAAAATTAAAAAAATTACAAAACACATACCATCAGAGTGTTGTAGCAAAACCCCCGATGTAGATGGTGCAGGAGATGGGGAGTAATTTGGAGTTGGGGGAATGGTGGGAGGGAAGATGGAGTGGCAAACATCAAAGGGAGGGGATATTTGGGATGTGGACTCGGCCACGGGAGTGGACATTTGGGATGAGTGGGCAGGGGAGGGAGGAATACTCGGAGAGGATTGGAAGAGGGAGGGAGGGTTACTGGGGGAGTATGTGGTGGGGAGGGAGGGCTGGGTTGAGTGGATGGGGAAGCTGAGGTGTGTTTCTAAAATGTAAAGATATTAAAAAAAAAAAAAAGTTTAGTTTTCTATTTCGGCTACACAATACAAGTACACTTTACACATTCAGGACAATAGGGACAACATACAGGAGGG
This sequence comes from Taudactylus pleione, assembly GCA_031769625.1. NCBI lineage: Eukaryota > Metazoa > Chordata > Amphibia > Anura > Myobatrachidae > Taudactylus > Taudactylus pleione. The sequence goes on along the minus strand of JAUIMM010000127.1, from coordinate 3,337,790 downwards.
TTTTTTTTACATTAACTAAAAGATTTGGAAAAGGAACATACATTTTTAACAGTCCACTAATTATTACATTTATACAAACGCATACTTACGTCTGCGTAGTCGCGCCCGCAAATTCCGCAAAAGGACAGGCGACCGGCGGTGCAGATCTGACCGCCGCCTCTCTAATTGCACTATATTGCGCCTGTATCCCACACTTCGAAGGGCTCGCCTCACCTCCGCATAGGCCGCCCACTTTATGTGGTTGGAAATGGGCGGCTGTGCAGTCGTAATCCGCCTGTCCATGATCTGGACGAGAATCAATAATTCTCTCCTGGTAAAGGCCGCAGCTCTCATGATGGCAATGGACGATTTTTCAGAAAACATGAAATATACATGGGCTAAAAAAAAGATGATTGGCTAAAATATTTACTCAGTTTCCAAAAAAAACCACTATTGGCCAATCCTTTAATCATGTGCCCCGAAAAATAAGGTCAGATTTGATTGGCTAAAACACGCAGTGTGCAATTGCAAACATAAGAGTGCAAATGATCCTAACGCAAAATGCACATGCATTTTTAATTTAAAGTTAACACAATTAGCAACAGTTGGAGATTACTCCCCCACCCAGCACCCCAAACGCAAGTACAGATTGCTGGAAGCCAGGGCCACAATCTGTACTTGTTCCATGTGTGTATTGGCCTGTTCAATCTGGCATCTCACCCACCATATAACATACAGCAGCCTACCTATTGGGATTGATAAAATTTGGTGATAATGCTGTTTTGTACAATTTAAATACATGTTTATTTTATATATTAAAAATAACTAAAAATGATGTTACTGCCTACAGTTCAGTGCACAATCTGGTTTATGCAGCCTAATTGGCTGTCTTATTATAAAGAGTTTAAATAAAAACCACAGAAAAATTGTTATTGACACAGTGCAGTGTTATTGCCACAGTGCCTGTCAGTTTTTAGAATTAGTGAAAAAAAAACACCCTTACAAAAAAAATGTAAGTGACTACTATGTAGTGTTGTAGACACACAAATGTTAATGACTGCTATGCAGCAGTCTTGTTAATGCTGCCTTATTGGCTGTCACAGTTATGATAAAGTTACATTTAAAAAAAAACTAAGAAAATAAATAGAAAACTTTTTTCTTTGACAAGAAATAAATATGTAGTGTGTTTTTTTTTCTTTACCTTGCAATACTGGTACTGCAGCACTTTAACAATAGCCGTGCAGGTCTCTGGGATGATGACGCCCAAGGACTGAGGTGAGATGAGTGTCACAAACGTCAGGTCTTCAAATGACCTTCCTGTAGCCAGGTACCTTAGAGTAGCCACCAGCCTCTCTTCAGCAGGGATTGCCCTCCGCCATCTTGTGTCTTGCCTCCGGATGTGGGTGGTCACCAGATGCAGCAACTCCTGGAAGGTGGCGTCATCCATGCGCAGGTAGTTGTGGTAGTCGTCCGGGTTGTTCTCCTTGATCTCCGTCATGTGAGACCAAGTATTCCTTTGCTGCAGCCACTCCTTGGTCCAGCGTGTTCTTCTCCTCCTTCGCTGGGCCCTCTCCTGGATCACCTTGACCCCAGCTTGGGCGACCAACACCCTATACCAATAGGGACCCATCAGCACAGAATTCAGGAACAGGATAGAATGCAGTTCCACACACTTGCAGGTAGAAGACTCTTTGTAAAAGGCAAGCCAAATACAAAGAGCACAGTAGCAATGTACAGGGTTCAGCAGGTATACACCTAGCCTCACTAGTAGCAGAGCAGAATGTGCACAGGGTTAAAATGGTGCCAGCTTTTTATACACCCTGGCTAGCCCCTCCCATTGTTATTATTTACATTTTCCACCAATCATGAAGAGCCTCTTCTGTTGCTTTGGGAAACTCACGATTTATCCTTCAGATGCGTACGATCCAATAGATCGTGAGATCGGAAGTCATATTGGCAGCTTTTTTGACCAAATCGTGCCCACGACTGCCGGGGAAAGTTCAGGGGAAATCGTACCAGTCGGATTGTGAGCACATCGCTATGTCTGTGGGCACCTTAAGATATGTTTACTGGTATGAAGCTCACCTGTACACAGTCTTTTAAAGGTTATGCTGTGTACACACTAGAAAATAAGTTGTCTGATCTGGCGGATCGGAGCGACATATCAGTCACATCGTCTAGTGTGTACCCGCGTGTCGTCAGAGATATCCTCTGTCGGCCCTGCATGCAGGACCGATAGGGGATAGCGTTAGCGGGCACCATGCCCTGCTTTCGCTCTATAGCTACCGGCATCGGCAAGTGTGTATGCATTTGCCAATGCCGACTCCCCCACCGGGTCCTGTTTATTTACTATTTATTAACAGTTTCTTAAGTAGAGCAGCATATTCCATTGCGCTTTACAATTGGAGACATTTATAGAACAAAACAGGGTAATAACAGACAGACATAGGGATAAGAGGGCCCCGCTTGCAAGCTTACAACCTATAGGGAAATAGGCATTGATACACAAGGATAGGTGCTATATATTGCAATTTGGTCAAACCAGAATGCAGAGTTTCTTGGTGGGCTGCATGATCCAGTCACACAGGAATGTCGGCCAAATGTCAGGAGTATGTGAAAGACAGACAATGTGTGAGGTTATGTGTGGACTGTGAGAGGGACATGGAAGCTATGAAGGTTATGTGGTCGATTCTGGAATCTGAGAAGCTTGTCTGAAGAGATGAGTTTTCAGGGAACGCTTGAAGGATTGAAGACTAAAAGGTAAGTCTTATTGTGCGTGGTAAAGCATTCCATAGAGTGGGTGCAGCCCGAAGAAAGTCCTGTAACCGTGAATGGGAGCAAGTAATGCGTGGGCATGAGAGACGCAGATATTGTACTGAGCGGAGAGGTCAGGTTGGGAGATATTTCGAGATGAGTGAAGAGATGTATGTTGGTGTGGTTTGGTTAATGGCCTTATGTGTAAGTAACAGTATTTTGTATTGAATACGGTAGAAAACCGGCAACCAATGGAGGGACTGACAGAGCGGGGCAGCAGACTATGAACGTTTGGCAAGGAAGATAAGGCTCGCAGCTGCATTCATAATGGATTCTAATGGCGATAGCCTGTTTTTGGGTAGACCAGTAAGGAAACTATTGCAATAGTCAATGCGGGAAATAATCAGTGCATGGATTAGAGTTTTTGCTGTGTCTTGTGTGAGATATGGTCGAATTTTGGATATGTTTTTTAGATGTATGTAACATGATTTTGAGACAGATTGAATGTGGGGAACAAAGGACAGTTCAGAGTCAAGAATGACACCAAGGCAGCGAGCTTGTGGGGTGCCGTGGATTGTTGAGTTATCAACAGTAATAAAGAGATCAGGTTGGTAACTGTTATTGGCTGGTGGAAATATAATTAATTCTGTTTTAGAAATATTAAGTTTCAGGTGGCGAGTTGACATCCAAGATGAAATGGCAGAAAGACAATCAGTGACACGAACCAATACAGATGGTGATAAATCTGGAGAGGATAGGTAGATTTGAGTATCATCTGCATACAGATGGTACTGAAATCCAAAAGAGCGGATTAGTTTGCCAAGAAAGGTGGTATATATTGAGAATATAAAGGACCTAAGACAGAGCCTTGCGGTACTCCAACTGATAATGGTAGCGAAGAGGAGGCAGAGGGCCTGATTCAGACCCACTCGCGAGCGGGTCGATGGTGGCCCAGTGCGCATGCACACGACGGAGCCGGCTCCGTGGTGCGCATGCGCGAGACCCGGATAGCGACGGGCAAACCGTTGCTCCGGGTCTCGTACCAAAGGGGGCGTGCTGTCGATGTTGAGTGACAGCACGTCCCCTTTGGTGGGCGGGCCGGGGGCGTGGCTGCCCAGACGTTGGCGTCCGACTGGTCTTTATCAACATACATTTTTGTTGTATGACAAATACTATTACTATTTTACTATTACAGCATACATAATAAAACAGGTACTAAAATATGTTGTTCTATGTATGATTTGCTTTTTGTTACAGTATATTGAATGTCTGTTGCAAACTTTGTGTTGCCTCAACAATGATGACGAAGTGGTAGTGTGCAACTAATTTCTATTAATTTAATTTAAATAAATCTGGGACAGTTCCATGGGGAAAAAAAAAGTATTTAAGAATCCTTAAAAGTTAGTACCATCACAGAACTTGGCAGTTGCTGTTAATATTCTACTGCTCTTTCTCTCCTAGGGGTATATTTACTAAAGGTTTTTAGAAATGGAGGTGTTGCCCATAGAAACCAATCAGAATCTACTTATCATGTATCTAGCACCTTCTAGGACAGTGTTGGCTAACCTTGACACTCCAGCTGTTGTGGAACTATATATCCCAGCATGCCCTGCCACAGTTTTAGCATGCCCTAATAGCAAAACTGTAGCAGTGCATGCTGGGTTATGTAGTTCCATAACAGCTGGAGTGTCAAGGTTATCCAACACTGTTCTAGGAGATAATAGCTATAATCTGATTGGTTGCTATGGGTAACAACCCCACTTCTGAAAAACAAGGACTTTAGTAAATATACCCTTTATTTTCTATTTACAATAACCTGAGAGGTATCAGGATAGGTCTACTATAAAAATTGATTTTATTTTTTCATGATTTTTGGGGTTAGGTTAAAATAACAAAATCATGTGTCTACTTTAGGTGAAATATTTGAATTTCGGCCTAATGCTGGGTACACACTATGCGATCCATTGCACAACATATCTGTCCAACGCGGATCGGAACGACAAATAGTGCGGATCACATAGTGGGTCTCATTCAGACCCGCTCGCAAGTGGGTCGATGTTGGACTCTGTGCACGCGCAGTGGCCGCACTGTGCGTGCGCAAGCCCCGGAGCGAGAAATAGATGCGGCCGGGTCAGAAAATAGATGCGGCTGCCCTCATTCAGAGCGAGTGCTCGCATTTTGCAAGCACCTCTGAATTAGGTCCTGTGTGTACATCCGATCGTTTCTGCCTGCAGGTCGTTCATCGCATCGTCTTATCTGCTGTGCAGCACAGCAGATAGGAACATGCGATGAACGATGCCATGCTGCTAAATGCAGCATGGAACTACACGGTGCGCCGTCGTCCACTGCATCGTGCAGGGTGTACAGACACTGTCGACCAATCACTGTACAACAAATTAATACTTTTAATTTTGTTTCCTTTCTAAAAATAGTCATACATTACTAATTTGAGGTCAACAAAAACTAAAATGATTTCAGAATGTTTTTACTAGCTCTATTTTTTTAGCTACACTACTTGCACTATACCAGTGGTTCTCAAATTCGGCCCTCAGGACCCCACACAGGTCACGTTTTCCAGGTCACCCAGCAGGCGCACAGGTGTATTCATTACTCACTGACACATTTTAAAAGGTCCACAGGTGGAGCTAATTATTTCACTTGATTCAGTGTGGAGACCTGGAAAACATGCACTGTTTGGGGGTCCTGAGGACCGAGTTTGAGAACCTGTGCACTATACTATATGTACATTAGTAATATAGTCATAGTGAAAAGCTATTTTAAAATAATCTGATATTTTCTTGATAGAAAATAAATAACAGTGGTTTTAATTCAATCAATCACAAATAAGAACACAAAACGAAACAAACATACAGCATACAAAAGTACTATTTAATATAGTGGCCTATTCATGGAGGTGCTTTCTCTTTGCTTGTCTCTTGTGCTCCTCTTCTGGGGCATCTCTGTCCAACAGTAGTGATTCACCTACCCTGATATCCTTGTTCCATTGCTGAAATGTCTTGGTGGAATCGCTCACTATGCTTGTCACTCAGTGCACCACAGTTATCTTGTGTGGGTAATCCCGTGAATCACATTTATTTGAATAGGGGAGGGGACAAATAACTGATTCATTTAATTGGGTCATTAGGCCCCGCCCCCGTTTGCGTGTAACGCCGATTGCTGGTAAGATTCTCTCCATTCTGCCCACTTCACTAGGAATACCCCTACATCGTCATACATGGGTTATATCTTGGAACTCAGAGCTAACTGAGTTTTAAATGTCATATTCGTTCTTTGCATGCTGAAATCAATTAGAATTAACTATTTTCTCATCGGAAACATTTTCATTGTTCTACAGTGTTACTTGTCAACCTAATGTCCCTGTCAACCTATTGACCTTCTGGTGTCAACCTATTTACTGTCTACCTTTTCATTATAGTCCTATCAATCCACACCCAGCCTGAAATAAATTTCATAATTTATAGTGTTTTGCACCCCATCTAAAAAGTCCCAGCTTATTGCAATTGGAAAAGAAGTATGAAAAGCAAGAACAGAACCCGTCACGACTACTGTATACAGCTACACTTTCAGAAATAGTTATGCGTATAATATGTATAGCACACTCCTTGTTTAATAATATTCAAGTATACATGTATTATAAAGTCACTGTTATATAGTATTTTAGTGTATTAATAAATATCATATTAGAATAATAGCAGCTACAACACAACCAGCTCACATAACAATGCAGCTCACTATGTACACACTACACTACTACAGCATACATACTACTACTAGAGGTCACAGTCACACTACAGTAGCACTTCCTGGCGGAAGCTCTTAGCCCACACAAGAGGATTCCATCATCACCAGTGCGCGATGCCCGGTGCCGGCGCTGTGTGATGACGCGGGCTCTTTGTTGATTGACGGCTGGATGGAGGCTCGGTGCAGCTAACCATGTCTACGCCGGGGATGGAGGGGATCGGGGAGCTGCACACTGCTGGTGGGGACCCGTTATCCCTTCCCTGGGACCACTTCTCCTCCTGGCTGCACTGTATCTGTGTGGTGGGCTTCGACCTGGAATTGGGCCAGACAGTAGAGGTGAGAGTGGAATCTGCAAGTTATTGTAGTACTTCTATATCTTTATGTATCTCCCTGTGTATGTGTGTGTGTGTGTGTGTGTGTATGTATGTGTATGTGTATATATATATATATATATATATATATATATATACACACACACACACACACACTTGTATGTATGTATGTGTAAATGCTCAATAGTGATCATGGAGAAAAAAAAGAACACATCGCTGGCGTGAAACGTTGGTCTGGTGATATGTTTCCAATATATACAAATGTCACTCATTGAGTGCCGCATGTGTTATTATATAACAGCTATATATATATAATATAATGTGTCACTGTCGCCTTCCTCCCCCAATGCTCTTGTTTTATTTTGGACTATGTATGAGTGGGTATTATGTGAATGTAAGATGTGATGCATGTTTTCCCCTGTGTTAGTCGTTTGCATATCTCTGTACCTGTTCGTCTGTGCACTTCGGCAATGAATGGGTCTAAGCACAGTTTGTTTAATGGAAAAAGCACTATGTGGAGCTACACGGTACATTAGATTCACGTGACTTTAAGTTTCCAGAGAAAAGTTTGGCAACACAAATGTGAAAGAAATTCAGAGTTCCTGACATTCTGAATATGTCATGTGTGGTGGTTCTCTCTTAGAACTGGGAATCTTTGTGTAGTTTTATTACAGGGAAACACAGGCCATGTGTTGTGCATGTTGTTTCGTGTGTGCTGGTGAATATATCCATTTGATATGGCTTAGTAATTATCATCACATGTTCTCACAAACAGCTATCTACAAAGCAGCGGGCTGTACTGGAGGAGAACAGTAGTTTCAAAGACTTCATAGTTTGTGATGCTTATTAACAGTTGTGCAATACATTGCTCTTTATTACTGACAGAATGTATCCTTCATTTAGACTAGTCCTCTGTTATACACTGTACCTGGGACAGCTTGTTTGTAAACTGCTGAAGTTGTGATGAAGGTGCAACCCCTATAAGGCAGGATAATCCGCAAGCGTTTACACCACAGGATAAAACCTCAAGTTTTTGCATGGCTCTTAATGGGTATACAGCATATATCTTAACTGGCTGATGAAAGGGCTAATTGTCTCAAAGATGTATTTCAATACTCCAATGATTTTATTTTATCTACTTAAATATTATAATAGCTTATTGCCACAACAAACACCATATGTATGGGACATCACTGTACACCAGTAGTTCTTTGTGTAAATATTCTTTTCCCATTGACACGGCTGCATTCCTAGCTATAACCCTACAGAAAGCGATGGAAATCAGTTCTGCTTAGAATAATGTATGTGCTTCTAGTCATATCGAAATAAGAGCATTTAGAGTATGACATGGGCTAGTGTGGATATGGAATTTCCTGTTGCAGACTGTTTTGTATATGTTGAGGCTTGTCAGTGCAGGATAGGGTTTCCACTAGACAATAAAGTTGAACGATAATGATAAAATCGTTTGATAATCGTTCGAACATCGTTTGCAAATCGTGCAGTAATTGTTTCTAACGCTGTACAATGCGCGCTCCCGCTGGTCGTTTGATTGTCTCCTCCATCGACTGAACATGCAGGTCAATTTCACTTGATTGCTTACAAATCGTTTACACATCGTTTACACATCGTTCACGCTAAACGATCAAATGATGAACCACTATCTGCCCACTATAGCTGAAAGCTCTCAATCACAGATTAAAACAACATAGTTTATTGTTAGATCTTTTGCAAATTGTTCAGAGCGGAAGATCATATTTCAAGGGAAACTTCAAGGGAAAATCGTTAAGGGGTTGGACAGGGATAAAATCGTCTAGTGGATGCCCCCATTAGAGAGAGTGCATGCATGGAGCTTATTTGTCTATTGTCAGCAGCTCTAAAGTGGACCTGTCACCTATAAACAATGGGTTACCAAATTGTGTATTGTAATGCGATCACTTGGGATACTTTTTCCTTTGTTCTATTTATTAACAACAGGTATTATTATTATCCTATATTTTAATGGACTACAAGAGTTCAGCTGCGCCTAACAAATATGTACTAGGAAGTGCGTTATAATAATTTTTTTTCCCCTCTTAAATCTGTATTAATACTTCATTTTCCTAGCCTGCTGATTCATTTAGGAGATGCTTCATGCAGCCATTTTACTGGGGGTCCCTTGTTTTCTCAAAGTGGAGGTGGGACTGAGTGATGGAACAACTCAGAAGCTACTGTTTATGTTGGTCTTACATCTCTCACACATCTGCCACCAGTTTAAAGTGACAAAAGAAATAAGTTTGACAGATATATGTTAGAAAATGGTGGAGTTTCGGGAAAAAAGCGTTATATAGCGGTCCCCGGCGGCTACTGCTGGGGAATTACAAGGTTAGTAAACTTTAAGTGGTAGTGCAGCTTTAATATATTGGAAATAAAACTTTCCCATCTAACTGTCACCTTTAGTTAGATCAGTGGTGGACAAACTATTGCTGATTCCTTAGGAGCCAGCAGGAATGTTTAAGGTGCTAGAGGAGATATGCATTCACTGCATCATTAGAACTGACTCTCAACCTGAAGTCATTGTGTAGGCAAATTGGCTGCCAGGTCCCCAGATTTGTGCCGCCCCATCTTAAATACTCACTAGCAGATTATATATAATAATACTTTAAACTGTTGTCTTCTTTCTTTAATGTTGTGCTAAAGCATATTGACAGATATAAAGGGGTATTCAATATGAAAGGTTAACTTCCCTGGTGAAGTTAACGTTTCATATCGGAGTTTTTTTCTGCGTAAAGGTATGGTGCGCGCTCCCGCTTATCCCCGTATTCAATATCAAATTAACAAAAACAGGAAACTCCGAAGTTGGATTTGCGTAAAGTTACGAATTTTTCCTTAAAATAATTGTAAGACCCCCCTAAAGTTGTAAAAACATGGGGGAACACTATGGATACCCCCGTTTTAGCCTTTAATTGAAAGTCGGGGATTTAAATAGCCGCAGCAGGTGGTTTTTTCCCGACATTGAAGAAGTGATGCAGAAGAGCACTTAGGTTATTTTTTTCGTTTTTTTAAGTGGTCCCATCAAATTTGGGGTACATGAAAATGGGTACTAGCATATTTTTATGTCCCTTAAGTAATTTTTTAAAAATTCTGCATTTGTGCACCTGCCGCTATAATTCTATTCTAGAAAACACCTGCCGCATACTTGCAGAATAGCCCTGAACCTATTTCCCTATTGTTTAACAATTTTTTCCCATTTTTTTTTTCTTTTGCACCCCAATTTTTAAATTAATTTTTTGGGGTGTCCCTATTTTTTTTTAAAAAAAACTTTTTTTGACACAGTTCTTTTTTAAATGTCAATCTCAGGGGTGCAGGCTATTTTTTTTAAGCCTGCACCCCTAAACCCCAATTCTGCACTTTTTTTCAACACCTATTCAATGGTGAAAAGTTATCACCGTTTTTTATCAAAGACTTTTTGAACCTGCGATAAGTCTTTGAAATTGAATAGGGTGTAAAAGTAAAACAAGTGATATTAACGCAAAAACGATGTTATCGCACCCATATTGAATACCCCTAATAGTCATTTGACAAATAACCCCTCATATACATCTTACTGGTGTACATCTAACCCTCATATACATTTTACATCTATCCTGTTACAATCTGAAACCCCATCCCTTTCCTTCTGGCCTCGGTAGTCTACATTTCTGTTATTTGTTGGCAAAACATTTAAAATAGTGTTTGCCGAGAGCATAATTATAATCTATGCATTTTATATTTTTGTTTTTAAAGTCTTTCTGTGTATAGGGATCTGTGTTAATGAAAACATATTGGAATAAGCTGCAATGTCCACTGATAATCTAATTATCAAAATGATTGTAATTTGTTGAGTTACAGCTTGTTACAATCTGCCATGTGGTGGTACATTTAGATCACATCCATAATAGCACAAAACCACAATCACTCTTCTGTTACACTTTGTTCTGCCTGTTGCTGTGTCTGACGTATATTAATATCTGTAAGTTAATGATAAAACTCAGACCTGCAGTGAGTAAAGTCTAGAGGTTGCAAGATTTGTGGTAGCGTTAATTAACTTTTGTAAATATGACGCATATATTCCATGCTTTTTTTATGCTCCCTTTATCCTACTCCCTTCCCTCCATCCCCACCTATATTCAGTCCATCACATCAGTCCTCTATCTAACCCCCACACCTCAAGCTTCTGGTTTTAGCCCCCACTCCTCCCCAATATATAGACCTGATGGGCAACCTGATACCTACAGGGCCCTTATATACAGTCCTCTAGTCTTCTAAAGGGCCAAACATTACCCATATTAATCTCAGTTGTAAGGTAAAACAATGCATTTAGTCAAATAAACACTCCTATCTGTAGTAACATAGCAGAAAGTGTTACAAGCTTTAAAAGATGTATCTGAACTTAAAACAGGAAGGATCTCGGGGTCACAATGCCACCCACTAAGCCATCCTTGGGTACACATGGCCCAAACCATACCGTCACCATATACACTCAGTGTAAAAAATAAACAATACCTGAATCGGCCATGTGCAGGCAGCCATTTCTGTCATTTCATTACTCTAGGTTTCTGTATTCGATGATGGAATGGAGCATAGAGATCAGTGATGTTTCTGGAGATATTGCGTTATCATGTATGGGGAGGGGAGATGGATAAAGAAATAAATTTTATTATCAGATCTAGAATATGATTAAAAATGTGGAAACTTCCCTTTTAATCATTGTAATTTGTAATCTAGCATCGGATGGGAAGGAAGATTTATAATTATCAATAAACCTTAGTTGGCGACAACTGTACTGTGAGGTTAAATGGATACATGATTTATAAAGAAACTAATTACAAAATGTCACTGAGACTATACACACATTTATTAATAAGTGCACAAAGAAATAATGTGCATTGGTGAATGTAAGGAGAAACCTTCCTATGACTGGAGGTGTGTCTAGGAGCTGTGATGTCACTGATGGGGTGTGGCTACTTCACTGAGGGGGTGTGGCTACTTCACACATCATTTACTATTAAAACAATGGTCCAAATTTTAGGCCAAAGTTTGAACCAATGTATACATCAAATTTGTCAGTCGACCTTTGGTGGTATAGTTGTGATGTTGAAGATAAATTACAAATTGTCCATTATTTATTTTATATACCTCTAAATGAAAGCGCTACAATTTCACAGATTTCTCACAATTGTGTTCTTCATCTTTTTATACAATTTAAATGCATGAAAGCAGCCTGACAAATATGTGTAAAAACATGTTACTGTTACTAGATTGAGTGTCTGCCCCCTAAATTGGAACACAGATCTCATATATTCCCCATTATGTACATGCAGAATAGGATATCTCTCTTTGTTACTGTTTGCAGGACACGTAGCAGAAAGGACAGCTTAGTAAATATTAGCATTCAGGCCATAGGTAGAGGACGTGGCTCCATGCTCAGTCACTACTTTATTGCTGTGACAACAAGGGTACATACTCATCAGTGTACAGAGAAATGCAATGTTCTATTGTTTAAATCTGATCTGTAAAACAATTGGTCTAAAATAATGTATTATGCGGTGAGTAGTAGAAATGTGCTGTACCCAAATGCAATCAGCCCTCAACTGGCATAAACTTGGCTCATGTTTAAGGTGCCTACAGATAAGGAGAAACATGCCCCCGCAGTGTTCTGATGCCCACAGCCTGGGGTTAGATTGCAAACTCTTGGTGGTACAAGACACACAGGCAACAGGCATCTCTAGGATTTAATTTCAGGCTCCAATGGGTTATATTTACTGACTAGCAGTTTCACAGAGCCGCTTTTCATTGTCAGCTTTGACCAATACATTTTAAAACGGCGATAGAAAAAACATTAAGCTAGCCTGATTTAGCATTTACATCTTATTGCTGTTATATTTCTACTTCAGGGTCCATAGGGTATCCACAGGATACCTTGGGGTATAGGTGACGACGTCAGGCATCGGGCACCATAGAGTTAAGTTTTCAGCCTCCCAGGATGCACTAGGGTCCCCCTCCTATACCCCGCCCCCGAGCCAAGGCATCTGTTTCGTTGGTGCCCGGTTCAGAGTCTGATGCACCTGTTTAGAGGGGGGCTAAGGATAGCCCCTGAAGTTTTCTACAAGGCAGCTGTGGCTGCACATCTGGAGGTACAGCATGGACAGTCATTCTTGGCGTCCATGCTGTCTTCCCTACACCCCCGCCAGTACCAGAACGCCGGTACTGATCCGGGGATGCTGGTAGGCATCTGGGGTCACAGCTAGCGGTGACTCCAGATGTTTGGGATCATGGCCGGATTTAAGGGGGACAGCAGGTAAGCAGCGGGGTCCCGCGGTGGGTCCCCGCTGGAACATGGTCCGGAGTCCCCAGGCAGGGGGCTCCCTGGGGACTGGCTGCAGCGTGGAGCCAGGTTACGGACCTGTGCTTCCACTACCCCCCTGGTACAGCATACCGCAGCTGAGCGTTAGCAATGCGGCGTCCCAGGGGTTAATTGCATGCCAGGGGAGCGCGCCTTCCCTGTACACAGCCTGCGCCTCCCCCGCTGCACACAGCCCTCTCTGCACCTGTCGATTGGCCCTGTGGCAGCGCTCCTCCCCCAGGCCGGCCTCCTCTCTGCTCCTCGGTGGCCATCTTTATGGAAGCATGGTGAACGCTGCTGGAAGCTGCTTATCGGTGGCATCGTGGTTTGGGTCCCCCGGCATACCTCTCCTCCGTTGGAATAGGTCTGTGTATGCAGCGCTGTGTCCTACCAGGCCCTGTGTCTGCGAAGTTGAGGATCAGCGCTGATGGTGCAGGGATTGATTTCTTTGCATTGTGACTGCTGCTAGCGTCTGCTGCCTGTACTTTCACTTTCAACTGTGAGCCTTTTCACTGTCCCTGCTCTTCTTCTGCTAAAGCCCTTGCGGTGCGGTGATTGCAGGGCGGTTCTCTCACTATACTAACGCGTATCAGTGAGAGTGGTCACATACTTGCCATCATGTCTGAAAGTGATTTTCCTCTCCAGCTTCTGTGTACTACGTGTAAGGTACCTATAGCAGAGGGGGAGGGTAGTGCGGAGGGGCTATTTCGGCAGTGTTTTTTATTGATGCGGCAAATTACTGTCACGGCTCCGGTACAGGAAGCTCCCTGGACTTGTTTCGCTAAAGCGCTTACAACCCTAGTGGGCCAGTTAGCTCCGCAACCTGCGTTCCCTCAGATGGGATTGTCCCAGCAGTCAGTGGTGTCGTCACCCATGCAGGGGTTCCCGAGACTACTGATGGTACCCCACAGTCTCCCTATTTCCCCTCCTCAGGTCTCTCAGGAGCCTGCGTGGGTTAATTCTCTGACAAGTTCTGTGCAGCATTTGTCAGACGTGTTACAAGCGGCCGGTGGCGTCTCTGTCCACTCCTTATGAGGATGACGAGGGGACGACCGATGATGGGGAGATTCTGGATCTGTCGGACCAAGAACCTCTCCGTACTAAAGAGTCGGACGCTAAGTCTAAGGTTTATACACCTGGCCTTATTCGTGCAGTCCACACAGCTTTAGTTATTGAGGATGATGAACCTCCGGTATCAAAATCCAAATATGCCTTTTTCAAAGATGTTAAGGGTGACGCCACAGTGTTTCCTCTTTCGGGTCAATTGGTGGACCACTTAGAGGAAGCGTGGAAACATCCTGGCAGACGGTATCAACTTCAAAAACATTTAGCAGTGGCTTATCCATTTGCGGACAATTATTTTGCTAAGTGGGAATCCCCACCACAGGTGGATTCTCATGTGACACGCCTGGTCCGAAGTGCCACGTTGCCCATGCCCTCCATGTCCTCCTTAAAGGATGCCACGGACCGTAAGGTGGAAATCTGCCTGAAGTCCATTTATTCCCTCGCCGGGGGGGGGGGCAGCCGGGCCGGCTATGGCTATTTGTTGGGTAGCCAGAGCTATGGAGCGCTGGGCTGATAGTTTGGAGGCGTCTTTCGATTTCGACTGTTCGGCTGAACAGACCGAGTTGATAGGCAATCTCCGGGATTCGGCCACTTACATTAACGAAGCGGCTTTAGATATCAGTACCCTGACTTCTCGGGTTTCTTCAGCATCTGTGGCGGCTCATCGCACCTTATGGTTGCGATCTTGGAAGGCGGACGCTGATTCCAAAAAGGTTTTGGAAGCTTTACCTTTTAATGGAGAAGTCCTATTTGGTCCGGAACTGGACAAAATTGTAGCCAAACTGGCGGCAGCCAAATCGGCATGTCTCCCGTCTGCTGCAGTTCCTTCCAGTTCAGGTACGTCGTCCTTTCGGCCTTACAGGGTCCAGGGTAGGCCTAAAGCACAGTCCTTTCCCCGACAGGCTGGCCTCAAGAAATCGGCCAAGCCCCGGAAGCAGGCCTGGAGTGCCAGACATCCAGCCCCTAAGTCCGATGACAAACCTGCGGCCTTACGGTCCGGGCCTCCCTTTGGGGGATCCCAGAGTGGGAGGCCGCCTGGTACGGTTCGCCCAGTGTTGGTCGGTAACCACGACAGACAGTTGGGTTACGAGGTGGTTTCTCACGGGTATGCCCTCTCCTTTCGGCACAGGCCCTCATCCCGATTCTTCACCATGGGTCTTCCATCAGACCGGAACAAAGCCACGGAACTGCGGAAGGTTTTGAAAACTATGCTCCAGGCTGGAGTTATAGTGCCTGTTCCTTTCTCCTAGAGGTGTCTGGGTTTCTATTGCAATCTGTTTTTGGTGCAGAAACCCAATGGGTCGTACCGTCCGATCCTCAACCTAAAAGCACTCAACAAGTCCTTGCGGGTGCCGAGGTTTCGGATGGAGACCCTACGGTCCATCATTCTGGCGCTGGAACCTGGGGATTACATTGTGTAGTTGGACATACAGGACGCTTACCTGCATGTCCCTATTCTTACGCGCCATCAACAGTTCCTCAGGTTTGCAATCCGCAACGATCACTTCCAGACAGCACCACGTGTGTTCACTAAGGTTATGGCGGTCATGGCGGCTTCCTTGCGGCTGCAGGGAGTCCGCATGTTGTCGTACCTAGACGACCTTCTGTTGGGGGCAGGATCTCCGGAGCTCCTTCTACACCATTTGGATCTGACGATTGCAGTACTGCAACGGCACGGCTGGTTGATAAACTGGCAAAAGTCCACCCTGATCCTATCTCAGAGGATTCTGCACCTCGGAGCCTTGTTGGACTCCAGTCAGTAGAGGATGTTTGTGACGGGGGAAAAGATCTCTGCCTTGCAGTTGAGGGTGTGCAGTTGTCTGCAGAGTCGCCTTGTGTCTCTTCAGTCGGCGATGAGGTTACTGGGCTCCATGGTGTCCGTATTCGACATGGTGGAATATGCCCAATTTCACTCCAGACCTCTGCAGCAATTGATCCTGTCCAAATGGAATGGACTGCCTCAGAGTCTCAAGTCCCAGACGATAGTGCTCACCCCGGAGGTTCGCTTGTCCCTTGCCTGGTGGTTGCAGACGACCCATCTCAACAAGGGTCGTCCGTTTTGGGTGGCGAACTGGGTCCTATTGACGATGGACGCCAGTCTTCGGGGCTGGGGAGCGGTCTCGGGTCCACACTTGTTCCAGGGCAGATGGACTCAGGTGGAAAAGGAGCTTCCGATAAACATCTTGGAACTCCGCGCCATTTTCAATGCTCTCCAGCACGCCCATCGGGTTCTCCACGGTCATCCCGTGCAGGTCCAGTCGGACAACGCCACCACCGTGGCCTACATAAATCGTCAAGGAGGAACCCGAAGACAGGCTGCACTTGGTGTCCCGCATCCTGATCTGGGCGGAGCGCAATCTCCCGGCCATATCAGCAGTGTTCATCCCGGGAGTCCTCAACTGGGAGGCCGACTTTCTCAGTCGCCAGGACGTTCATCTGGGGGAATGGTCTCTGCACCAGGACGTCTTTCAACTTCTGGTGGACAGGTGGGGTCTTCCATAGATCAACATCATAGCGTCACGGCACAACAACAAGTTGCCGGTGTACGGGTCTCGCACAAGAGACGAAAAGGCATCTCTGGTGGATGCTCTGTCCGTCCAGTGGACGTTCCGGTTTGCCTATCTCTTTCCTCCGGTTTCCCTTCTTCCACGGGTAATCCGGAAATTCAAACAGGAAGGAGGGACGCTCCTGTTGATGGCTCCCGCGTGGCCCAGACGGCACTGGTTCTCAGACCTTCAGGGTCTGTCCGTGAACATCCCTCTGCGGTTGCCGCTACGACCGGACCTACTGTCACAGGGTCCTTGTCTTCACCCGGACCTGACTCGGCTGTTTTTGACGGCGTGGCTGTTGAGACGGCCATGTTAAGGTCCAGGGGGTTTTCCAGATCTGTAGTACGCACTATGCTGAGAGCTCGGAAACCATCGTGTGTGGCATACGTTCTTCCAATGGTGTCGACCGAGAGGTAATGCACCTCGGGAGTTCTGTCTGTCTAGAGTGCTAGCCTTCCTACAGGCAGGACTAGACCATGGGCTTCGCCTTGCTTCTTTGAAGGTGCAGGTGTCTGCCCTGTCTGTCTGGTTCCATCGTAGGATTGCTACAATCCCTGATGTGCGCACCTTTATGCAAGGTGTTCTTAGAATTCAGCCGCCATTTGTTCCACCGGTGGCGCCTTGGGATTTAGCTGTGGTCCTGAGGGCTCTCCAGGGACCGCCGTTTGAACCACTGGGCTCAGTGGATCTTAAATGGCTAACAGCTAAGACTGTTTTCCTTCTGGCCATCGCTTCGGCCAGACGTGTTTCTGATTTAGGGGCTCTCTTGTAGACCCCCTTTCTTGATTTTTCATGGGAACAGGGCGGTGCTGCGCAATCGTCCTGATTTTTCTTCCCAAAGTTGTTTCCCATTTTCATATCAACGAGGAAATAGTTGTGCCGGCTTTTAACTCACCTGACCTGTCAGTGGGTGAGGCCACTTTGGACGTTGTGAGGGCCTTAAGGATTTATGTTGACCGCACTTCTTCGTTTAGGAAGTCGGACGCCCTGTTTGTCCTCTATGGCTTCCGTAAAAAGGGTTGGCCTCCTTCAAAGTAAACTTTGGCAGCTTGGATCCGTATGGCCATTTCAGAAGCTTATCTTCATGAAGGCCTGCCGACTCCATCCTCTGTGAGGGCTCATTCCACTAGGTCTGTGGGTCCTTCGTGGGCAGCTCGACGTGGTGCCTCTGCAGTCCAGATCTGCAAGGCTGCCACGTGGTCCTTGGTCCATACATTTGTGAGGTATTACGCGTTTGACACCTTTGCCTCTCAGGATGCTTCCTTCGGGCAGCGGATTCTCCTTTCAGCACAGGAGCGTCCCCACCCTTGAAGGATACTGCTTTGGGACATCCCCAAGGTATCCTGTGGATACCCTATGGACCCTGAATTAAAAAATATGAGATGTTAAGAACTTACCCTTGTTATCTCTATTTCTACGAAGTCCATAGGGTTCCACAGGACTCCCGCCCTGTCGCACCTGTGCTGCAGATGGGCTTTACTCTGGTCACCGGTTTTTACGTCTCCCTCTGGTGAGAATGTGATTCTTGTGTGTGTCCAGATCTTTTTTCTCTCTCTTCCTTCTCCTCCTCCCGCCTATGGCTTGGTATGTAACTGAGATGCCTTGGCTCGGGAGCGGGATATAGAAGGGGGACCCTAGTGCATCCTGGGAGGCTGAAAACTTAACTCTATGGTGCCCGATGCCTGACGTCATCACCTATACCCCAAGGTATCCTGTGGAACCCTATGGACTTCGTAGAAATAGAGATAACAAGGGTAAGTTCTTACCGTATATCATATTATCTATTGGTCAAAGCCACCAAAGATCAGCGGGTTTGGCGACACTCTGGTTAGCGCATATACCTTCTGGCTGAGAATCCTGGAGCATTGAGGGGACTTCAGTTGGCGGTAGTGTGAGTTTCTCCCAAAGTGTGGGGATCCCATTACGAACCCTTCGTGACTATTCCTGAAATAAAAATGTTCCGTATCTGTGATATATGTAATATTTGCCATGTTTTTGGTCTGTTATTCTAACCCCATAAATCTGTATTTCAGTAAATCCTAATAGCAGTTTTCCTTTCAAAATGCAGTCCTGGTACAATGGTTGGGGTAATAAACTACACATCCCATCATCCATCTGCAGCACTAATCAGTATCACCAAGCTGCCTGTAGCCTGCTTGCATCAGCTAGAACTTTAATCCTGTTAGCACAGAGATAGCAGTTTTTGAAGGAGTTGACGTGAAGCGAAAGGTGCGGATGGAACCTGTTGGCTCCATTGACTACATACATATCAGTGATGCCCGCGGTCAGGAGCCATGGCATAGTAACATACTGCTTTGTCTATTTATTCTAGTTTTGTGATCAGAATGGTAAAGGGTCAGTGGAGTTTTTCATTGACCTCATCTGACCCCAGGTGTAAGAGTTATGATATGCAGTGTTATTGGCTATATACTTGTTGGTATGCGACCTAATGAACTGTGAAGTGAGAGTGGGCCAGACAGTGCTAATATTGCGTAGTATTGTCTATTAACTAGAGCAACTATACAAATGTGTCCTCATACTCTATTGGTGCAGTCACGCCAAAACAGCCATTCTCTGTGCGCCAGGTGTTGTGTAGCTCTGCTTGTGCCGGACGTCTTATTCGCGTCTGTTTCACACAAGAGTAACAATGCAACAAAACCGCTTAATGAGACTGCACTGACTAATTTGATAAGTGGCACTGGTATATCTGCATGTGATTGAGTCTGAATCTGTATACGAAGTGCTACAATGCAGCGTAGTTAAGTTCCGTTGTGCCTCATCTACGACTTTGTACATATTTAAAACAAATTTCTGCGTGAATAAAGTCGCAGCTCAACGTCTCTGGTACAGATTGAGTGGTGTTTCACTGCGTCTGTGGTGCGAATAAGACACAAATTTAAAGAAAAGGTCGCTATGCTACACTGCTCGGTGCGGCTCACTCGCGCCAGGCATCATATGATGTATTGAGGCTAGGTGTCTGCAGGACACATCTGTACAATTTCACCAGGCATTTGAGACTCTTCTAAACTAAAGCTCACATGCACCTCGTTATAGTGGCAAATATGTACATTTGTGCGATATAGATTTAATTTGGCAGTGACATGCCTCTGCCTGTTGGGAATGGGATGTAGTCAGCATACCGGCATGCGGGATGCTGAGGGTCTAAATACCAGTGCCAGATTCCCGACAGTGTCTAGATTCCGGCACCAGTATCCCGACCGCCAGCATCTAGGAGGGGGGGGCGGTTAGGTTTAGGCATCGTGGAGGGAGACTTGGGGTTAGGGTGTGGGTGGGGGAGGTTAGGTTTAGGCACCGAGAAGGGAGGGTTATGTTTAGTTCTGCTATACATACCTACCACTGTCGGGATGCCACTGACTGTACTTTGATCAGCGCCATCCTGACCGCCGGCATCTCATATACGACCCGTTGGGAATTTATCAAGAAGGGATACAGTAACGGTTTTGTTCTTGCACTGAAAACATTTAAACAATGCAGTAAATGTACGTTGCTGTGTGTTGTTTTGCAAATGGTAAAATGCATCTTTTCTATACTTTATTTTTGCAGTTTCCATGCTGCTCTTTTTCATTTGAATGTGATAAAAAATACTTTGAACCATGATCAAGAAAAACGGGGAAACTTCTTTTTTTTTTTGTAACTTTTATTGTATGTTTAGATTTTTGGCAAGAGTCGTGTAATATTTTTATGAGAGAGCCCCACCCATTGCGTTTTGCTTTATTATTTTGTCAGGGCGAATGGGAAATTATAATTATGTTAAGTGACTTGTACCCAGGTGAACTCTGCATGGTCATAGTCAGAAATCTCTGAGGACTTTCACCTGTATTT
Organism: Taudactylus pleione; assembly: GCA_031769625.1. Taxonomy (NCBI): domain Eukaryota; kingdom Metazoa; phylum Chordata; class Amphibia; order Anura; family Myobatrachidae; genus Taudactylus; species Taudactylus pleione. The sequence goes on along the minus strand of JAUIMM010000127.1, from coordinate 3,317,145 downwards.
GATTATGTAATCCTAGATGTGATTTGTTTTTTTCCTGTAGCTGGGAAAGTGAACAGGGGAAATTCCGTTTGTGCCTGGAGACCTTTGATTTGTGACTGTGCAGTCAGCAAATTCTTTTGTGTTGCTGGTTAGTGTAGGTTACTACCCTCACATTGGACCTGATTCAGGGAGTGCATGCAATGTTGGTGCCGTGCACAAGCAACTGATTTCAGTCTGCGCATACGTCCATGTAGCACTGCACATGCGTCATGGTTACTGCCGAAAGTCACAGAATCAATTTGGCCCCAGAGGCAATTTCATTGGGCGTTACTGGGTGGTAACGAGGATGGCTAGCCGGTCAACGGCTACATCTTCTGCCACAGTTGCACTGATTTTGGTGGAGATTCTGCGCCTCCATAGGGCTGATGGAAGGCACGATGTTGCGACCTGATGTTAGTCTGTACGAATCCCATTGGTTGCGACATTAGCATACAGACACTGCGGCAAGACACTCAGTTGTGGCTGTAATAGCGAGCACCTCTGAATCAGGCCCATTATGGTGCTAAGGGAACTGCTAAAGGCTGATATATATATATATATATATATATATATATATATATATATATATATATAGAGAGAGAGAGAGATATAGTTACTTTGAGGGCGCAAATTATTTAAAAGTCTTGTAAGACACTTATTTCGTAGTAGATGGAAATTTCAAATTTTCAGATGATTCGAAGTAAGTTCGTATGGAATGTCCAATCAGAATTTCTTTAAAAAAAAAATCATTACTCCTCTCCTGGATATGAACCAAACTGGGTTCAGAGATGTTGATGGTAGATTCTATAGATTACTAATTTTTCTAAAAAAAGGCCCACTCACCAAAGAGAACACCCAAAAGAAAATGGCCCACTTTTAGATATAGTAGACAATTATTTATTAAAATTTGTTTGTCAGAATTACATAAAACTTATACATAAAAACTGCTTACACAATTAGCCTTCAATTTGTTTAACAGAGGAAGATGATGATATAGGTCCTGCTAATTACCCACATAGGGCAAGATTTCAATAAACCGGTATCTCCCTTCCGACCAAAGGACTAGCTTCTCAAACTAACGCGTTTTGTCCGTTAGGACTTAATCAGGGGAATGTGTATGTATGTATGTGTATATATATATATATATATATATATATATATATTCTTTATAATTATTATTATAGCTTGATCCTGGGATCAGTGCCCCCCACTGTTTAGGAAGCTCTGCAGGTGGATTGATTTTACTTTGATGGTTATCTGTGTTAAAATATACATCATAGGGACAACAATTCGTCAATTCCTCCATTGGAATATATGGATCCGAATCGGATTGACATATCTGGCAGTGTGTACAGCCAATATGTACGCTCCCGCAGCTGCTTGCAACAAACCGGACGATATCGCAAGCATCCCCATTGCAGGTAGTGAGGGCATGAACAAGGTATCGTTTCCTCTTTCATTACCTCGTTCTAATGTGTACCCATGATCCGATATGTCGGACGGGTACACATCGCTCAGTGTGTACCGAGCTTCACCCTTACCATCCCTTCTAGTGCCTAACCCTCCGGTAAGTGCCTAACCCTAAAAAAACATGTCGGCCATTTTTGTGACGACCTTTTGTACCTGTCGACCTAGTGACATAGATATAATGGGTGCAATTAAATTGTTGTAGACGCCTTAACCTGCATGAGGAAATGTGTTCAAAGCCCGTTTGGGTGCCCTTACCACTCTTTAGACGGGTTTAGCCTCGCACAGCGTGTGTGCTTGTAGCCACAGTAAATACTAATGGGCTCCTGAACAGAGAAACAATTGAATTGACCCTTTGGGCACCTATTTGTATTAATGCCCAGAAGGGGGTGTGGAAAACATTTGAATCACAGCCAATATGATTGCACCGTGGAGCAGTGGGTAACTGTTATGTTATTGTTGCTCTGTTTCGAAGACTGCAAAATATTACCTTCTTTGTCTGCTCGTTCATGTATAGGCCTGTTCAGCTATTACAATACTGCTACGGTTATCTCTGAGCATTTGGTATATTAGACCGACAGTGACCATGTCGACACTGTTGAAATGCCAACAATCCATTTTTAAGGTGTTCCTAAAACTAATGTAGACATTTTCACTGTCGACATGTAATATGTCGACATTTCCCAGGTGTCATAACTGACGACATTCTTGTGTCATGATTGTTGTTTTACTGACTGCATACCATTGCTGTGAATACTTCGAGCTCAAGACTATTTATATAACGTGTCTCCAAATTGCCACGTTATTTTGCTTTGTGTCTGATGAGCTTTCAAATAAAATATGTAAGATAAAAAATGGGGGGGGTTAGTCCTGGACATGTATTGCCGGCGTTTGGGCTGTTTCTACAGCAACTCATCCAGCAAGATAGAGACCATAAAGGTGCACAGAAAAATGTGTGATGTTGAATAGTTCTCAATACTTACTGCAAATAATGCTTTATTGCATAGTATATCATACTGTAAGTTTTAGAACTCTTGCGACTCCTAATGCTATAAGAATTCTTCTGCTTAAACAATTTGCACTTAATATAAATATATGCATTGCAGTGTAATTCTGGCCTCTAATAAAACTCCCTCTATCTCATCTTAAACATCTCTTCTGCAGCCTGTGCTACTGCTGACATTTCAAACATTTGACATCTTATTAATCGTTGCTAATGCTACTGCCAATTAATTTTAACCTTTACTACAGCGCTATATATTATAGCTATGCAGCTGCACATGAATAGTGTATTAAAGTGGTGTGTCAGGGGAGGGATGGCTGGTTGATGATTTCTAGTGTCATTAGTGAGCAATAAGATAGGGATTGCCAGGTCTGCTATTGAAGTTGTCTTCCTATTACCTCTCTGATAACATTTTGCAGTCTGTCGCAGTGGTCCTTATATTATGTCACCAGGACTCATAACTATGAAGAACCCAGACTTTCTCCTAGCACGATGCATTGATCTTCGCTGAGAGTGGTGAAGAAATTTCACAATTCAGAGACGGATAACAGGATCAGGAGCCGGTCAGTCAGGTTTATAGAAGAGGAACATTACATCAGTCCACATCAATAGAGATACTCCCAAAAGCTAGCACCAGCTGTGATTTCTTAGAGACATCAGCTACTTGGTTCCCATTATTTAACCAGCCGTGATGGTCTCTTTAATTCAGCTGATGCACCAGTCTCTTGGTTTTTTTTTTTTTTTAAATCTGTTATTTTCTTTTCTTATTGAACATTTTCTATGACAAAAATAAAGTATAGCCCAGATATAAAGTATGACTTGAAACCCTATAAAGACCACATTGACGGTAAAAATAACAATGGGTATGAGAAAATAAAACGCATACATATGGAGCAAAGATATACAACCAGCTCAAGACCAATATGGATATACTAACTTCCACCCAAAGGCGCCATTTGGATCCACACAGCACTGAGCTAATTGAAAGCAGGTCATAGATAAGACATACCAAAGTGTGGTCAAGATACAATAAATCTCAACATGACAGAACCATCATGAAATGATCACATATCAGGGTATATAAAATATATCAGAGTAAATGAAATATACAAATAAAAAAATATCCACCAGAATATCAAGGCTAAACACAATTAAAGTTCACCCCCCTCCCCCCATAACATAAAGCAAACTTTCCCATAACCCGCCACCCTGTATGACATAATCTCTATCTAGGTATACTTGGATCCCCTAACCCCCAAATGACTACTAACTATTCTAAATTACCTAAAACCCTAATCCCCCCATACCCAAATAGAGAATAATAACATGACATAAATGACTAGGGCAAAGAACTAAATGACCCTAAGATAAGCTTGAATAGTACTCCCGTAGTATAATGTATTCCCTGGTGGAGTACAATACCATCATACACTGAAGATGGATGCTGAAAGGCACATTTTGGTAACAAGAAACAAATCTAAATGAAACTAAATAAGAAGTAACTTATGATTAAGAATAGTCCTTTCAGCACGGGGTTCGAGGCTCGCGTTCCAGCCAGTCATCCACATCTTTTGTATTATTGAAAACATGGGTTGAGCCATTATGAACTGGATATAGCATAGAACAGTGGTTCTCAAAGTCTGTCCCCAGGACCCCACACAGGTCACGTTTTCCAGGTCACCCAGCAGGTAAACAGGTGTAGTCATTACTCACTGACACATTTTAAAAGATCCACAGGTGGAGCTAATTATTTCACCTGTGATTCTGTGAAGAGACTTGGAAAACATGCACTGTTGGGGGTCCTGAGGACCGAGTTTGAGAACCTGTGGCATAGAATAATGAATTTGGCGATCACAAAGCCTCCTTTTAACCTGTAGAAACTAAGAGTGAGTATCTTGTACTTACAGCACAAATTCTAAAATGATTGTCATATTTAGGCTGGCAATGTATTCAAGCTAAACGTGTGTCTCCATCCTTAAAATGTAACCGGTGGGCAAAAAAAGTCAGAGACTGAGCACCAGGTGGAGGAAGCTGTGAGGGCAGATGATGAGCACTCTCCATTGCAAGTTGGGGACTAAAATCGTCTCTGTTGAATAATTAAATCAAGCAATCTTCAAGAAATTTCTCTGGAGCTGATCCCTCAGCACGTTTAGGAAGACCCACAAAACAAATATTATTACGCCTTAGTCTACCCTCCATATCGGATAACTTAGCTGTAACAGCTGCCATCTAGGATGAGAGATCAGCAACGGTGTCTTTCATAAGAGAAGGAAGAACCTCCAGGTCTGATATACTATGTTCAGCTTTACCCACTCTCTCACGGGCTTTCTGGATATCATGGGGAAGCAAGGCAATATCCACCTGCGGTGGCCCAATTTTATCTGCAACACGTTGCTCGAAGGCAGTAATAGCCGTTAAGATTTCTTGTGTAAAATGAGGGAATCACTCTAATGCCATCCGAGGACTGCGGGGTTGAGGGTGGATTAGAAGCAATGGGATTCGCTGGCGGAGGGGAATGGGAAGAGCATGCACATTTCTACTTCAGGGTCCATAGGGTATCCACAGGATACCTTGGGGTATAGGTGTGACGTCAGTCGCAGGGCACCAAAGAGTTAAGCTTTCAGCCTCCCAGGATGCACTAGGTCCCCCTCCTATACCCCGCCCCCGGGCCAAGGCACCTCAGTTTAGTTTGGTGCCCGGCCGGAGTCGGGTGCACCTGTTGGAGTGGGGGCTAGAAGAGCCCCTGAAGCTTATTCTTCATGCAGCTGTGGCTGCACAACTGGATGAACAGCATGGACAGTCAGTCATGACGTCCATGCTGTCTTCCCTACACCCCGCCGGTACCAGAACGCCGGTACTGATCCGGGGATGCTGGTGGGCGTCTGGGGTCACAGCTAGCGGTGACCCCAGATGCTCCGGACCATGGCCGGATTCAAGGGGGACAGAGGTAAGCAGCGGGGTCCCGCGGTGGGTCCCCGCTGATCACATGGTCCTAAGTCCCCAGGCAGGGGGCTCCCTGGGGACTGGCTGCAGCGTGGAGCCAGGCGACCAACCTGCGCTTCCACTACCCCCTGGGACAGCGGACCGCAGCAGAGCGGTAGCGCTGCGGCGTCCCAGGGGTTAAATGCATGCCAGGGGAGCGCGCCTTCCCTGTCTCACAGCCGGCGCCTCCCCCGCTGCACACAGCCCTCTCTGCACTGTGCTGACTGGTCCTGTGTCAGCGCTCCTCCCCCAGGCCAGCCTCCTCTCTGCTCCTCGGCGGCCATCTTCTCCAGAACGCATGGTGAACGCTGCTGGAAGCGCTGGACGGAAGCATCGTGGTCTGGGTCCCCCCGCATACCTCTCCTCCGCTGTGGTCAGGTCTGTGTATGCAGCGCTGTGTCCTACCAGGCCCTGTGTCTGTGTAGTTGAGTGATCAGCGCTGTTAGTGCAGGAATTGTTATTTTTCTGCATTGTATGTGACTGTGCTAGCGCTGCTGCCTGTAATCTTTTCTTCTCTAAACTGTCAGCTTTATTACTGTCCCTGTTCTTTCTGCTAAAGCCCTTGCGGTGCGGTGCTGCAGGGTGGTCTCTCGCCTATTTAATACTTAATTGGTGAGAGAGGTCACATACGTGGTGCCATCATGTCTGAAAGTGATTTTCCCCTCCGGCTACAGTGTACCACGTGCAAAGTACCGTTAGCGGAGGGGGAGGGTAGCGCGGAGGGCCTTTGCCGGCAGTGTTTGTCCATGGCGCGGCCTATTACGGTTACAGCACCGGTACAGGAGCCGCCCTGGGCTTGTTTCGCTCAGGCGTTAACAGCTTTAGTGGGCCAGTTAGCTCCGCAGCCCGCGTTTACTCCGATGGGTTTGTCCCAGCAGTCTGTGGTGTCGTCACCCATGCAGGGGTTCCCACGACAATTGGTGGTACCCCACAGTCTCCCTATTTCCCCGCTCCCGGGTTCTCAGGAGCCAGCGTGGGTTAACTCCCTGATGAGTTCTGTACAGCACTTGTTGGATGTGTTGCAAGGGGAGTCTGTGATGCGGTCTCATAAATGGCCGGTTGCGTCTCTGTCCGCTCCTTATGAGGATGACGAAGGGACGTCTGATGATGGGGAGATTCTAGATCCTTACGATCAGGAACCTCTCCATACTAAGGACGCTGATGCTAAGTCCAAAGTATATATTCCTGGACTTATTCGGGCGGTCCGTACAGCCTTGGTGATTGAGGACGAAGTTCCCCCAGTGGCTAAATCTAAGTATGCCTTTTTCAAAGATGTGAAGGGCGATGCCAGTCTTTCCTCTTTCGGGTCAGTTGGTGGACCATTTAGAGGAGGCGTGGAAACAACCTGGCAAAAGATACCAGCCGCAGAGACGTCTGGCGGTGGCTTATCCGTTCGCGGATAATTATTTTGCGAAGTGGGAATCCCCTCCACAGGTGGATTCTCACGTGACCCGTCTTGTCCGTAGTGCCACATTGCCGATGCCATCCATGTCCTCCCTTAAGGATGCTACGGACCGCAAGGTAGAAATCTGCCTGAAGTCCGCTTATTCCCTTGCAGGGGGGGCAGCACGGCCGGCTATGGCCATTTGCTGGGTTGCCAGAGCGATGGAGCGCTGGGCGGATTCATTAGAGGCTTCTTTTGAATCCGACTGTCCGGCCGATCAGGCGGAGTTGATTGGCAATCTCCGTGATTCGGCCACCTACATCAACGAGGCGGCTCTAGACATTAGTACTCTGGTGTCTAGAATTTCTTCAGCAGCAGTAGCTGCTCGTCGCACCTTGTGGCTGCGATCCTGGAAGGCGGACGCAGATTCCAAGAAAGGTCTGGAAGCGTTGCCGTTTACCGGAGAAGTTCTCTTCGGTCCGGATCTGGATAAGATTGTGGCCACGCTGGCGGCAGCCAAATCTGCCTGTCTCCCGTCGGCCGCTGCTCCTTCTGGTTCGGGACCATCGTCCTTTCGGTCATCTAGGGCCCAGGGCAGGCCCAAACCACAGTCGTTTCCTCGACAGGCTGGCCCTAAGAAATCGGTCAAGCCCCGGAAGCAGGCATGGAGTACCAGACGTCCGGCCCCCAAGCCAGATGACAAGCCTGCGGCCTGACGGTCCGGGCCTCCCTTTGGGGGATCCCAGGGTGGGAGGCCGCCTGCTACAGTTCGCCCAGTGTTGGTCGACCACTACGACAGACACTTGGGTTCTGGAGGTGGTTTCCCATGGATACGCCCTCTCCTTCCGGCACAGACCCCCGGCTCGCTTCTTCACCACGGGTCTCCCATCAGACCGGAACAAGGCTACGGAGCTGCGGAAGGTATTGCACACTATGCTCCAGGCTGGAGTTATAGTGGCGGTTCCATTCTCCCAGAGGGGCCAGGGTTTCTATTCAAATCTATTTTTGGTACAGAAACCCAATGGGTCATATCGTCCGATTCTCAACCTCAAAGCACTCAACAAGTCTTTGCGGGTCCCGAAGTTTCGGATGGAGACCCTACGGTCCATCATTCTGGCGCTGGAACCTGGGGACTACTTGGTGTCATTGGACATACAGGACGCTTACCTGCATGTCCCTATTCTTTGGCGCCATCAACAGTTCCTCAGGTTTGCAATCAGCAGCGACCACTTCCAGTTTCGGGCGTTACCTTTTGGCCTGGCAACAGCACCACGTGTTTTCACCAAGGTGATGGCGGTCATGGCGGCTTCTCTGCGGCTGCAGGGAGTCCGCATGTTGCCGTATTTGGACGACCTGTTATTGGTGGCAGGATCTCCAGAGCTCCTGTTACGTCACTTGGACCTGACCATTGCACTGCTGCAACGGCACGGCTGGCTAATCAACTGGCAGAAGTCCACTCTAATCCCGTCTCGGAGGATTCTGCATCTTGGAGCCTTATTGGACTCGGGACAGCAAAGGATCTTCGTGACGGAGGACAAGATCTCTGCTTTACAGTCAAGGGTGCGCAGTTGTCTGCACAGCCGCCGGGTGTCCTTACACTCGGCGATGAGGTTACTGGGCTCCATGGTGTCGGTGTTCGACATGGTGGAATACGCCCAGTTTCACTCCAGACCTCTGCAGCACCTGATCCTGTCCAAGTGGAACGGGCTGACTCAGTCTCTGAAGTCCCAGACGATTGTGCTCACCCAGGAGGTTCGCCTGTCCCTTACGTGGTGGTTACAGACGACCCACCTCAACAAGGGACGTCCGTTCTGGGTTCCAAATTGGGTCCTGTTGACAACGGACGCCAGTCTTCGGGGCTGGGGAGCAGTTTCGGGTCCACACTTGTTCCAGGGCAGGTGGACGCCGACAGAAGCGGAGCTTCCAATAAATATCTTGGAACTCCGTGCGGTCTTCAATGCTCTCCAGCAGGCACAGCGGTTTCTCCAGGGTCGCCCGGTGCAGGTCCAGTCGGACAACGCTACCACCGTGGCCTACATAAACAGGCAAGGAGGAACTCGCAGTCGGGCGGCTCTCGTAGAGGTCTCTCGGATCCTGGTTTGGGCGGAGCGCAATCTTCCGGCCATATCAGCGGTCTTCATCCCGGGAGTGCTCAATTGGGAGGCGGACTTTCTAAGTCGCCAGGACGTTCATCCGGGGGAATGGTCCCTGCACCCGGACGTTTTTCAACTACTGGTGGACAGGTGGGGTCTTCCAGAAATCGACCTCATGGCGTCCCGGCACAACAACAAGTTGCCGGTGTACGGGTCTCGCACAAGAGACGAAGGGGCGTCTCTGGTGGATGCTCTGTCCGTCCGGTGGACGTTCCGGTTCGCATACCTGTTCCCTCCGGTCTCCCTTCTTCCACGGGTAATCCGGAAATTCAAACAGGAAGGAGGGACGCTCCTGTTGATAGCTCCCGCGTGGCCCAGACGGCACTGGTTCTCAGACCTTCAGGGTCTGTCCGTGGACATTCCTCTGCGGTTGCCGCTACGACCGGACCTTCTGTCTCAGGGTCCTTGCCTTCACCCGGACCTGACTCGGCTGTCTTTGACGGCGTGGCTGTTGAGACGGCCATGCTGAGGTCCCGGGGGTTTTCCAGCTCTGTGGTGCGTACCATGTTACGAGCTCGGAAACCGTCTTCCGCGAGGATATACCATCGCGTGTGGCATACGTTCTTCCAGTGGTGTCGACCGAGAGGTTATGCACCGCGGGAGTTTCGTCTGTCTCGGATTCTCGCCTTCCTGCAAGCGGGACTAGATCATGGGCTTCGCCTTGCTTCTTTGAAGGTACAAGTTTCGGCCCTATCTGTCTGGTTTCACCGTAGGATTGCTACAATCCCGGATGTGCGCACCTTTATGCAGGGTGTTCTCCGCATTCAGCCGCCCTTTGTTCCACCTGTGGCGCCTTGGGATTTGGCTGTGGTCCTGAGGGCTCTCCAAGGACCGCCGTTTGAACCACTGGGCTCAGTGGATCTTAAAGGGCTAACAGCTAAGACTGTTTTCCTTCTGGCCATTGCTTCGGCCAGACGTGTTTCTGAGTTAGGGGCTCTTTCTTGTAGACCCCCTTTCTTGGTTTTTTATGGGAACAGGGCAGTGCTCCGCACTCCGCCCGAGTTTCTTCCCAAAGTTGTTTCCCAGTTTCATATTAACGAGGAAATAGTTGTTCCGGCCTTTAACTCACCGGGTCTTTCCGTGGGTGAGGCCTCTTTGGATGTTGTGCGGGCCTTAAGGACTTATGTTGACCGCACTTCTTTGTTTAGGAAGTCGGACGCTTTGTTTGTCCTCTTTGGCTTCCGTAAAAAGGGTTGGCCTGCTTCAAAGCAAACTTTGGCAGCCTGGATCCGTATGGCTATTTCTGAAGCTTATCTTCATGAAGGCCTACCGGTCCCTCCTTCTCTGAAGGCTCATTCCACTAGGTCTGTGGGTCCTTCGTGGGCAGCTCGACGTGGTGCCTCGGCAGTTCAGATCTGCAAGGCTGCTACGTGGTCTTCTGTCCATACCTTCGTGAGGTATTACAGGTTTGACACCTTCGCCTCTCAGGATGCTTCCTTCGGGCGGCGGATTCTCCTTTCTGCACAGGAGCGTCCCCACCCTTAAAGGATACTGCTTTGGGACATCCCCAAGGTATCCTGTGGATACCCTATGGACCCTGAAGTAGAAAATATGAGATATGGTAAGAACTTACCCTTGTTATCTCTATTTCTACGAAGTCCATAGGGTTCCACAGGACTCCCGCCCTGTCGCACCTGTGCTGCAGATGGGCTTTGCTCTGGTCACCGGTTTTCCGTCTCCCTCTGGTGAGAATGTGATTCTTGTATGTGTCCAGATCTTTGTTCTCTCTCTTCCTTCTCCTCCTCCGGCCTATGGCTTGGTAACTAACTGAGGTGCCTTGGCCCGGGGGCGGGGTATAGGAGGGGGACCTAGTGCATCCTGGGAGGCTGAAAGCTTAACTCTTTGGTGCCCTGCGACTGACGTCACACCTATACCCCAAGGTATCCTGTGGAACCCTATGGACTTCGTAGAAATAGAGATAACAAGGGTAAGTTCTTACCATATCTCATATTTTTTGCAGCTTTGCAGCAGCAGCTGCATGTCCAGATTTCCCTATAATATCTGTAAAACATTGCCCGTTGGACCAAAATAAAAGGTAAAGTGAGCACTTTACCTAGGTAAATATATGCACCAGGCACTCTGTAACTGTGTATAGGGTCACAATTGGGGTATCCAAACTGACAGGGCACAGTTCAGTAAGGAGAGTAAATCCAAAATGGCCACCACTCTGCCACCACCTTACAAACCCAGGATAGCACTTGGAGAGAAACACAGGCAAATAGAAGGGCTCCGCAGGTTATAGAGCCACAGCACTGGCCCTAACTTCAAACAGGAAAACCGGGCGGGGTGAATAAAAAATGGCGGCAGCAGAAATCGACGGCCTGAGCGACCCGGTATGGATCACAGCAGCAAACTTCAGCAGGGAACTCCCCAGACAATGATGGAGGAGATGAGGACCGCACTGCACGCCAGGATTGGAAGAAACGGAAGCTGCGGCAGGGACCAGGGAGCGGTCACCTACACACCGGAGCCTGTAAGTATATCCTCCTTCTCACCCAATTTACCACCGGAGGGGCTGGCGGGGGTGAGGCACCGCTGGGAGGATTTTCAGGCCTAGTCCACCAGGGAAACTGGAGTAATGCAGGATTTTATGCAGGAGCTACAGCAAGCTGCTGCCTACTCCATGTTTGGTCAAAACGATGCACCAGCCTCTTATAAGTTTCATGTGCCTATTATTATTATTGTAATTATTATTATCATTATTATATATTTATGTAGAACTTTACAAATGGGATCAAAACCGTAATATAGAAATACTGGTTAATAACAGGCAGACAGAGGGCCCTGCTCACAAGCTTATTTAGGCCTATTTAAAATTAAAATGTGTGCTCGGATTATTGTCATTTGTTTAACTATGATTTTCTTGCGTTTCCTTTTTAGTGTCTCTGTTTCCATTTTAACTTGTGTACGTCTACCTGACTGAGCATAATCATTGCTAGTTTAGAAGTAAAGGTCTGTCCTATTATCCCTTTAATAGACTGACCGTAATACTGATCTTACAGGTGTGTGGAAAAGTTATTCTTTCTTGCTGTCATTTGAAAAATGTGTTGGTTAGTGAGAGTGTACACCAAGCTATATGATTATTTAACAAACACTGTGGTCTCTCATTGCAGGCTTTGTATCCCCCCCATGCCAAGCTGACTGACAAGGAGGTGAGTGACATACAATTCATAATTGAATCCGCTCTTGTTGCTCATATCTGGAAGTGTCTGATCATCCAATAACATTACTGCTTCTCTGCAACGCTCAGAAAGAAATGTTTTTGACATAATAGATTATTATTTGTAGATATTAGCACTGGTTAACAATATAGCCACTAAAGTAGGAACTGGCAAATATAGAGGACGGATTAGCAATACTGGTTCTTTGCCAACATCACTAATAGGTAGCGTACAGAGAGCTACTATGCCAGGACCACCCACAGAGGTGGAATAAATTTTTACTTGTCTTGAACTCTGTATATGGAATATTGTACACAGTACTGTCAATTTTAAGCCCAAATAAAGGATATATTTTATTTCTTTCATTCTGAACAATATTTTGAGAGGTGTCACACACAAGTTTTCACAGAGCAGAATAACTACTAGGAAACACTCAGTAAAGTCATACATGAAAGCCGTCTTTCCTCAAGGGCTGTAGGTGTGGGAAATATATCAGACTTTGCCCGATCTGTTTTGCAGTTGGCCCTGAACGCTGCATGTAGCAGTTCTTCAGTTGTCAGTGCAGGAAATCTAATCTGACATTTTATAGGCAAAACCCATTCATTTTAATAGTATTACTGTAATAGAGTTTTACTAGTGCAGTTTGGAATAGGAATAAGAGGGATGTTGGTCAGAGCTGTAATAGTACAGGAAGAGAAGTATATTGGGTCATTGTAGATTACATTATTTGATAGGAGCAAAAGCAATATCGGGTACCCTAGACACAAGGACCTGTTATACATGGATGGGTGATATCATACTTCTCCCTTAAATTACTACACATATTATACCTGAAGGTCCCAGCCCTTTATTAAAACAAAGGTCCTATATTCATATAGGTAAATAACTGTTTTATGCTCAAATAATCCATATGCCATGTAATGTAATTATCTTAATTTGCAGAAAACCAGCATATGTTACCTGTCATTCCCGGATTCAAACTCTGGTAAATATGTTTCCTTTTATGCTTATTTTTATGGTCCATTCTTTTAATGATTTTTTTCTTAAAGTGAAAACACTAAAGTGGGGAGGGGGGAGGGTAGGTTACAGAAACATAGTTCATGTGGTATCTAGGGAGTGGTCTGTGCACAGGTGTGTTCACACAAGGATAGGTGTGAAGTTGAAGATGTAACCGGTGATGTCAGAAGTATCTGCTGTTATCTTTCTAACAATGAAATGTCAAAATATATATATCCGGCGGTGCTTTCCTTCAGTTAGATGAAACCCTCAACAAGTAAAGGGGGAAAGAAGATTCTCTTGTTTGGGGGCACTCTAATGATTAGTTTAAGACTTAACTTTTAATAGATGTTATTATAGGTTGAGTCTCCCATATCCAAAATGCTTGGGACCAGGGGTATTTTGGATAACGGAATATTCCGTATTTTGGAATAATTGCATACCATAATGAAATATCTTGGGAATGGGACCCAAATCTAAGCACAGAATGCATTTATGTGTTATATACACCTTATACACACAGCCTGCAGGTCATTTTATACAATATTTTCACTAATTTTGTGGCTCAAACAAAGTTTGTGTACATACATGAAATTTATTTATGTTTCATATACACCTTATACACAAAGCCTGAAGGTATTTTTATACCATATTTGTAATACTTTTGTGCCTAAAACAAAGTTTGTGTACATGGAACCATAAAAAAGCAAAGGTCTCACTATCTCAGGCATGCTAAAAATATTCCGTATTTCGGAATATTCCGTATTTCGGAATATTCCGTATTTCGGAATATTTGGATATGGGAGACTCAACCTGTACCCTGTATTGACTTACAATGACTCTATAGATACATAAATTGACAAACGAGTAAAAACATTTATCAAATAAGGATTAAATCCTAGTGACTGTCATATATGCAGAATGGTATTCTAACCCAATACCTGCTGATTGTACCTCTACAAATATAATACCTATCCTTTACTGCAGAAATGTTCTGAATGGCTGCAGCTCTGGCCAGGCTTTTGTTCTTGTTAAGTAAATCTAAAATGTATTTTTCGTCAGTAGGGAGGCCTTGCCTAAATTCAATAGTTTGTTAAATACACTCTAACATTTACCGTACATTCTAGTCTCTGTTCTGTGCTCCACTCTTTCCCGCTCCATTTGTATCCTCTACCCAACATCAGCTCCCATGCAAATCTGATTTAATTTAGAGCAGGAGTCGGAATCGTAATGGTGTAAAAAATGGAGTGCGTTAGGCACACTGACTTATTTCATAAGATCAAATATCCTACAGTTCGTTCAGTGCGTTAGCCTGAGAAATCAAGGCAAGTGTTTCCACCCTCAAGGGCTCGAGTACACAAATGAGAAATAGGACTGGAATCTAAAACTACTCGCCATTAATATTTTAGCTAGCAATGGCTGAATCAGTGCCAATGGCTATTACTTGCTTTTTTGATGCACTTTTCATGTGTTCTTTTAAAAATAAATTGAGAGTTGTGATCAAGCCATAAATAATTATATCAAGTGTGAACTGTGCAGTTTCCATAGTGCAAATAAAGATACACTGTATAATTAGTATTTTTCTATTAGCCGGCTTTCTGAAAGACGCAGTGTTGCTGCTTTACTCTTGAGAAAATGACACAGTGAATGACTGGGGTAAACTAATGTATGTGCATACTGCTTCTGTTTAAAGGCTGCCTGGGAGACACACAGTTTTGCTTCAGATTTCGTCAATCAATTGGCAGGAAATCGTCCTTACACTGTGTCTTGGATCAGACAGACAGAGATTCACCAGTTTATTTAAAGGTTTGATTACCTGCATTATTGCACTATAAGTGAATAGCAAACGGTTTAAAAAGTGATTGCTTTGATCAGCAGCTCTTACCCTAGAGTAAAGACCTGTTGGTTATACTGATATTATCGTGTGTGAGGTCGTGGCTACACCATTTGTAAACATATCTTTTCCATCATATTGCATACATTTAAGACTATCCCTAAATCTAGAAAAAGGAGGTGGTTTTAACCCCCTATTGTTCCTCAGCACACTGAATAATACTTGCAACAATATATGAAGACTATATGGTCATAGAAATTCAGAGATATTGGTTGCATGCATTTGCAAATACAGTGGAAGCTGCTAGGCCACGTCACTGCGCCCCGGACGTGAACCCCTTAGTGTTAGGGACTGCTAGTGACAGAGAAGCCATGATGTGGCCTAGCAGCTTCCCATATATTTGCAAATGCATGCAACCAATATCTCTGAATTTCTATGACCATATAGTCTTCATATATTGTTGCAAGTATTATTCAGTGTGCTGAGGAACAATAGGGGGTTAAACCCACCTCCTTTTTCTGCTTAGTATGACCCCTCCCTTTCATGCACCTGATTAGTACTGCTAGATTGATTGAGCAGCTGCCATTTTTGTTTGATCCCTAAATCTAGTAAAATACTGGCAGAGGAGTTTAGGGCTGTAATTCTATTATCACTTTATACTTTTATTAATCTGTTTAACAATTTCCCAGATCTCTAAGCAGCTCCTGAGGATTGGGAAACTGAAACCACTATCCTGAATGTGCATTCCAGCTTTTTAGAATAAAGACCCAGATTTATCAATGCGTGATATTCTTGTTATCACTCGTTACTAATTTTAAATGGTGCTCCAACCAATCTGCTCCTAACTGTCATGTGTTTGAAACATGGCAGGAGCTGATTGGTTGGCGCACCATTTAAGATTAGTAATGAATGATAACAAGAATATCACTCGTTGATAAATCTGAGCCAAATTACCTTAAATAGCACACTATGCAAAATGTATTGTGTAGCCTGAAATACAACTATAAAGTTCCTAATTATAATTCAGTGCATTACATGATGCGTAAAGGATTTTTTTGTTTGTTTTCTTTTTGGAAGTCTTAGGAAGGTAATACACATGTATGTAATGTTTGCCAATTTGGTCCATTTAGTTCAAATTATTTCGACGTCTTGTGTGATCCACAACAAATCCAGTTCAGCTGTTTGCAGTGGTTTGATGATCCATGTATGGTGTGATTAGAGAACCGAAATAAGGAAGTTCCATGTAGCCATGTCATGGGTGGTATGGATCGATAAATCCACTGGGTCTGTGTCTGATCTGAGCCCATTGTATGTGGTCATATTTACACCATAAATTATCATTCCATTATTGCAACAACCAAATATATGAGTACCTAATATGGGCAGGTATAGGCCATCCCATTAAGAAGTGGGTTATAAGATTTTAAATGTATAGACAACAAAGTGTGGGCTTCAGAATCAATTAAGAACTTATATTGAATAAAAAAAAATACACAGACAAATAAGTTAGCATTCCTAAACCAAACAAGTTTCAAATGATATAATAAAACTCAGTTGCAAAGCAATTGCCTTCATCGGGAAGCATTGACCTGAATTGTACATTTATCTACAATTCTATACGTATGAAAAAAGTATTGATGTTTTTGTTTCTATGGTTGTTTCATATCTCTCTAACAGAAAGATCCATCCTGTTTCTATGGTTACGTTTATTTCCGACAAGTCAGAGACAAGTCTTTGAAAAGAGGCTATTTTCAAAAGGTAATTATGAACATGGCAGCTGCATCGAGCAGTCTTTCCGCATGCGGATGCAATTAACCTGAGATCACCTCTCGTTGGCTGTGCGCGCTGGAGGATTCTCACAACTTTATGAATCCTGTGGTTTTGGAGTGAAGGATAAACATTAAGTTAATTACATTTACCCAAACGACTAAATTTGTCTAAGATCCACTCATCTGAAACGCGTGATTGCTGGGTAACCTCTGCGACCAGCCTGGCATGGTGCGAGGCTTATGCAGAATGCAATACTGCCAAAGTATCTGCTCGACTGTTGCTGTTTCTGTCATAAGTCACATGATCTGGGATTTGCATACACCTGTCCTGAAGTAATCAGTGGGTCTCCGCCCCCATAACAGCAGCACATGGGAATTTAAACCTAACAAATCGGCTTATTTAATGGCAAATAGCCTGAAGAATTGGATGAAATAACCAGTGATAATTTGTGTGAAATCTTAGTTTAATGTGTTTTTATTATGATTTAAACACATTTCCATTTATGTACAGCAAATTTGTTTATATAATGTAGGATTAATGTTGAATTAGTGGTAGGTTTTTGTTTTTTTTAAATATTTTTCTAACATTCCCTATCATAGACTTTAAGGGGCATATTCAATTAGGTGCGAAAAGACGTTTTCTGCTGAAAAGTTTCGCCGGTGGCGTCATTTCGGGAGGCAAAAATGTATCCCCTTATTCAATTCCAAAGACGTTTCGCCGGTGTGGAAAGTCAATGCATTGGAATAGGCGAAAAAGATTCGCCTATAAAAGCTGTCTAAAAAAGTGCAGAATTGTGGTTTTGGGGTGCAAACCTGCGGGAACCACCATGCACCCTTGGGACAGTCCCCCAAAGGTAAACTGTGTCAAAAGTTTAAGAAAACTTAAGAACACTCCAAAAAAGTACTTTCGATTTGGGTGCAAAAAAAAAAAACCAGAATTGGGGAACAAACTTAAATACTAGCGAAATAAACTCCAGGGGGGTCCCCAAGTATGCCCCAGGTGTTTTTAAGATTGTAGGTGCTTGCGGAAGGTGGATTTTTAACGTTTTTTTTAAAACTTCACTTTAGCAAATGTAAAATATGCTAGCACCCATTTTCATGTACCCCAAATTTGCTGGGGCTAGTTATTTTGCAGTGCAAATATTGCCTAATGCCATTCTTCACACATCTTCAAGGACACTATTAGCAAGCTTTTGGAGAAAAAAAACCCAGATTAGCTTTATTAGGGGTACTAGAACACCCCTATAGTGATCCCCTATGTTAGTGCAGCTTTTCAGGGGGTACAGACTGTTTTCCCCATTTTTGACAGGTCTTTTCGCTGGTTCAGAATTCGCCGGGTGCCGTTTTCGCCGCTTGCACGGGGATAAGCGGTGATGCGCGCAATACTTTTTCGCATGGAGAACCAGTGAAGACGGCGTAAAGGCCGGCATGTGAAAAGTACTCGACTTTTCTGGGCTAATTGAATATGCCCTGAAGTAGAAGATGGTCAGTAGCTTTCTGTCATTCACTTGTCATCCATAGTAACGGACACCTTGATCTGTAATCGAATGGTTCCAGAGCTTTGGATCTGCTTCTGACACTTTGGTAGAGGGAATCCGTGATATAAAACGGTATCTAGCTGGACATAATGTATAGTGAGTAATGTTTATTTGAGGAATGAAAACGCTAACTGATTTTTATGTTTGGTCAGTCCTTAGTTGTGATCAGTAAGCTGCCGTACATCAACTTCTTCCACACTGTGGTAAAGCAGATTGCCCCTGAGTACTTTGAGAGGAGTGACCCGTGTTTGGAAGCAGGTAACATTCAACGTCTAATTTTATGGTATGACGGTGTATTCTGGCATCCATTTACATTGGAGCAGTGACTTTCCAAAAACATTCTCATTAAATGGTCCTTTTAATTACAAAAATTTTTTTTTTTTTTAATTCTTAATATTCGAAATGTAGTTATAGATGCCATATGATGGTGATTTTTTTTTTTTTATTTGCTTGGGATAGATGTAGCTGGTAACACAACTATAAAGCATCTTATTTGGTATAAGCTTTGGCGTAAATGGGAGAGACTATTTGGGCCATCTGTTATTTCTTACAGCACCACTCTGTCTGTGTCTTATACTTTTCATTGAGACTCCTGGATCACAACTTTCTAAGCTCATACAGCATTTCTCCCTGGCTGCCCCTAACGTGTGGAATGCCCTCCTTCACTGCCATCAGACTTTTCTGTCCAGCTTCCCAGCCTTCCAGCGTGACCTTTAAAACTCACTTTTTCATTCCAGCCCCCCCCCCCCACCTCCTTCTAATTGTGCAGTCCCTGCCCTCCTCTCCCCATTGTGTCCATCCATATTCCCTGTAGATCATGAGCTTGTGCGAGCAGGGCCCTCTCTCCTTAGTCCTTCCTTCATAATTATAGTAACTGTATCCTGTATACATGCATCTATGTGAATTTATATAATGTCTGTACTTCTGTATCTTGTCTGTTTTCCCCCATGTATGGCGCTATGGAACCCTTGTGGTGCCTTATAAATAAATAATGTTGATTTAATTTCTTCCTGCTGCCAGTCTTTTGGAGGTCTGCTCCTGTTACTGGCCAGGCAGCAGCCTTTCTTCTTCAGAAGTGACACTTGGTGATTTCCAATAAGACTTTGGTTGACATTTTGTTCCTGACCTCACATTCTATAAATGAGCAGCAGTTCATGTGACATATAAATAAGTAATGAGCTTCTGTTTATCTCGGGTGGAATTTCGCATTAAATGCAGAAGCATAAAGGCACTGCCGTTGTCCCTGATTGATTTTGCACTATGCAGCTGGCAGTAAATACATTGTTAAGCAACATGATTTATCTGGAACTTTTCATCTCAGTGGATTTTTTGTTTTACTTTGCACACCGGCCCCGCACTGACTGTTACAGCGGAGTGCAGAGGTTTATTATGCTTTCACATTCTACACTCCTCCAGCTAAACTAGTCACTGCCTCTGGCGCCATATCTACTCTTTAGAAGAGCCCAGGTCCCTACATGATATTGTTTAGGAAACGCCTGTCTCCTGTACACCGTACCTGCACTAGGAAGGAACCAGCCATGAAAGGCCTAGAGTAGATCATTCGTTCCTAGTGTATATATGAATATTGGTTCAGCTCACAAAATAGCTGCCTCCATTCTGAGCATGTGCATATAAAAGAAATACAGTGGTCACTCCCTTCATTGAGTGACACTTCGTTCTTGCGTGTAGTACTTGGTAGACCTAACCAAATATTCATTTGTTCTAAATACAGTATTGCCATTTACAGTAATATCTGTATTGTCATTCCCCTCTCTGCAGCTTGTAGTGACATAGACCGATGGCCCCCTCCTGTGCCAGGGAAGACTCTACATCTGCCAATTATGGGACTTGTAGTAAAGGTACCCTCGTTTCTATGTTCTTTGTTATCATGAACAATTTACAACATTTTAAAAAATATTTTTGGTAGTCTTGAGAAAACATTAAGGTAATATGCTGGCTATACCTAAGTTGGCAACACCTATATCTTGCTGGCGGACATCTTGAGCAAGCAATTCCCCTGTTCAGAGACCCATTAACCCAGGAAGTCTAGATTTGGTAGATAATAACAGTGTATATCAGGGGTGGCCATCCAGTCTAAGTGGCAACAAGATATCTTTGTATAATGCAGTGTGCCGTACACTCAGACCACGTCATATGCCCATCCAACCTCCCCACATGCTCCTACATTTCAACATATGCTATAAGACTTCTCCACAAGTACATCAGACCTCCCCACATGCCTCTTACATGCCCATCAGACCTCCCCACATGCCTCTTACATGCCCATCAGACGTCCCCACATGCCTCTTACATGCCCATCAGACCTCCCCACATGCCTCTTACATGCCCATCAGACCTCCCCATACCCCCTTACATGCCCATCAGACCTCCCCACATGCCTCTTACATGCCCATCAGACCTCTCCACATGCCTCTTACATGCCCACAAGACCTCCCCACATGCCTCTTACATGCCCATCAGACCTCCCCACATGCCTCTTACATGCCCATCAGACCTCCCCACATGCCTCTTACATGCCCATCAGACCTCCCCATACCCCCTTACATGCCCATCAGACCTCCCCACATGCCTCTTACATGCCCATCAGACCTCCCCACATCCTCCAGTTGCCAGCCAAATGTTCGCCCATGCCCCACCCACATCACCTATATTTCTTCTCACACCTTCTACAATTAGATTTACAGCAGGAGTCTGCAGACTCTGTGACACAGAGAATGGAGGGGTAACACACTGCACTCCCTCCTCTTTTTTGGTTGTGCTGAATGAACACCTTCTTTGCAGAGGAGGTCACCTGATGCAGAAGTAAGCTTCACCCCATCAGTCATATTCTCTGCTTAGCACATACTAATTCAGATTAGGGGCAACTGGCAGGGGGTGGTGGTGGGGGGGATCACTGCCGGAGCACCTGCTGCTGGGACCCGGAAAACAAATCTGTGAGCAAGTTCAAAGAGCTGTGTGTGGCTCTTGTGCCCCATGTTGGTCACAGCTGGTGCGGATGATATATTGATGTTTTTCTTAGGTGCGGATTCCAACGCGACATGACAAGCCAGGGACGATACAAATGGTGGACATGACACAGCAGGTATGGAATGACACGTGGAGTTCATTTTACACCCCTAGTGGTAGGCAATAAAATGTATAAATCCTGTAGGCAAGTTTCTGCAGGTCCTCCACTGTTCTCTGCATATGGTTTACAAATGAAACCTTTTCGTTACCTTGCCCTTTAAATCTACCTTCTCCCCGTGGACCATGGGGCATAAGTTGTCTCACTGTGAATTTGTCACCATATACAAAACTGTCCCTTTCACCCAATGTATTATAAGTATTTATTCATAATCACATTATTATTTATTTCTACTCTATTCTAGACAGACGCACAAATCTCGGTGTCATTACCAACAATCCATGAAGTTGATCTATTCAGGTAACCACAAAAAACAATGTGGACAGGGATTGCAGCATACAGATTTATTAGCCTTGCTACACAGCTTCTTTGTTACTGACATATAACTGTTGCCATTAATTGTGATTGGGCAGAGGACACAAATCTTCTACAGAAAGTAGCTGGTGGTGCTAGAACTTACTGACCTCTGCATTATGCCAGGTCACCAGGATGCACTACTTGCAGCAATAAGTATAGTTTTCAAAACTGTGGTGTTGTCCAAAGCAACCAATCCGTGTCTTTTAATTTTTTCGCATAATGTTCTGGAGTTGAATCAACACATTTCTTAATATTTAACTGTGGGATAGATTTTATAAATGTCCCTTTATGTAATTATTACAGTCACTGCAGGGTTGCTCTGTTAAAAAAGATTTCCCCTTTAGGACCGAATTGAAATCGTACACTTCTACTAATTCAGCAAACCTCATTCTACAGAGAGAATGACTTACTTGGCTGTCGCTGTCCTCTATTAACAGCAGGCGCCCTCCCTGCCAGTAACAGGCATACAGTAGTGGGCAGTTACAATGCAGTGGTGCCCATTATAATACTGATTACAGACAAAGACCTTTAACTGCAGTTGTGTTGGGACTTTCAGTCCATTCAATTATGTAGCGGTGGGATTAGGATTAGAGGATCTAGTTTACAACTGTAAATAATTGGCATTGTTACATTAGTTTGAAGTTGGAGGTATACTTTGTGCTTTTTTTATGTTTTACACCTATTTAAAACTGCATCTGGTCACCCAAACTGGCGCTGGTTCATCAGATACGAACACAACTAGATTGTGCAAGTGTTTGTCTTTTTTTACACAGATTTCCTGTACAGATCTGAATCTAGACAAAGGTTTCTCAACCTGTGATAAACAGACTTTTATATTTGCATACATGTATGTAGTGGGGAAGAAAATGGAAGAACTTTGCTAAATGAGGATCTCCAACCACGTTAAAATCCAGGGCTTCTACACAGGATGGGCACAGGTGTTGTGTAGGCAGATAACCTCCCAACCTGGTCATGTATGTAAATTGTGGACTCTCCTGATGCTATATAATTATGGCTGGCATGGCAGGAAGAACACTCCTTCGTGCATTTGAAAGAGTAGCGATTGTTGGGGAGCGTTTGGCAGGAGGTTCAGTGACCACATAGCTCACAAGCAATATTGCCCAAGGTCGGCATAGAACTCCTATGGAAAAATATCAAAGGGCCACGGTAGGCGGGGGCACATAATCCAGGATTAAGGCATTCAATCGTTAATTTGGGGGTGTAGTCATTAATGTCGACACCAAAATGACAGGTATTGAACTTGTCGGCATCTGCAGAATGTTGGAATGCTTACAATATCGACATTCTGCAAGGCCCGCTCAAGGATGGTTAGAGTAAGGTACTACAGGGAAAGATAGGGTTAGGCTATGGGAAGAGAAGTTAGGTTTTGGTTAGGGTTAGAGGTTATCCATACTTGCTGCAGGATCCACTGGAAGTCATCCTGACGTCATCGCTTGACCTGGGAGACACCACTGGAGCTGTCATACCCGCCATTCCATGTAAGTCACCATAGAACACCAGGGATGTTTTGTTGGCATTTTACCAGTGTCGACATGATGAATGTTGACGTGGTCCAATGTCAACATTCCGACCATGCTGACATGATGAACGTCGACAAAATATACCACACCCTTAATTTTGAAGTGCAAGTCTAAACAGGTGACCCGTGCAGACAGAACAAGAACTACATAGACCAGGATAGCATTGTCTGGTTTAAGTGGTTAAACTGCTCATTCCACCTGGCAATGTTCTTAGTGGTGTATAGGTAACAGACAGTTGAATACCATGCAGAGGAGAAAGGTACAGATGTGTCCACATACATCAATCCTCCGTGCGCTACAAGTCGCGTTACACATAACACGTGTATATATCTGCATGCGAAATGCTATGTTACAGTATCAGCGGCTGTGACACTGTAACAGTGTACTGTCAGCGGCTGTGGCACTGCAACATAGCATTTCGCATGCAGATTCAGCCGCAGGCACACACAGAACATAGGCATGCCGCATATCAAGTAAATCAGCAGAAGCGAATAAGACACATTTTAAGGGAAAAAAGTTGCACGAAAAGACGCTTGGCGCTACCAAGTCATGCCAATGCATGGTGCTACTAGAAGGACTGTTTAAAGTGCAAGGAGGCTAGATGTATGTGGACACATCTGTAATGTGATCAAAGCAATTGTCCTTCACCATATTCTTGCCAAACAGATTAGTGCACATATGGTGCTGATCTAATGAACTTTACCGCCCTGAGTGCCTAATACCAACATTGAAGCAATCTGCTGGTTAAGTATTTTGTGTGGTCTAAATGCTTTTGTCACAATAATACAGGATCTACAACTAGACACTGTCATACAGGGACTAGTGACTTTTCTTATACTTTTGTTATGTAACATCTGACACTTTGACATTTATGTACTACCATAGTCGCTCATTGATTCTTTAGCTTTACATTTCGAGAAATTTTTGTAAAACCAGTTTTTAAACAGATGACCGTATTTTCCAGGTGCTTCTCGCCCGTCTTCTTCCACATCCAGCTGCTCTGGGAACTGGTGTTATTGGGGGAACCTCTTGTGGTCATGGCTCCATCACCATCACAGTCTTCAGAGACCGTATTGGCTCTTGTAGGGTACGTTTCATTTAAAAGAATTGTTAATTGAATTGTAATACTGGATTTATGAGGCAGGTAATCTGTAACAAATACTTTTGGTGATGCAGGTTTCCCATTATAGTCTTATGATTATATCCCTTGACAAATTCTAGGCTGCCAACTCACATTATAAAGTAGATATAGCTTGATTTCTAAACATAATTATATAAAGCAGTATTTAAGGATTTTCCTAGATGGTACGTTAACATTTTCTGTGCTTCAAAGACACTATAGTCCTAAATTTTCACTTAGGAAGTGCTGATGGAGGTAAACGTGTAATTAAACTTTTATGTTTTTATTGTAATTTTTTTAAATTGATATAATGTGCTAATTTGATCCACAGGGAGTAAGTCAAATACAGCATTGCTATTCATACTATGTCAACAGGGGTAATCTTTCTTTAAAGAAAAAAAAAAAGCACTACATATCCATTTTTCCTTAGCGGGAAGAAAAGCAAATGTTTCACATTTGACACAGAAATTCACATTAAAGTGCCGGGGTCAAATGGCCTCAGTAAACCCGCAGGCCGCACTTAACCACGGATTTCAGTTTGCCCCGGACAGAAATATGTGATAAGTAGGGCTCTCTGCCCTTACCACGGCCACCACGAGCACACTCACTCACATCTCCGGCCACTTAACTCTTTATGGGTTAACGGCTTTAGCCGCAGGATTATTGCGCAAGGAAATGGGCTTGGTATTGAATAACTCAAGGCATTAAAATCAGAGGCTACAAGCCTGCAGTAAGTAACGCAGATAATTGAATCGCGTCTGGTTTATGTGTATTCTGAACCATTCTACCAGTTTCAGCCCTTGCTGTTGGCGTCATTGCATCTATGTCTGCATAGGTTGGGTCATTATAGGATTTCTCTATGGGAAAGGAAGCCCTAGGCACCCGCAATGGAGATATTCCCAGATCCTAGCACTGCTGGATCTAACCGTGACTGTCACATCAGCTGCTGGTAGTGCTGGCAATAGGGGTGACCAAAGAACCTTTCCTGTTAATAAACATGAATAAATAGATTAAAGAAGTGAATGAGGATAAAAAAAAATTACTTAAAATAAGTGAAGAAACTGTACCAGTGTTTTCTAGGACATATGGCTCCTTACATCACACACATTATTATATCCAGCTGGAGAACTAGCCAGTTATTTATTCATTTTTTTCGCTAATTGGATTAAAGTAATACTGAGAAGTTTCATGAAATGCACAATATTTGTGTTATTGCTGCACTCCTTGTTGGAGCTTGGCCCAATGTCGTTACGTAATGTCTTTTGTGCTGTCATGTTTCATGAGATATAGAGTACATAGTAAAATGGCAAACAAGTTGTAACCGTTCAGTCACACGCGCTACAATGATGTGATTTACTGTTTTCTATGGCGTTACAGTTAAAAAGTAATTGCAAAGATGTGTCTGTTTCAACTGAACTGTTAAGGCATGTTTTGTCTCAGAAAGAAATAGAGATATTCATCAATTAATGATCTTAATCATTATTTCACACTCACTATTGAATTTATTTAGTAATACTTTCCAACGTGCACAAATAGTTACAATGGTTACATATATAACATAGCAACATAATCTCATAGTTACATATATAACATAGCAACATAATCTCATAGTTACATATATAACATAGCAACATAATCTCATAGTTACATATATAACATAGCAACATAATCTCAGTTACATATATAACATAGCAACATAATCTCATAGTTACATATATAACATAGCAACATAATCTCATAGTTACATATATAACATAGCAACATAATCTCAGTTACATATAAAACATAGCAACATAATCTCATAGTTACATATATAACATAGCAACATAATCTAATAGTTACATATATAACATAGCAACATAATCTCAGTTACATATATAACATAGCAACATAATCTCATAGTTACATATATAACATAGCAACATAATCTCATAGTTACATATATAACATAGCAACATAATCTCAGTTACATATATAACATAGCAACATAATCTCATAGTTACAATGGTTACATATATAACATAGCAACATAATCTCATAGTTACAATGGTTACATATATAACATAGCAACATAATCTCAGTTACATATATAACATAGCAACATAATCTCATAGTTACATATATAACATAGCAACATAATCTCAGTTACATATATAACATAGCAACATAATCTCATAGTTACAATGGTTACATATATAACATAGCAACATAATCTCATAGTTACAATGGTTACATATATAACATAGCAACATAATCTCATAGTTACAATGGTTACATATATAACATAGCAACCTAATCTCATAGTTACAATGGTTACATATATAACAAAGCAACTTAATCTCATAGTTACAATGGTTACATATATAACATAGCAACCTAATGTCATAGTTACAATGGTTACATATATAACATAGCAACATAATCTCATAGTTACAATGGTTACATATATAACATAGCAACATAATCTCATAGTTACATATATAACATAGCAACATAATCTCATAGTTACATATATAACATAGCAACATAATCTCAGTTACATATATAACATAGCAACATAATCTCATAGTTACAATGGTTACATATATAACATAGCAACATAATCTCATAGTTACAATGGTTACATATATAACATAGCAACATAATCTCATAGTTACAATGGTTACATATATAACATAGCAACCTAATCTCATAGTTACAATGGTTACATATATAACAAAGCAACTTAATCTCATAGTTACAATGGTTACATATATAACATAGCAACCTAATGTCATAGTTACAATGGTTACATATATAACATAGCAACATAATCTCATAGTTACAATGGTTACATATATAACATAGCAACCTAATCTCGTTTGCTTTCACTTTCTGCAGTGCAATAAAAAAATGATGTTCCTATTACACCATGTTATAAAATAATGGTATGTAATTATCAGGAGCTTCCAAATCAGTGTTTCTAATGTTTCCATCTTTTATATGTACAGATGTATTTCTCCGTTAAAATACTGCAGTGATTTCAGACCGTACTTCACGATCCATGATGCAGAATTCAAGGAGTACACAACACGCACGCAGGCACCGTACGTATACATACTCCATTTCAAGATGTGCATTGTGCATCTTGTCCAATTGGGCATACATCTATGTCGTGGCTCTACACTTGTTTGTGTACAGCATAAGCCGTACTATTCATTGTCATGTGCTGAAGATGGTCGTTTATGTGTTTGTGTGATGAGTCCTCAAAGTCCGTGCTTATACTGTTAATTCTTTCCCTTTAATATATCACTTTGTAGCTTGTTATGTATTTTGATCTGTTTGCATTTAAATGTTGGGAGCACAAATGTGACCAGACAAGGTTCCCACAATTTATAATGTTAGTGTCTTCAGGCTTAGGGGCAGATTTAATTAGTCGCAATAAAATGAAAACTTAGCGCCGGAGATGTTTTGCACTATTCCCCAGTTTTGGTGCGATGTTTTTCGCATCTATTGGCAATGCACTCTCTTGTTTTTGCCCTGTCCTATTACAAAAGACGCGAAAATGCATACGTACGAAAACTGCGAATGGCGAATCCAACGAGAGTACATCACATTTTGGGGAAATCAGTCTTTACCCCATACAAAGCCTAAGTAACATGGGAAATCAATATAAAAGTACTGTGTGGTAAAGCCCTAATAAAAGTATTTGGGCTTCTTAAATTGTGTCAAATGACTGTTATATACATATTTGCTTAAGTGTTCAAAAATGATAAAAAGAAATATTTTTGGGGGAAAATAATTGCTGTAGTTAAATAGGGGGTATATTTTAAAATGGGTTATAATATAATTTTGTGTCTTTAAAGTGCAGATAAATTTTTTTATTTTTTTTTGAAAAGCCACCTGCAATCCTAAAACACCTGTCCCATCCATACAGCTCCCCAAAGTACCTCCCCCAGTACTTTAAATCCATTTTCCACTACAGTTTGAGTCTCCCATATCCAAATATTCTGAAATACGGAATATTCCAAAATACGGAATTATTTTGACATGATTGATATAATGAAACCTTTTGATTTTTGATGGTTCAATGTACACAAACTTTGTCTAAGGCACAAATTGTATAAACTTACCTTCAGGCTGTGTGTATAATTGTGTATATGAAACAGAAATGAATTTCATGTATGTACACAAACTTTGCTTCAGCCACAAAATTATTGGAAATAATGTATAAAATGACCTGCAGGCTGTGTGTATAAGGTGTATATAACACATAAATGCATTGTGTGTGTATATTGGGGTCCCATTCCCAAGATATTTCATTATGGTATGCAATTATTCCAAAATACGGAATATTCTGATATTCCAAATACCCCTGGTCCCAAGCATTTTGGATATGGGAGACTCAACCTGTACTTTTTTTTTTTTTTTCACCCCAAAATTAACATTTCATTATTGGCCAAATTAAGATAATTAAAAAAATAATTTTTGCCAAATTAGTCAATAGGGGGGAGTGTCCAATGGTTTCTAAACCAGGTCCCCACATTTTTTTTTTTTTTTTACAAAAATAGGGATTTTGCACAATTTTTCACCTGCTCTGAGATGGTGAAAACTTTTCACTGATTTTTGTCTATGGAGCTTTGCACAATAATATTGCACGATACGCAAAGGTTCATACCTGCAAACGCTTTTTGCCAAAACACGGCTTTTCGCGGCTAATCGAATCTGCCTCACTGTGAAAGTGAACCTACCACTAACATGCCACATACAAACAATGCAGACAGCCATGTTTTGGGTGGGGTAAATATTCCTGGGAATACAGCCTTCTTACTAGTAAGTAGTGACATCACTGAGACACTTAATTGCTAATATTCATGAGTCACTGGTTTCTCTGCAGTCTTCTGAATATTAACTAAGTCCACAATATATCGGTCTTCAATTTGGCCTGTGGCAAATGCTTTTTAATTAGTATTTTCTGAGTTAATTTAAGAGAAAAAAAAGCACCATGCTGAACAAAAGTTAGTTGCTCTTTTTTTTTTGTTACTGAATGACTCACACAATGGTAAAAAGTGCAGGTTTTTAGAAGTGGAGATGTTGCCCATAGCAACCAATCAGATTCTAGCTATTATCTTCTAGAAGGTGCTAGATAAATGTTAAGTAGAATCTGATTAGTTGCTATGGGCGACATCTCCACTTTTGCAAATCTGCACTTCAGTAAATTTAGGTAGTAGTTAGGTAAGTTTTAAGGTTTATACCAGCGGTTTTCAACCGGTGTGCCGCGGCACACTAGTGTGCCGTGGCCGGTTGTGAAGTGTGCCGCGGGGCTGTCGGAGCCACCGGGCACATTTTACTGTACTTCAGCATCCCAGGCCGCTGAGCTCCTCTGGGAGACTCAGGCGCGACCGGGTAGTGACCTGCAAAAATGCAGCGGCGTGACATCACAGGTCACGCACGCCGCGTTGTCCACTGCCCTCCAGCCCGCTCTGCCAGCCAACGCCCTGCGCCAATCAGCCAGCCCGCGCTCTGTCCAGGCAGGCTCTGCAGCCTGCCTGGAAGCCCACCCGCACGCGATCCTGCTGCAGTGTGAGTGACAAGGGGGGAAGAAATGTGGGTTTTGTGGGGACCAGACATTTTTTCTTCTTCGTGGGTACCAGCCATAGTTTATTTTTTCGTGAGAACCAGCCATATGTTATCCAGCCATATATTTGCCTATTTAGTGGGGAACAATGTGTTTTGTTTTGTTTTTTGTTTCTGTGGGGCCAGCCATAGGTTTCTTTTTCTGTGGGGAGCAATTCTGTGGGGCGCAATGTGGTATGGTTGTTTTTTTTGTGGGGAGCAATGTGTTTTTTTTTTTTCTGTTAGGCCAGCCAATGGGAGTGTTTTATTCTTGTGGGGGCCAATGTAGTGTGTTTTTTATTCTTGTGGGGGCCAATGTAGTGTGTTTTGTTCCTGTGGGAACTAATGTAGTGTGTTTTGTTCCTGTGGGAACTAATGTAGTGTGTTTTTTCATAGTCCGCGCACACCGCATCGCCGGATAGTGTGCCTTGGCAATTTTAAAATCTTGTGTAGTGTGCCGCGAGTTAAAAAAGGTTGAAAATCACTGGTTTATACCATTTCTACCAAACCTCACCGACACACGTTGGCGGCGGCAGCCATTTTATACACCTCTGTCTTACTTATAAAATGCAGCTTATAAATTCATTAGGAGCTTTTGACTTTACACATGGATGAGACAGCCGTTTTATTTGACTGAACCATTGTACGTGGGAATGTAACCTATCACCTCTCCAAAAATAAGTTGTGGCGTCACTCTGGATGAGTTTTCGCTCTGTCTGTGCTGGTTGGAAGAATGGGTTTTGCAGGTAAAAATAATGCACTATAAAATCACCTATTCAAATTCCCCACCATCTAGAGACTGAAAGAGGAATTGACTTATACTGGGTACACACTGAACGATGTGCTGTACCCAGCGACGGCACAATATATATCTGGCAGTCCGTACACACTGCACGGTCTGGTGTATGACCACCCGATACATCGTTCCCCCACCACATGCAGAGGTATGGTACCAGCCGCTAAGTCTTCTGATCTGCCGTTAATGCACAGCAGATCAGAAGATGCGACCAACGATGCTCGTGAACGCAAGATAGTGTGCACACCTTGAGCAATGTGGAACTCAGCTTAAGAATTTGAACTCTGTCATTAGAATGTTGTATTCTGTGGTATTTTGGAGATGGTGACACCTTTTTGATCCTGATGGTGACCAGTCTAGACCAACAAAATCAATACAGGCCAATATTCTTTAGAGTGCATTTTATCCTTTCACTAGGGACTAGTATCTCACATCTTGGGCCTAAAATGCCTATGTGATATAACTGGTTTATAGTAAATTAATATTTATTTAGCCCACAAGATGGCTGCCTACCCTGTGTGTGTGTTACAGGTGAAATTTTAGAACTGTATTCTATATGGGAGCGAAAAGTCTGTGCTGGACTTTTCGCTCCACATCGGAGCTTTTCCTGGGATAAAGTTTCGGGCGCGTGCCCACTTTAACCCAGTATTCAATTTAAAACCAGCGAAAACTGGACCCGGCAAATTGGGATCGGCGGAAAAAACAGGAGTTTTTGGGAAATAATTGTAGGACCCCCCCCCTAAAGATGTCCAGACCTCGGGGATCACTATGGGTACCCCCGTTTTTGCCTGCAGAAGAAAGTCGGGTTTTTAAATACCGGCGCAAGGTGTTTTTTCCAGACATTGAAGAAGTGATGCAGAGGAGCACTTAGGTTATATTTTTCGTTTTTTTAAGTGATCCCATCAAATTTGGGGTACATGAAAATGGGGATAAGCATTTTTTTAAGTCCCTAAAATGATTTTTCAAAATTCTGCAAAAATGCACCTGCCGCTAGCACCTGCATTCTAGAAAACACCTGCCGCATACATGGGGACCCCCCTTGAGGTTATTCTGCTAATTTAATAATTTAAAATAAAAAAAAAAATTTTAACCTCAAAATTAAAGTAAAATTTTTGGGGTGTACCAATTTTTTTAATTTTTTTTGACAGTTCATTTTTAAATTACATTAGCAGGGGTGCAGGCTAATTTTTTTAAGCATGTACCCCTAAACCCCAATTCTGCACTTTTTTTCGCCATGTAAAACATGGTGAAAACTTATCCCCGTTTTTTTTTCAAAGACTTTTCGAACCTGCAAAAAGTCTGTGAAATTGAATACGGGGTTAATTGAAACATGCGAAAATGACATCATCGGTGATAATTTATCTCCGATTTCGACTTTTCGCAGCCTAATTGAATACCCCCCTAAGTCTCCATTCGATGGGACGAAATATATAATTTATCTGAGGAAAAAGTTATTTTATTATGTAAAAGTGACTGTTTTGAAATGTAAATATTTAAATTGTCAGTTAATACAGACTGTAAATGAAGCAAGGAGCATAAGTGTTCATGACGATCTTCTAAACATAATCCATTTCTTCTTCTGCTTTCCCTGATCACCAGCCCCGGGTACCCACCATTATACTCTCATATCACTGTAGTCACTTTGTGCCTCTCTCCTCAGGCCGTCTGTTATCTTTGGCGTCACCAATCCGTTCTTCGCTAAAACATTGCAGCACTGGCCTCATATCATTCGCATTGGAGATGTCAAACTGGCAGGTAACATGTCCTGATCATTTTCTCTCATAACCATCTGTATTTATATTAAGAAATATAAATAATGTACACAAGTCTGGTAAACCACAAATACATTGGAATATTACCTTTTAGAAATACCTCATTTTTTTTTTTAAAGTATAGTAGATAAGTTATTGTAGCTTTTTGTTATGGGCATCAGGAGTGATATTTCCCTTTTTTGTTATATATACCAAGTCCTAAGTGAGGGTTTATTGGTAGTGCATAGCAGGTGCGGGATAAATAAGGAGACAAAAAGTGAATTAAAAATGATAAGAGGAAACTGGAGAGATGCTACAACAGGACAATATAAGCAAATAACGGGCAATGAGTCTGTGGAAGAGGAAATAGGAGCTGTATATATTATATATAGCTGAATATTGTCACTTGATCTTAGGGAGGAAGAAGAGCCAAAAAAACTCCTTGAAGAAAACACAGCTGCTCACTCGCTCGCTATAATGTCTTTGTATGCAGGGAGTACAACATGTCACCGATGAGTTCTGGGACCCACAGTCACTACTATTATATGTACAGTAGGGGGCGCATTATTCCTTATAATAATAATCGTGAACTCTCCAGTGATAATAGAACTTGCCAGTTATCAGCGATGACCTCAGAAGTCACTGTTTATATGGATATTATGTACATGAATTTATTCATATATTAACCACTTGTTCATTATATATATTGCAGGAGATGTTCCCAAACAGGTGAAGGTGAAAAAACTGAAAACACTAAAGACATTGGACTCTAAGCCTGGTGAGAGTCTCTGTGTTATTTCTATGTGCTTAATGTGCTGTCTGAGGGCCTGTTCCAGCAAGGAACGCAGATGTGTTTGCATTAGCGATTACGCCTACAGTTCAACTGCGATAGTATGCTAATCCATTGCTGCATTACATAAGGACGCCCACTTTACTTGGCACACATCCTTAATGTTTAAGCAGGACTGCAAAACCATCGAGTACCATCATAGCCTCACGCACACTTGCACAAGCTCTGACCTTACTCAGGAATTGCGTACTTCATTGCACGCTATCAGGCCTCAGGCTGGGTATGGCATCGCAGTGGATAATTTATGAACGGCGATCAAATGCACTGGCACAACTGTCAATCACTCTGTGATGGGTCTGCGTGGTCATTGTGATCGCAGTCCCAATAAGAGTGGCCGGTTCTCGCACGCACACTGCTGTGCATGCGTGGAATGCAACAGTCGCCAATAGCTTGCGTATTTGCAGTTGCGATCGGTAATGACTCTTTGAAAAAGCTCCCATGCTGTGGTGCGAAACATGTCAGAGCTAACTACTGGACTCACTCACTACTACTATACTCACTGACACTTGCTGTTTGCTGTGGAGACCCGGAGATTCGGCTGATTTACTGTGCGGCTGGACACGCTGCCATTGTCCCAGTGGAAACGGGACACATCAGGAATTCTACAAGATCGTGCACACCTGACTATTGTGGAGCCCTGGAGACATAGACATTGTACTGCACAACACCTGAGTTACGGGACTGTACTTATCTGACAGAAAGTTGATGCCTGGTACCTCCGTTTGGAGAAGTGCCTCCCTTTGTCTCCCCCTGTCCATATATTGTGTGCACAGCGTATGATTATACCTCAAAGCCAGCATTGCTATTACGGATGTCCACAGAACTCCACAGAACCTTGACTGAGTTCTATTGTACTAGCTACGGGACTTCACATATATTGCATCAATTTATGTAAAATTACATTCTTCGAGTATCACACAATACAATCCTTATACTGGTAATACCAGGTTTTTTAAGATCCACCTACTTTAGGTTTTGTTATACATTGTAGTGTATTATTGATTCATTTAGCTTATAATAATTTTCCGTAGTTAATAATATTATTGTTTTATATGTGATATTCTATGACCAGTCATATTGTTGTTTCAGGATATTAAATTTCCTTTTATATTTTGACAAATTATATTGTGTTTTATTTTCAGTCAGGTCTTCTTTTCATCCTAATTAGCGCAGATAATACAATTATTAGTTTTGCGATCGGTAATGAATCAGGCCCTGAGATTGTTATGTGTTTTATGTATGTATGCTTTATTTTGTCTATAGGAGTTTATAGCTCGTATAAGCCATATCTGAACAAAGATGAAGAGATCATCAAACAGCTGCAGAAGGTAATTCTATTAAATGTATTATTATTGTTTTTGTTGCTGAGGCTCAATGAAATGGTCACTAATTGCAAGTAAGACTTTTTATTTAGCTATAGATGTGTCCTTATACATTTTTGCTGCAGTCGCACTAAGAAGCCCCTCTCGGCACGCACTAAGAAGCCCCTCCCGGCACGCCAGTTCCTGTGAGACTCTGCTAGCGCCAGGCGGTTTTTTTTTTTTCCGAAAATATGTCTAAATCAGATAAGTCGTCCACATCGGGCAGTGTGTGTACGCGCTATGTCGCTGACTATGCGCGCTACTGCGCGTCGTCAGCGGCATTGCCTGTTGGACCTGCATGCAGCATGGCTCCCTCTGTCGCTCCTGGCATCGGTAAGTGTGTACGCACTCGCCGATGCCGGACCCCCAGCTCAATACTTCGGCTGGGTACACATCGTTAAGTGTGTACCCAGCAATGAAATGCGACTTGGACGCACCAGCAGACTTTGCTGATTAATTTGATATGTGACACTTGTATATCTGTGTGTGAGTCTCGGAATCTGTATACAATATAGTGGCCGCAGCTTTTTTCATTCCAAGTTCCATTGTGGTTCATATACAGACTCCGGTGCACACAGATATGCAAGTGTCACATATCAAATTATTCAGTCTGCTGGTGCGTCCTTGTCGCATTGCATTGCGATTTATAAACATTTTCTGCAAAAGAAAGACGTCCGGCGCTAACAGGCTATCACGCGGCTCACGCCAGGAAAGTTGCGCTGCGTGGCATATTGAGGATAGATGTCCGAGGACACGTCTGTATCCCTGTTACATAATGGCCCCCTCTGTCCCTTCCCACCAGTTCTGCTGGTGGAAACACTACTTCCTATTGCTAACCCCTGAGCCATCTTAAGCCAGGGTCCGTTGTGGCTGGGGAATGGGGCCTTGACCCTGCATGGCTATGTACAGTGACCTGATAACAGTAGATACTTTCAAGTATCTGGCCTGCAAAGTTTTAATGTAACAGTCATTTATGCATTTTGAGCCTGATGCAGAGGTGGATGGGAATCTGGGGTATTTGCCCCCTGTGCTTTGTGCATGTAGGAAAATATTGCATATCTTCGTCTGTATGCAAAATTGTCTATCCCCTATCCATACACTTAATTTGCTACTAGTTATTATCATACCCTATACTAGGTGCAAAGGGTACACATGAAAATGGGCGTATTTACGTTAACGTTCAACTCCTCATAGTCCTCATTTGCGTTGACACACTCGCTGGACTTTGCCTATGTGAGGGCGCCCCATTACAGACCAGTTACACCTCGTCAGTTGTAAACTTAGACACGACTGAAATGCGTACGACTCTGCAGTGCCCTGTGCTTGCGGACGTTGGGTTTTGCTGATAATACGTTAGATATGACACGCCAACAAAAACCATACATTTATCTACATCAGTCTGCAATGTCAGCCTTATAAATACATTTTCCAGTTGGCATCATTACAAGATGAGAAACTCTCCTTTTTGTAATACAAAAGAATTCTCGAGGGCTTCTCTATATACTGTGTAATCATTGCTTCCTGTAACAGCAAAACCACTGACTACAATATGAAGAAACACGAGGAAGGAACTATGAACTTGCTTAAGCAGAGAACATTTGCTAAATGTGTGATTGGTGCCCTGCTGGTTAATCAGCCAGAAGGGCAGTATGGTTCTAGGACTGACCACTGTTATCACTGCCTATAATGGCTCTTCCAGGCGTGACCTGTTTTTTCAGAGCAGAGAATACAGTCTGCAGCCAAGAAGTTAATGCAAAGCTCTGTGTAAAGGATGGCGCCATGCTAGAACAGACTGCTTGTGACAGATTGTGCAGATCGCAGTGCAATGCATGGTCCTATAGGGCTGGCAATGGCATTAGCAAGCAGAGTGTCCATTTGCCAAAACACGAATTTATAACCATGGAGAGTGAAATATATACGCTCAGGCCTAAGAGATGCTTTGCTCACAGTATATCCCAGTACCTAGCCAAAGTTAAAGAACTTTTTTTTTTGTTTTGTTTTTTAAAATTTACGATTAACCACTTTCCTCCAGCTGTCAGTACTGTAGTACTCCAACGCCTGCGCAGTTCAAGAGAAAATTATTTTCTGCCCAATGTTCGAATAAAAGATTTAAAAAAAAAATTGTCATCAGTAGGAGTTAATATTGAACCTGTAGGCCGTGGTGTAGGTGTTGTTATATTGAGATTGTTTTTAATTTTTAAATACACTGGTTTATTTTAATTAAACCACTCTCTCACTGCAAAATATGGGAAGGCCTTACTAGTGTGATTTGGTTGTAGCTGATTTAATCCTAACGCAGCTTGCAATGTGGAAGCTCCCACTTCTCTTAACAATTATAAACTGAATCGCTGAAATAAGTTAATTACTATTATGTTACCAAATCATCCTGTAAGCGGTCCTTACACATCTTTGCTACATTTGCGCTACAAAGCACCTCTTGGCGCACCAGGTACCGTTACACTGCTAGCACCAGACGTCCTTTTTCTTTTTTTTATTTTTTTTTTATACCAAAAATACATCTAAATCACATTGTGATGGGACTAGGACACACCAGCAGACTGTGCTGATTAATCTGATATGCGACACGTATATATCTGTGACATACAAGCGCTAGCAGAGTAGCACGGGACTTGTCTTCTCACTCACACCAGCAAGTTGCACCGTGGGGCGTATTGAGGCTAGATGTATTAGGGCACATCATGTGTTTTTAATTTGAGTTTAACTGTTGCAAATATCTAAATCTCCCATCACCACTGTCATTAACTTCTAAACCCATGTTACACAGCCCTGAGATGTTAATAAGGTACTGATCTAGCAATATAAAAAACCTTAATGATAAAGCATAGTATATCTATTATGAGCCAGTTTGTGCATAGCACTGTAAATAACTGGCATGTCACTTACATTCAGGCTCCTGCACTGTCCCTGAGCGGAGACAGTCCACATTACTAAAATGGCAACTTGCAGCAGTATGACGGGGCAGCTAGCATGCCTATTTACTTACAGTGCATCTGTTGCTCACTGGAAGCAGCCACTTAGTGAAAACACCTCTATTACCTACTAACCAATCCCTCCTTGTCATGAACTATCTTAGCCGTGCTGCTGGGTCCCAGTGCATTGATAGGTTCCACTCTCTCAGTGTGACTGCTTACCCAGTGTATAGGTTACGTGAGCTCTTTAATTATAATATGTTATTAAGCTCTAATAAACTGGGAATGATTTTATGCCCTTTGGAAGATGTGGAGTGTAATGGCTGCATCATATAATATGAAATACCTGATACTTAACACTATTCATGTATTCTCTTTTCATTGTACTTTGGTCACTGTGCAGGTGGCGTACTCTCCCGGCATGAGCTGGGGTTTGCGTCATTATGTTGTGTCATTGTGTTTTAGGGTGTTCAGCAGAAACGGCCGACAGAAGCCCAGAATGCGATTCTCAGACGCCATTTCCTGGAGCTGACACAGAGCTTCATCATTCCTCTAGTATGTGGCTGACATTCATCACGTCTTTCCCCCATCACATCTCATGTGCACTCTTATTCTCTCACTGTCCTCCTCTAGTATGTGGCTGACATTCATCACGTCTTTCCCCATCACATCTCATGTGCACTCTTATTCTCTCACTATCCTCCTCTAGTATGTGGCTGACATTCATCACGTCTTTCCCCCATCACATCTCATGTGCACTCTTATTCTCACTATCCTCCTCTAGTATGTGGCTGACATTCATCACGTCTTTCCCCCATCACATCTCATGTGCACTCTTATTCTCTCACTGTCCTCCTCTAGTATGTGGCTGACATTCATCACGTCTTTCCCCCATCACATCTCATGTGCACTCTTATTCTCTCACTATCCTCCTCTAGTATGTGGCTGACATTCATCACGTCTTTCCCCCATCACATCTCATGTGCACTCTTATTCTCTCACTATCCTCCTCTAGTATGTGGCTGACATTCATCACGTCTTTCCCCCATCACATCTCATGTGCACTCTTATTCTCACTGTCCTCCTCTAGTATGTGGCTGACATTCATCACGTCTTTCCCCCATCACATCTCATGTGCACTCTTATTCTCACTGTCCTCCTCTAGTATGTGGCTGACATTCATCACGTCTTTCCCCCATCACATCTCATGTGCACTCTTATTCTCACTGTCCTCCTCTAGTATGTGACTGACATTCATCACGTCTTTCCCCCATCACATCTCATGCGCACTCTTATTCTCTCACTATCCTCCTCTAGTATGTGGCTGACATTCATCACGTCTTTCCCCCATCACATCTCATGTGCACTCTTATTCTCTCACTGTCCTCCTCTAGTATGTGGCTGACATTCATCACGTCTTTCCCCCATCACATCTCATGTGCACTCTTATTCTCTCACTGTCCTCCTCTAGTATGTGGCTGACATTCATCACGTCTTTCCCCCATCACATCTCATGTGCACTCTTATTCTCACTGTCCTCCTCTAGTATGTGACTGACATTCATCACGTCTTTCCCCCATCACATCTCATGCGCACTCTTATTCTCTCACTATCCTCCTCTAGTATGTGGCTGACATTCATCACGTCTTTCCCCATCACATCTCAT
This sequence comes from Taudactylus pleione, assembly GCA_031769625.1. Taxonomy (NCBI): domain Eukaryota; kingdom Metazoa; phylum Chordata; class Amphibia; order Anura; family Myobatrachidae; genus Taudactylus; species Taudactylus pleione. The sequence continues at coordinate 3,277,728 of JAUIMM010000127.1, read as the reverse complement.
GCGCACTCTTATTCTCTCACTGTCCTCCTCTAGTATGTGGCTGACATTCATCACGTCTTTCCCCATCACATCTCATGTGCACTCTTATTCTCTCACTGTCCTCCTCTAGTATGTGGCTGACATTCATCACGTCTTTCCCCATCACATCTCATGTGCACTCTTATTCTCTCACTGTCCTCCTCTAGTATGTGGCTGACATTCATCACGTCTTTCCCCCATCACATCTCATGTGCACTCTTATTCTCACTGTCCTCCTCTAGTATGTGGCTGACATTCATCACGTCTTTTCCCCATCACATCTCATGTGCACTCTTATTCTCTCACTATCCTCCTCTAGTATGTGGCTGACATTCATCACGTCTTTCCCCCATCACATCTCATGCGCACAGTGTGTACCCGCGATATGTCGGTGAACGTCGTCGTTCTCCGACATATCCCATTGACTGTGCTTCACAGCCGATGTACAGATATGTCTGCAGACCGCCCATACACACACAGCGGCAGCCGCGAGGAGGGGGACAGGACACCCCTCCCCCAGCCACTGGCACCCGAGGGCACAAGCAGATGATGGCCGTTCAGTGTGTATGAACGACCATCATCTGCAGATATATCTGTCCATCGGCAGGTGTGTACGGGCGGTCTGCAGACTGCCCATACACACACAGCGGCAGCCGCGAGGAGGGGGGCAGGACACGCCCCCAACCCGTCCGCCGGGACCAAAGGGTACAAGCAGATGATGGCCATTCAGTGTGTATGAACGACCATCATCTGCCGATATATCTGTCAGGTGTGTACCCAGTGTTCAGCCTCCAAAGCACTGCATGTAAGGGGAGTTCTAGCTCTCAGTAATACGAGACAGGAGAGTATGTCCCACTGGTATCTCCCATAGCATGCCCTGATTGTGGCTGAGCTCTTCTCTATAATGCCCTAGGCAGGTGGTTATTTGTGCTAATTGCTTGTTTCCTATAGGAGCGCTATGTGGTGAGCCTGATGCCTCTGCTGAAGAGTATCTCTGCATGGAAGGTGGGTTGTGATTATGCTGTCGCTTATACTGTGTGCCTTTACCAGCACTTAATGTTCCCTACTACCTCCGTGTATTGTCCCTGCAGAGTCCTCCACAGCTCAAACCCTTCAGTCAGGAGGAGTTCATGAAAACATTGGAGAAGACAGGACCTCAGCTTACCTCTCGGTTAAAAGGAGACTGGATTGGCCTATACAGGTTGGCGTTTATAGTGCACCAACATATTACGCCGCACTGTACTGTCATATGATGTCTATTCAATAACATCAGTCACTGCCCCACTGTAGCTTATAGTCTAAATTCCCTAGATGTGGGTGATGGAGAGTGTTGGACTGGGGTATTAAGGACTCACTGTGGAAATGCAATCATAGCTGCTCCCTAAAGGTGAAGATTTATCTGTTCAACCTGTCTGGTTGGAAAAAAAATTCAGTGGTCAATAATATAACAGGTAATAGTGCATGCTTCATATAAGCAAAGAGGGGAGAGAGATTGTAGTGGTTGATGGTAGTCAGTAGCTATGCCCTCCTTGGCGCTAGCCTCACCCCCTGTGCAGACCACACCCCCACCATGCTGGTCACACCCCCTACAGAAACACGCAATAGGCCCTACAAAAATGTCAGCGCCAGGCCCACATGGACCTTAATCTGGCACTATGGTGACTGTCTTCTGGACTACTATCACCACGGCAGAGATTGAGATCTCCCCTACAACCCATTGCAGTAATCAGACAATAGGTAAAGGGATACTGGCTTTATTATGCTGGATCACTTCGTCAGTAAGACTACCTTCATAAATGTTGGAGCATGCAATAACGATACTATGCAGAATATACCTAAATATATTTCTTGGAAAGTGCGTCAATTCACTTAGGCTCCCTTTCTGGCACCAAATATTATTACCATCAAAGCATTCACAACAGAGGTTTTAGGTAACACTATCATTAGTTTAAAACATGTGCCTAATGCCTATCTATAACTGGATAATAAACTTAACCACTGCAACTTGCTGCGCTTATAAAGTTTGCACTATAAACTCAGTAAGGAGTACAATGTCCCGGGAAAAGTCCAGTGCTCACTGGCCCTGATTCAGAGCCGCTCGCTCTGAATCAGGGCCGTCCCTCTGAATTTAAGAGTGGCCTCCTGGCCGCTCGCATAGCTGTGGGTGACCATCGCGACCATCGGGCTTGCGACGAGACCCTTGCGGTAGGGTCTCATTGCCGCAAGCCCTGGAGTGCTTTTGGCTCTATCAGAGCCAAAAGCACTCCCACTGACATCACTAGTAATGTCAGTGGGGCCGTCCCCAGACGGTAGGCGTTCCCATGGGAACGCCTCCGTCTGGGCAGCCACGCCCCCGGCACGCCCACCAAAGGAGACGTGCTGTCACTCACCATCGACCGCACGCCCCCTTTTGTGCGAGACCCTTCGCGACGGCTTGGCCGTCGTTACTCGGGTCTCGCGCATGACGGAGCCGGCTCCGTCGTGCGCATGCGCACTTGGCCAACAGCGAGTGGGTCTGAATCAGGCCCACTGTCCCTTATCGTCACTGTACAGCCTTTTGTCGGTGCATATTTGTTTAGAGGAAATATTAAATATTACTGAGTAAAGCTATCCAAAGAGGCGTCGCTGTCCCTGGAACTGTGGTCCCTATAAAGTTTACTGCTGGGGACTATTACTATAATAGGAATGGGTATGAAGTCCCGGCGTCTGAATAACCGCCGGTTCATATCCCAACACCGGCAGCCCGAAGGGAGAAGACCCCGACAGGGCAGGTAAATACCCTGTCCCTAACCCTCTCTTAGTGGTGCCTAACCTTAACCCTCCCCCTTAGGGGTGCCTAACCCTAACCTCCCCCCCCCCTTACGGCTAACGCTAAGGGCGCCCCAGTCTTACCTCGTCCGGGCTGGTGTCCTTCGGCAGTCTGGGCAGCCACGCCCCCGGCACGCCCACCAAAGGGGACGTGCTGTCACTCACCATCGACAGCACGCCCCCTTTTGTGCGAGACCCATAGCGACGGCTTGGCCGTCGTTACTCGGGTCTCGCCAGCGCGACGGGCTTAAGATAGGCATCGGTATTTCTACACCACCTTAAATTCCTTGTTGGGATTCCGTTGCTGTTGTCCTTCTTAGCTGCACAGGGGTAGCATGTAACTCCATGTTCTAATTCCTGAGGTAACTGTCGCTGTAAGCTAGGAACTTTTTGCTGCTCTGGAATAGCTGACACTGGTCTCCTGTCACTTATGGATGCTGTGTGCTGACTGGACTCAGGCTGCAGATTCCTGTCACTTATGGTCGCTATGTGCTGACTGAACTCAGTCTTTTGTGTGTTACTTTTTACTTACCCCACCTCTGAATCACAGCAGGACTGCAGCGCCAATCTCCCGCTGTCCCCTAATACCTTCTCTGCCAGCAGCCATCTCCCGTCGGGTCCTGTTTTCCAAACGTTACCTTAAGGCTCATACACACTAGATAATAAATTGAACAATATGGACGATAATATCGTTATCGTTGATATCGTCCAGTGTGTATGCAGAATATCGTTAACGATGTACGCTCCCGCGGATCGATAACTGTCTTTCATTGCCCGAACTTGCAGGACAACCTGATGATATCGTCGGGCACTGCAAGTTCGGGGATGTGGCAGGTGACGTCACTGAATGATATTGTTAACTATATCGTTGCACGATTCAACTCGTCGTCCCATCTGCTCTTCTGTGAGATTTCTGGGTACCCACCTGGCACACACGTGATGCATTTTCAGTTCTTTTGTCACAATATGCTGAACCTGTTGGAATGAGAAGCCAAGTGAAGCCAAAAGTTTGTGTAAAGTTACCTTCTGTCATTTTACAACATCTCCGCAGCTTTGGCAATTATGACATCTGTAACCGCGGTGGATGGTCTCCCAGAACGCTCTTCATCAGTCACTCGCGTATTACCCTCTTTGAAGTGCATTCACCACCGAAATACTGCAACACGGCTAATTGTTTCTCCACCGTATGGCTGCTGTAACATTTCATGAGTTTCATTTCCGCTTTTTCCAAGTTTAACAGAAAATTCAATCACACATCTCTGACATAATCTCACAGACACGCGCATAGCGTTGCCACGTCTATCTATGGGACAGGAAAACAGAGGCAGAGGTCTCATTACTTTTCAGTGTGTGTGTGTGTGTGTGTGTGTTTGTGTGTGTGTGTGTGTGTGTGTGTGTGTTTGTGTGTGTTGCACGATCTGAACAATTACATCTATGTATTTTTTATATATATTTTTAGCAGACGCTAACACATTGTGATCAGGCCCACAGTAAATTATACAGTGAATAAAAACAAGGCTTTTACTTTCTTGGTCTGTTTTTTTATTTTGTGAAATTGACAAGGAAACAAATCTATTACTTTGCCATTTTAAGGTGTTTTTTTTTTTTTTTTTTTTACAGATTCAAAGTGAGAGATGTTATTGTTGTTGTACTTTTGTACTGGAACTCACACTCTCCCTCTTCCTTTCACCCACTCTTCCTCCCTCGTTCACTCTCGCTCTCCCTCGTTCACTCTCTTATCACTCACTCTCTTATTCTCCTGCGCTCGCTTTCACTTGCACTCTCTCTATCTCTGACACTGGCCCTTATGCTCTCCTAACCAGTTATTTTGTTTTTCTTCTTTGATCTTTTTTTTGCTTTCCTTTTTCTACAATTATATACATTGAATATTTAGTGATGACATAAGGACATTAAACTGGCCATCTGTTCTATTTTCCTTTTAAGAGATAATTTACAGCACATGTACACAAAGAGACAATTCTGTGTCTCTTCCTCTCAGTAAGTGATGTGTGCTCACAGTGTGGCAGATTGCATTTATTAACTCAGTGCCCAGGAAGATTTTCTTACATTCTGTGCCCCCACCACAGCAGTTTGACGTTGACCTATTCATGATACCATCTGCCAAAACAGGGGAACACAACTTGGCGCCACAAATCAAGTGTAAAATTCTCAGATACGGCAGTAGGGAATCCTAAGGTATAGTACATTGATCCACACTATAGAGAACAATATATGGATTTATGTAGCCTCTAGTGTAAATCAAAACCACACGGAAGTAACATAGGATCTCCGTTGCCATGTGATCCTCTATATATACATTGCTGTCTCTGATTAAGGGGATTTATGGGATGAGGTTAAGATCCTGAAAACCGGGATGCCGTCTGCCGGAACCCCGATCGCCGAGAGAACACCGGCAACGGAATCCCGACATTACTGGGGATGCCGACGTCGGAATCCCAGCAGATGGCATCCCGATCGTAAGGAGACGGGAAAGGTAACTATCAGCCATGAAGGGGGGGGGGGGTCAGGTTTAGCCACTCCAGGGGGACTTAGGGTTAGGCTGCTTGGGGTTAGGTTCAGACACCACCGGGAGGAGGTTTAGTGTAAGGCACGAAGGAGGGTTGGGCACTAAGGGAGGAGGGTTAGGGTTAGGCACTAAGGGTGGAGGGCTAGGTATAGGCACTTACTGGGAGAGTACGGGTGCGGGGTAGGGAAGGAGGGTTATGGGGTAAATAGGACAGAGGAACATTACTCTCAGTTCCCCAGTGTGGATTTGAACCATCTGGATGCTGCTGCCAGTGTACTGACAGCCGGCATCCCGTCCATCTGTATTTCATACAGATTCCAGGATTTATATCCATTATCTGAGCATGGGAAACTTGTGTTAATGTATGAACACCCCCCATGCTTAACATAACCCTTTTCTCTTTTAATTAAAGGCATTTTTTGCGGTCACCAAACTTTGACGGATGGTTCAGAGCTCGCAGAAAAGAAATGATGCAGAAACTAGAGGCTCTTCAACTGGAAGCACTTTGCAACGAGGTAATCTAATCATCTTCTCCTTTTGAATATTCAAGTCAAGCTTATAAAATGACTATCATTAGTACCTCCTAGTTGTAGTCGTCTCGGACAGCATTAATATACTTCTGTGTACTTGGAAAGTTATAAAAAAATAAAGCTGCTTTGTGCACCATGGCCTGCATACTTTGGATGATTTCCATTATTTGCAGATCCAATGCTAACCGGCTCTAATGAGAATTATTATAGCAGCTGGTTTTACTTTGTTTATAATGGATGAAACAGAAGAGTGTCCCACTTATCTTCCCAGGCCTTCCTGCCCTGTATGACAGCTCCTTGTGGTGTCACAGGATTATTTCATTTACAGCTGTAGCCCACAGCGTTCACCTTGAACACTGAATGCAGCATTTTCAGATGCTATGTTGTGCCATTGTATATTGAATCCCAGGACACGCGATAGTGGAATGCAGATGGTCTAATAATATTTTTACCACTAATTGTCATTGGAAATATCAAGTTTTGTATTTATTTTATTTTCTTTCAGCTCTTTGCTGAATGGCACTTGCTGCTATATGGATCTGTCTGAATATCGATATATATCCAAAAGGATAATCCATAACCCCCCAAATCCATAACCAGCCCTGAACCTCTCAGCCTGGCTGGCATTAGGAAATATGGTTCTCTCTATTTTCCAATAACCAGCACTGGGCTGAACCAACCAGGGGGCTAATGCAGTAGCCGAGAGAGACAGCATTATTTGGTGTCCCGACTTTCTGATTGATTCCAGCTATGGCATGTGGCCCTCGGCAGGTTCAGCCTGGTGCTTGTTATTGGAAAATAGGGGGAACCCCACTCTTTGCCCCCAGAAATCCCCCCCCCAATTTTTCAATGCCAGGTTGAGAGGTCCAGGGCTGGTTATGGATTTGGGAGAGACCCCACGCCTTTTTTTCTAATCATCAACCATTTATTTACTGTGATGTAACAAAGCCTGTGCAGATCGTATGGGATCTGTGTAGTGCTTTGAATCCACCACAGATTGGCTGCAGATTTATACTTCTATTTCACTGCAAAGTATTATAAAGGGGACAATGCAACGGGATCTTAGACCGAAAAAAACTATGGGTGGGCGCATTATAATAGAAGCTGAAATACGATTGTTGGTAAATCCTGTACTTTTGACAAGTAATGCGTCTGCGTAGTCCAGCGTTTTTACTATTGAAGCCAAACCTAATTCTTCATAAATTTAGCCCATCACAAAGTTTTGTACAGTTGTTTGCACAAGTGTTCAGGTTAGAGAAGATTTTTCTTGCAAAAATTCTCTATATTAACAATGTGATTTTTGTTATGAATGGTGCAAATTTGAAAGCCACAGCGGGCGTAGACAGATAAATTCTGATATCCGAATTGTTGCCCAGGTTTAGTGCACATATTCACCTGAATGCAAAGGTAATGAATATATGAGAGTTGAGTTGTAATAATGTTAGTAGAGTTTATGAACATAATTCATTATTGATTTGTGTCCGGTATTTAGGATTTGCTAAACTGGGTTCAGAAACACAGTGAAGTAGAAGCTGTTGATCTGGTTTTAAAGCTTAAAAACAAACTGGTAAGTAACAATGGGAGTAATTGTTAATATATTGAATACACCTTTTTGTAGATTATTGGAAAGGCGTTCCAGTTATATTAGCATGTATAAGAGTGAACTGTAGACACAGAGGAGGTTCAGGATGATGCACCCCACCCAACAAGGCTGTCTGTGCTCACATTTAGGACCTGATCCAGAGTTAGCCAAAGAAGAGCGGTTTGGTCCTAGAACAAACTATGTTGCATTGCAAGCGGTGCAAATGCATTTCTTTTTTTGCACGCAGGGAAAATACTGACTGCTATTGCATGTAGCCCACAAATGCTGGACAGCTTTCATTTTTAATATAGCACATTTTCAAATCTGCCCCTCCTGCAGCGCAACATGGTTTTGTCAAGATGCAAATTGCTCCTTTTTTTTTTTTCATTTACTCCTAACTCTGTCCAACTGTATACAAGTGCCTGGTGGCCAAGGGGCAGAGAGATGATCCTGTCTGATTTATGTCTTAAACGCATCAGAGCTAGCATCCTACCATCCTCTACCTGCTTCTCTGGTATAGGCGTGTGGCCAGAGTAGCGTACTGATTGGAGGAAGCCTCTTGTCTTTTGCTAATCGGAATGTAGGGGGGGGCTATGCACAATCGCTTTGTCTGGTTATGCCACTATATAGACCTTTTGCTGAGGAGGCTTTGACCAGATGTAATACCTGCATTATTATATCAGCCACCTGTGTTACCTGGCCTGCCCAGTAGTGACTGCGTTCTAGGTAGCCTAGTAAGTAGCAGAGATGGATCAGTTGGTAAAATATCTAGTGATTGACTTTCTAACTGATCTGTTTTCCTGTATTGAAATTCTTCTCCGTACAGTCCAGTATATTGCAATACCCAGCATAATGATTTTACATTTGTCAAAATCATATTTGAGTTACAAACCTTTAATATAGACAATGTATTGTACTTGCAACGTACACATAGAAACCAAATGGCTTATTTTTTTTTCTTAAGAATATGTATAGATCAGCATATCAATACAGTTGCGTTTGCAAACAAATTACAGTGGTGCCATCATTTTGAAAACCAATATATTCTCTTTCTGTGCATATGGGGTCCTTCATAAGAGCTGATTGATTTTGCTATTCACAGGCTCTGACACAAAGAGAACAATTGCCCGTCAATGTGGACACATTACAGAGGCTACAAGGACAGGTGGACACCATTTTACAAGAGCTGCCTGAAGACCTGCAGGGCATCTTACTCAAAACCACGAACTCGTGATGCACATGAGCAAAGTACAAAGACATTCACCATCCACGTGTGTGCAGCACAGCCTCAGCAATGCATTATTCAGTTCTCCCTTACGGTTGTTTGGTAACACAATTGTAGGCCAGTAGTTTGCAGAGTCTTCCGGTATGAGACAGGAGGAGGGCGTAGTTTTCTAATGGTGTGCTGTAGACAAGCGGGTCAGGATTTACATTCAACTTCCTCGCGCCCTTGTTCTGTGCTGCCACCTACTGCCCCCAAATCTACCACTTCACGTCCACTATGTCGTTAGCAGTACTAAAGAAAATAACTTAAAGCTGGTATCAACATTAGTGTAGTCCAAAGTGGTATGGATATTAAGGACCTCCGGGTACCATATTGATAATACTGATACCAGTTGTTTTGTTTTGTTTTTTATTGCTATTAAATCCAAATAATTGAACTAATGGTAATTAGGGATTCTATACCGGAGACACAACGGCTTTCTTAGTCTTCTCAGGTCCTGTATCTCAAGCTCCTGTCTCCTGCTTGCTGCTAGTCCCCTCTTAATACATCCGGGCTGGGATTTTACTGCAGGGACCAGTCATCATTTGAAAATCATTGGCCAGTCAAGATTAATAAGTCCGGTATGTGCGGGATTCAGTATTGCTCAGTGTCCAGTGATCATACTGTAGTAATAACCTTGGTAGAGCTGAGAAGATGCAGTGATATTATGCCTGACCTGTCATTACCATAACACTATGATGCTACTCTGCATCCTGTCCATGGCACTACTATTATTGCAGGAGGAAACTAAGAAGCCCCTAAAGCCCAGCAGCATTACAGCGCACAAAGCTTTACCTGGGACAGTACCAGCAGGGATGATCCTCTGCAGAGCTCCTGTCCCACTACCGCAATCACCCTAGGCTGGCACCTGTGAGGCCTGCCCGCCATTCTGGGCACCAGAAGATTTCTTTTTCATGGATTGTATACAAATCGTGTTGCTCTCTGTTGAGTAGTGCGGCAGTAGGGAAACCTGGACCTGTTAATTATTGCAGACTTTCTTTCCAGGATGGCAAAGCACAGCTTTGTTAGAGATTTTATACACTGTATAATGATGCAATATTATTCAGAGAATAGGACACTAAGATGTGATGGGGAAACAGCCAACTTGTGAAATTCTATTCAGTCCTGGAGCTATCCCCAACTTCTAGAAGTATTGTTAGTAAGTAGCTTAGGCTGAAATCCGAATGATGATGATCAATTATGCTACGATTAGTGCCTTTTGTTACATATACAAATACACCATCATTTATCATATGCACTCTGATCAGGAAAAAGGGAGACTGTACTAATTCAGTACAGGGCAAACGTGTAGACGGACCAGACCAGCAGGATCAGAGCCTAAAGATATACTAATATAAATTATTTTTAAGCTCCCATAATTGTGTTATCTGTTACAATTTCATTCTCTACACAGCGAAGCTGTAAGGCATGGATAGAATTTCTTTTAAAAAAAAAATGTCTATTAACTATGTTTTAACGTTCTGTTAAGTTTTTTGTCTGTGTTTGGGAACAATGTTTTAGATGCAAATTTGGTAATTCCATGACACTGTTGTCCATACAACAAAGTATTTGTGAAGAGTACTCCCCATTATTACTGCAATAAAATACCACTAGCCAGCACTATTTGTTATATGTGCTATTGAGTTTGCTGTGAAAAGCGAACATGCCTTTGGTATTAGTATTATAAGTACGAATAACCATCTTAACCTAATTTCTTAACTCCCCCTCTCTCTATAGTATAATGTGTTAGGCATGTAAAACACATGACAAATCGGGTTCTGCTGCGGAGATATAGAAAAACTATGTATAGCTTGTAGGAGTAGATGTTGGATGTTCCTTTTCTTTTTGTCCTTGTACAGCATTATGGATCTTGCATAATGGGTGGTCTACATTGTAAGCCATGTCATACTTTTGCATGTGTAGTAGCTAACTTATTTTTGTGGTTGACCTAAAACAGGCATCAAGTCTTTTGCAGGTTGTTTTTTTTTTCTTTTTACTGTACATAATAGAGAGCGACTATTTTGTAGGTAATGACATCGTATTTGTTGTCTTTGCTTCTAAGCATCAAAACAAAGCACCATTGAAGACTAATACAAGGAGTTTGTTGGTCCAAAGAGTTGGTCCTACTTACCATGAGTGTGCCATTTGTTGGATCTGCAAGTGTCCCCATTGGCCGTAGCTGTATCGCACCGTCGTCCTCTCCCCACTCAACCAAAACAGGCTGAGCCGGTGTTGATTCCCCTTCACCATTAACTTTTAGTTTTTAGTGGACTTTAATCTTCAACCTTTATTCCAGGTTTACTCATGTGGAAATGGTTTTAGTTTAGGTGCCAGTGCCTCATTATTGGTAGCCTGGCCATTTCCCAGCATACAAAGTGTTATCTTTTATACAGCTTTCCAGAGCAGTGAAGATTGCTATTGTTTAGCATTTGTTTCTCTAAAACTTGGGTTTGGCTGTTCAAGAGCTGGTAGTGATTGATTGATTGATTGAGTAGCTCCCATGATGTGATCCCTCTTACAGTTTTTTCCAGCAAAATCTCAGTATTTCACTCACTATTGAGAGGATTTTTTAGACCAATCATGGTTGAAAAAAGAGCAGTATAACCATATCCACATAATTCAAATACAATTGTGGAGAAGTAACATTTTTTGGGCTGGATTCAATTAGCCACACTAATTGCCGCAGGCTTGTAGGAGTGCCCGGGGCTACTCAGTTGCTGCCCACAGGCTGCACTTAACGCGGATTTCTGTTCACCCCCTCCTGAGACTCGAACAGAAATCTGTGATAATGGCTTTCTGCCCTTACTACGGCTGCCACTAGCACAATAACCCATGGCTCTGGCATTTAATCCAGAATCTATGGTTTAACGAGCATTAGCCGCGGATGTACCCTGCAAGGAAAAGGGTTTGTGATTGAATAACAGCATTAAAGTCTGAGACCACAATTAAATCCTGCCCTTTAACTCTTCCGTTGCCCCTTGTTACTGTATATGGCGTTTGTCTCTTCCTTGCTGTTTCTCCTCTCTGTGAGAAGCTCGGAGAGAAGATGCAGGTGCAATGGGTTCTTCGCGTCAAATGGTTGACACATGGGTCTTCATGATTTGTAGGGTTAGGCATTTGGTGGAGGGTTTAAGGATAGGCTGCGAAAGGGAATGGTTAGGCACCAGGAGGAGGGCTAGGGTTAGGCACCAGGGGATGATTAAGGGTGAGGATTAGGGTTAAAATAAAGACAAAGTGTTGACCTTTTGACTCTGTCGACCATCTGGTGTCGACCTATTGACTGTCTGTCTAAGCACTATCTTTTATACCACACCTCATTTGGGCCCAGTCACAGTAAAATGTAGGCAAGTATGGTGTTTGTACAACGTGCGGAAATACTGTAACTTGTAGCAACCAGTCAGAAATTTTTTATTTCCTAAACCGTTTATATAGGTTATATAACATTAGTGCACATTTGCAAAATATGGTGAAATAATGTAGCCCGAGTTAGGAGTAAATAAAGCTGGAGAGTGAGTGCAAATGCCTAAAGCTGGCCATACACGCTACAATGATCGGGGCGATCCGCTGATATCGGGCGGATTGCCCCGATAATTGTAGCGTGTGCGCGGGCGACCGAGGGTTAAATATTACTCGGTCGGGCATGCCGGATTATCCAGCATGCCCATCTGAGGCGATATTTAAGAGGTAACTGTCGGCCACATCGGGCAGTGTATGCCCAGCCGACAGACAGACATTTCCTGTGTTCTTTCCCATGGAACAGGGAAATGTCTCCTCCCCCGAAATCTCACAGTGTATATGCGGCGGACATCTGCGGCTGGCAGGCTGCCAGATAAAATGTCTGTCTGTCTGACAGGCATTTTATCTGGACGTATATGCCCAGCGTTAGTTGAGCTACAAAGTGCCCCCTTTCTTGCTCTAAATCGATCACCATGTTTTAAGCGAGGTTCATACCAAAACGTCCAGGGGATGTAACAATATATCGCATTGCCATACATGATCCACCGTACGACGAAACAATGTATAATTACATGCTTCATGTAACAACACGGCGTCATCTGTGGAATTGTCCCATTGGATGTGCAGAACATCCGATGAGTCGATGCAATGAACAATGGGTGAATATGATACATTGAGCGTACGCACTATATGATGGTTGTGCAGATTAGTCGATAATGCCAAGATTGCACAATATATAGTGTGTACCCAGCTTTCAAAAAATCGTTGAAAGAAAGATAAAGCTATTTTTTTTTTTTCAAGGAAATTACTGCTCCACGTAAACTGGGGGTACGTTAAAATGGGTGCAAGTATATTTTCGTGTCGTAAAACCGCAATTTTAAAAAAAGTAAGAAAAAATGCCTGCTGCGACCGTGTACATTGTTTAAAACACTTGATGCATCCAAACTGCCCCCTGAAAATCAGACCAATACGTTAAAATTATTTTTATTTTTTTTTGCCCAAAATATGCGCGCCTGTTTTTCGACAATGTACGCAACTTACAAAAAAATGTTTTTGTTAATTTATCATTAGGGGGATGTCCAAAGGGTCCTGAAAGAAATCCCCACATTTTTTGCCAAAAATAGGCATTATGCATTTTTTTCTCCTGGTCTGGGATGGAGAAAACTTTTCTCCAGTTTTTTTCCTCCTGTTTTTTGGCAAAAATGTTGCCATTTTTTTGGGCGAAAAATACGTCTGTTTTCGCCGCTAATTGAATATGGCCCTAGATTTCTGCATGTGCTGCAATTAGTATCATGATGACAGAAGTTGTATAGTGGAAGGAGCAGAGGGCCTGATTCAGAGCCGCTCGTAAGCGGCCGCTCGTTCTCTCCGAACGATGTTCGCACATCTGCGCATGCGTATGGGTTGTAATACGCATGCGCGAACCATTCATTGCGGTCGGAAATTGTGTGCTCGCAAAATAGCAAATGCCTGCTAATTTGAGTGACAGAATGAGGCGTTTGTGGGTGGTAACAGGGGAAGGTGCTTGAAAACGGGGAGTGGAGATCCGAACGCAGGCGTGCCAAAAGGTCAAAACGGGCGTTTTAAGGGTGTGCATAATTAATTAACAAAGCAGCGTCATCGACTACGTCACTTGGTTGTTTCTTAGCCTGAACTGTTCGCATGATTGCGGTAGGAAAATCCAACCACAAGCACTGCGAGCAGTTCAGACGCCTATCGATGTACTCGATTAATCTAATAAATAGCGGAGATGACGTAGGATGCGAGCGGCCAGGGGGCGTCTTTACAAAATAGCGAGCGCATGTTTTGTTCGCTCGCTCAGGCATAGAGGCGTCAACAGACCGCAAAGAGCGAGCGCTCAATTTAAATAGCCGGCCCCTTTTTCTGAACAAGCGAGCGCAAATAGCGTCCGGCTCTGAATCAGGCCCAGAGTCCTCTAGAACAGTGGTTTTCAAACTCTGTCCTCAGGAGCCCACACAGTTCATGTTTTTCAGGTCACCCAGCAGGTGCACAGGTGTATTAATTACTCACTGACACATTTTAAAAAGATCCACAGGTGGAGCTAATTATTTCACTGATTCTGAGAGGAGACCTGGAAAACATGCACTGTTTGGGGTCCAGAGGACTGAGTTTGAGAGCCTGTGCTCTAGAAGCACAGATCAGTGGTGGCTCCTGAAGTAGGGAGGACAGTTCGTACATAAGACTTGTTTATGGATGCTACAGGTTTTTTACACCACCAGTGTGGTCATTCAGTTTCCGAAGCATTATAGGCATACTGGTTTTAATATATGGCTTTTATGTATATAGCTAATATCCGCCAAGTGTTTTTTGTATTTTTTTTCTTTTCTTCTTATGCTCTTCCTGCAGACAACATCTAAGGTGGGTTAGGGAATACAGCTGTTACGAACAAATCTATGACCGGTATTTGTGTACTTTACGGACTCATTGCAGAGAGAACCGAATGAATGTTTTAAGTGGTACTTACGTACTTTATGTACACAAGTACTGAAAGTTGTCCCCACCTAAAGAAGAAAGTTGTCGGCTCGCCACGCTTCGGGCTCGCCACAAGGTTATATTCCCCCTCTATGCCCACTTGGATGGTAGGGAATGACGCTGGACACTGGTTGATGACGTCAGGGTCCTCTCCGTGAAGGGGATTTAGACATTACCATGCTTGATAATAATAATGAGTGTAGGACACTTGGGTTCTCTCTGCAATGAGTCGGTAAAGTACACAAGTACCCTATGACCTTTTATCTTGTTTGCCTGTAGTAACTACATGTGTCACTGTTGTGTTATCTTTATACAGTGAGAAAAAAAGTTACATGTTTAGAGTTTGTTTGTTTTAAAAACCTGAAATGTTTCCATTGAATGAGTAGGTTGATCCTGCAGCATACATTTTTTTCATTAAGTGACAACTCACCTTTTAAAAGTTGCAACACAGTTTAAAATCAGGGTGTACTTGTTCCCAGTTATTGTTGCTCAGGGGGAGATGTATCGAACTTTGGAGAGAGATAAAATCCCAGCCAATCAGCATCTAACTGTCATTTTACAGGCTGTTCGAAAAATTACAGTTAGGAGCTGATTGGTTGATACTTTATCGCCCTCCCCAAGGTTTGAGACATCTCCCCCTTAATTCTGTATTTTTAATTGCGAGGAAATGTCCTATTACAATATTAAAATACCATTAGATACACTAGGTGAATTTTCAGAAAGGTTATGAATTACCTTTTTTTTTTTTTTTAACAAATTATATTTTAATAACAGCATTTTTTATGCAAATATGCGGCTTCCAGCAACAGTTTTCTTAACAAATGTATATTTTATTTATGAACTAACGAATGTTTGCTTTATAACTACATGTATACATCCACTGCCTGTCTGGCTGCACATATTTTTTTGTTACAGAACGACTTTTTAACGAAGACTGTCTGCTAAAAACACTGTATAGTTATATACTACAAGGCGTGTTACATGCACTTACTCAAACTTGGCCACTGCATTGTATTTTTCTAAAACTGAATAAAGACCTAACTTTATTTACATTGATCTATGCAGTTTGTTTCACTCCAAGATCGGCTTACTGACTTTCAAAGCCCTACTCATCCAGGTTCCGAGGTATTTGAAACAGGTTTTGATTCCTCCCACTCGTTTACTTTGATTTGCAGATGGACTATTGAGCAGCACCTAAAGTCTCCTTGTCACAGCCAGGGTTTCTCGGCATGGTAGTCACCGGGCATTACCTGTGAGGTCGTTATGGCGGGGGGTCTCTGGCAGCGGTGCTGGTGTTTGGCGAGGGGCATTGGCTGCGCGTGGTTTTGTGCGGGCACATTGTCACTAGGCCTGGTGAGGTCTGGCGGTGTTTCCGTTCCATTGGCATGGAACGGAATGTGATTCCAGCTGTCCAATCCTGGAATCATTCCAGCCAGTCACAGCGCGGCACTGAGTATTTAGGAAGGTCCAGAGCCTTCCTTCCTTGGCCAGTGCAACGTGTTTCTCAGCTGCGGTTGAGAGAGAGTACCTGTGCCTTACCTGCCTGTTTGTTATACGGTTCTAGCCTGAACGTTGCCTGCTCCAAGTTGCTGGATTTACCCTGCACCCTCCACATACCTTTTACCTGCCTGAGTACCTGAACCCGCTGTTCCCTGCACCTTGCCTCCCTTCACTCCCAGCTGGACTGAATTACCTCAGCCTGTATTTGTTACAGCTAACCATACCTGCACTCGTTACAGCTCATCATACCTGCATTCTGTTACAGCTCACCATGCTTGTATACTGGACTGTTCCTGTCTGTCACTATCTGGACATTTTCCCATTAACCTTCACTACAATTATCAACTGCACTTTAGTGCTATACCTGGACTTTTCATTTGCCATTCCCATGTCTTCTAAGTCACCTATTAAAAAACTCACTTTTTCATTTAAGTCTGTTTCTGTGTCTGCTCCTATCACCACCCCGGGTCCACAACAAAATACAGAACCTCACACTCCTATACTCCATTTAGCTGCTCCAACTCTGGAACTCGCTTCCTTATAGCTTGAGAGGCCTCCACTCTAGAAACCTTCAAGAACAGGATCCAGTTTTGCCGGTTTACTCGCACATTTCATTAATGCCCCTTTATTTTTATTTATAAACGCTTAGCGCTCTTTTCTGTAGTCTGTTAATAGTTATGTTTATTTTGTTTACATTTGTTTTAAAAAAACATAGAAAAGCACTTCGAGTCCTGTTGGGAGAAAAATGCTATATAAATAAATCTTACCCAATAATAATTTATCTTGTGGTCATATAAACGTTCTTGTGGCCACACCCATTTAAAAAAAAAAAATACTATTTTAGACAATGACAATATTGGATCGAAATCTCTATATGCAAATGCTGAAAATTACTTCTCTGTCCAAAATCCCGGTGATTAGAATTCTGCTTAGGATGCTCAAAATGTTCTATCAAGTGCATCAGTTTGTGTCTAAAGTCGTATTGTGACTGGGAAGCATTGTGGTCCGCCTGTTAACTGACTAGATCTGTAAAATTATAGACCGGTTTGAGCAAATTGGCTACACATCCACTCAGGAGGCTGTGCTACAATGACTAAATCAGCATATGTGGCCAGAGGCAGCTTTTTTGGAAATGTTACACTATTTGTGTATCATTGTCGTTCCTTGTTACTTTGCTGTTTAAATTTAAAAGGGTAAGATGTAGTAAATAACACATTAAGCATGCACAAGCAATCGTTTCATTGTCCCAATGGGCATGATTTATCTGCAAACCAATTAGATTGCAGGACTGGAATCTTATATAAGTAATCAGGTAGAGGGCACTATCTATAGATCCTTCTGAGCAGCAGACGAGACTAAAGGTATATCTGCAGATGATGGTCGTTCATACACACTGAATGACCATCTGCATGCTGCAGCCGATCCGGGGGGCATGGCCTAATCGCGGAAGGCGTGGCCATGCCCCCTTCGGAAAAAAAACATTTGTGGCGCTGGGGAGGGGGGCGCTATGTGCCCCTCAGCCCAGCGCACAGCCAATGGGGGGGGGCGATCAGCGTGATCGCTCCCCCCTTTGGCATAGGAGACTGCTCGGGCTGCTACTTAAGCAGCCTCGGACACAGCAGCGTGTGCTGGGCTGCTGTGGATGGGGAGCTGTGCCGGACCCGGGTAAGTAGTACCCGCTCGCTGCTTCCCCCCCTCTCTTTGCACCCCTGTTCAGCTGATCGCCCGTACACATTTGCCGATGGACAGATATGTCTGCAGACATATCTGTCCATTGGCTGTGCAGCACAGCCAATGCGATATGTCTGTGAACGACATTGTTCACAGACATATCGTCTGTACACACTGGCCGACGGGGGCACAATATAATGGCCGATCAGTTGATCGGCTAGTGTGTACCCAGCTATAGGGCCTGTTGCTGAGTTGCATACAATTCCGATGGTCACATACTTGAGCGATTATTTGCAATTGCACATGCGCGAAGAGGTCTGAAAACCCTCACGACGCATTCACACATAGTGCACGCATAAAGGTGCTGCTGCGATTGGATCAGATGGTATCAGAAATGTGGGCGCAAAGTGATGGACGTTCCTGGGCAGTGACTGGAAGTGTTCACTCTGGGTTCAGCGCCGGGCAAGACGCTGGCCCTAGAGAGAGGGCACATATTTGCGCGCCAAAAAGGGGCATGTCTTTAAGATGCAATCCGTTTTCGTCACTCTTGGGGGCGTGCCCGGCACTTACGGATATGTTGGGCTGCCCCCAAGTGCTGCTATCACTGTGAATGGATGCTGGGTGCATGTGCCTGGCATCCATTGATAGGTGATGACCGCTAAACCGCAGTTCTCCCCAGCCGTGAGAAACTGCGACCCGCGGGTGGGGACGGCACCTGCAGGCTGTTTCAGCGGGGGCAGGATGCTTTTTGCCCTTTCGAAATAATGGTAGGGAAGGTTACTGGAAATTAACGCTTAAATGGTCCTTATGGTAGACGTGTTATGGGAGTGTCGCGAGCCTATCAATGCCAGCATCTGCCTTCCCAGGCGCACAGCCGCAAGTATAGGAGGCCATGGTAAGACGGAGAAACTGCACCTTCTATAGGGCTGGTGCAGTATTTTGATGGTGCGACCAATGGTGGTGTCTAGAAACGCACCAATCAGTATAAGAGCCTGTAGTGGGCGTCTCAGTCCTTGTATATTCGGCCAAACCGATGTACACAAGGTAGGGATGGACATCGGAAGCCGATGGTTAGCAACGATCAACCATCGATGTTTCGATTCTATGGAAATACTTTTTCCCTCGAATACAGGGCATTCGATGGTTGCCAGGCATCGGATGCAGCTTTCCGATACCCGTCCGATGGATTGCTATGGGAGGGGGAGCACACACCGCTGCTCTGCATAGCAGCAGGTGTGCAACAGGAGAATGTAGGGGCATCTCAGAGACTGCTGGGCATGCCCCCAAAGTGACGTGGATGGGGGACCCGTGAGGCTCTGTCCCCTTTTAGCGCGAATGTATTACCTTCTCGATGGTTATACTATTTAATGGTTGTGATGCGATGGCTAGTTGCCATCGCATTGCATTATTTGCTGTTGGAAGCCCGGCTTCCGATGTCCATTCCTAACACAAGAGGAGTTTGTAGCGGCATTCCTGTGCATGGCATCTATTCACAATGTAGAAGAACACTGGGGACAGCCCAGCATCTCGGAGACTGCTGGGCACGCCCCCACTGTGACATGGATGAGGGACCCGTGAGGCTCTGCCCCCTTTCGCACAGGCTCTGTCCCCTTTTAGCACTAAAGTATTACCTTCTCGATGGTTCTACAATCAAAATGTTGTGATGCAATGGCTAGTTGTCATCGCATTGCATGATTTGATGTTACACAAGGGAAGGAGTTTGTAGCTGCATTTGTATAAAGACGCAAACGGGCAACCGCCAATAGGTGCTGCCTCGTGTGACTCAGAATTGGGTCCATACATTTTATATTCTCACAAAACAGATGTCAGAGCAGACGTATGTCTGACCAATATCACCAGGAAGCCAGACCCTACTTGAGTTCATCTGAATGGTATCGGCAATGTCTGTGGCAGAGGTTCCCAAATTCAGTCCTCAAAGCACCCAACAGTTCAAGTTTTAGAGAGAGCCATGGTTGAGCACAGTTGGTTAAATCAAATTACCTCTGGCACTAATCAAGTCACCTGTGGTCAAGCAAGTCCTTAAAACCTGGACTGTCGGGGTGCCTTGAGGACCAAGATTGGGAATCTCTAGTCTATGCATATGGCAAAATGACAAATAAATGTTCAAACTACCATATTTAATTAGGATCAATTAAATTCCCAAAGCCCACCATTACAGTCCAGGTTTTAAGGATATCCGTGCTTGAGCCCAATGGTTAAATCAAATTGACTGAGGTGCAAATAACCTGTACTGAAGCATGGATATCCTTAAAACCTGGACTGTGATGGTAGGAGTTTGGGAATCTCTGAATTAACCATTAACTTTCATGGTTGAAACCATTTTTTTCTAAAATTAATAAAGTACTTTTTGTGGAAATTAATTTATATTGCAGAATCTGAAATTCTCTTAAATTTAAATCTTCCCACTTGTCCTCTGGCAGTCACACTTGAGTTATGATTGAAATTACCTTGTTTCTGTCTCTTGTTGAGAACACCAGATCATGGACAGGGGTGTGGATTGCAAGATCTACACTATTTAGATATACAGTTAATTGGTCAACACCAAATGGCGGACAAGTTCAAAAGTTAGACTGCCAAAAGATCAACACTTTGTTTTTTTATTTTAACTCTAATCTTTATCCTAATCAGTGGCGTCGCAAGGGGGGTGCGGGTCGCACCCGGGTGACGCCAAGGTGCAGACTCCCCCTCAGTGACAGAAGCTGGGTCCTGCACTGTAGTATTAAGTGCAGCACTCAGCTCCTGACACTGTGAGGGAGCCGACTCTGCACAAAGGGCAGTCCGCACCCCCCTGGGCCCCCCCAATTAAAAAGCACGGGAGTCGGGGGTTCGGCCACAAAGCCTCACCCCTTCCCACGTGACCATGCCCTTTTCAGTGGTGCGTGGCTACGCCGCGAGCATAGCATCCCTCTCCCTACCAGATGACACTGCGTGGAGGGACGTCACTGATACTAACCCTCTCCCTAGTGCCTAACCATCCCCTTCCTTAGCCTAACCCTAAATATCCTTAAAAAAAAAAACATTGCCTTTCTGTGTCTTTTGACCCTTTCGACCCAAGTCCATGTCAATCTAACTGTTGACCTTATTACCCTGTTGCCCATTTGCATGTCGACCGTCTGGTGTCAACCTATTGACTATCTAGACACTATCGAGTTTCCATCCCTGTACCCATGGGCAGTTAACAGTTCATCCATATAATGGTATGTGGCCTCTTATGCTACTACTGAGGAATGGGTTCTGCTGGAGTGGGTCAGCTCTCTGTTAATTTCCTAAGAAAATAAAGATCATCTTTGCAATAGCTACTTAAATTGTTGATACCTTATCCAAGATATTTTTAATGCAGGTGCTCTAACCATACCATCCTACAGGGCCTAGTTGTCTTCAGCCTTTTCGTCTAAGATAGCAGTGATATACTGCCCCTGTACCGTTATTCAGACCAGGGGCAAGTCCAGCAGAAGAAAAAAAGAAAACGCATCCTTTACCATTCTGAACTCCTACATACTACTGCCAGTAGGGTGGAACCAGATAGTCCGCCTACTGTCTGAACTTTGCGACAACTGCTAGCCACACTAAAATCAGACCTCACATTTAAGCTATGCTCCTCGCTGAGGGAGATAGAAATTATGGAGATGCATTGATCTTATGTCTCTAACAAAACAAATCCTAAGAGCTAGTGTTTTCCACAATGAGGAGAACCATTTGTCCCAATTATTACAGATAATCGGTCTCGTGTGTGTATTTAATGTTCTTGACAGACTTTGCAGGATTGCAGTTTCCTGGGAGAAACCATTTGCACATTGCATATACACACCAATAACTCAGTCACAGTTCAGCAAGATTTTCTTTAGGAGGTGCAGGTTGCCAACTAAAGGATTAAAATGAAAACGTAATTATAAAAATAAACCCAATGCTTGTCCATTATTTAACAAACACATGACAATAGACACAGACCATTGTGATGCCTTGAGTCTAGCCAACAAAATACTGCTGTCTGCACGAAAAAAAGTCTCACTCACTTGTGCATATAGCACCAGCCCTCATCTCAGACTCTCAAGGGAACTGTGGGCCTGATTCAGAGCCATTCGCAAAAAGCGAGCGCTCGCTCTGAATCAGGACGTCCGCTTTTTATTTTAACCGGTCTCGTGACCACCCACAGCTTTTGCAAGCAGCCAGGTGATGGTCGCGACCATAAGGCTTGCGACCATCAGACTTGCGACGAGACCCTTGTGGTAGGGTCTTGTCTGCTGCAAGCACCAGTGAGCTTCCAGCTCAAATATAGCCGGAAGCTCACTACTGACATCACTCGTGATGTCAGTAGGGCCGCCCCCAAACAGCAGGCGTTCCTTCAGGAATGCCTCAGTTTGTCCAGCCACCCCCCCACCCCGCCTACAAAACGGGGCGAGCTGTCGATCAACATCGACACAGGCCCTGTGTCTTTTCACCAGGAGAAGAGCACTCACCATCAGCAGGTTCTTAGAATGTATAACCACCTGCAGGTGCTAAGTGGGATGCTTGGCTTTAGGCCCCTGCTTAGAAAACTCCTTCCCATTACTAGTACCTACATCTCAGAATCCATGCTGGTGGAGAGACAAGCATGTTGAACAATGTTCTAGTAAAACAAGGAGTTACTTGTAACAATCCCTTACAGATCCCCCAGCTCCAAGTCACTGTTTGTGCGATGAGCAACTTTGGGACTAGGCATAAATCTATTTTCCATGCCTGGTGTGTGGTCACCACATTACAAGCAGATTCAGGCCCACCACACTCACAGAATGTTCCTGTCGACTTTCAAGAAGTTAGACACTACCTTGTCAGGTTTTGCTTATAATAGCGTTTCTGTGACTTGCATACACACTCCTTGTGATTGCCGTCTGACAATGTAGCCCACTGTTGGAGATAGTGACAAATAATGTATACCTGTTCTAGTATACTTGCCAGATGTAGACTAGAATAAGGACATCAATGGGTCCATTTAGTCAGAATCCTATTAACCTACCAGCCAGTTTTGGACTCTGGGAAGAAACCAGAGTACCAAGAGGAAAATTAATGGTAATTGATACCATGACCCCAGTGCTGTGAGATAATCCTAACCATTGTTCCTCCATGTTACTCCTAAAGTAAATTGTATGGCAATCTTTGAAATTTTATACTGATCTCTGTGAAGCTCCCTGTATTGTGTGTATAGATCCCTAAGGTGCTTGCCGTTGTTGCAACACTGAACATAAACATTGGTGTGGGGGTGGGAAGAGGCACTATTAGTGTAATGTGTGACCAACAGCAGGTTGACATACCACTTCTCATTGCAGCACATAAGGGGTGAAACCCGATCCAGTGGGGTACCTAGTGCCCTCCTGTCAATCAGGTTTTTTGTGCACTTACGAATAACCAAGGAACCTTTTAAGGTTTGTAGGTTGAACCCAATCAAGAATAGCCTGAAGCTTGGATCCATGAAAAAGTCTTCAGGAAAGATTATATAACCCAAAAGTTAAGTTTTGTTAACCTCAGCTTAGCAAGATACTCATAGTGATCAGAGTATTAGTGGCTGTTTTTCATAGGTCATTAAATCTGGATCAAACTAGAAGGATCATGAAGATCTATTTTGGAGTAAACAGAAGGTAATGCCAGATGGCCAAACAGTTCAAAAATGAGGGGTAACGGATGTATAGAAACAGAAAAATCCTGCTCCAGGTGACTTATGGTGCGTACACACTGTACGATTAAACTTGACGATTTGAATGATAACGTTCATATCGTTATCGTACAAACACGTCCAATTTTAGGCCCCTTCCAATGACCATCGATGCGCGGGCACAAATGTACGATAACGACCATCGCCCGTGCATGCTGGTCAACTTGGTTGATATCGAGCAGGTTACTATAGGGACCCTTGATCGCGGATCGTTATAGTCGTTTGAGGGTTGGTGCTGTGATGGATGTTCGATATCGATCATCCAGCACATGCAGGACGATCAGACGATAGCTTTATCATTGTCTGATCTGACTGTGTGTATGCACCATTAGTTTGCATTAAAAGTTGCTTTTGAAGATTTTTTTGGACTTAATTGCTCATGACTTTCCATTTGAGGGAGCATTACTAAGCACATTGAAAACATCAATGAATTCATGATAAGGAAGGTAAGAGCATCTGAAGCAACAATAATTACCCATAAGAGAGACCATGCTTAATACATGCCTCGCTCCAAAATGTAATCTCTCTGGATAAGTGAATCCTGCTCTGGATCTGAATATACAGCTACTCTATATAAAGATGCGATATTGTTGATTATGGATGTTACACACTGTTTCACACTGCTTCGTGACCCAATCATAAATCTGAAGATCTTTCATTATGCGTAAACCTCGCAGGTCGGCTCCCCCTGCTGATATCGCCTCCTATATAAATAAAATGCAAGCTCCATCTCCTAAGGCTGCGGTTCCCTCTATATCTGCTCATATTTCAGAACCAAAAGATGAGTCGGACCCTCCGGCAGGCTCTGAGGGATAGCATTGCCTCCATTCTCTCTGAGATGAAATCACTTAAAAATGCATTCCATTCTGAGATTCAAAAGGCGGTCTCTCGTCTCAAAGCCGAGGTTTCAGAGCTTGGTACTCGCACGGATGAGATGGAACATAAAATGGATGAGGTGATCCAATTTCAAAAGGAACATTCCTTGTCCACTGTGCAGGTTGACATTCATTTACTTCAAGATCAGCAAGAGGATATAGAGAATAGAGCCCGAAGGAATAATCTGCGGAATAAGAATATCCCTGAATCCATTGAACCGGCTCAATTGGAAGACACTCTCTTCACCTCTTACCCTCCACTCCAGTCGATCAGTTTCTTATGGACAGGGCTCATCACACATTGCGGGCAAAGCCGGCACAATCTGCTCCTCCATGAAATGTGGTGTTACGGTGCCACTACTTCAAGACGAAGGAGAGGTTGCTGGCTGCAGCTCGAGAGAGGGACAACTGTGTCTTCGACTCGCGTCACCTAATGGGCTTCCAAGATCTCTTCCCTATGACCCTAAAAAGATGCTTTGATCTCCGGGGCTATCGTCAGAAGGGAGACAATTGTCCGCTAAATCCAAAGAAAATGCTCTTCGACTGCTGACTAAGCTCAACTATCCCCTCCTGGCGCTACGACTGCTTCGACATCTCAAGTGAGTCCGGCTAACAAGCAGTCCTCCGGCTCTCCCATACCTCCAAAGGCTCCAAAGCGAGTGTGGTCAACGGTGCCTTTACATCTCCACACAATCCACCTTGAGCATGGTTCTCCATTCACCTTAGATGGAGCTATACCAATTTTTTGCTAACCTTCTTCCTTTTTTGCATTGGTTTATTTTTTTTACGTCCTATTTAGCAAGTCAATGTTTATGTGAAGTATTTGCGCTTCTGCAGGTTTAGGGTTTTTTCTGTTTCTTTAGAAAAAAATGTATTTTAATTTTTTTATTTTCTATGTGTGTGTGTGTGTATATATATATATATATATATATATATATATATATATATATATATAATATATATATATATATATATACACACATACACACACAAGTTGGGATAAATATTCTTTTTGATACTATTATGTGTTATCTTTCGGTCATGTTAGCAGTGTGACCTCAGTTTTTGATTTGGATTTCTATGATATGTTTCTATACCAGTCAGGTCCATAAATATTGGGACATTGACAGAATTTTCATATTTTGTCCTCTATTCACCACCACAATGGCTTTGATATGAAACAAACAACATGTGATTTAACTGCAGACTTTCAGATTTCATTTGAGGGTAATTACATCCAAATCAGGTGAACGGTGTAGGAATTACAATGGTTTCTATATGTGCCTCCCACTTTTTAAGGGGCCAAAAGTAATGGGACAAACTAAACAATCCTAAATCTAATTTTCACTTTTTAATACTTTGTTGCAAATCCTTTGCAGGCAATTACAGCCTGAAGTCTGGAACGCATAGACATCACCAGACGCTGGGTTTCATCCCTGGTGATGCTCTGCCAGGCCTCTACTGCAAATGTCTTCAGTTCCTGCTTGTTCTTGGGGCATTTTCCCTTCAGTTTTGTCTTCATCAAGTGAAATGCAGGCTCAATCGGATTCAGGTCAGGGGATTGACTTGGCCATTGCATAACATTCCACTTTTTAGCCTTAAAAAACTCTTTGGTTGCTTTTGCAGTATGCTTTGGGTCATTGTCCATCTGCACTGTGAAGTGCTGTCCAATGAGTTCTGAAGCATTTGACGGAATATGCGCATATAATATTGCCCGAAACACTTCAGAATTCATTCTGCTGCTTTTGTCAGCAGTCACATCACCAATAAATACAAGGGAACCAGTTCCATTGGCAGCCATACATGCCCACGCCATGACACTACCACCACCATGCTTCACTGATGAGGTGGTATGTTTTGGATCATGAGCAGTTCCTTTCCTTCTCTTCTCTTCCCATCACTCTGGTACAAGTTGATCTTTGTCTCATCTGTCAATAGGATGTTGTTCCAGAACTGTAATGGCTTTTTTAGATGTTGTTTGGCAAACTCTAATCTGGTCTTCCTGTTTTTGTAGCTCACCAATGGTTTGCATCTTGTGGTGAACCCTCTATATTCACTCTTGTGAAGTCTTCTCTTGATTGTTGACTTTGAAACATATACATCTACCTCCTGGAGAGTGTTCTTGATTTGGCCAACTGTTGTTGTGAAGGGGTTTTTCTTCACCAGGGAAATAATTATTTTGTCATCCACCACAGTTGTTTTCCGTGGTCTTCCGGGTCTTTTGGTGTTGCTGAGCTCTCTGGTGCGTTCTTTCTTTTTAAGAATGTTCCAAACAGTTGATTTGGCCACACCTAATGTTTTTGCAGTCTCTCTGATGGGTTTGTTTTCATTTTTCAGCCTAATGATGGCTTGCTTCACTGATAGTGACAGCTCTTTGGATCTCATATTGAGAGTTGACAGCAACTGATTCCAAATGCAAATGTCACACCTAGAATCAACTCCAGACCTTTTACCTGCTTAATTGATAATGAAATAATGAGGGAATAGCCCACACCTGTCCATGAAATAGCTTTTGAGTTGATAGTCCCATTACATTTGGCCCCTTAAAAAGTGGGAGGCACATATTGAAACTGTTGTAATTCCTACACTGTTCACCCGATTTGGATGTAATTACCCTTAAATTAAATCTGAAAGTCTGCAGTTAAAGCACATCTTGTTTGTTTCATTTCAAAACCATTGTGGTAGTGAATAGAGGCCAAAATCTGAAAATTCTGTCAATGTCCCAATATTTATGGACCTGACTGTATGTCGGATAATTTCGGTATTTGTGATCTGTATAGAGTGGAATTCTTATTTCAGAAATATCAGTTGGTGTAGGGCCAGTGCCTTGCCCCTTCGGGTCAATATGACCCTCTCTGAGCTTTGGTGGGATTTTTTTCTCCTACCATGCCTCCTCTAGGCGCTCAGTATATTGGACTCTTCCCTCTTGGGGTTTACGATTCTTAAAAAAAAATTTTATGTACTATTTTAGTTTGTTGTTTTTCTTGTTCTCCTTGTTTTCCTTTTCTTTTTCCTAATTTTTATTTTGTTTTTCTCTTTTGTTTTTTTTGGGGAGGCCATTTCTCGTTATATTTGACAGCTTTTTATTTTTATTATAAATGTCAATTCGTATTGTAACCCATAATGTTAAGGGTTTAAATAGCCCTCAAAAGCGGACCAAGTTATTTTTTTATTTAAAGCGACTGTCTGGTGATTTGATTTTTCTCCAGGAAACACACTTTTGTGGTTTCTCCCACCCTGAACTCCACTCCTCAAGGTATCCTGCTGTATTTCATGCCTGTGATCAGTCACAAAAAAAAAGGGAGTGACTGCTCTAGTCATTTACAATTGGTACCGGAATCGGTATACAGAGATAAGAGGGGAAGGTTTATTATTCTAGTAGGTATGTTAAATAATACCCTGGTTACATTGGTGAATGTTTATGCCCCAAATGTAAATCAGTCTTCTTTTTTTGCTGCTCTTGATTCAAAAATGTCTCATTATCGTAAGGGGCAGGTCATTTTAGCAGGGGATTTCAATACAGTTCTCCATCAAAAATATGACAGATCCCACCCATTGCCTTCACTGACCTATATTGGAGAACGTAATTCTAAAGCCCTACTATCACTACTTAGAAACCATTACTGTTTGACACCTGGCGGGTGCAAGATCCTTTTGCTAAAGATTATACGTTCTTCTCCCAAGTGCATATAATATATACTAGAATTGATATGATTTTTGTTGGTCAAGCCATGACTCCCTCATATTAATGAGGCTAATATTGATCCCATCACATGGTCCGACCATGCCCCAGTTTCCTCTACTTTGTCTTGTCAGTCCCCTATTTCTCTTCCTCCTTCCTGGTGCCTAAATTATTCTCTTTTACAAAACAATGATGTTCTAGTACAGATTTCCCAATTACTTAAAGATTATTTTTCCATACATCAAATCCCTGATATTAAAGATATGACTTTGTGGGAAGCCCACAAAGCAGTTCTTCATGGTCATTTTATTCAAATGGCTTCCAGAATTAAACGACGACATACCCAAGCCATCTTAGATTTAACCACACAGCTCCACCAACTAGAATTAAAAACATAAATCTACTCTTATTCAATCTGACCTAGGTCAGCTTATTAAAATTCGAGGAGAACTTAATATGTTATTGTCTCATAAAACAGAATTCTGCCTCCGTCGTTTAAATGGAGGTATTATGATAAGGGGGATAAAGCCGACAAGCTACTAGCTCGGAAATGATGAGCTAAAGTTTATCTAAAAATATTTTGTCAATCAAAACTAGAGTGGGAGATTTAACACATGACCCCGGGAAGATAGTGAAGGAATTTGAAACCTTTTATCAAAATTTGTATAACTCTAACCACATCTCTGTTCCATCTCCTTCTTTAGATAAAGACATTGATTCTTTCTTGGCAAAGTGCCATCTCCCTAAATTAAGCCGCTCTAAGGTTGCTCAATTAAGCACAGATATTTCTTTAGAAGAATAGGAGGAGACGTTAAAATCTAAAAAATCTGGTAAAGCCCCTGGTCCAGACAGCTTCTCCCTACTGTATTATAAGAAATTTAAATCTATTTTATTTCCCCATTTGTGTAGACTTTTTAATGGATTTCTTAAGGGGGAGACTATCTTCTCGTACTTTGGAGGCTAGAATTGTTGTTATACATAAACCTGGGAAGGATCCTAATGTTTGCTCAAGTTATAGGCCTGTATCCCTTCTCAATAATGATATTAAGTTGTTCTCCAAAATTTTGGTGACTAGACTAGGGGAGGTACTTCCACAGCTTGTCCACCCTGATCAGGTGGGCTTCATCTCGGGCCGACAAGCCCGGGATAATACAAGAAGAACAGTTGATCTTATCCATATTATAAATAAAAGAAAGATGCCTTCTCTGCTTCTTTCACTAGATGCGGAGAAGGCATTCGATAACATGTTATGGCCTTTTAGGTTTGCTACTCTTTGGAGTTTTGGTTTGGGAGGTAACCTTCTGAGAGGTATATGGACCTTGTATTCCAACCCGTCAGCGAGGGTTCGAGTAAATGGAAGGGATTCTGATCTCTTTGGAATTAGTAATGACACCAGGCAAGGCTGTCCCCTTTCCCCATTAATCTTTGCCTTAACTATAGAACCTCTTGCTTGTTTAATATGGTCTTTCCCTGATACTAAAGGGATTCAAGTTGGTGAGAGGGAAAATAAAATGTCACTCTTCGCGCACGACTTATTACTCACACTTTCCTCCCCTCACATTTCTGTCCCTATTCTTTTTCAAACTTTATCTTCTTATTCTACCTTGGCTGGTTACCAAATTAATTATTCTAAATCGGAGGCCTTAACGTTAAATGTATCCCCAGACACCCGTAATCTATTAGAACATAATTTTCAATTTGCTTGGCGTTCCAAAAAGATAAAATACCTTGGAATTTACATCACTAGTCCATGTAGTTCTCTCTACAAGGAAAATTTCCCATCCCTTTTTGCTCATATAGAATCCGATTTTAAAACCTGGAGGGGTCAGATAATTTCGGATGACTGCAGTTAAAATTAATGTGTTACCCAGAATTCTTTATCTTATGCAGACTATGCCAGTAAGAATTCCTAGTGAGGTTCTGAGTCTGGTGCATGGGGCAATAATTAAATTTGTCTGGTTGGGCAAGCCGCCTAGAGTGAAATTCTGTACTCTTATAAGGAGTTCCCTGGAAGGTGGACGTGGGCTCCCTGATGTGCAAAAGTATTATTTTGCTACTCATTTAGGTCAAGCATTTACCTAGTTTAAACCTACAAGTAATCTACCATGGGTACACATTGAAACTGCTTAATTCTCATTGTATTCTCTGTCCTCCATTCTCACTCCCTCTATTCGTAAACAAAGTGCTCTGGGGCTTGGTCCGACTACTAAACTGACCCAATCTATATGGCTTTTTATGCATTAGGCGATTTGACCTTTCATTTTACCCATCCCCCGACTCCCATCTGGGATAACCTGGATTTTCTTCCTGGATTATATACCAATCCATCACACTCGTGGTATAATCTACCATCACATCCTAGGTTTCTGTATGATTTTATACAGGGCACTACCTGGTATTCACTGGAGGAGATGGTACAGAAATATCAAATTTTTCGCCCAATTCTCTATGAATACTTTAAAATTAGATCATTTTTTAATTCTCTCTCTAAAGATTCTATTTGTAGACCACTTACGCCTCTGAGAGACTTTGGCCCTGATTCAGAGCCGGACGCTCTGACCAGAGCACTCGCTCTGAATCAGGGCCCACCTCCATAAATATGGAGCGTCCTCCTGGACGCTCGTATAGCTGTGGGTCACCACCCACAGCCTATACGAGCGTGCAGGATGATGGTCGCGATGGTCTTGACCATCGCGACCATCGCCAGTGCGAGCAGAAGCCTGCGGTTGAGTTTCTCAACCGCAAGGCCAGGAGTGATTTTGGCTCTATCAGAGCCAAAATCACTCCCACTGACATCACTAGTGATGTCAGTGGGGCCGGCTTCTGACGGTAGGCGTTCCCTTGGGAACGCCTCCGTCTGGCAGGCACGCCCACCAAAGGGGGCGTGCTGTCAATCAACATCGACAGCACGCCCCCTTTGATCAGACACAACGAGCGAAGGAAAGTCCTTCGCTCGTCGTGCGCATGCGCAGTGCACACCATCGACCCACTTGCGAGCGGACAGCCGCTCGCGAGTGGGTCTGAATCAGGCCCTTAGTTCCCACTAGATTGTGTAGGATTTTCCCATCCTCTTCCCCATTGTGTTGGCGGAATTGTGGTCTGTGCGGGGATTTTATACATATCTGATGGTCGTGTCCCAAAATTATTCATTACTGGAATGAGATATAATCCCTATTAAATAATGTATTTCAAACCTCAGTCCCTTTAAGCCCATGGACTGCCCTATTGGGACTTCCTGTCTCTGGGCTAAATTCCTTCTCAAATAAACTAGTTTTTCAAATCTTGCATGCAGCAAGGTGTAGTTTGGCCAAGTCTTGGAAACAACCTTCCGCACCCACTATGCATTTAGCGCATTCCAAGATTTGGTTTATTGCTAATATGGAGAAAATTACTTTTGCTCTTAGGGATCAGTCAGATAAATGTAATAAGATCTGGAACCCATGGTTTAATTATTCAACCACTACTGTCCCTAGGATCTGACTCCTTGTCTAACTAAATACTATATATAATTAAAAGAAAAAAGGGTGATATGTGTTTAAGTTGGGTTCTAATATACGATGGCCCCCGCCCCCCACCCAATTATTCATAATCATCGATGGTTTATGGCTGATGTCAAATGCTTTTACCATCGATGTGGGAGAACCAGATGGTTTCCCTCCATCGATAGTAAAGCATAACCGTTTTTTTCTGTTTTTTTTCAAGGTATCAGGACACAGCATAGTTCCGCCCCTGCCCCCGCAAAGCCCCGCTCCCCAGTTATGATTGGCCCATGGGCCAGTCAGTCAAAGAACAGGTATGACCATCGGTTGCTGAAATCATCAATGGTCTTCAATTGCATAGTTGGTCACCACCGATGGTAACAACACAGATGGCCATATCTAGCAGACATTGCTTCCAATGGAAAGTTACTGCTA
This sequence comes from Taudactylus pleione, assembly GCA_031769625.1. Taxonomy (NCBI): domain Eukaryota; kingdom Metazoa; phylum Chordata; class Amphibia; order Anura; family Myobatrachidae; genus Taudactylus; species Taudactylus pleione. The sequence goes on along the minus strand of JAUIMM010000127.1, from coordinate 3,245,701 downwards.
ATTCACGTCATGGCCGGGTTAGGGACTCCCAGGGGGGTGGTGGATTTTACTGGGAGGCTGCAGCCTGCAGCTCCTAGGCAGGGCCGCAACTAGGAGGGGGCTAGAGGTGTACGGGTACCGGAATGCAGGGGGTGAAAAAGGGATGACTCTCCGTGGCTTGGGGGCTGCAGAGTCAGAAAACGTCCATCCAAAAATGGCCGCCGCCAGGGAGGAGACAGATGCTGGAGGTCCTTACTGGACCTCTAGTGTCTGTCTCCTTCTTGGCGGCGGCCATTTTTGGATGGTCATGTTCAGCAGATTCCATGCGGACTAGCCAAAAATGGCCGCCGCCAAGGAGGGGACAGACACTAGAGGTCCTACTGGACCTCTAGTGTCTGTTAGGCCAGCGCAAGTGCCGGGAGAAGATGCTGAAAGCTGCATCTTCTAGCGTGAAACCCCCTGGCAACGAGCATGAATCCCCCTCGCAACGAGCAGGTAATTTAAAAGTAATTAGAAGCCTTACTGTGGGGCATAAAATGGTGTCGGGTAAAAATGTAAGTGGCACTTTGGTAATAGGCATAGGTGTGTGGCTTAATGTGTAATGGGCATTATTGTGTGTGGAATAATGTAAGTCACTATACCAGGGATGATTGACTAGTGCACTCCCTTATGGAGGAGCAAGGACAAAATCCAGGTACAGGAAGGGAGGGGGCGCAAAATTACTGCCTTGCCCTGGGTGACAGATGTACCTAGGGCAGGGCCGAATCTAGGATAATCTGCCACTGGTGGGAGCAATAATATACAGGATTAATTGTGGCTGGACAAAAAATGAAGGCAGCATATTTATGTATTTGGGCAATATTCACTCTGTGTGACCTTTATGCAGCTTTGTTAATGTGTCAGTGTGGTATTAGGAGGGGACAGGGTCAGCTAAATTTAAGTATTGTAATGTCACTAATAATTATTATATAGTGCTATTCTGATGAATGCACTTTACATGTGCAGGGAACAAAAACATATTGTAGTGTTCCCAAGATGGCTGCCTGCTTTACATGTGTATGGTATGCAATATGCAGACACATGATTAGGTACCAATCATGTGTCTGCATATTGCTTACCATACACATGTAGTGTTCCCAAGATGGCTGCCTGCTTTGGGTAGATCTAAAGGGGATGCAGTCAGGAAGCCGCCTGTCACAATGGCGGGAGACTTAGGTTTAGGCTGCGGGGTAGGGGGGGGGGGGGGTTAGGTTTAGGCACTTACAGGGGGGAAGGTTAGGGTTAGGCACCCCTAAGGGAGGGTCAGGGGGACCGGTTAGGTTGGTAATAGTTTAAATACTTGCCTGTTGGGATCTTCACTTGCCGTCTTCTGGCGTCGGGATTTGAACTGCCGGATGCATGTCATCCCGATCTAAAGTATGAAAATATATGAAAAGCAAGATACAGACAGAATCTTCAGCTCTGTGGATCGCTGACCCCCACCCATGAAAGTACCAGGTGAGGCAGCCATCATGGATGTACTACATCAGGCTACATACTCTAGAAACATGATTATACTTGGAGATATACAAAGTACAAAATATAATATGTAAACAACAAAATATACACAGAATCACCAGTTCCACGTGCCAGGCAAGACAGCCGTCTTAGGGGCACTACAAAGGATACAATAGATTAGATAATTGTTATGTGAAGATAATGTGTCAAATCCACATAGGAAATAATTGTGGAAAGTACAAAATATAATATACAAAAAAAAACGTTTACACATAGCATCATTTGATTCACAGATTGTTATTTCTGCCCACAGAGTACCAGGTGAGGTAGGTAGCCATCTTGGGCACACTACATTGCATAGAATGTGCTGAAAAAGCAATATGTGGATATATGATAAACCTTGGGGAAAATACATATGATAAAAGGTAAATAGCATGGTAATACAGATGAATAACAATGATAGGGTCAGTGAAGCAGTAAGCAGCCTATATAACCTGGTAGTGCAGTTTTGGGTACTCACCTGAAGTTGTAGGCCAATTCACCTGAAGTTGAGCCGGAGTCCACTAGTCCTGCAAGAATCCTTCAGAACAAGGGCCAGGAAGTGAGATGGGCCACAGGTACCCACAAACCCGGCATGTGTAATAACCCAGGAGACCATTATGAGACCAATTAGTTTGTAGATGAGCTATTGATAGCTGGGATGCCAAGAAGAATTAGATCCCAGTTTCAAAAAAAATTATCTCTTTGCTGTTGTGCAGGGATGACTTGAATTGGGTCATCCATACGTATGCAGAGGGATGAAATATCCTGGAGACAATGATATTACGGAGATTCCATAGGAACCACAAAGTTTAAGTTCCATGTCATCAATGACCACAGTACACATGTTTATTACAGAATAAAAGAGGTGGTGAAGATTTCCAAATGGCACTTCAATTAAATGCACAGCTGCCTTTATCTTGTTCTGGATACACCATATAACCTAGAACAGTGGTTCTCAAACTCGGTCCTCAGGACCCCACACAGGTAACATTTTCCAGGTCACATAGCAGCTGCACAGGTGTAGTCATTACTCACTGACACTTTTAAAAGATCCACTTGTGGAGATAATGATTTCCCTTGTGATTCTCTGAGGAGACCTGGAAAACATGCACTGTTTGGGGTCCTGAGGACCAAATTTGAGAACCTGTGACCTAGAATAAATCTCAGTAAAAACAACTGTTTGGACAAGACGTGGGCGTTAGCATATAGCCAGATAATGAAAAAGAGGGTGGAGATGAATCAAGGTGAAGTGAGTGATAATAATAATGAATAAAATAACTTCCCTTCAAATTCAGATCATTGGTTTCATTACATGTTCCATAGCATTTTCAATACAAGATTTGTAATGAACGATCCTCATCACATATATGAACAGTTCCCAAACTGGGTGCCTTGGGATGGTGGTACAACACCTAGTCACATTTTTTATGGTCATTCTGATCGGCAAAACCAGTGCTGGTGGCTGCCAATCATAAAATATGTAGACAAATAGAAGTGCAACCCTGTCCACCAACACACAATAATTTTTTTCTGAATTTCTCAATAGGAAACTTTTGGCCTAGGGATGCCATGAAAAAATGCTGATACTCTATGGTACCGTGATTCAAGAATGTTTGGGAACCACTGGCATATATAAAAGATAAAAAGGGTTCCAAGATAGTGTAGTACATTTCACACATTTATTTACAGAACACTATAATAGATCAAAACATAGCAAGTAAAACATGATTCTGTCACAAGGGTCACAAATTGAGTCTTTACCAGATGTTTGTGACACTGAAGTGTGTAGATGAATTAAAGATGGAGGCAGTATACAGCCCTGACAAAGAGCTCAGACTCGAAACGCGTTGGTATCTACTAGTGGTGTCTGATCCAAGTCTTTGCCAGGATAGAGGTTTTGGAGCCTCCATCTTTAATTCATCTACAAACTTCAGTGTCACAAACATCATGTAAAGCCTCCATTTTTCATCCCCAACCACTTTTTCCATTATCTGGCTATATGCTAGCGCCCATTTCTTGTCCAACCACTTTATTTTTACACATGTTTATTGCTTGGAGGCTTAATTAGTGCTCCCAGGCACACAACTAGAACATATATCTTTTCCATATTCCTGTAAGGCCCACCACAACAGGATGTAGCTCTATTATCATTGCTTGGGAAATGGGTGATCAAGTAGCAATAAGGTTAACTGCAACATTATTATATTTGCTCTTAGCAGCTAACACAATTCTACAGCAGGGTTATTAGTTATATTAGTTTGATAAATATCCTCAGCAGTACTATGCTGTTTGTGAATAACACATCCCGGGGAGAGATGTATCTCACTTTGGAGATAGCTAAAAGTACCAATCAACCAGCTCCTGTGATTTTCATACACAGCCTGTGACATGGCATTTAGGAGCTGAAAAAACTCAGGAAGTAGTTGCTGCTTAATGTGTGTTGAAAAAAACTGGGGCACCTCCCTGTACCTGTCAGGATGACTAAAGAGCAGCCCATAACAGCTACAGACACAAAATCAAGCACAAGGTAATACAGCTTTTATAGCTAAATTCTGGGTCTGATCCGGAGGTTGGAACAGGGTTCCAAACTGGAAATTCCTGAGTCAGCGCGGTTCACACCGCAGTGACCCGGCTATTCCGGCGTGGAAGTGGACGTTTGGAGATTACGTCATCTCCAAGCGCCACTGAAGGCGCGCTCAAGGTCATCGTGACCCGGATCGTGCCGTTTACACTGCAGGGTTTCACGGGTTATTCCCGTGTTAAACCCTTCAAGTTACCTGTGTTGGATTGCCGGGTCACTCCTCCCGGGAATCCAACCCTGTCCCCTTTTACACCAAGGAGCTACCCCAGGTTTGCCTACCCTCCCAATTTGGTCAGGAGTCTCCCAAATATCGGGTGCCTCTCCCAGCCCCCCCGACTACTACTAGAAACCCCAGCAGCAGGGGGGGCCCGATGACGCAATTTGCTCTGAATTGCGTCATTGTGGCTCCGCCCCCTGCTTCACAATGACTTTATTTTCGGCATTGTGAAGAGGGGGTGCCCCCATACGGAGTCAGTGCCCGGCCATACCCCCCAGCTGTATGCAGGCATTCAGCTTCCTCCGGGAAAGAGGGAGCTGATTGTCGGCAAGTATGAGCTACCCGGGTTAACCCTGCAATAACCCGTGTTTTAGCTCTTGTGTAAAAGGGGTATTAGAGAAGCAACATACTGAGATTCGAGCCAGGTATTGGGGAAGGTTTAGCATCAATACTAAGAGCTGTTTAAAGTATAAGCAGCAAAAAATAAACACATGGTGACACCAAGGCCTGGGCTCCTAGGTTTATGGAATACCTGTATGGCCCGATATGGCAGATCCTACTCACCAACATAGGAAAAAGCACCTGCAACCAGTTTACAATGCAGCAAAGCAGACGGCCAAGACTGAGTAGAAACAGAGAAATCACAGCACTATAAAAGAAAATTGAAAAAAATAAATTACTAAGATATTTGTAAAAGCTAATTGGTAAGATGAATGAAATCCATGCAAAAAGATAATGTATGTTTGCATAACAACACAAACAGAGTCTCCAGCAACCTATCTTCCAGCCAACACTCAGGTCTACAAGTGATTGTATAGTTCCCCAGGTCACTGCTATAAACATTGGTGAGACTCCTGTCACCCACTGGTAAAGTTCCTCAATTACAGCAACATATGGACCTCAGCCTGTATTATCTACAGTAAACAAGTGACAAAAGTGTTCCACTCTGAACAAAAGCATTTTGTCACTATCCGAGGATTCATCCACTTATGACTAAGCCCAGGGCAGCCAGTAGCTTTTCTCCAAGGAGGAAATATTACAGCCCTAGAGTTTGTGTTATGTTACTTACACCCTCTCCTCGATTTAGGGTCATCTACCCTGGTACGCCTATATCTTCCTTGCCGCTAAGCACTAATCCAGTGCATTGTGGTCCCTCATGTGTCTCTATAAAGTGACAGAATTGTGCTTTTATAAAATGTAGGACTCCTCTTTCTATTCTTACCACTTCTGGTATGCACAGTAATCACGCTGCTTTCAGCTGTGCCATGACTCTCTAAAATACAATAAAAAAATCCAATTTGCAATGCTATACACTGTAGAGACAACAGCATGCATAGCTCTGTATAGGTTAAATACAACTTTCTTCCCGTCCGAGTACCGGAAGCAGGAATATGATAGATAATATGTGTATACAACTGATATTCATTACAGTAAATGACTGAAAAATGTTGCAAATACCATCGCAGCTGCGATCTCTCATGGTTTGCAATTGCAAAAATATGCTAATGACTCACTTGCCGTCCAGTGATTAGAGATGCCCCCTGAAAGCATCCCACATTCGCCGCTCACACACAAAACAAGAAACATCAAATGCAGATCAGGTGGCCCCATCAGCCTTCTGAGTAAAGGTGCATACACACGTAAACATTTTCTGTCCAACCATCCAACTAGTTGATTGGTTATAATGAAAATCTGGTAAGGTATGAAAGCAAATGACAATCAGCAATTTGCTCCCAAACACAGAAAAATGGACAAAAACTGTTGTTTGAACAAATTGTTTAGATCAAACATTTAACAAACTTGTCTGACGATCATTTTCATCTGTTTTCTGGCATTTAGGAGCAAATTGCTGATCATCAGTTACTCCCATACGTTACCAGATTTTCATTCCAACCTATCAACTAGTTGTATGGTTGGACAGAAAATCTTTACGTGTGTACCCAGCCTAAAGCTGCATCCACACGTAAAGATTTTCTGTCCAACCATCCAACTAGTTGATTGGTTGGAATGAAAATCTGGTAACGTATGGGAGTAACTGATGATTGAGGCAAGGCAGGAAGCAATGACACCTAGATGTATTAACATCTCAGCAGCTGGAGTGGGGAAGAGAAAACTACCCCTGCCAGTGATTCATGGCCCACAGTGCATCAGCCTACTGCTGATGCGATATGTCTTATTTCCTGGTCGGCCCCAAGATCTTCCAAACATGGCAAGATCTCGTATGCAGCCGGGCCCCCGGGGGTGCTGCTGCAGGCTAGTACACATACACTGGCAGGTAAACCTGCCGATATGTGAAAAAGCGATAAGCCACACAGTGCGCTTATCATTTTTAGATCTGATTGATTTCCCAGTGCCATATAATATCACAACTTTAAGTTTAGATCCTGGGGGACCACCAAGTATGGACAAACACATAATGTTCCACAGGAAAAGGGGGTGCTATATGTGTTGGCCTCGTCAGGATCAGTACTGAAAATATCTTGTGTATTAGTTTTGTAATACCAGCTCAGAGTGGGTGTTTGCAGATATAAGAATGTGTGAGCGAGGGGGGCTCTCATAGTACTCCCTCACTAAGGCCCGTACTCAAATTGAGGCTAAAAGTCCAGACCTTTCGCCTGCTGGACTGTTCGCCTCCTTCGCTTGTTTTGCAGGCGGAAAAGTATAGTGCGCATGCCCTCTATTCCCCGTATTCAATTCCAAAGTAGGCGAAATCGGGAACCGGCGAAACCTGGATCGGTGAAAAGTCATGTAAATTTTTGGGTTTTGTTCCTAGGAACCCCCTAAAGATGTCCAGACATGGGGGTTCAGTCTGGGTACCCCCGTTTAGCCCTGCAGAATATGTTCTGCATTTTTAAATAGCCGCAGCAGGTGTTTTTTTTTTCCAACATTGAGGAAGTGATGCAGAAGAGCGCTTTTTTTGTTTTGTTTTTAAAAGTGGTCCCATCAAATTTGGGGTACATGAAAATGGGCACTAGCATATTTTTAGGTCCCTAAAGTAATTTTTTAAAAATTCTGCCAAAAAAACCTGCCACTAATAGTCTATTCTAGAAAAACACCGCTATTTTTAAACACTGTTCCCCTTTTTTTTTTTTTTCCCCAAAATTTAAAATAATTTTTTGGGGGTGTCCCGATTTATTTATTTTTTTTGCACATTTCGTTTTAAGGGGGCATTCCCAAGGGTTCAAGCAATTTTTTTTTAAGCCTGCACCCCTAAACCCCAATTCTGCACTTTTTTTCGACTGCTAAAGGCTGGCGAATATTTATCCCCGTTTTTTTACATTGACTATTCGCACCGGCGAAAAGTCTATGTAATTGAATACAGACATAATTGAAATAGGCGAAAATTACGTAATTTTGCCTCAAATTGAATACGGACCTAGGTGTTTTAGATTTTTGTCTGCATTGTGCCATTGCACTTATTATGTAAGCCTTGGAAACTGATAAAGTACCAACCATTCAGCTGCTGTCAGGTTACAGGCTGTGTTTGTAAAAAGAGTGTAGCTGATTGGTTGGCACTTTAGAACTCTCCACCCTAACCCTCCCGGTTAGTGCCTAAACCTAACCCTCCCCCTTAGTGCCTTAACCTAATCCCCCCCCTTAGTGCCTAACCCTAACGCTCCCCCTTTGTGCCTAACCCTAGCCCCCCGCTGGTGGGCCGCAGCCTAACCCTAACCCCCCGTCCTCAGCCCAACTCTAACTACCCCCTCCCGCAGTCCAACCCTAACCCCCCGGGGTGCCTAAACCTAACCCTCTGCCCCACCCCGCGGGGGGCACCCGCTAGACTTACTATCGGAGTCCCGGCATCAGCATCTACACTCATGTCGGGATTCCGGCGCCTGTTTTCTGTCCGCGGTTCGGGATTTCGGGTCAGTCGGCATCCAGATGGTAGGTAATGTAACTACATCCCGATCTATATGATGCATGTTTCAGCACTGCTAGAGGAGCCATAGGTTGCTATAAACCTGTGTATATAAACTCCATCTCTCCATCTTTCAGGAGGCTTATAGAAACGATGCCAGACAGCCCAGCTGGAATATTAGTAGTAGTAGTAGTACTAATAATAAGTATTATTATTATTATTATTATTATTAATAATAATAATAATAATAATAATAATTAATAATAATAGCATTCAAGTTCTTTCCTGTGTATCACGCATGCGCAGTGGCAACAACGGGCAACTAGTACTAACCTCTGCAGGCTGAAGAACGCATGCGCAGTGGCACCACAATAACCCGCTGTAGAACGCATGCGCAGTGGCACTGAAGCGCCTGTGTCGGGCTGGTTTTAGTCTTGTTGGAAGGGGCTTGGTTGTACAGTAAAGTCCCGCCTACTTTTTTTCCTATAACATGACAGAGGTAGGCGTGGTTAGAACGCTCAGTGCATTCACATCCGTCAGTATCAGCCCTACGAAGCCACACCCCTGTCGTGACCTAAAGATCACGTGGACATGCCGCGCCCCTCCCCTCCCCCACTTCCGGTGCAGATCGGGATGTGGCGCTCATGACGTCATTTGGACCGCGTTGGAAGCGCTGCCGGGGCTGAGCGTGACGTGGCAGAGAGACGAGTATCCGCCGCCGGGCACACAGCAGAGCAGCACCTCGGCCACTACCGACCCTGAACATGGGCCTCACCATCTCCTCGCTCTTCTCCCGGCTCTTCGGCAAGAAGCAGATGCGGATCCTGATGGGTGAGTCGGGTTGGCATGTCGTGACATAGAGCCAGGCAGTGGGCTCCATGGACCGCAGTCCTTGGTATAGGGATCAGCCAGAGTTACACAGTTTATGGAAGGGGGGACTCAGTAGCACTGGTATGAGTATAGGAGCGTCCAGTACCACATACCCCGGAAGAGGGACATAAAGGCACAGTCATGGGTATAGTGACATGCAGAGTAACAGGTCCAGGCAGTGGGGACCTAAGAGCAGAGACATGGGTATAGTGGCATGCAGAGTACCAGAGATCCGGGCAGAGGGGACCTGGGAGCATAGACATGGGTATAGTGACATGCAGGATCACAAAGAGCTGAGCAGATGTGTCCTAGGGGTGCTGACATCGGTATAGTGATATATAGAGCTCCAGTTAGAGGACCTAGTAGCACAGACATGGGTATAGTGGCATGCAGAGTATCAGAGATCTGGGCAGAGGGGACCTGGGAGCATAGACATGGGTATAGTGGCATGCAGAGTTACAGAGATCTGGGCAGAGGATACCTAGGGACACAGACATGGGTATAGTAGTGATATGCAGGTTTAGAGAGTTCTGGACAGAGGGGTCCTAGGGGCACACACATGGGTATAGTGATATATAGAGATCCAGTTAGAGGACCTAGTAGCACAGACATGGGTATAGTGACATGCAGAGTAACAGAGATCCAGGCAGAGGGTACTTATGGACACAGACATGGATATAGTAGTGATATGCAGATTCAGAGTTCCGGGCAGAGGGGTCCTAGGGGCACATACATGGATATAGTGACATGCAGGATCACAAAGACTTGGGCACAGGTGTGTAAATGTATGATCAGAAATCCCTAAATAAAGAGGTGCTAGGGGAAAATAAATGTGTATCGTGACGTGCAGGATCACCAAAATGCGGACAGGGGACACCTAGGAGCATGGACATGATTACAGGGGCATTCTTTATCATCCAGGAAAAGGGGAGCTGGAGGTACCGATATTATATTGGGTATTCACGAGCACAGGTCCCACCAGAAGTGACTCTGAAATAGGTGCACTGCCTGTTTAGTGCACAGGTTCTCAAACTCTGTTCTCAGGACCCCAAACAGTGCATGTTTTCCCGGTCTCCTCACAGAATCACAAGTGAAATAATTAGATCTTTTAAAATGTGTTAGTGAGTAATGAATACACCTGTGCACCTGCTGGGTGACCTGGAAAACATGACCTGTGTGGGGTTCTGGGGACCGAGTTTGAGAACCACTGATATAGTGCATCCAGTATCTCTCACATCCTGGCAGAGGTGAACCTGAGATCTAAGAATTGGGAAACCAGGATCACAGTTATGGGTATAGGGGCATTCAGAATCTGAGATCTTGTAAAAGTGGACCCAAAGGTCCATATATTGTATAGGGGGATCCAAGAACAGAGATCTAGAAAGAGATGTACCTGAAAACACTATCCTGTCTAGGTGGGGACAGCCATGACTGAGTGGAAGCCAAGCTCGCACAGCAAGGTTGCCAAGTGTAATTTTTGTAAATATCTGAGCTTAGGATAGATTTAACCAAAAAATAATAACCTAAAGTTAAGCTATATTTTTACGTCAATAAGCAAGCAAATATGTCATCCACCACAATAGTTTGTATATGGGAAAGAATGGATATTTTGGTATAATGGTATGGAATCAGTATGATTACCGCTGGACGGAAGTTGGAATCCCGACAGCGGCTGCCCGACTAACCTAATTCCATAACGCTCCCTTAGGGGTTCCTAACCCTAACCTTCCCCCCAGTGCCTAACCCTAATCCCCCCTCTAAGTGCTTAAACCTAATCCTCCCCTCCCCACTGCCTAAACCTAAATCCCCCAGGTGGTGCCTCACCCTCCCTCCCCCTAGCCTAACCTCCCGAGGGGTGCCTAACCCTAAGTCCCCCCCGGGAGCCCTAAACCTAACCCTAGACACCTGTCATTTAACCCTTGCCGGGATTAAGCAGTCGGGAAGCCGGCTGTCGGCATTAGGTCCGCCGGCTTCCCAACTGCATACCGATAGTATAGTGGACTCCCCTTTCTGTTATCCCAGTTATTACAAAGCTTATTTGGTTAGTTGCGTATTTAAATGCCTGCCATCTGTTTCTTTTTTTTTTTTTAACTTTAGTTTCTAGCAGAACTAGACTATGAAATAAAGGCCCCCACACACGGAGCGGTATAGCGGCCGATCGGACTGTTTGGAACGATATTGCAGCTATATCGTTCCGTGTGTGGGCATGATATCGACCACTGTGTGCTCCCATGAGGTCGTCAAGTCGCTGCTCCAGATATTTCTGTCTGCACTAGAGGTCTGGAGAATCGATGGACGATCTTATGCTAGTCTAAGGTGGGGGTGTGGCTGGCATATTCGACGTACAGGCAGTGGATTGCTCCGTGTGTGGGGACCGCCCAATATGTTGGTCATCGGATCGTGCATCGCATCGCTTGGTGCACAGTGTTTGGGCCACTTCACTCTACCTGACTGCCTAGTACTAGTACTATTGAGGCATATAGGCTTGGGGTGGAAAAGGGTGGGCAGGAACCTATTTTTTGCACTGTGTATATGTAGAATTGTTAAATTTATATCTAGAAAATGTTCTCGAGAGACTGTCATTGTCTGATAAGGGGGTTGGGCACGGGATGCCGGCGCTTAGGATCCCGACAGGGTTAGGATACCGACCCTCTCTCCCTGCAGCCTAAATCTAACTCTCCCCCTAAGTGCCTAACCCCCATACTTACCGTCGAGATGCTGGCTCTGGGATCCTGACTGGTGTCGGAGTTCTGACCGCCTGGATATAAACTACATCACGGATAAGGAGGCTGTCTATTTATACAACATGCATTCCTTCATCTTCAGCTGTATAGAATCATGATATTGCTTGATTTAGGGAGCAGAGTTACTGTTCATTAGGTGGGGTGTTGGCATAATACAGTGTTGGCTAACCTTGACACTACAGCTGTTATGGAACTACATAACCCAGCATGCACTGCTACAGTTTTGCTATTAGGGCATGCTAAAACTGTGGCAGGGCATGCTGGGATATATAGTTCCACAACAGCTGGAGTGTCAAGGTTAGCCAACACTGGCATAATACAACGTTTTATATTCACGTAGCCCCATATAATATAGACTGAACTGCAGTTTCTAACCTCTCCTATTTGTGCGCTTTGTCACTGGTTTCTGAACACTAGGATATCCACATCCCTTCCACTCCAAGTAGCAGGTTCCTGCCCACATCAGCCCCTTTGTTCAGGAATGTGACACATCAGACATGGAGCATGCTTGTGTGTGACCGGTATTGTGCAGGCTTTCCTCCTGTCTCCACGTTCTTCTGTGCTTCCTGGTTGTGTGTCCATGCAGGGAACATTATGCAACATGCTTATCTTCCTGCTCCGGAACTCCTTTGTGATGTGGAAGGGGAGGATAAGATATGTTTCAACAATTTCTAGATTTGTTTTTTTTTCGCTCCTTGTACAATAATTAAGGCAGGGGTTTATGAACATGCCCTTTCTATCATTACTGTACAAGAAGCATAATAAATGTTGAGATAATTTTCATTACGTTTGCAGTTTTGCCATTATTTAAATATCACTGCATTTGAATGGTCATGTCATACTATTGTCCCGAAACACGCACACCTGTTTCATACAGTCTCAAAGGTAGTGTCCTGTAGGGTTACAGTTATTTTTATTTAGTTTCACTTCGTTTAATTGAATTTTGGATTTTAGTATTGGTTGCAATTTTCTAGTTTGGAGTGGGTGGGTTACTCTTTAAGGGCTAATGCAGATTATTTTTATTTAGAAGCTTAAATTCTTTCTTGTAATACTGTGCACCCATATAGATACACTGTACGTGTTTTTTACACTTTTGTTTTTTTACATTGGAATTTGATTATTGCTGAATGAAAACAATTATAATCAAAAACCTGCAAAGCAGATTGCAATTTGATTATAAAGTTGAACAAAACAAGGGAGAATACCACTAATAGACATCTCATCCCATGAGTAATTCTATATGTAAAGGAGCCTATCCATTACGCGACCTGAAAAAATTAACAACTCGCGTTCAGTCCTTCAGGTCGCCGGGCGCGGTGCCTGCACTGAACGGCGTTCACTGAACGTCATTCAGTGCAGGATCCCGACCTCCTATCTGGGAACATGTGGATCTGACGATCGTCGTCAAGTTGACCAGAATGTACTGTAGATAGTTGGGGTAGGCAAGGACCCAGCGTGCACGCGCTTCGCTGGTCCTTGCCAGCTATCCATTAGATGACTTTCTGAACAATGCGACCAAAACCAGCCTGGCTCCTCTCCCCCCCCCCCCCCCCCCCCCCCCCCCCCGACGCCAGCAGCAGCCGGAGGACGGAGCTCACTCCTGAGCTCCGGCTTCTGGGTCCCGCAGTGCACTATGGGAGTGACGTCATGATGTTACTCCCATAGTTCTAAGGAGTGGGCGCCGGGGACGGACGGCAGCAGGCTCTGGAGCGGGGTTTAAGGGAAGTATTTTTTTTTTTTGTGTGTGTATGTGTGGGGGCATTAATACTGGGGGCACTATTGGGAGCACACTACAACTGGGGGGCACTGCAGGGGAGCATTACTACTGGGGGGCACTGCAGGGGAGCATTACTACTGGGGGGCACTGCAGGGGAGCATTACTACTGGGGGGCACTGCAGGGGAGCATTACTACTGGGGGGCGCTGCAGGGGAGCATTACTACTGGGGGGCGCTGCAGGGGAGCATTACTACTGGGGGGCGCTGCAGGGGAGCATTACTACTGGGGGGCGCTGCAGGGGAGCATTACTACTGGGGGGCGCTGCAGGGGAGCATTACTACTGGGGGGCGCTGCAGGGGAGCATTACTACTGGGGGGCGCTGCAGGGGAATCATACTTTTAATTCTGGTTATGTGAATATCGCTAGGGTGTATGTGTCTGTGAGCTGGGCGGAGGGTTTGGGGGTAAAACAGGGGTGGCATTGTGAACCTTTGCGTAGGGCACCCTGAAACCTTTCACCGGCCCTAATCTTGGAGCAGGTGAAACAAATATGGAAATTCTCTATTTTTGGCTAAAAATGTGGAGAAAATGTGAAAAAAATAAAAGTAGTGGAAAATGGATTTAAAGTACTGGGTCATGTGTTTTGGGGATGGAACAGGTGTGTTTAGGAGTGCAGGTGGCTGCAGCAGGTGTATTTAATTTTTGTTTAAAACTGCCCTTTATAGACATACTAGAACTCATTTAAGTCAATTAGCACTGTTGACTTTTTTTCTACCCTTGCTGACTGGTGGCCCAATATAGTTAATGGTAAAGGTTCTGGGATACTGCAATAGTTCAATGTCACTCGAGTAGGGATTTTCCAGAAGAAGGGACACTCCTAAGGTTTTAAAATAGGGAGTCTGCATCGCCAATTATGCCTCAACTAAAGCAAACACTGAGCCATGAATTAAGTCATTGCTTTATATACAAATTGGATTTGGGCTTGTCAGCACAATCGGTGACACAGTTGCTGGTGTCACGAGTACCTAGTAACTTGATATGCCATGTTTTCATTATTGTTCCTCCTGCAGACAAAATGGCTGTCACCTCTGATCAGCTGACAAGTACACCTAAACAAATATGTTAAATAACATTGCCGAACATCCTGTTCATATGACGCCTTTCTGGATTTGTTTGCCTTTAATGAACCCATGGTAGTATGCTGCCAAACCTTTTAGTACATCTTTCTTTGTATATGTTATGTTTTTAGCCTTGGCATCTGTTCTACATAATGATCGAAGCAATTACATCTCTGTGCCCTCTGTAAGGGGTTGGATTGAAGCAGATGTCACAAGATTAAAACGTATCTCTGGGTAATCCCTAACTCCGGGATGGAGAATAAGTAATCTAGAAGCCAATTGTTGTATCTAGGGTCTAGATGGGGCAGACCCCTTATAATCAATGGAAAATCCTTTTAGAACTTTTCCTGTGCATTGGCATCTGGTTCATCACTCATTCCAAGGACATAATGTACACAATCCCAGCTCCAATATTCTATGCAATGTTGCAGAGAGGTTACTATTCTTTATAAATAAGCCATACAGTATATCCAGTTTGCTCTGGCCTACCTGCTTAGTCCCCCTACCTGGTTAATGTCATTGGCATCTGTGGTATGTGAAGGGCTGTTGCAGGCTGTGTATAGATGTGTTATTACCATGATTGATGGAGCGATCACTGCATTGACCTTTGTGTCTTCTGTATGTACAGTGGGACATGAATCCTGAGCGCAGGACAGGCCTCTAGTGTTAAATTAAAACGGAACTTGCAAAACCATATTTAATCCAGTACACTAATAGTAAAAAAGGTTATTTCAAAGAGATAATTAAAATAGATCGAACATGTTTTCTTTAAATGAGTTGACCTGTTTAATTCGGTGCAGGGCTCTGTATCATGTATGTCATTATTGATTAGCTGGCTTGTGACTGGAAATTGCTATTTTGCCTGCAGTGCTTGTCGCTTTGAACGCGTACTGAATCTGGACGTTTTTGGTGCTCTACTCATTTACTTCTCTGAGCTGGGCGCACAATACTTCAAAACCTGTGTACAGGAATAAAGCCAGTAATATAATCTGTGTGCCTGCTGTCTGTGATATTCTATTCAATGTATGCGTCTTAGCTTTTAGTCAGCCGCACATGTCTATAAAATGTACTGCTTGGCACTGGATGTGGGAAATATTATTGTGTGGTGTGGGGCAGTGAAACCAGAGACGACTGACATTTATTGTGTTGTGATCATTTATTTAAACAGTGTGGGGCTCACATAGTGTTGTCTGTGCAGTAATGGGAGTCATTTTCTGTATATATGCAATCTAAGACGTATAGGCTTATTATGCCCCTCTACATGTTGATAGGCAGAACTTGGGGGGGATTGATGTAACCTGTGTACAGTAAGGACATAGTGGAAGCAGCCTTAGGGGGCCTATTTGTTGCGGCTGCTTCTACCTGATGTAAGATCCGTACTGCTGCTGATAATCGGCAATGGACCATGTTTAAAGGAAGATTAAAAAAAAAAAAAAAACTAAACCATCTCTAGTGCTACCAGCCTAGGCTGTCATATGCAAAATTGGGTGGATAAAGAGTGTGGGGTTCTCCCGGTATAGCCAATGCCAGCACTAATCAATGCCAGCCAGGGCTCTTGGCAATATTGCATAGGAATATTTGGTCCCTCTAGTTATCCATGAGTTGGAGAAAAAAAACCTTCATGAGCAGACTTGTTCCTTATGGAGCCATGGCATGAATGAGAAAGTGTACCACTTCTATTTATACAGTCGGGTTTTGCCATGGTCAGGTTTGAGATCCCCACTGTATGGTGTATATACCGCTGTCCTATGTGCATGTTACGTAATATCCATATTTTACAGTCGCAGACATCTTAATATATAGCACAGATTGATATTTTTATGACGCTGCGTTCTTTGCGGACATGGCGTCAAGTCTACATGAGTTCGTGTGTGTTTAATCCTATGCTTGACCCTTTTTACGCAACTAGTTATATATCTCTCCATATTTGTACATATTTAGTTATTTACCCCGTCAGTGTTCTCTGTGGGGTTACTTGCCTTCGATACACAGCCTATGTATTAGAAACACAGCTTTATCCAAAACAACATTGAATTTAAGATTGAGTTAAAAATTTTGATGGTTAATGTTTAGTATTGAGGCCTTTGTACAAATCTGTATTTATGCTACATTCTTATCTCTCTCTGCAGTTGGCCTTGATGCTGCCGGAAAAACCACAATCCTGTACAAGCTGAAGTTAGGCGAGATTGTCACAACCATCCCAACCATCGGTGAGTCATTTACTGTCAATCAAACATTTTGAATTTAGTGTTTTGGGGTTTTTTTTTATTGTTTTTTGTCGACCGATACATCGGGAAAGAACTTTTGTCTGATAGTCTCATAGAGGGTGCCTGTAGTGATGTAGACAAGCAGTAACTGGTGAATGAGAAGTTTAATGTTTAGGAGCTGGTCCATTCCAATGGTTTTAAGAAGTGCATGCAACATGAGTAAACTCCTTTAAGGGGGAATTCTATTATTCGTAAGATTTACTGCAGACTTTTAACTACTGTGTTAAATGCCCGGAGCTATTTAGTTAATACCCGCTGTAAGCTCAGAGGGTGCACTTAACGCAGATTCCTGTCTGCACCCTTAATCCTGGCCTAGTTCATTCAAAATGTCTTCCTCCTTTGTCTGTAGTCCTGTGTATGCATCTGTCCATCCTATCGTCAGTCTGATATTGTTTAGGCAGGTTTCTGTGTTTGCTTAAGTTTTTCCTAATGATTGGTCAGTCTTTCAAAATCAAGAAGTGACCATATTAACATTCAATATTACATTCTTATCGGCTGATGTCTAGACTCTTGTTTCTGTCCCTCAGTCTGGAATGACTGCAGGAAATTGCTGAATTCATTATATTGCCTGGTAATACTTGTTGGTGCACTAGTTGGCGCTCGTGGTGGATGTGGTGTTGGCAGGTGCATCCTTAGTGCTTGGAGGATCGGATGGTTGTTTATAAATGACACCCGCAGCAAGTTGTCGCCAACCCCTGACGGTGGTGATGGTGTTTTAGTATGGCTTCTAGTGTTAAATATAAGGTTTAATCCATATGAAGGATAAAACAATGAAATCATATTTTGCTCATTTCCTTTTTGACATTATTTTCAGTCTGTAAAGCTGATCTATGTCTGAGTTAAACATAGCAAATATCATTTCTGTATGTGGGGGATGACTGATTACCTAAAGACTACTGTGTAAATGTTACACAGATGTACTGTTTTACGGGTAGAGATTAATTTATACTGGCTTTTACTTTATTTCAGCTGCCCATGTGCTCACTTTAGGACTGATTTTTTGCTGGGTACTTTGTTTAATTTTTATTTATTTTCTTGTTTTAAGGCTTCAATGTGGAAACTGTAGAATACAAAAATATCTGTTTCACTGTCTGGGACGTTGGCGGCCAGGATAAAATCAGACCCCTTTGGAGGCATTACTTCCAGAACACGCAGGTACAGAACTTCTTATACACAGAGCTCTGTAATGTTATCAGTGGGAGGGTTACAAACACTGTATTACAACTAAGCAAAAAAATAAACCCCTTTTTGGTATTGTATATGAAATACTCAGGTATGTAGATGGTGGAGGGGTGTTGGGGGAAAAAATAATTAGGATGCCTCCCACCCCTATGGAAGTCTTAGGGCTCAATTCATTTAGGAGAGAGTTTGCAAATGCCAGTTTGTATCCTGAAACTCCGACATCGTGTGACTGTGCGCACCTGAGAAATGCGAGATCCAATCACAAATGCCAATTCACGGTACACTCAGTGAGGGTGTGCGGCTTTTCTTCAAATGTGACCTAGGAGAAGGTTCTTAAAAGGTCTCAAATTGCTTATTTTTGAACTGAAGCTTATTTATTTTTCAGCAAATTAAAGTCTTGTTGGGGTACAGAAAATGTCTGTACAGAGGTTTTTCCAGTGTGTTTTTATAAAAGTTTGTAACCGTTAAAATAAACATATTTAGCTCCAATGTGTAAGTTCTATAAACCCTCTCCCATGAAGCATACATCCTTTGCACCTCCGCGCGCCTGCCCCGACATCCTTTGCACCTCCGCGCGCCTGCCCCGACATCCTTTGCACCTCCGCGCGCCTGCCCCGACATCCTTTGCACCTCCGCGCGCCTGCCCCGACATCCTTTGCACCTCCACGGACAGGTCTTTATTGGACAAATGATGCTATTTAAACTCCAAGTGCATGATTATTCTTTGGGAGTGGTGTACCATAGGTTTTGCACTGTCCTGACATTTTTTACTGTAAAATAAAGATTTTTCCCTACCTTTTTACCTGCTGACAGGAGTGCACACACAAAAATACCAATTTCATCAGAAAAAAACAATAGGTTTGGAATTTTATTTGCAAGTTTGCTGTGAAAACGGCTCAGTGGACCCATCTCGCACTTAACTGAATAGTGTAAGAAGAAAAATGGATCAGTATCCACAATCCTAATTACTTCTAAAATAAATCCCTTTATAAATATACCAATAAATGTTAATTGACAAATGGTACTTAAATTTCATTAAAATTTTGAATGCAACAGATCTGCTTCATAATTACAAGCACAAAATAAATATTTACCACTTTGAAGTATCCCAAAATATTGCACAAAAATTTGAAAACCTGACTAGAAATATACATGTCAAAATATTGTCCAATGAAAGTTGGTTATGGTATACTTTGTATTGTAAAGTAATGATGTATATTTGTAATTTTGGTTTGATATTTTATATACAATATTTCTTTATATTTTTTGTTTCAAAGTGTAAAGCTGGGCATCCACTATACAATTTTCTGTCAGATATCTGTCCAATCTGGCTGGTTGGAATGAAAACCTGGTAATGTATGGGAGCCAATGACAATCGTCCATTTGCTCACAAACACTGGAAAATAGCCAAAAATGGTTGTTCAGACAAATTGGTTAAAACACACAAATGTAACCAATTTGAACAATTTTTTTTTTTATTTTTTTTTTTCTTTGTCCTGTTATCAGTGTTTAAAACCATATGATTGACTGTCATTTGCTCCCATAGATTACCAGGTTTTCATTCCAACCAGCCAGATTGGACAGATATCTGACAGAAAATTGTATAGTGATTGTATAGTGTATGCCCAGCTTTAGCTTGTACGTTTTGATCTGTACACACACACACACACACACACACACACGTACACTGAAGACATATTCATAAGATACACAATATTTTTAAAGATCTAAACATAGATGCATATAGACTTTATTGTACCCAAAGCACACACTTTACATAATAAACTCCACACCCGTTCTCTTTAATCATAGTAGTTTACTTAACTAGGGACTCCTTCCTCTTCATTTCCTCAGGTGCCGGGTACAAACTAGACCAGTGATTCCCAACCTCAGTCCTCAAGGCACACGAATACCCATTTTCCACCAGAAACCTGAGTCTGATCTGGGTTTTTGGACATGGTTCCAACCCACGTCAGACCCTGTTTACACCACACCTTCGATCCGGGTTAGCCCCATTCACACTGAATCCGGGTCTGCCCTGCTAAACTTGTGAGGTCATAAAAAGTGGGAGGTGACTGTTCCACAGCTACCAATCAGCTCATTTTAGGCATGAACCAGGTCAGATAACCTGGGTTGCGCCATTTTCACTGCACCATTACCCAGGTCCATCGCGGGTAGCTACCTGGGTTGGATTCCCAGGTCACTTGATCCAGGTTATTTTTCAGGGACCCTTTTCAACTGAGCCACTACTTGGGAAGACCCAGCAATAACCTAGGTTATTGCAGCAGTGGAAAAGGGGGTATAACAGTCCTGGTTTTAGTTATCTCGATGATTGTGCACAGATGGTTATATCAAAATAACTGAGGTACTAATTAAGTCACTTGTGCTCAAGTATGGCTATCCCTAATACCTGGACTGTCATGGGGGACATCCACTGGACGATTTTATCCCTGTCCAACCTCTTAACGATTTTCCCTTGAAGTTTCCCTTGAAATATGATCTTCCGCTCTGAACAATTTGCAAACTATTTGCAAAAGATCTAACAATAAACTATGTTGTTTTAATCTGTGATTGAGAGCTTTCAGCTATAGTGGGCAGATAGTGGTTCATCGTTTGATCGTTCAGCGTAAACTATGTGTAAACGATTTGTAAGCAATCAAGTGAAATTGACCTGCATGTTCAGTCGATGGAGGAGACGATCAAACGACCAGCGGGAGCGCGCATCGTACATCGTTAAACAATTACTTCACGATTTGCAAACGATGTTTGAACGATTATCGAACAATTTTATCATTATCGTTCAACTTTATCGTCTAGTGGATACCCCCCTTTAGTGTGCCTTGAGGACCGTGGTTAGGAACCCCTGCACTAGACGATGTGTCGTCCAAACCGCTGCATCGGACAATATATATCCCAGTGTGCACTTGCTATGTCGCTGACTGTGCGCTCCCACGCGTCGTCAGCGACATCACAAGTCGGACCTGCATGCGGGTCCAACGGGCGAAATTGTCAGTGGGGGCCATGCTGCTGAATGCAGCATGGCCCTCGCTGTCGCTCCCAGCATCAGCAAGTGTGTATGCACTTGACGATGCCAGGTCCTGCCGCACGCGACATCGGTGCTGGGTACACATCGCTAAGTGTATACCCAGCTTTAGTCTACCGTCCTACTGAGGCTCCTCTCTCGGTGTCAGACGTCATGGTGCAGAGACGTCTGCACTGCTGCGGCTGCCTGGCTGCTCCCGACTCCTCTCTTGCTTTGCTGATTGGCCAGAGCACCTCCTTGGAGTAGGGGGAGAGTGGGAAAGCACGTTTTGCTCTTCTGATTTGCTGGAGCATGTCCTGTGGAACCTGGCTTTTTTTTTTTCTTTTTTCACCCTACAGTCATTTTGGGACCATATCGGGGGACACAAAGGCATTGTGACAGAGTTTGAGGCACTGGTATAAAATAGTACAAATTAAGAATATATGTCAACACTTGGTTAGTGGTGGTAATATGTAATTTTACAATGCAGAATTACTGTTAACCTTTATTACTTTATCTCAAATTGGATTTGTGGATTAAGTTGAATGTCCTCTCTACATAACATCTGGCAACAGGCAGCGCTGCTATATCTGTAACAGGACTCATCGGGGAAAGTTCTGTGAAGTAAAGGTGGTTTGTTGCATTGGTGAAAGATGTTAGTAGGCTGATTAAGGAGGTGCTTTCTGGTCAGTATTTAATGTATTGGGAAGCTAGAGCTTAAACTGAAGGAGAATTGATATAGTGGGTGCAAATAAAACCTAGTTAGGAGACATTTGTGACAGGGCAGAGAATATGGGGGCTGTAGCATGTTTAGGAGGGATAAGAAAAGGAGAGGTCACATTGTGTAATCTGTTATGTTGTTGAATTATAGCTACCACCAATCAGTACCCTGTCAGCGTCTTTGGGGCAAAATATCATCCCAGACAATCCTTGCAAATGTTGTATTCCTAGTGCAAATACCAGGGGCAGCACCAGGCCACAGTGTCATGGGTGATCACTAGCACAGTATAGATTGGGATACTGTAACTAGTCACACTGCCACAAGAAGCAGATTTTTATAACACTGAAAAACCACATCTTTTCCCAAGTGGCAAAATCATACAGGAAAAAAGAGGTCTTATAATAAAATACCCAGAGCTTAGGCATTCACACTAAATACAGACATGCTGCTAATTAGTTTGCAAACAGCACCTGAGATACTTGCTGGTATATGTAGTGTTAATTCAGGGCAATGTTACTATTTGTGTCTAAATATTTTAAACCCATACTGAGAGCCTGACTATTCATAGATTGTATAAACATGGGCTGCTAGTTAGTTCTTATTAGTATATTAGGCTGATGGTTGATGTTTGATATATTACTGATGTTTGTAATGTTATTTAGAAACAATATTGCTGTTCATGTCTCTCCTATCATGAGATGGACAGGAAGAGCTTGGATATTTACCAGTCAGTGTAAATATTTTGAACATTTCAACACACTTTAAAACCTCATTGGGGACACAGCTGACGTGCCGATGACCGTTTCGCTGTCAAGTCGCTTTATTGAGGCTAAAACAAAAACAAAAGCCTTGATGAGAATACTGGACAGCGAAACGTGCTGTCGTTCTTGTTTTATTTTTCTCTGGTATTTGTACAAATTTGTAAATTTTTACCATATATTCAATAAAAGTAAAGTTTTATAATTAAGTTTTTTTGTGTGCCTCTGAAAGACTAACATTCCCCTTCTGTTTTGTATCTGGATTGATAGACTGCAATCTTATGATTTATCTGGTCAGCCTACAATATGGCTGCTTTCACAATGTGCAGGAAAAACAAACACTTTTTAACCCAGGCTCTCCAGCTGTTGTGAAACAAGTTCCTAGCATAACCTGGCAGCTAACCTTGATCTGGCAGAGCATGCTGGGGCTTGTAGTTGACAACACTGAGAGCCACAGACTTTCAAGGCATGCTTTAAGCCATAGTTTTAATACTCCTACAGTTCAGAACTGGAGCAGCCATTTTCTCAGACATGACAGCATTTAGTCAGGAATAGGAGATGGTCTAACAAACACATTTGTGACTAAACATTGATGGTTGATGTGCGTTAGCTCTTATCCATATCACATCATGTTGATACTGTAGTATGTGTGTGTGTATAATATGAAATAAACCATTGAATAGACAGCGTTCATCATATATTGTATTTTCCTTTTAGGGCCTCATTTTTGTTGTAGATAGTAATGACAGAGAGCGAATCCAGGAAGCCGCAGAGGAGTTACAGAAAATGGTACGTACAAGACTGGCACAGTAAGATGCGCTAATTCCTTTTATTGTGTGTAATTGATATTTATTTGCAGTTTTGACTGAGAAATTAATAAATTGTGTAAGTGAGCAGTTGAAATGCTAGTGTTCCCGCTATGTGTTAGTGGGGAGCAGTGTCCTGCCTTGCCCAATTTTAAAGTGGCAAAGTGCGCCTTGCCCTTATAGAAGCGCTCCGCTAAAGCAGCCTGACCTGTGTTGTTCCCACCCATGGGCTGCGGTGTCCTTCGGGTGGGAAAGGTTACGGTTTTTGGGTGAATGGATGTCGTGCACATGCTTGGGGGAAGCCCAGCACCTCCATAAGTGCTGGACATGCCCCCAAGAGAATTGGGGACACGTCACAAGGACAGTCCCACTCCCTGGTCGGCCACGCCTCATTTTTCATGAGTCCTGCCCGCACCTCAGTGCCCTGCCCCTGGTCTAGCGTGAACAGTAAATTGAGGTTAAACTTTGATAAGCAGGTATAGCAAAATGTTCATTGGTGGGACAGTTTTGTTCCCGGTGGAAATCCTGGTTCTAAATAAGTGTATGTGGAAGTGCATCTCAATATATCCCTTATATTTAAACAACCTTCAAACAAAGTTGTTGGCCAATCGTGTAATCTTTCAAACTGAAACGCGTCGTTCCCTAGAGCAGAGTGCACCACACTGAGTGTTCTTCCACTTCTGCTAGTTGGCAATGTGTGAGGACATGACTCTGCCCTCATGCATAATGGAATAAAGTGACTCATAAGGGGCAGTGGAAAGAATACCCGGATGTCCACTCCATACATACACAGTATGTAATGTCACTGTAGCGTTAGTTGTCCCTGAATCTTGCAGACATCTCTGTGGGTACTTAAGATGATCTTGCTCCTGCAGACTTAAACAGATATGAAAAGCAGTTACTAGTACAAAACATATCCCACATCTGAGGGGATGATTCTTCCCCAGGAAGTGAGACCATTATCATGGTTATTGGCTGGATAAACTAATGGAATGTTTTCCCTGTTAGAATATTGATGATCAGGTGATCTTTGTTTTTAGCTCCAGGAAGATGAGCTGAGGGATGCCGTGTTGCTGGTGTTTGCAAATAAGCAAGATTTGCCCAACGCTATGGCCATCAGCGAGATGACCGACAAGCTGACACTTCAGAGTCTCCGCAATAGAACTGTGAGTATTGCTGAACCAGTGTTAAATGCTATGCAGGAGATTGCAAAGACAGTAGTCGGTGGCCTTTGTATGATTATGGTTCTTCATGTACAATAATGGAGGCTGTGGTACAAGAATTCTGTGGTGACTATTTCATTTGGGGTCTATTGGCGGCACGCATGTACTCCTCAAAGCTTCTGCAGCCACTCGCAATACCACATAACAATGTTATTTGGAAACATCATTTCAAACTGTTTATGTAGCTGTATTCTTGGTCCAGCAATGGGGTATTGTTTCATTATGGTGTAACCCCAGAATCTGACAGAATCAGTTGTCAGTGGTGATTGGCAGCACAATGTTGTGAGTTACCACTGTCTTGCCTTTTAACTTTATTTTTTATTTTTTTAATATCCTTTATTTATATGGCGCCACAAGTGTTCCGCAGCGCCTTACAAAGTACATAGATAAATAAGTGAACAAGTTACTTACAGTACAATACAATGCAGGGCAAGGTTTATACACATTGCCACATTAGTGATCAGAACACTCAAGTAACAGGGCAGGAGAGACGGCATGCATTTGTTGATTGAAGACGGCGGATGTGAGCGTGAAGGGGTTAATGAGGTCAGATGTAAATGGCAGAGGAATGGGTGAGGGCTTCGTAAGTGAGTGTAAGAACCTTGAATTTGGCTCTGAAGGGGAAAGTGAGCCAGTTGAGGGCTTGTAGGAGAGGGGAGGCAGATGTAGAACGTTTGGAGAGGAAAATGAACCGAGCAGCAGCATTGACGTATTGGAGAGGTGGGAGGCAGGGAGGCCAGATCGGAGGTTATAGTAGTTTAATCTGGAGATGACCAGTGAGTGGATGAGTCTTATTAGCATCCAGAGTGAGAAAACATCTGATCTTGGAAATATAGATGGAAACGTTAGGACTGCGAGAGGTGCTGAATGTGTTTTTATTGTTTTTGCTTTTGGAAGCCTTAGTGTGGTTTATTAGGCAGGGTTTTCCATGTATGTTTCGAAAAGGGAAATTATCTTTCAGGGGCTTAGACATACACAAGGTGCCATACACAGAATAAAATTATGTTCTATAAATTATATGCACTCAAGGCATCCTGGATTATTTTAAACAATTTAAATTAATGATGTCTCCTGTCCACCATTCAGTTGGGTGTCAAAAATTTCTAGGAAGTATTCAACCACTGCAGATATTGTACTCGGATAAGTATATGAAAACCGGAAGACCAGTATATGAAAACATATCCATTGGTCACACATCTGATCATATAGAACCTCCTAAAGCTGGGTACACACTAGACGATATAACAGGCGATTTGTCATTTTAGAGGCGAATCAGAACGGCATATCGTCCAGTGTGTACTCACTGTTGCGCACTCCCATTTGTCGTATCTTCAGATCGGCCTGTCTATCATGATCAGTGGTTCTCAATCTTAACCCTCAAATGTTTCCAACAGGTCATGTTTTGTGAATTTCTGTCTTTGGAAGCAGGTGGGATAATTACTGACCCAGCAAAATAGATCTAACTCACATGCGCATGTTTAAAGGAAATCCAGTAAACATGCATTGTATTTGAGAACCCCTGACTTAAGGCCCCCCATACATCTGTGATGGATTGCGGAAATTCCCTGTTGTATGTGATACACCAAATCCCCAATTCTGTCCAAAAAGTGATTTGGAATCTGTAAATCAGGTTGTCCGACATGTTTTATTTCACCAACCAATCGGGGCTGTAGATCGTTTATGGTAGCGATCGGCAGATTTACCGACTGTTAATAGTAAAATGATGAGCTATTCAAGATTGGCAGATCTATTTCCTGAAAATTACCTGCAAATCACTGAAAAATATCTAATGTATAGGTGCAGATTGGGGGAATATTTGGATTACTAGGAAAAAATCACAATCTGAATTATTTTTTATGATTGCTGATGTATGGGCCCATTGAGATTGAACAGAAGGTGTTCATCTTTAATATACTGCCTCTTTATTTCTAGGTGCATTAGCCCAAATGGCTCTTTAGATGTCTGAACAACCTAAATGTGTCTTGTATAATTTGTTTTACTTTTCTTTTTGTAATTTCTTGTGACTTTATTGCTGATTTTTGTATTTTATCTATCTTCCTTTCAGTGGTACGTGCAGGCAACATGCGCAACTCAGGGGACTGGACTGTATGAAGGATTGGACTGGCTATCTAATGAGCTCTCCAAGCGTTAACAAAGACTGGCGTTCAGCAGAGGACACAATGAATAGAAGTGGTCTAGGCTCGTAACATCCAAACTAGTTCTAAAATGGTATAAAGAAATGGAACTGGCAGCAAATACTCTTTTAAGTTTCCAGATTGTTTTGTTGCTGGTTATTTATCAAGTTTTCATGTTGCTTTCAGAGCGATGTGGAAAGAGTTAATGCAGAAAATAATAAATTCTCTCTCCCTTATGTGAAAAGTGTTTTCTGGTTTTACTTATCCCCTTTTACATGCCTGGACATAATTATTGTGGCGCTATAGAATTGAATGCTTTTTTATTTTCTTGTAGCCCTTTCCTACAAGGCAAACACTTAAAAACGTAAGTTCTAAGTCAGTGGCAGAGCGTCCCTCTGTAAAGTCAGGCTGCATTACCTATCGCACACTGCGCAGAAGCTTGCTTAACTGATGTTATCAGAAGTCCTTGAATTGCTAGTTTGACTCCCTTGTGTCATTCCTTAGACATTCTGCTGAATTAAAACCTAGCATTCCGTACTTATTTATTTCTCATCCATGCCAAAAGTTTTGTTTTGTTTTTTTAATATTGCCCGTGCCAGCGGAGAACACAAAACACTATATTTGAATTGCCTACACCAATTCTGAATTTATTATTATTATTTTTTTTTAACCATGTCGGTAAGCCAGACTAACTTTTTTGCTTTGTTAATGAGTGTTGGTTGAAGGATAATATTGCCTTCGCTGGAGCGAGTTTGTAAGAATGCCTTTGCTGGGCCAGCATGATGCAGCTCACTGCTTCTTGTGCAGCAAAGGGCCCCAGCTTGTTTTATATCTCAGCAGATTGTCTCACTTTAGGATATATATTTTTTTTTTTTTTATGTTGCTTTCAGCTTGACTGTTTTTTGCCCATTGTATCATAGTTCTGCTGATGTTTTATTGTTTATTGGTGAACATATCTTCATAATGCAAGATTTTGTTTGTTTTTTTGAAATTCCTCAATCTGAACAATTGATGTTTTCTTCAAACCCCACTAAGAATTATTCCTAATAAAATAACAAAGGTTCACGTTTGTTTTTGCTTGTTTTATTTGTATCGACATTCATTGTTTGACTAAATCTCAACTGGGAGTTTCCATGCTTTAAGATGAGCGATTGGCAACAAGCGGCCCTCTGAGTCGTCACACTCCTTAAAATACCCAATGTTAGTTGTTGGATTTCGATTACATTTTTTGCTGAGAATAAAGGTTAGTGTGTGGCCTTTTGAAGGTTACAGGGCCACCTGTGTGCCCTGAAGTATAGTTGGTTCCGTTAAAGCAGGCGGTATATTGTAATTTAATAAAATGAATATTTAATGTACAGATGTGTCCTTACACATTTTTACTGCATCGCACCAAAAAGCCTCTCACGGCGTGCCAGGTCCCATGAGACTGCTTTGTCTCAAGTTGCAATTCGTAGCGACTAGGATGCACCAGCAGACTGTGCTGATTAATTTGATGTGACATTTGTAGATCTGTATTCAGATTAAGGAACTCAGTTGTGCACAAAGTGCTACAATGTAGCGGCCGCAGCTTTATTCCAAATTCCGTTGTGGTTCATATATAGTGGTCAATCCATTTAGGTGCGAGTTTGTTCTTGAAACTTGCAGACTTCACATGAATGCGTGCTGCCGAGGATTCTACAATCCAATTAAAAATGCATATTCGCGGTACTCGCAGCGGAGGTTTGCGAATTGACTGCCAAATGCGATGAGAGAAGTGCATGAAAAAGTGGGGCGACCATCCTGGACCCCTCAGTTTATAATTTTGTTAGCAGGACCGTATGGGCATTAGGAAGGTACTGTAGGTTTTTGTGTGTGGTTTTTTTTTTTATGCAAAAAAATTTATAAACAGCAAATTTTTTTTTTGTTTGTTTAATCTGAAACAAATTAGGCGGGAAAAAAAAAAGTAGGTGATTTTGGGGTACTTTGAGGGCACCTTGAAAAATTGTTACAATATTTTTTAAATTTAAAAAATAATTCTTTAATTAAATTAGTGGTGCCTAAACTAACAAAGTTGATTTTGGGATAATTTGAGAACAGCTTTGTTTTTTTTAACCCCATTATTGGACTAAGCTAATTGGAAACTTCCAATTACCTAATTAGTCATTAGGGGGGGGGGGGGTGTCAAAGGGGTTCAGCACAGTGTCCTGATATTTTAACCTTAAATAATAAAATCCTTTCAATCTCTCACCCTTAGGGAAGTGCAAATGGAAAAAATGCAAATTCAGTCTGTCTGGTTCAGTGCGAGTTGCTAATAGGATTGCAAAATGAATTCGCTATGCGAATTCGAAGAGCAAATAGCAATTCGCACCTAATTGGATTGACCCCATAGACTCAAATTAATCAGCACAGTCTGCTGGTGCATCCTAGTCCTTATCGCATTGCGTCTTGGATGCATTCTCTGCTAGCGTCTGGAATCTTATTTAGCAGAGTTGCATGGGACCTGACAGCTCACTCACGCCAGGCAAGTCGCGCTGCGTGGTATATTGAGGGCTAGATGTATGAGGACACACCTGCATGTAAGGGGGCATGTAAAAAATATGATCAACATGACATGTTGAGTCGTTTTAATACAAAAGTAAAAGTGCTACTAATAACATGAATGCCTTTAACATCCATCAGGGAGAAGTCATTACTTACGGGTTATGCTTAGTGAGGTATGGAGTCGGACACTAGCTTGATTTAAACTGACTCCCACCCCCTATATAGCCCCTCCCCTTCCACCCCAAGCTCAGTCTTTTTTTTAGTGCCTTTGGAGTAAGGCAGTGGCTTAGAGTCCTAGCTTTTTAGTTAGGTTTTATTTCTTTAGTTTAATGTTTTGATTTAGGGCGCTTAGATTCTGGCAAACAGGTAACCAGCACTAGCAGAGTGGGAGTTGGTTACTTACGAGATTTGTGAGTCCTGTTTCCCACTCTAAAGACTGCCCCTGAGAGAGTGTCCAAACTACAAAGTGCCTGGGTCTCTCTCCATGCCAGACACACATCTGAGGGTGCCGCAGGCAAGAAAAAAGGTAAACTTTTACACAATGTATATAATACCTGGTTGCCTATGTGTACTGCTTCCTGGCACACTGCTCATGAGCAGATTGGCCAGGGTTGGTTAAAGTACTCAGTCTGTAGAGCCGGCATGTCTCTCACCTCCTCAGGCAGTGTCCGTCAGCATGCCTGAGGAAGTTGCAGAAGCAGCAGCATGCTGCTGGCTTTTGTATAGGGAAGGGCTTGTTTTGTTCCAGGACGTGGAGCGCCGCTGGTGAAGTAATCAGTGCGGGTCACGGTAGTCTCCGGGGAACGCCGGAGGCTGTGAGAATAATCAGGTGTCCTAAGTGAAACTGGATGACCGTGCCCGGCCACGCCTCACTCTAGTACTTGTGTAGCAGCTGATCAGTACAGCTGCAAAGCTAACAGTGGGCCTGATTCACCACGGATCGCAATTCTGCGTATGCATGCAGTTCAACTGCGATAGCAAGCTAATCCATTGTGATCGGAGTGCAAACTGCACAACAAAAGGACGCCCACTTTACCTTACACACAGCCGTAATGTTTAGCAGAATAGCTAAACTATCGGTATAATCCAGTACCATTGCAGTCTCATGCACACTTCACAAGCCCTGACCTTAATCAGAAATTTCTAACAACCACGCACGCTGTGAGACCTCACACTGTGTATGGCATCGCAGTGGCTAATTTATGCACACCTCTGCAACGGCTTGCTAACACTGGCACGCCTGCGTTTCCCTGACCACCCCAGCACCTGATCACAATAGCTAGTTTGCGTACTGTGATGCATGCGCAGAACGCAACAATCTGTCGATTATGTACGTATTAGCAACTACGATCCTTGCTGAATCAGGCCCAGTTTCCACAGCGTCTGTGTGGAGGAGTTCAGCGTTCAAGGGGATTTCTGAGTAGGAAGCGGTTTTACTAGGATTATACTTGTGTACTACCCTAGTGATTTCTGGGCTTCTAAAATAATATAAGAATTTTCTGTATACTGCACTGTTCTCAGGAATGTAGGCAGTAACATTTATTAAGTTTCTTATATAGCACAGCAAATTCCGTTGCGCTTTGACATACATACAGGGGTTTTAAGATTGTTTGTTTACATTTTGTGCAAAGAGTTTTTGGACTTTTTTGCAGTTAACAGATGGGTGAATTAGAGTCTTAATTAACCTCTTGGTCTTTACTATCAATCAGTGCTACACTTATCATAAGGCCTAGTTAGCGATCTGTATTGGTTATTTGTCTAAGTATGGATAAGCCAGGAAAGGGGGCCAATAAACATTGATCAGTCACTGTTTACACTTGTATAAGATGTAATAAAAAGTTGCCAAAAGGTACGGACCTAGGGTCGGTCTGTGCTGGTTGTTCACAGGATTCATTACCTCGGGATGTTCGGCTGAACAGTCGGTATTGCCTGATTGGACCAGGGCTATGGCTGAGGCCATAGGTGCATTACGTTACTCTCAGGCAAATTATATGATGCCATGTGCGCAAACATCTCCTTTATCTGATCTCTCAGTGGAGCCCAGAATATGGGACTGTGTCTTACTCAGATGGCAACGTCCCTGAATAAAATGACAGCAGGGACTATAGCCACTAAGAGACAGGCAGGCCATTTCTCTCTGGATTTTCCTGGTGAAGAGGTTGCAGCTACCTCTTCCCTGGAAGAAGGGGAATTGGATTCTGATTGGAAGGATACCTCAAGCTGGGAGGAAGACTCCCATTCTTATTCAGGTGTTTATTTTGATAAATGTGGTCAGGGATACTTTGCATATACAGGAAACAGCTATTCCAGAGACTAGTTCAGTTTCTTTTTTTAAACGGAAGAAGAAACCTTTATCTCTTTTCCCCGAATTTTCACATTTTGTGGAAATATTAAAAAGCCTGATTCCAAATTTCATATACTGAAAAAAATGTATCTTTATCCTTTTTCGGAAGAGGATACCAATCTTTGAGAAATTCCACCCACGGTGGATGCTCCTATTGCTAGGTTGGTTAGGAATACTATTATTCCCACAACACTGTCTGTAACTCTTAAAGATCCTATGGATAGAAAGAGTAAAGGTGCCAATCGATAACTATCGTT
Organism: Taudactylus pleione; assembly: GCA_031769625.1. Classification (NCBI taxonomy): domain Eukaryota; kingdom Metazoa; phylum Chordata; class Amphibia; order Anura; family Myobatrachidae; genus Taudactylus; species Taudactylus pleione. The sequence continues at coordinate 3,213,843 of JAUIMM010000127.1, read as the reverse complement.
CAATCGTTCGCGAAAATGTCTAAAACGACCAGCGTTGCGCGTGCCCGCTGGTCGTTTAAACATCTATCATTGTGCAAACATGCTGGTTGAGCATGTTTGCAGATGACTGATGAGCCTGCACTGAAAGACTGCTCGTTCTGTGCAGGCTCATCAGACTGACAAACGACTGCATGATTACAATGTCATAATCGTGCAGTCGTGTTCATGTCTGCTAGTGGATGGGCACCTTAAGGGGTAAATTTACTAACGTGAGTGCTTTTAGAAGTGGAGATGTTGCCCATAGCAACCAATCTGATTCTAGCTATTATCTTATAGAAGGTGCTAGTTAAATGATAAGTAGAATCTGATTGGTTGCTATGGGCAACATCTCCACTTTTAAAAATTTTCACTTTAGTAAATATACCCTTAAGGCTGTACTAAAATCTTTGTTCACTTTGTCAGGAGTATCGCTGCGTCCAGCATTGGCCAACGTCTGGGTGATGAAGGCTATCTGTCCCTGGATGAATCGGATGATTACTGGTTTTCAATCAGCAGAATTTTCTAAATCTAGTTCCATAGCTGATCAGGCTTTGGAAGCTATAACCTATTTAGGTGAAGCTTTGATTGTACCAGAATAGTATCTATCTCATATTTCTGCATTGGCCATTTCCGCCAGGTGTTCACTGTGGCTTAAGTCATGAAAGGCAGATGTAGAATCCAAGCATGCTTTAGGGGCATTGCCTTTTGAAGGCGGTGCTTTGTTTGGTCCAGAATTAACAAAAATAATTTCTCAGGTCACAGGAGGAAAGAATCCGTATCTTCCTGTAACTACTCCAAAAGTAAAAACTCCAGTTTCATTCCTTTCGGACTCAAGGTAGGGGAAACTTTCTGGTCTTCCAGGGTTCCCGAAGGGAACCTTATGGGGATGTAAAATCACTGGCACCAGTCAACCTGCTGCTAAGCCACATGACTGTCACGGGTCTAGGACCCATCCTCTGGTGGGAGGTCGCTTACTCAGATTCTGGGAAGATTGGATTCAATCCAATCCGGATTATTGGGTAAATCGAATAGTCACCAGGGGTTACATGCTGGATTTGGAAGGTGCAGTTCCAAGAAGATTCTTTTCCACCTTCTCCCTGTGGATGGTTGCAGAAAGGTGTCTCTTATGCAAGCAATTTCTGCGCTTTCAGATTCCGGAGTAATTATTCCAGTCCAGGTACTACAGCAAGGTCTAGGGTCCAGTCTTCTTGGTAGACAAATCAGACTGGTCATTTCGCCCCATTCTCAATCTCTGGGTTAAATGCTTATCTCCACTTGGAAATATTCAAGATGGAGTCAAGAAGGTCAGTAATTTGTTCCATGGAAGGAAAAAAATTTCTACATAGCATGAACAAAGGTTGCCAATTGTCAGTAAAAGACTGGACCACTGTCACCACAGATGCCAGCCTAACAGGCTGGGGGTTGATTCTAGACAGACACTTACAGGGTCTTTGGTCTGTCCAGGAAGCTGCTCTGTCCATCAATATACAGGAATTAAGGGCAATTCGATATGCATTGATTCAGGCTCAATGCTATCTAAAGAATTTACCAGTGCAAATCCATTCGGAAAATACCACAGCAGTTGCTTACATAAACAACCTGGGTGGCACACGCAGCTGGCTAGCAATGAGGGAATTGTCTTGTATCCTTCATTGGGCAGAATATTGGGTTCCAGCTATTTCAGCAGCTTACATTCCAGGGGTGGACAACTGGGAGGTGGACTTTTTAAGTCGCCACAGTGTGCATTCAGGGGAATGGGAATTACACCAGGAGGTATTTGCAGAAATAGCCAGATGGGATCTCCATACATGGATCTAATAGCATCTCGTCTAAACAAACTTCCTTAGGCATCTCTGGTGGATACCATGACCGCACCTTGGGTGTTCCAGCTGGGATACATTTTTCCTCCTCTGGTAATGTTACCAAATGTAATTCAGCAGATTTGATAGTGGCACGGCCGGTCATTCTGGTGGCTCCAGACTGGCTGCGCCGTCCTTGGTACAGTTCTTCGGAACATGTTTGCAGACGTTCCGTATAGTCTGCCCCTATGTTCAGATCTGTTACTTCAGGGTCCATGCCGTCACCCAGATTTGCCTAGGTTGGTTTTGACGGAATGGTTCTTGAATCCAATATTTTGAGAGCCAAATGGTTTTCAGAGTCTGTGATGAAAACCATGATACAGGCTCGCAAACCAGTTACTTCCCAGATTTATCATTGGACTTGGAAGCTATATATTTCTTGGTGTGAACAAAACAAGTTCAAACCTGATGATCGGAGTGTCTCGTCTCTTGTCTTTTCTACAAGGTTAAGGGTCTTAGATTGTCACCTCTTAAGGGACAAATTTTGTCCCTATTGATTCTGTTTCAAAGGAAATTGGCCACCATTCCAGAAGGTCAGATCTTCTTGCAGGGGGTTCTTCACATACAGCCTCCTTATGTCCCACCGGTTCCTCCTTGGGACTTAAATTTAGTTTTGGAGGCACTTCAAAAGGCTTTGTTTGAGCCTTTGGAATCTGCAGAGTTGCGATATCTCACTTTGAAGGTTGTTACCCTTTCGGCCAAGGCAATGGCCAAAAGGAAATCTGAATTAGCTGCTCTTTCTTGTAAAGCTCAGTTTCTTATTTTTCATGAGGATAGGGTAGTGCTATGCACTAAACCTTCCTTTCTGCCAAAGGTGGCATCTGCTCTCCACATTAACCAAGATATTGTCCAACCTGCTTTTTGCCAGAATTCAGTGACTGGTCAAGCATCTTCCTGAGCACAAGAGCAAGGGATGCCAGTGTTCGGTGGAAAATTCTTGGAGCGGTCTGTTCCAATGCTCCACCCCCCCCACCCCTGAAATTGGCTTGCTTGGGTATGTCCCATCTGGGGGATGCAGCAATCCCTCCCTTGTTTGGTTTCATACTAAGATACCTGTTGGTTTCTCTGAGTACTTTCTGTGGTTCTCCTCCGACTTTGTTAAACATAGACTGAGCGTAGAGTGGAAGTGGAGGGGTTATATGGGGGTGGGAGCCAGTTTCAATTAAGCTATTGTCCGACTCCACACCTCACTACGCATAACCCAGAAGTAATGGTATCCCACAGATGAACTCCAAAGAGATTTTACAGTGAGTAAAAAAAAAAAAATAGCATTTTTAGCCGAATTTTAAACTGCTCAGATAGGTGGGCATTACAGCTGGAAGATTGAGACTCTGCTCATAGAAAAGCAAAAGACCATTTTTTTTAAATATTGTGCATAAGTATTGTGGGTTTATGGTCAGCAAGACTTCTAGACCAATTTCGATAAATAAGGTGGTGTAGCAGTAGAGGGTACAGACGGGGGTCACCACATGCATGTTATTCCTATATTTAATAGAAGTCAGAGTAATTGAAACTGAAAGTTACCAAGGAAATCCTAACCCCAAAAAGTTTACAAATGTATAAATAGCAGAAATGAAAACCTCAGCATTGTTTGGGTCACTAAAAGAGCTAGGAAACATGTTGCACTGCAATAATCCATGCACAACGTTGGATATTAAAGATTGAACTCAAGAGAGCGTACATTTAGGACCAAACAGAATAATCATTGATTCATCCACATGGTAAATTTTATAGATGAAACCAGTTACGTATTTGGCAACCAACATAAGGAACCCAGGATTATTGGAAGGCGGACGTGACCCCGCTATTTAAAAGTGAGCAAAATCAACCTAGACCAGGAAGCGTGACGTGTATAATTTGAAGGAATTATTCAGAAGTTGTAAACTAGACTTTGCACAGTTAATGTGACTTATTTTGCAAATGCTTTTGATACATTTCCACATAGCTTTGTACACAAGATAAAAGCATTGGGACTCGAGGGGATATGTATATGATCAAATAAAACCCCTTTTACACCAAAATCCTGAGTTTGAGCCAGGATTTGTAACTGTTCCAACCCAGGACAGACCCCGTTCACATTGAGGCTCCAACCCGTGTTATTCCCATGCCCTGCCCTATAGGTGCAGTGTTAAGTTTTCTTCTGGCACTTGGAGATGACATCATCTCAAAGCGCGGTGAGCCAGCTGTTCCGGAAAAGACTAGTTCCCCTTCAGATACTGTACATGGAAGTGACGTGAATTAAGGGCGAAAGTGCAGTTTCCTGCCCACACAGTCCAGCAAAAAAAGAAAGCTCCTCGCGGACTCGCCACGCTTCGGGCTTGGTGGCTCACTACATGATTATATTCCCCCTCTATGCCCACTTGAATGGTAGGGAATGATGTTGGACAATGGCTGATGACGTCAGGGTCAATCTACGTAAGGGGATCTAGCTGCTTCCCAGCTGTTCCTATGCTGTAAATGGGACTTAGGTCGAATGACCAGGTCTCCCGATTACATTGTTCTGTAACCCGGGTCCAACCCTGCTCGCTGCCCAGGTTAGATTGCCAGGTCACTGGACCTGGGTTATTTTTTGGGGACCTTTTTACACTGAGCCGCGACCTGCAATAACCTGGGTTAGGAAGAGTTTGTTTTTAAATGGAACATGTTCAGATTAGCTGTCTCAGTGATTGTTATTGGGCAATGTCCTTTTTATTAATGTAAATAATTAATCGTGTAGTATAGTTAGACTGCAATTCACTGCTGAGGATGATGCAAATGTCAGTTACTGGATGGATTTAAAAAGTGAATTTGGTGCCTCCTGTACAAGCAGGGGATTTTGGGAACATAATGGGCAGATATGCAAGAGGAGTGCTTAGGGTCAATCCCTCATGACAAGGTGGTATGATGGAGGGACATGTGACAAGTGGAGAAGGAGAAAGGCACAAGTCCCGTTCTCACAGCTCTGACTGCCTCCTACTGCTGGTGTCTCTATTGCTGAATACTGGGGCCCTGTTCTGCAAAAGGATAGGTACTATTCAGCTCCTGGAAAACCAAGCAGTGAATAGACATTCTAGGCCTCATCATGTAACCGTCCCTAACATTAAATCAGTAATACCAGTCTTAACTAGGCCGTTACATTTATTAGCCCCCATATTTACTAAAGATTCTACACTATATTAATAGCCCACACCAGTGTTTCTCAAACTTGGTCCTCATGTAATCCCTACGTTTGGTACACACTTTAACAACCCAGCGACTTTGCGTCGATCTGATACGTTGTAATGATATATTGTTACAAAATTAATGTTACTGCAACACATCACTCTATCTGGCAAGCAGCACATCAGATGGGGCGAAGCCGATGTGTGTAAACTATAGATTGGGTGTACACACTATACGATGGTCCTATAGATTGCAAGATTGGGCAATATATCGTATAAAGTGTACCCAGCTTTACAAATGTGTTAAGGTATCCTCATGAATCATTAGTGCCCCTGTTACTCAATTAACACACCTGTGCTCCAGCTAGATGATCTGGAACGGAATCGGTATGAAATACTGACAGTCGGTATCCTGGTGGTCAGAATCCCGACAGGGTTAACATACCGACACTAGTTGGTCAGTTTGTTAACCCTAACCTCCCCCACCCCGCACCCTAAACCTAACCTTGCCCCCAACTCCATTACTTACCTTTGGCATCCCGACCGCATACTTCTGGAACATATGCACTGTTAGGATTCCACAAGGGCAAGGTTTGAGAAACACTGGCCCACACATTTCATAAAGAGATCTTCATATTAAGATACCAGCTACCTACTAGCTTACCTGCTCTGCACAGCTTGAACCATGTGGAAACCAGATTCCTCTGCCTATGAACACATGGGAAACCAGTCCTCATCTCTGAAGGAGCAGTAATTAGGAGGACAGAAAATATGCCTGTGCTATGTTAACCAAATTACACATGGTATCAACTGTGTGGCAACATTAATGCTATATGTGAATAGACAATTGTCTGTGGTCGTCACCACCAGTGCAAATATGTATTTAGCAAATGAAAGCAATGTGTCTGTCTGTTAGGAGCCAGCCTGTCAGGAAGGAGTAATAGGTCAGCCTTTTGAAATTGAGTGACTAGGCACCCTGGGCTAATTCATGCTGTAAGCAGGAGGACAATTCATAGGATGACTGGTCCTAGGAGAGGAACATATAGTCCTGGTCGCTCTCCCCGCCATATCAGTTTAAGCAGTACCTCTCAAAATCAGTCCTCACGGAACCCTAACTGTGTTTTCAAGGTATGCACAGGAAATACTTAGCACCATCTGTAGATCTATTGTGTTAGTCAATTAACACTGTGCTCCAGCTAGATCTGGGAAACCTGCAGTAATAGGGTTCCACTGGGTTTGAGAAACATTGGTTCAAAAAAAAAAAAAAAAATAGGCAGTAATGGGACAGCTTTTTGGGTGCATGTTGGGCCCTTAAGTTAAGGGCCACTTTACACCACTGCTTTGTCCATCTCTAACAATAATCCATGCAACCCCTTATTCCACTTTGAAAGTGAAACATGCAACTTTGCTCAGTGTAAGCGAACACTTCTGGGTGCAGAGTTGGCGCAATCTGTCAGAAATGTGTTGTTTTGTGAATATATATTTTGTCAGCTCTCCATAGAAGAGTAATAGGTAATAGTGTGCTTTACAGTTAATATTGGGTACATGAATTTCCAGCAGCGCCCCCTATTACAACATGTACAGAACTGTTACGGCCAAGCTTGTTGTCTCCCCACAGACTGTTTGCTCTGAGCAGATACTGAGGAGTGGGAGCTATAAATGAATGTCCTGCTTCTGTATTTATCCATAGCCTCAAACCTGATGCTTAATGAAGACAGAGCGAATGTAAACTGAATGGATAAGAGAGCAGTCACTGATATCTTTATACACTGAAAATACTCATGGACACTTAAGCTACTGTGCTGGGGATTTTTTTTTTTACTCCCTTCTGGATCTATTCACCTAGAATTAAGACAATGATTCTCTTGTACAGTTAAGAAGACTTCCAGATATTAAATTAAGGTAACCTAGAATGCAGAGGGAATAAGTAACAACCATTTTAGATGGAGCAACCCTTATGTCTATAATACATACCTGTAACGTAGTATTCTGCCCTCTGGAGATTAGTTGCTGCTGAGCACTGATTACCAATTAACTGTTATGTTGCCCTGATCCATGAATCAGAAGAAATTTGCATGCAAGTGAGGCTCAATGCAGTGAGTGGTGCCCTGGTAGATGTGTTATTATAAATACATGCACAGAAGCCTATGGCACTGTCCTGTAGCACCATATTTCCTGCAAGGTCTTTGTACAAATGGCGCCGGCAAAACTTTTCCCTGATTTCTTTCAGCAGTATGGAGGCAGCACCATGTTTTCAAAGAACAAATGGTACAGGCAGCCGCAAGGTAAGTAAATACTACGGGTGCTGTATGGGGGAGCCCCCCTTGACTCTGATCTGTGTGCAACACACACCCTATAGATACGCCAGTGGCTTTATAAATGCAAACATAAAATCCATGAGCCACAGAAAGAGGAGACAATTGCATGTCAGCTATGGTCACATTAGCACGTTCAACATCTGAACTTCAGCGGTCAAACTTTTTTGTGTAATCCGTGATGTGCAAAATATGCAATTATAAAACGGGAAGACTAGCCCTGCTGAAGACATTTTATGTTAAAAGAAGTTAATACCTGAAACATAAATGTTACATTTTATCTATAGACAGCAAGTCTTCCTACTTCCATTTTAAATCGCATACAAGTGCTATATGGTCAGAGGGGTGGGAAACGCTAGGTAGGGCCTGGTGACTCGTGACTTCTTCATGACTTGGCATAGGAATTATCTGTTCCACTTCTAAATGATCAGAGTCAATAAATATATAATCTAGACAGCCATGGAACCCCCCTACATAGTTGGTATAAGCAGGCTCCCCACAAGCACTCTTTAATTTAAGAGGGTGGCTGAGAGACATATTGCAGCGTTCTTCCTCTCCATTAGACATCCAGTCTTCATGGTCCTCAGCTATGGTCCCATCTCTTACATAACTGTACATACCAGTGGAGGGCGTGCTATTAAAATCTCCACCGAATATGATGGGAATGCCTGGGTAAAGTTCATAAGCCACGTGTCTGATGTGAGCTAGAGCCACAGCAATTTGAATTAATCGGATGTTGCCCCCTAGAAATAGAGGAAAGGTCACAATTAGAAGAAAAAAAAGTTTTGCCCTAATAAAATCAAAAAGGATGATTGTGTTGCATAAGTGTGACTTTTAATGATAATAAAAAAAATACATAATTATATATACATTATATATATATATATATATATATATATATATATATATATATATTTATATATTACACACACACAACGAAACTTACTGGGGGCTATATTTACGAAGTTTTCAGCTGAAAATGTAAAGTGTCACTAACATTAAGGGGCAGTTGCAGCTCTGCCAGGAGCTATTCAGTTACTGCTACTCAGCAAACCCCAGAGGGTGCATTTACTGGCGACTTCTCGGCGCAGCCTCAGGAGCGGAGAGGAAAAATCCACGTTAACAGCACCCTCTGGGGCTTACCGTACTGGGTAACCCATAGATTCCAGGCACTTAAGCGCATTAGCCGCAGGGAAATTTACTAGTAATTTAAGAGCTCCAGGCGTTAAACCCGTGGTAAGCCCCGCGGCTATTGGAATCTGCCCCTAAGTGTAAAGCATGCCAGGTTTTACACATAATGTTAGTGCCACTTTAGCTCCAACCCGCCAAGAAGCGGTGACTTATGAAAGCCCCCACTTCATAAATATAGCCCTAGAACTGACTGAGTCGCCCGCAAAGTGGCTGTAGTTGCAGGCAGCCAGATTTACTATCTTATGCCAATACAAAATTCCATTCAGCTAATGCGGGATCCGTGCCACCCATTAATTTCACGCCACCATCATTAGTGTCGGCACTTGCAATAGCCCCATGCTAGGTTCAAGAGGTCCGTCAGAAACAGGCTTCCCTTCCCAAACTAAGAATCGCACTGAGCTTAGCTACACATCCACGATACTCCCACAAGACTGTTCCCACCCCAAAATGGGCAATTTCACAAAAAGACAGATTCAGCCAAGTTCTATCTGCCTTAGAATATGATGGACATATGTAACAATGAGTACATTTGTGTCTGTACACAGAGATCCGTCCTACTCAGAAATCAGCCCCACTCTCCCAACCCGTTTCTCTTCCCACCTTATACTTCAGTATTCTTTTCTCTGGATTCCCATTTCCTCTATCAAGAGTACCACAAGGCTCAGTTCTAGACACTCTGTGTGTTAGTCCATACAGTCTTCCTGCCTTTTCATCTTTGATGCCCCCTCCCCACCTCAAACTAAATCTTTTTAAAACTGAGCAATGAATCTTCCAGCTGCAGCCTACCTGACAACTCTACTGCTATTGACGGCAACAACAAATCCTTACTCACACACAGTGGGGCAAATTCAATTGCAGGCAAAGTTTTCGAAAATCTTGCACTGTAGAGTTTTTCCAGCTGACGCAAGATTTTATTTTTTTTCACCCTCGCTCAATTTTTTTACATTTTTTTTTTAAATCTTGAGCAAGCCCACATTTTCTAAAACTTTTATTTCAAGGAAAAATTGTCGGGACTTGCCTCAGAGCCCCTTGGACCCCCCATGACTAATTATGCAATTAGAAGTTTTCAATTAGCTTATTTCGACTGTAATGCTCACCACCTGGAAGCGCTGCGCTCCTCCTCCTCCTCTGCTTCACCGGCATGCGCAAGTCATCTTCCTCCATCTTCTACAGCAGCGTGTGTGACCCCTGTCAGTAGTGTGTATGAGACCCCCCCTTGTCAGTCATACTGCAGCCGGGCACAGCAGAGAGGAGCGGCACAGGTAAGTGACCCGGTGTGAGGGGCCGCATCTCCCCCGCAGGATTTTGCCTACAAAAAACTTTGCGACTATTTTATTTTAATTACTATCGGAAACACGCACACCAGTGGTAATTCAAAACTGGTCGCCATGCATGCATATTTTTGTGGGCAATTCAATATGCCCCATAGACTATTTCAGTACAAAGCCATGGACTACAAGTACGCAAACAACTTACTCTCCCCCCCAGCTATCTGCATGGGCTAATATGTAATATACGCCATTTCGCCTCATGCTATTTTCCTATACACTGTAAGCATATGAGCAGAGCCATCTGATCTCTTTATACGTTTGCTAATACCCAGTATTACTTTAGGACCATGTTTCACTCCAATTTTAAAGCCCTGGGGAGTATGCTGGTGCAATGTAAATAAATGATAATAATGTACTTATTAACCTACTTGTATAGCTTCTATATATTGTACAATGATAATAAATAAGGACAGTTATGTTGCTCTGTGAGGGGCCTGAATTAAAATGGGTCTTTCCTCTCCTGTTATCCCCATATGCTACCCCCGCTATCCGAGGATGGGAGAGACAGGATTACTGAATGAAACACTGAACTTTGAGAGGACTGGAAGACAGGATCTGCGAGAGTCATACCCCTTTTACACCAGAGTAAAAACCTGGGTTTTTGCTGGGTCTACCCAGGTCGCAGCTTAGTGTAAATGGGTCCCTGAAAAATAACCTGGGTCAAGTGACCCTGCAATCCAACCCAGGTAGCTACCAGGGTTGGACCCAGGATGGACCCGGGTAATGGTGCAGTGTAAACGGTGCAACCCCGGTTATCTGACCTGGATCATGCCTAACATGAGCTGATTGGTGGTTGTGGAGCAGTCACCTCCCACTTTTAATGACCTCACAGGTTTAGCAGGGCAGACCTGAGTTCAGTGTGAACAGGGCTGACCTGGGAGTAACCCAGATGAAAGGTGCAGTGTAAATGGGTCTGACCTGGGTCTGACCAGGGTTCGAACCATGTCCAAAAACCCAGGTCGGACCTGGGTTTTTGGTGGAAAAGAGGTATAACTTACCTTTCGGGTGGAAGTAAAGATGGGTGTTTGCAACACATATTTTTCTAGATGGATCCGTTGTTGACTGAAGAACAGATACCTGAGAATACCAAAGTAAACATTACTAATTAGATTTAGAAATACCGATTTTAAATCCCCGGTTATACTAGATTTATAATATGTGGTTAAATAGTAACTGCACATAGGGCCTGATTCAGAGCCGCTCGTAAGCGGCCACTCGTTCGCTCCAAGCGATGTTCGCACATCTGCGCATGCGTATGGGTCGTAATGCGCATGCGCCAACCAGTCAGTGCGGTCGGAAAACGCGTGTTCGCAAAATTGCGAGTGCCTGCTAATTTGAGTGACAGGATGAGGCGTTTGTGGGTGGCAACAGGGGAAGGTGCTTGAAAACGGGGAGTGGAGATCCGAACGCAGGCGTGCCAAACGGTCAAAACGGACGTATTATGGGTGTGCATAATTAACAAAGCAGCGTCATCGGCCACGTCACTTAGTCTGAACTGTTCGCATGATTGCGGTAGGAAAATCCAACCACAAGCACTGTGAGCAGTTCAGACGCCTTTTCGATGTACTCGATTAATCTAATAAATAGCGGAGATGACTTATGATGCGAACGGCCAGGGGGCGTCTTTACAAAATAGCGAGCGCATATTTTGTTCGCTCGCTCAGACATAGAAGCGTCAACAGACTGCAAACAGCGAGCGCTCAATTTAAATAGCCGGCCCCTTTTTCTGAACGAGCGTCCGCCAAATAGCGTCCGGCTCTGAATCAGGCCCATAGTTAGCAAATAACTGCTACAACACAACACTTACAGCAAGTCTGGCCATACACTAGTACGTCCAGTATAACATGCGATTCATCATACGTTTTCCCTTGAACTCCCTGGCCGCAGAATGTGGTGCTTTTTTCACACACGATGAACACACGATCTGACGTACGATCACTCGCCCCTATACGACTAGCCGCGATACAATCGATCGTGTGCCTCACCAAAAACATGCGGTCATAATAGATATAAATGACGCCAGTTCGGACGCACGAAGCATCGCATGCGCAAACAAGGCACAATCTGCAAACGATCACGACGGATAATATGGGATGCAAGTCTGATCATAATATACGATAGAACAGCGACGGGAGCACGCATCAGATCGTATTCCTACCTAAATACTACATGATTTTCACACAATTCATCGTACGACGCGTCTAAACTCGTGTAATCGGCCCGAAATCGTGCTAGTGTATGGCCAGCATTACAGAGAAGAATGAAATCACCCTGATCCCCAATTATCTCATCCTGCACATTTGGAGTCCTGTGAGGCAGAAGACAAACTATAATGTTACAGGAGTAATGGAGGGTACACGGTCAGATTTTCTGGAAAATATGAACGATAACGATTGTAAAAATCGTTACATCATTCATATCGTTGGCATGCATCAACGAACGATGCGCGTGCCCGCATGTCAGATAACGATATCTGAAATTGATTGTGTTTGCAGTCAGATTTGGACGATATCATTCATTTAAATACTGTCAGAAATCGTTCATGAGATCGATGGTAAAATCGTTCATCGTTGATCTAGCAAGTCTGACCGTGTGTATGCACCATTAGAAAGACTCCTCTGATGGGAGACAATGGAGTACAGGCCACATTATGGGGCTGATTTATGGTTAGGGGCAAATACAGCTACTGGGAGTACGTTTTGGATTTCGGAACAAGTTAATGATGTAAAATTGTGATAATATAGTGATGGGCACTTGGTTGGTACATAACATCAATTGCAGTGAGTGGTGCCAGCTTTATTGTACTGTAAGGAAGGGGCCGTCAGGTTTAGGGTAATTCATTGAAGTTACAGTATGCAAATGCCGCAGATGTGCCAACTGCACCCATTTTCCACAGTGTGATCATGCTCTGGTTTACGGTAACTGGATATCCTCATCCCAATAATACAGATATTATGGCAATAATTAGTAGAACACTATCGGAATGGCCACGCTGGCCCATCGGGTTTTTCAATAACTACATTATGTTATAAAACACGTAGCAGGCACCCACACCGCATGCTGGGATTTATAGTTCCACAACAAACTGAGGCATGAAACCTATGGGGCTTCAACTGCAGTGAGATCATAATCACAGACAGTACATACTGGGATTTATATTTCTACAACAGAGTGTACTGTCTGGGATTATAATCCCACTGCAGTTAAAGCCCCATAGCTTCCCTGCCAACGTCTGGTGTGGAACTATAAATCCCAGCATGTCCTGTCAGGATTTGGAATCCCCTAGGCTCCTTGTCATAGCCTGTTGTGGGGAACTATAGATCCCAGCACATATATGATCGCTATAACCCCCCTACTAGGTTCCCAGCCCGTTACCTGCAGGGCGGAGGACCTCTGCAGAACCTTCTCCTTGGCGGCCGGGTACCGGGAGAGCTGCTCTAGCAGCGGCTGGTGTAGCGGGTCTCCGGTCAGGGCCTCCCCCAGCAGGACGTCGTGCTGGCTGCACAGGTGGTAGCGGCTGCGGCGGTAGAAGGTGGCCAGGCCCTCGTGCTGCTTGTCCTTCAGGCGGAAGAGCCCGTCCAGGCCGAAGGCCTCCAGCGTCGGGGCCAGGCTGCCCGAGAAGACGGTGCGGTCCACCTCCTGCAGGCAGAGCAGGTCGGCGCGGTAGCCGCTCAGCTCCTTGTGCACCAGGCAGTGGCGGTACTCCAGCTCCAGGGCGTAGGGGGCGCAGTACGGGAAGAGCACGGTGCGGGCATGCTCGGTCTGCGCGTACACATCGGCCAGGAGGTTGTAGGAAACGGCCCGGGTCACCGGCTCCTCCGCCGCCCGCTGCGTGTACAGGTGCCGCTGATCGAAGGTGCAGGCCCCCGGCCCGGCCTCCACGGGGCCCTCCACCTGCAGCTCCCGGCTCTCCCCGAGCCTCTCCCCGTCCCCAGGCGTGCAGCGCAGCTTCAGCCGCAGGCCGATGTCACCGACGGCCGGTACATAGACCCGCTCCTGGCCGGCCTCCACCCACTTCTCCTCGGCCGGCCGCTCAGGCGAGTCCCCGGCTTCTGCTCGGGCCTGCTTGTACCACACGCAGGGGGAGCGCTCCGGGTCGGCGAACTCTAGGCTGAGGCGGGGGCAGAGGGGGAAGCCGGCCATGATGTGCCGGGGCAGACCCAGCGAGAGGCATGTCGGCGGGTTCCGCTCCACCCGGTAGACGAGGTTCCCCACCAGCAGCTCGGCCCCGTCCTGCCAGGCCTCGGCGTTGGGCGCCGCCTCGGGCACCGGCTGGCCGCGGTAGAAGAGGCGCACGGGCGGCCCCGGCGTGGGGGGCTCCTTCCTCTTCTTGGTCTTTGTGGCGCTGGCGGAGATCCGGGCCAGGGCCTTGCCCAGGGGCTCGCTCTGCTCCCGCTGCAGCTGCCGGTGGGAGCCGGACAGGCTGAGGGAGATGGTCAGCTTAGCCTCGGAGGGGACGACCCGAACCACTGCCTTCTCCATGCTGCCCGCGGCCAGGCCCAGCGCCCTGCACAGCAGCAGCCGCAGGGATGAGCCGCTCATTGCACCGCCCTCTGCTGGTCCCTCAGACAGGCGACTGCGCCCGGACACCGTAGGAGGACCCGTGTTGTTGCTGCTGGCTGTCAAGTTTAAGCCAGCCCGCCCCGAGCCTCTCACCCCATGTACCTCCTGTATCTACACCCTGCGCCTCCAGAGTCCAGTCTATCCTCCTAATTACATTACACAGCAGCGCTAAGTATAGGGAATGTGTTTTAGAAGTCATAGCCAAATAGTCCTAGGTAAGTATATATTTGTGGGCCTCATACCCGGGGCAGGGGAAAGTGTGTGTGGGGGGGTGAACTTGCCCATCAGGTCCTGCTAGCGTTAGCCATACTTTTTATACCAGTGAACTGGCACAGTAGCATGAAATGTAACCACTGGCAGATGGGCCTTCACTGAAGTAGGGATGTACATGGTTAGCAACCATTGATGGTTCTGATCCGATGGATGTATTTTTCCATTGAATACCAGCCATCGGATGTCGCTTTCACCTCCAAAACGGGGCAAGCTGTCAATCACAATCGACAGCTTCCCCGTTTTGGTGCGAGACCCGTAGCGACGGAGCGTACGCCGCTGGCCGGGTCTCGCGCAAGCCGGCTCTGGCGTGCGCATGCGCAGTGGGGGACCATCGACCTGCTTGCGAGCGCCGTACGCTCGCAAGCGAGTCTAAATCAGGCCCTGAGTTCCTGCTGAAAAATAACACTGATGGTGAGTGTTTTCACCATGGATTTGAGACCAGCAAGAGTGGATGATTCCCGATGGTGACTGTTATGTGCATGCGCCGATTACGCATAGACAAATCATCGTCAACCCTACTCCGATATCTCTGTTATTTTAAGAAGGAATTCAGTTCTGCACATTTCCTCTTGCTAGTTTGCCCCACAAGGCTGAAGTTATCTTCTTATTCGGTCAGCTTCTTATTCATGCTCCAACTTCTTCACTCTTTATTATTGCTCCATCTTATTCTTGGTCAAGGCAGATTGCTAGTGGGCCACGTGTAATTGACCACCCTCTGTGGGTTCCAAGTGTCAAATTTGTCAACCAAGGCTATTTAACCCTTGCACAACAATTACAGCTACATATTCAAATCAATAAAATTAGTACCTGTGCCGTGTACCACCCTATTTCAAGACCAAAATCTTGTTGGGTCAGGCAAAAAAAAACCAATTGTAATTTGTGTAAGGGAGACAATTTCTGTTTATACAATGTTAACCTAGTGATCTAACTTGATTTTAATGGTTTTAATATAACATGTTCTGAATAAGAACCTGGAGCCCGAATAATAAGTGAATAAGAAGATAACTTTAGCCTCGTGTCTGCCCCAGGATGCGAAGAAGCTGTCTTGTGACCACTAACATCACATACCCATTTTGCATCCCGGTATGCTGTGTGCTTGTCATTCTGGAGCGCTTACACCAAATACGAAAGTGCCAAGAGGCAATTTGCCTCTGAACACTAGTCTACCAATCTCTGCAAGATCAGTCCCTCCTGAGACACGCTTTGTATAATGGGGATGGGCTAATGCCACTAAGGATCTCTACTTATACTGTAATGTTTCCAGGGCATCAAGGCTGCAGAGAGGTGTCCCAGTATCAAAAATTTGTTAGGAGGCCCATAATACTTATGGGCAGCCCTACCCATAGCAACATTTTATATTGCCCCTGTGTTATAAACCCCAACATGTCAGTTATATGTATTGGGATAGCGGGCCTTGCCATGCTGCTATGAGGCCATTTCCTTGTCAGGGTGAGGGAGTGAACGTTAAGCTGTCCATTATTCCCCCTCCATGCAGAGAATCAGAAAATTCAACATATTTCGCAAACCTTCAGCACACAGGACAATTAAGTCCTGGATGGGACGGCAAGACAGAGCCCTGAAATGAGGACTGTCCTGCCGAAATCACAATGGGTGATTCTTTGTACCTAACAAGGTTGAGTGAAACAGAAACACATGGTGCCATACATGTCTGGGAGGGGTGTCTGGGTACATGTCTGGGTAGGGGAACCAGACGGTCAGGGGCATCCCAACAGATTTCTGTATTAGAACCCTAACTCTCCCCCTAACCCCATTACTTACCTCTGCGATTTATCGGGATTCTGACAGTTGGGACGTCGCTGTTGGTATTATGACTGTCGTGATGCTGACTACAACAAAGAGACATTAGTATTTTCCTATACATTAGAATAGATTCAGTCAGTGACACCAATCACACTTAGACAGTGTTGTACGATGAGGCTGCAATTTGCATTGATTTCAGTCATAAAAAATACAACCGTTCCTGCAAAAGAAAATTTGTATTAGTCGTTTATACAGTGAAATAAAATACATTTGCATACTTTTCACACTGGATGTTTTCATATTAAGGATGAAAATCGGATCCCAGGCATTAAATCGTTGCCAGGTCTCTGACATTAAATCAAGCAATGAGATGGCTAGTAGCCATTGCATCAAAACCATTTCATGGTATAACCATTGATGGTTGTACAGTGCGCAGAAGCAGTCAGAGCTTGGTGCATGCGCACATAAGCTGAGCTACGACACCACTTCCTGGGGGGCTGCAGCTGAAAAAGAAGCCTAGCATTGGAAAGCAGCATCTGATGGCTGGCAATGATCGAAAACCCACTATTCAATGGAAGAAGTACTCCAATCGGATCAGGAACATCGATGTTTGCTAACCAGCGGCTTCTGATGGCCATGCCTACATCCTATTCGAAGCCACAATCTAGTACTAGATAGAGGGAATTATAGTGAACACATAAAACATATTACATTAATTTATTCAACAAGGTAATTGCCCCGTATATTTAATAAGAGGTTTGAAGCCAAATCACCAAATGCAGCATGTAATCCTTCATAGCTCACAAAGGCTTTGGGCCTGATTCTGAGATGAACGCAATTCCGATATTCACGTATTTTCAAGAAAAGGAGGCACTATAACCGATGGGTGCACCAAGGGTCTAAGATCGAGTGGCACAAAAATATCCCACAGTCAGGGCCAGCTCTAGCACCCCCCCCGCATCCTGATTTCAGTGTGATAGTACTGACCCGCTGTTCCAACCGTGGGCCGAAGTGGCCCGCGGGTGGCGAAATCGGGAGGTTGGGGACCACCACCGCCGCAGCTGTGAGGGCACACTTTGAAGAGCTGGCACGGGGTGCCCCGAACCCTGCCTACAGTCCTATCACCCAAAAAAGGACTAAAATGAACACTGATATAAACAAGAATCGTGGATATTTCAATGGCGCTTCAACCCTGAGTTCATACAATAATACCTATAACTCACTGTATGAAAAACACAGATCACTGTACATCAATTTTCGGCTGAATAAAACAATTTATTGTATAAAAAACAATAATTTAAGAAAATTACCCTTATAAAAGGGCATAACACAATGATGTTAGTGTACAATCAAATACACTGATAGTACATATAAGAATCACAATTAAGAACAAAAATAAGAACAGTTCATACCATAGGTATAGACAGAGGGGCCCACTGACACCCGGACCTTGATAGTATTCGGATATATATCAAGGGGATGTAGATGGAAAAAAAATGGCCCCGATGCTTACAAAATGGAGTTCTCGTTGAGTCCACACATAAACCCCCAACGCGTTTTGACCTCTAGGTCTTCCTACATCCCCTTGATATATATCTGGATACTATCAATGTCTGGGAGTCAGGGGGCCCCTCTATCGATATTCACGTAGTTGATCGATTTTTTTTTTTTTTGCAACTGTGAATGCTTGAAAATCTCTAAAAACTCATATGGCGCATGGCTTACACTGTTGCCATTGAGATGCAGGACATCATAAACGTTTTGGAAAAGTCCAGGGCTAGTAATGTTGTTTAATGGACGTGTTCTGGGCATGTTTTGGGCGTGTCAGTGGAAGTGGCTGCATACACAGAAGCACAGCCGCATACATAGGAGGCCATAGACAGAGCAGCTGCACCTGTTGTAGGTCTGGTGCAGGTGTCAATAGTGCGACTGATGGACTGTGTAGCGGCATTTGCATAAAGTCACAGACGGGCGACCGCCAGTAGATGCAGCAACAGGTGCATCTGAATCCACCACGGAATCGGGCCCTTTGCCTCCTTTTGGACTAACCATAGCTTGTTCCAAAGAGATGTTATCGGCAGGGTTGGTTAACGCTAAGACGGGTATGACTATCCCTTTGTTCCCAGACTAACTGGTGACAATATCAGGACACAGCTGGCCACCTGGCATCGGGAGCGTTAGGTTCAGCTCCAAATGGTACAGAAAATATACTAAAGAGTTAAGGATGGGAGGAGACCACCCCTTAAACTTATCAACCGGGATTACACTTCTATAAAGTTAAATATTGGTGACTGTTGTGCAGCTCTTATCTAAAGACTTTATGGAGTAATCCACTTCAGGGTGTCCTGGAGTTCCACACCGCCTCCAAGAGATTAAAGCCACCAATCCTGATATCCACAAAATTGCTTCTTCTAAGGCCAGGGCAGGACTGGCCATCTGGCACTACTGGCAAAAGCTAGAAGGGCTGATGGAATCAGGGCCGGCTCAAGAAGTGCAGCTGCCGCTGCACAGGGCGAAAATCACCTGTCCGACTCTGGAGGTGTCCCTATCCTCTAACCCCTGCTGGAGTTCATAGTATGAGCCCAGGGGGAGGAACGAGATGGCAACAGTGCAGCACACGGCGCACATGATGGTCCGGTCCGGTCTTAAATCCTTGCTGAGCAGCACCACCTCCCGGCACTCTGCTTGGCCGGGATACTAAGACACGGAGGGCGTGCCGCGAGGCCAGGCCCCCTGTGACTAGTGGCACACCTGCGTGAAATGTAATCATGCCCCTTTTGCAAGCGCGCGCGTACAGGGGAGGCTGCCAGGGCTGATCTACAGCCCCAGTTACTCCCTACCTAAGGCAGAGTTTCCCAATTCATTCCGCAGGGTGCATGAACAGTGCATGGTTTCCATTTTTCCTAGTTGGTGCACAGGTGTATTCATTACTGGCTGACACGTTTTAAAAGGTCCACAGGTGGAGCTAATTATTTCACTTGTGATTCTGTGAGGAAACATGAAAACATGCACTGATATTGCTCCCTGAGGAATGAGTTTGGGAAACACAGGGCCTAATTCAGACCCGCTCGCAAGCGGGTCGATGTTGCCCAAGTGCGCATGCGCACGACGGAGGCGGCTCCGTTGTGCGCATGCGTGAGACCCGAATAATGACGGCCAAGCCGTCATTATGGGTCTCGCACCAAAGGGGGCGTGCTGTTGATGGTGATTGACAGCACGTCCCCTTTGGTGGGCATGCCGGGGGCGTGGCTGCCCAGACGGAGGCGTTACCATGGGAACGCCTACCGTCTGGGGCCGGCCCCACTGACATCACTCTGATAGAGCCAAAAGCACTCCAGGGCTTGCGGCAGCAAGACCCTACCGCAAGGGTCTCGTCGCAAGCCCGATGGTCGCGATGGTCTTGACCATCGCGACCATCATTTTGGACACTCGCTATAGCTGTGGGTGGTCACCCACAGCTATGCGAGCGGCCAGGAGGCCAAACAGTAAGAGGGACGGCCCTGATTCAGAGCGAGCGCTCTGTCAGAGCGTCCGGCTATGAATCAGGGCCACTGTCCTAAGCGTATCAGTCACCCACACTGTAGCAACAGGAGTGACTTTACGAGCTGGTTCCTGGGAGCCTGAGCATTTTTTTATGATGGCAATACTGTCTAGTGGGGGTGGGCAATACGCGGCCCTCCAGATGTTGGAGAACTTAGACATCCCAGCATGCCATGCCACTGTTTTGCTATTTGGTAATGCTAAAACTATTGCAAGGCATGCTGTGATTTGTAGTTTAACAACAGCTGGAGGGCTGCCTATTGCCCACCCTAGTCATTACAGCCTCCACTGAACTGTCTGGATCAGGTGCTGAAGCCCATCACCTTGGACACAAGAAGTACTGCATCTTCTGCACAGTCTTACATAATGAGTATTCCTATGATACTGTAGCTGAGAGTAACAAAGAGAAATTGTAATGCACAATCCCAAGCTTAAAAAGTCTCTCCATAACAAAATCACATTGGATAAGAGTATATGCTAATATATATGTACACATTCAAGCAGCATCTCTCTTTAATATGCTATCATGTTTTTAAATCCATAGATACTTAGGGAAACATGGATAAAAATATCAGAGATTATTCCTCTATGTCAGAGGTTTTTTACAAAAAACCCTGGAAATTTACAGCAGAAATTAGCGCCAAGCAGTAACTTGTATGCAGGGACAGAAGGTAAAGACACTGGGCCAAATGTAATAGGGTGAGAGTTTAGAAAAGTGAGAGTTTCTGACACTTTTTAAACTTTGTAAATGTAATAGAGTCCAAAAACAAAGTAACAGAGTGAACGTGCATGTTTTTTTAGACTTAGAAAACTCTCACGCTTTAAAATCTCATTCAGATGTTTTCCCATTTTGAAGAGAAAACTCAACCAATGTGAGAGGTTACTGCTAAACTCTCACATTTTCTAAACTCTCACCCTATTACATTTGGCCCTCTATGTTGAAAGCAGCCATATCTAGTGAGTGTTAGAAAATGTGCATGTGCCATAGCGAACATCTGCCTCTGCGTATTTTTGCTATTTAGAATTGGACGCAACACAGATGTTACTCTCCGTCCTCGGGCATTTCTGTGTGTCAGACGTACTCATGGAAGAAAACCACCTTGTGGGAGTTTTGTGGGCATGTAACCGGAGTTACACCATATTCTGAATCATGCATATGCTGAGGTGTCCCCCGTTATTAGTGGTATCACTTGCAGCTAGGATGGAGTAGGTGAAAGTGCCGACATAGATGACAGCTGTTCTCCCATCTGGAGAAAGTGGAGCGGCGCAATACGTAACATGTGCCGATCAGTGTCTGCGAGATTGCCTCTGGTGCCTCCTAAGCTGCAGGTGGGGCTGGGCTGCGGTCCTCTGGTCCTGGCAGAGGAGTTCTGGTGGCTATTCTGAGTGATTTTAGGCTTACTCAGATGGCTGATGGCTGCCCAATGGTGATCCGATGCCAGCAGTGGGTGTCTTTAGCCTACAGACGCCTCCTGCGGCATTAGCATTTTTGCACATTGCTCCTGCAATGCACATATAAGGTACAACTCAGAATGAGGCCCTATGGGCCGGTTTCAGATGTGGACGCAATGCTGATATTTCCGCAGATTGAGAGATTGTTAGCCATTGTGCACGCATGGAAGTCGCACTGCGCACATGCAGCAATTGTTTCACGATTACACTCACAGAGGAGTAATTTGCAAAGTGAGTGACAGGTAGTCAGCGGTTAGCAGAGGTAAAGGGGCTGGGTATAAAAATAGAGGAGTCAGACTGTTTAAATGGGAGTTCATAAATCAGCCACTGCGTTCTTGCTCGCAGCAGGAGAGCCGTCTGCATGTCTGGAGACCCGCTGTGTCTGCGACAGCTTAGACTTAAGGCTCATACACACGTAATGATATGCTCCGTGAGCGATATCGTTAAGTGTTTCCCCTGCATTGCCGGACTCAAAGTTGTTAACGACAATGAGCATACACACTGTTGTTAACGATATGGTTCAGTGACGGCACCCTCGCTCATCCCCGTACTTGCAGAACCTGACGATATTGTCATGTTGCCCTGCAAGTATGGGTGATGAAAATATGAGATATGGTAAGAACTTACCCTTGTTATCTCTATTTCTACGAAGTCCATAGGGTTCCACAGGATACCTTGGGGTATAGGTGTGACGTCAGTCGCTGGGCACCATAGAGTTAAGCTTTTCAGCCTCCCAGGATGCACTAGGGTCCCCCTCCTATACCCCGCCCCCGAGCCAAGGCACCTCAGTTAGTTATCAAGCCATAGGCCGGAGGAGAAGGAAGAGAGAGAAAAAAGATCTGGACACATACAAGAATCACATTCTCACCAGAGGGAGACGGAAAACCGGTGACCAGAGCAAAGCCCATCTGCAGCACAGGTGCGACAGGGCGGGAGTCCTGTGGAACCCTATGGACTTCGTAGAAATAGAGATAACAAGGGTAAGTTCTTACCATATCTCATATTTTCTACTTCAGGGTCCATAGGGTATCCACAGGATACCTTGGGGATGTCCCAAAGCAGTATCCTTTAAGGGTGGGGACGCTCCTGTGCAGAAAGGAGAATCCGCCGCCCGAAGGAAGCATCCTGAGAGGCGAAGGTGTCAAACCTGTAATACCTCACGAAGGTATGGACAGAGGACCACGTAGCAGCCTTGCAGATCTGAACTGCCGAGGCACCACGTCGAGCTGCCCACGAAGGACCCACAGACCTAGTGGAATGAGCCTTCAGAGAAGGTGGGACCGGTAGGCCTTCATGAAGATAAGCTTCAGAAATAGCCATACGGATCCAGGCTGCCAAAGTTTGCTTTGAAGCAGGCCAACCCTTTTTACGGAAGCCATAGAGGACAAACAAAGCATCCGACTTCCTAAACGAAGAAGTGCGGTCAACATAAGTCCTTAAGGCCCGCACAACATCCAAAGAGGCCTCACCCACGGAAAGACCCGGTGAGTTAAAGGCCGGAACAACTATTTCCTCGTTAACATGAAACTGGGAAACAACTTTGGGAAGAAACTCGGGCCGAGTGCGGAGCACTGCCCTGTTCCCATGAAAAACCAAGAAAGGGGGTCTACAAGAAAGAGCCCCTAACTCAGAAACACGTCTGGCCGAAGCAATGGCCAGAAAGAAAACAGTCTTAGCTGTTAGCCATTTAAGATCCACTGAGCCCAGTGGTTCAAACGGCGGTCCTTGGAGAGCCCTCAGGACCACAGCCAAATCCCAAGGCGCCACAGGTGGAACAAAGGGCGGCTGAATGCGGAGAACACCCTGCATAAAGGTGCGCACATCCGGGATTGTAGCAATCCTACGGTGAAACCAGACAGATAGGGCCGAAACCTATACCTTCAAAGAAGCAAGGCGAAGCCCATGATCTAGTCCCGCTTGCAGGAAGGCGAGAATCCGAGACAGACGAAACTCCCGCAGTGCATAACCTCTCGGTCGACACCACTGGAAGAACGTATGCCACACGCGATGGTATATCCTCGCGGAAGACGGTTTCCGAGCTCGTAACATGGTACGCACCACAGAGCTGGAAAACCCCCGGGACCTCAGCATGGCCGTCTCAACAGCCACGCCGTCAAAGACAGCCGAGTCAGGTCCGGGTGAAGGCAAGGACCCTGAGACAGAAGGTCCGGTCGTAGCGGCAACCGCAGAGGACTGTCCACGGACAGACCCTGAAGGTCTGAGAACCAGTGCCGTCTGGGCCACGCTGGAGCAATCAACAGGAGCGTCCCTCCTTCCTGTTTGAATTTCCGGATTACCCGTGGAAGAAGGGAGACCGGAGGGAACAGGTATGCGAACCGGAACGTCCACCGGACGGACAGAGCATCCACCAGAGACGCCCCTTCGTCTCTTGTGCGAGACCCGTACACCGGCAACTTGTTGTTGTGCCGGGACGCCATGAGGTCGATTTCTGGAAGACTCCACCTGTCCACCAGTAGTTGAAAAACGTCCGGGTGCAGGGACCATTCCCCCGGATGAACGTCTTGGCGACTTAGAAAGTCCGCCTCCCAATTTAGCACTCCCGGGATGAAGACCGCTGATATGGCCGGAAGATTGCACTCCGCCCAAACCAGGATCCGAGAGACCTCTACGAGAGCCGCCCGACTGCGAGTTCCTCCTTGCCTGTTTATGTAGGCCACGGTGGTAGCATTGTCCGACTGGACCTGCACCGGGCGACCCTGGAGAAACCGCTGTGCCTGCTGGAGAGCATTGAAGACCGCACGGAGTTCCAAGATATTTATTGGAAGCTCCGCTTCTGTCGGCGTCCACCTGCCCTGGAACAAGTGTGGACCCGAAACGGCTCCCCAGCCCCGAAGACTGGCGTCCGTTGTCAACAGGACCCAATTTGGAACCCAGAACGGACGTCCCTTGTTGAGGTGGGTCGTCTGTAACCACCACGCAAGGGACAGGCGAACCTCCGGGGTGAGCACAATCGTCTGGGACTTCAGAGACTGAGGCAGCCCGTTCCACTTGGACAGGATCAGGTGCTGCAGAGGTCTGGAGTGAAACTGGGCGTATTCCACCATGTCGAACACCGACACCATGGAGCCCAGTAACCTCATCGCCGAGTGTAAGGACACCCGGCGGCTGTGCAGGCAACTGCGCACCCTTGACTGTAAAGCAGAGATCTTGTCCTCCGTCACGAAGATCCTTTGCTGTCCCGAGTCCAATAAGGCTCCAAGATGCAGAATCCTCCGAGACGGGATTAGAGTGGACTTCTGCCAGTTGATTAGCCAGCCGTGCCGTTGCAGCAGTGCAATGGTCAGGTCCAAGTGGCGTAACAGGAGCTCTGGAGATCCTGCCACCAATAACAGGTCGTCCAAATACGGCAACATGCGGACTCCCTGCAGCCGCAGAGAAGCCGCCATGACCGCCATCACCTTGGTGAAAACACGTGGTGCTGTTGCCAGGCCAAAAGGTAACGCCCGAAACTGGAAGTGGTCGCTGCGGATTGCAAACCTGAGGAACTGTTGATGGCGCAAAAGAATAGGGACATGCAGGTAAGCGTCCTGTATGTCCAATGACACCATGTAGTCCCCAGGTTCCAGCGCCAGAATGATGGACCGTAGGGTCTCCATCCGAAACTTCGGGACCCGCAAAGACTTGTTGAGTGCTTTGAGGTTGAGAATCGGACGATATGACCCATTGGGTTTCTGTACCAAAAATAGATTTGAATAGAAACCCTGGCCCCTCTGGGAGAATGGAACAGGCACTATAACTCCAGCCTGGAGCATAGTGTGCAATACCTTCCGCAGCTCCGTAGCCTTGTTCCGGTCTGATGGTAGACCCGTGGTGAAGAAGCGAGCCGGGGATCTGTGAGGGAAGGAGAGGGCGTATCCGTGGGAAACCACCTCCAGAACCCAAGTGTCTGTCGTAGTGGTCGACCAACACTGGGCGAACTGTAGCAGGCGGCCTCCCACCCTGGGATCCCCCAAAGGGAGGCCCGGACCGTCAGGCCGCAGGCTTGTCATCTGGCTTGGGGGCCGGACGTCTGGTACTCCATGCCTGCTTCCGGGGCTTGACCGATTTCTTAGGGCCAGCCTGTCGAGGAAACGACTGTGGTTTGGGCCTGCCCTGGGCCCTAGATGACCGAAAGGACGATGGTCCAGAACCAGAAGGAGCAGCGGCCGACGGGAGACAAGCAGATTTGGCTGCCGCCAGCGTGGCCACAATCTTATCCAGATCCGGACCGAAGAGAACTTCTCCGGTAAACGGCAACGCTTCCAGACCTTTCTTGGAATCTGCGTCCGCCTTCCAGGATCGCAGCCACAAGGTGCGACGAGCAGCTACCGCTGCTGAAGAAATTCTAGACACCAGAGTACTAATGTCTAGAGCCGCCTCGTTGATGTAGGTGGCCGAATCACGGAGATTGCCAATCAACTCCGCCTGTTCGGCCGGACAGTCGGATTCAAAAGAAGCCTCTAATGAATCCGCCCAGCGCTCTGGCAACCCAGCAAATGGCCATAGCCGGCCGTGCTGCCCCCCCTGCAAGGGAATAAGCGGACTTCAGGCAGATTTCTACCTTGCGGTCCGTAGCATCCTTAAGGGAGGACATGGATGGCATCGGCAATGTGGCACTACGGACAAGACGGGTCACGTGAGAATCCACCTGTGGAGGGGATTCCCACTTAGCAAAATAATTATCCGCGAACGGATAAGCCACCGCCAGGCGTCTCTGCGGCTGGTATCGCTTGCCAGGCTGTTTCCACGCCTCCTCTAAATGGTCCACCAACTGACCCGAAAGAGGAAAGACTGTGGCATCGCCCTTCACATCTTTGAAAAAGGCATACTTAGATTTAGCCGCTGGGGGAACTTCGTCCTCAATCACCAAGGCTGTGCGGATCGCCCGAATAAGTCCAGGAATATATACTTTGGACTTAGCATCAGCGTCCTTAGTATGGAGAGGTTCCTGATCGTAAGGATCCAGAATCTCCCCATCATCAGACGTCCCTTCGTCATCCTCATAAGGAGCGGACAGAGACGCCACCGGCCTTTTTTGAGGCCGCATCACAGACTCCCCTTGCAACACATCCGACAAGTGCTGTACAGAACTCGTCAGGGAGTTAACCCACGCTGGCTCCTGAGAACCCGGGAGCAGGGAAATAGGGAGACTGTGGGGTACCACCAATTGTCGTGGGAACCCCTGCATGGGTGACGACACCACAGACTGCTGGGACAAACCCATCGGAGTAAACGCGGGCTGCGGAGCTAACTGGCCCACTAAAGCTGTTAACACCTGAGCGAAACAAGCCCAGGGCGGCTCCTGTACTGGTGCTGTAACCGTAATAGGCCACGCCATGGACAAACACTGCCGGCAAAGGCCCTCCGCGCTACCCTCCCCCTCCGCTAACGGTACTTTGCACGTGGTACACTGTAGCCGGAGGGGAAAATCACTTTCAGACATGATGGCACCACGTATGTGACCTCTCTCACCAATTAAGTATTAAATAGGCGAGAGACCACCCTGCAGTACCGCACCGCAAGGGCTTTAGCAGAAAGAACAGGGACAGTAATAAAGCTGACAGTTTAGAGAAGAAAAGTTACAGGCAGCGCTAGCACAGTCACATACAATGCAGAGAAATAACAATTCCTGCACTAACAGCGCTGATCACTCAACTACACAGACACAGGGCCTGGTAGGACACAGCGCTGCATACACAGACCTGAGCCACAGCGGAGGAGAGGTATGCGGGGGGACCCAGACCACAATGCTTCCGTCCAGCGCTTCCAGCAGCGTTCACCATGCGTTCTGGAGAAGATGGCCGCCGAGGAGCAGAGAGGAGGCTGGCCTGGGGGAGGAGCGCTGCCACAGGACCAGTCGGCAGCATGCAGAGAGGGCTGTGTGCAGCGGGGGAGGCGCCGGCTGTGAGACAAGGAAGGCACGCTCCCCTGGCATGCATTTAACCCCTGGGACGCCGCAGCGCTACCGCTCTGCTGCGGTCCGCTGTCCCAGGGGGTAGTGGAAAGCGCAGGTTGGTCGCCTGGCTCCACGCTGCAGCCAGTCCCCAGGGAGCCCCCTGCCTGGGGACTTAGGACCATGTGACCAGCGGGGACCCACCGCGGGACCCCGCTGCTTACCTTTGTCCCCCTTGGATCCGGCCATGGTCCGGAACATCTGGGGTCACCGCTAGCTGTGACCCCAGATGCTCACCAGCATCCCCGGATCGGTACCGGCGTTCTGGTACCGGCGGGGGTGTAGGGAAGACAGCATGGACGTCAGGACTGACTGTCCATGCTGTACATCCAGATGTGCAGCCACAGCTGCACTGAAGAAAGCTGCAGGGGCTCTTCTAGCCCCCACTCCGACAGGTGCACCCGACGCCGGCCGGGCACCAAACTAAACTGAGGTGCCTTGGCTCGGGGGCGGGGTATAGGAGGGGGACCCTAGTGCATCCTGGGAGGCTGAAAAGCTTAACTCTATGGTGCCCAGCGACTGACGTCACACCTATACCCCAAGGTATCCTGTGGAACCCTATGGACCCTGAAGTAGAAAGATATCTGCAGGAGCGATGATGTCTTGCATACACACTGGACGATATTGAATGGGATGAACGATAACGATATCGTTCATAACGTCCAACTTATCGTCTAGTGTTGGACATTATGTGCATGGTGTTGGCGGATGTGCATGTGCAGTCCACGGGATGGCACATGCGCAGCACCCCCGGCACTGGCTGGCAGCTCTCTGGAGACATCGCAGGGACGGGCTGCTTTTGGAGCCCTTGTCCCTGTATGTCCCGGATGATACATGATTGCAATGCGATCATGGGCGTTACTGGCATGCCCTGATTGCAGGGGCGTATCTATAATGTGTACAGGGAACACGGGCCCCTGGGGCCCCGCACACTCTGCACCCATAATATTACTTACCTCTCCGGAGTCCCACGTGGGCGTCCGGCGCTGTAAAACGACTGGAAAATGGTCACGGTGGCCATTTTCCCGTCGTTTGCGTATGCGCAGTACAGGAAAAATGGCCGCCACGGCCATTTTCCCGGTGACCTGTGCAGACACTAGACTCTGGGCACACTCTAGTCCCCAGAGTCTGTAACTTTGGCGCTGGCCGCGCACAGCTCAGCACGCTGCCTGCCGCTGGGCGGAGAGGAGGGGGGCCGTGTCGGAGACTACACACGGCACGGGCCCCTCCTCTCTAGAAACGCCCCAGCCTGATTGCAGAGCTAAAGCGATCATTGATAAATGGGCCCCTACGTCTTCCTCTATTTGAATTGTTGGGGGGCATGATATCTATGTAACGAACGAAAAACGCCAATGCATGCTAAGTTTCTACAGAGGTTATTAAACTAATTACTCTCACATGGCCAAAAAAGTACTCTATAACGGGTAACAACCGGCTGAGTACATCGATCTTAACAAATCCATGTCACACCACAACGCCTGTCTAATGCAATGCCAGTGTACGCCAGCCATGTGCGGTAATAGCAACCACACGGCTTGCCTGTGTTCGCAAGCTGCCTGCCTGAAAAGATCTTATTCAGAGCCTGAGCGCACAGGAGGAGTCCTCATCAGAACACCAGGGGGCAGCAGCAGTTACACAGCAGCTACAGTGCAACCTGATAGACCGGGAGAGGGTGTGACTGAAGGGAAGCCCCGCCCACCAATTAAATGAAACAGTAGCACCTCCCTGTACACGCCGTGCCCCTGTCGCCATGGCAACCGGCTTGTTTAATGTCAGACAGGGGACCAGAGCCGGGCAAGTTGTTGGGAGCAGAGGCACCTCCAGCAGGGTCAGGGCAGGTAAGTCCACCGCCACTAAATAATGTGGGCACACAGAACTTTTGTTCACTTACATTTTACTTCCAACTAACAGTAACTAGTGACACCTTTGCTAGGTTACGTTGCTGATAGAAAAGTACCTGGTTAAGGTATCCCAGGAAAATACATGGCTGCACCTGTAGCTAAATATATGATATATTATAGTGCAAGGGGTGCACTATAATATACTTCATTGTCCGTGTTTTATTTAGGAAAGCACACACTGTATTTTAATTCCAGCAATGTGAAATTGGGATCACATACAAAGGCAGTCTAGCTATAGATATATTATATATATATATATATATATATATATATATATATATAAATTATTAGTTCCTAGTAAAATATACATTTCTGACATAATGGGACTCATTATTTTCGGTTGCAATCTATAGATCGCCATCCGCCCTTTAAATTGTAACCTAATAAACCCATAGCAAGAGAGTCATTTCTATGTTTTTGTCTCTTTGTGTTGCATTCTATGGACACTATTGTTGTATAGTGGTAAAAAAATATGTTGTACTATGACAGTACAATATTTTAAACACAGTAATTGTATATACAGCCAAAACACTAGCGGTAAGACATGTCTCTGTTCAAAATCTAAATATCACAGATGTTTACATCAGAAACCAGTTGTATACCTCTCTATGCCATACCGTTTCTCCCAAATGGTTCTTTGACCAAGAGCTTATATTGGCCTCAGAAATATCTTTTGCTCCTCAGATGGCCTCAGGTTCAGTGATGTGCTGTCAGATGAGGCAGAGCCTTTCCTGTCATACTACTTAGCTATCTTATATAAAAATTATAAGAAAAAAAAAAAAAAAAGATAAATATCTTCTTTGTATTATTCCAATAATTTTTATAGTCAAGTCTCTGGAGTAAAAGGTGTATGGCAGATGAGGCACTGCTCCTCTGTCTTCCTTTTCCACACATCCCTGATGATCAAAACTCACCAAATTTCCAGTACTATATACTGCTGCACCTTTGTATAATGCCCACATGAACCCTCTGGTTCATATATATATCTATAAATCTGGCTCTGATACTAGCCAGTGCCTCCCCAGCCATTTACCTCACCGCACTGCTCAGGTTCAGCTACACAATGTCGCTTCTGGCTATTTGGCCCAACTGGTGAACCACCAGATGTGTGACAAATTTGACCATCTACCACATCTATTGCGGCTCTCATTGATCAACCAGATCTCACAAGTCCACAAGGAGCTTCCCTGTCCCTGATCAGCCTATGGCTACACACATACATGCTCTGAGGTTTATTATCAGCTAACCATATGTTTCCTTCCTGTCCATTCAGGAATCATGTTCTTGGTCCAGATTTTGATGTAAGATATGGTAGTTGCATGAGTGGTCTAGCACACTAATATGTTGTCCTAACTTTGGATAAATTTTCCTAATTGGTCATAATAGTCTTTGCTGGTATGGCAAACTAAAGCCGTTATAAACAATATATCAATAAATTAGAAAATTAAATAGTATGTCTATGGCTTCCATAATTAAAAATAATAATAAAAAAACAGAACTGCAATGTAACCTACAGGTGATAAATAGTGCAAACCAGTTATATAAACTTATTTAAATTTCTTCTCTAAATTTGGATTCATCTGAAGAATAGTGGTGGAAAATAAAGTTACAGGTACTAAAAAGGCTCCTGTACTATGACATACTCTTATCGGAAGCTTTGTTCCAGTGCCCCAGCTTTAATAAATGCATGTAGTAATTTTCATTACCGCATTGCGAGTTGTGGCATAGCCATCACGTCACAACCTAATGTTGATGATGATAAATATGCCCCTGTACCTTTGAAGGATTTCCAAGCGGATTTGGCCATTATGATATAAACATGGCCTGCACACAAATAGATCACTGGGTCTCAACGTCTTAAATATTGGATGTATTCTTAATTTCTGGTGTCTAAGGACAGGGAATCTGAACTTCTGAGTGTCCAACCTTTGTCAGGTTCTCCTGTAGTGATGTTTCCTGCATTTAGGCAATAAAATATGGGAACATACTAACTCTAGGTCACTGAAATCTGAGGTTCCAACTAAAGGTGCCCACACACTGAACGACTCGCAAACGGTACAATTTCGTTAATTATTTCCCTTGAACTCCCCAGCAGCTCCCTGGCAGTCCTGGACTGAAGATATCGTGCATAAAGTATTCATTTGACAAACGATCTACTAACGACCTATCGTGCGTACTTAACTATTTCCAGTGCATCGTTAACGAGATTGCCAGATCTTACCAGCAGGAAGGAAGATCTGGAGATGCGATGTACGACCCCCGGGTAGGCGTATCGTGATCGTGAGTGGACACTCAAGATTTGCACATATTTTGCATGATTTGACGTTCCGATGTGTCGAAATCGGCAAATCGTGCAAAATGTCTGACAGTGTGTGGGCACCATAAAACATTTTGATATTATAAACATTTTACTTTTTATCTACTTGCCAAATCAGAGCCGTAACAAGGCACAATTGTAACCTGTGCCGGCCCCGCCTCCTGAGCACGCAACGTTATGACTGGGACGTGACCGGCAGCTCCGGTAAGTGCATCGCTGATTGGGCAGCCTCAGGACGTCCGATCGGCTGCATATACTGTGCAGGGTGGCCATCTGGAGCCTGCTAGCCAGGAGCAAGGTCTATGGGGCATGTGCCTTTGCACTCTGGACCTCATTCAGAGCCGCTCGCTATTTGCGGTCGTTCGTTCAAAAAAAAAAGGGGTGGCTATTCAAATGAACCGTTCGCTCTTTGCGGTCTGTTCACGCCTCTATGTCTGAACGAGCGAGCAAAACTTGCGGTCCAAATTTTGAAAAATACACCCCCTTGCCGCTCGCACCATACGTCATGTCCGCTATTTATTTGATTAATCGAGTACATCGAACAGCGTATGAACTGCTCGCTATTCTTGTGGTTGGTTTTTCCTACCACTATATTGCGAGCAGTTCTGACTATAAAACAACCAGGTGACGTGGTCGATGACGCTGCTGTATTAATTATGCACACCCTTAAAACGCCCGTTTTGACCTTTAAGCACGCCTGCGTTCTGAATTCCACTCCCCGTTTTCAAGCACCTTCCCCTGTTACCACCCACATACGCCTTATCCTGTCACTCAAAATAGCAGGCATTCGCTATTTAGCGAACTAACGATTTTCGGCCGCACTGACTGGTTCGCGCATGCGTATTACAAACCGTACGCATGCACAGATGTGCGAACATCGCTCGGAACGAATGAGCGGCCGCTTACGAGCGGCTCTGAATCAGGCCCTCTGTGCAACAGCATCGGTCACCCCATGGCTAGTTACGGCCTGTGCCAAATAGTTTTATTTCGATTTTATGTACTTATTTAATTTTTATATTAGGCACCAATAAAAAGTAGCGCAGTGCAAGTTTTTGTTTGGCCCCTGTGCACCCAGTGCTGGAGTCCTTGCTGTCTACTTCATATGCTATGTCATAGTTCTGGAATATGGTTTTAGCACAATCTACTCTAGAGTGCAGGGTATGTGCCATGGGCAAAGCACACTCTGGGCCCATCATATATACATCCCAGCCAGAGTCACTAAAATGTAATCATGAAATCTATTGTTATTATGTGAAGGTGAATGTGCTTGGATGCCATATTTCAGGGTACATTTCTTCTGTAAAATGGCATTGCATAAATATTGCCATTGTAAACATAACAAATAAGTTAATAACAATATTAACCAATCTGTTTTTAAAAAAACATCCTGCATATAGGTAACCTCCAGGATGTGATATTAGTGAATTCGGACAGGTAGATATTGTACCCACCTCCTCAATGTTTCTGTGCAGGTCTTTCAAATACTTTGTTAGAGCAGCCACAATCTCATTCAGGCAGCTAGGGCCTGATTGTGAGTCGGACGCATTGGTGATGTCGGATGTAGTGAAGTGATTTTTTTTTTCTTCGGCACATGTGTTCAAGTTGGATTGTGTATGTAACCAGATAGCGTGCACACAGAGTCACCGCCACTCACATAGGAGGCCATAGTCATAGACAGTGAGATTGCATCTTCCTTAGGGCTGGTGCAAGTTTCGATGGTGCGACTGAAGATTACATCTAAAGATGCTCCGAGCATGATTTCAGCGTCTGGATGTACACCAGGGAAGGACTTATAGCGGCATTTGCGAGTCACAGACGAGCAACCGCCAAAAGACACGGACGTGGGTGCGTCCCACTCAGAATCAGCCTTTTAATGTCAACCAGACTTTTTTACGTATCTCCACCATTTCCAGTACCTGCCACATACTCTCCATTATGCCTCCAGTTGTTTGAGGTGTCCTTCTCTTGTCAGACATCTCTCACATGTTCTCACATGGAGGATTATCGACATTAATATCTGATCATTCTCTGTGGCTGTGACGTAGCTGCCTGAAGGGGTATCACCTGGTGTCCTTATCCCAGGGTGCTATCGTTCGGGTGTCCTTACCATCTGATGTCCCTGCTGGATCCCCTTCCTGTCCTATAATTCATTTACAGATGTGTTCTCATACACCAAGCCTCAATACGCCAAACGGCGCAAGAAGCCCGGCGTGACTGAGCCGCAACAAGAGGTGTAGCGTAGCATCTTTTTCTCTAAATTTTGCGTCATATTTGCAACGCAGAAAAACACCACTCAAAGTGTACTACAGAGGCTGGAATGTGACTGTAACAGCACAGGAATTAGTGTTCAACGCGTACAAAGTCACAGATGAAGCGCAACGGAACTCGGCGTGAGAAAAAGCCGCGGCTGCTTCATAGCTCTTCGTATGCAGGGCCTGATTCAGAGTTGAGAATAGAGAGAGATATCTCTCTCAACTGATCATCTTGGTGAAACCATGCTGCACTGCAGGGGGGGCAGATTTAAAATGTGCAGAGAGATTTAGGTTTGGGAGGGAGGTGTCCAAACTGACATCTAAATTGTAGAGTAATAATAAAGCTGTGCAGTATTTGTGGGCTACATGTAAAAGCAGCCAGTATTTACCTACATGCAAAAAAACATTATGTATTTACACCCCTTGCATTGCAACATGGTTTGTCCAGGTACACAGTTAAGTGCTATCTCTCTCTCTATTCCCAACTCTGAATCAGGCCCATAGAGTCTCACAGGACCTGGCGAGCCGAGAGGGGCTGTTTGGAGCGGCTGAAGCCACAGTGTATGAGGACACCTCTGTATGTCCTCCCAAAGCCCTCCTGTCAATTTTATTCATATGTGTTAATCCCCTCAAAATACAACGGCATGCATGGTTTAACCTGGTGTCATGGTGAAAAATCAATGGGTGCATTTCCAGGCTTGTAGAGTTTCAAAACATGTCATGACAGATGGGCTATAGCCTATAAAGCAGTGATTGCTGTATTATGCCTGTGGTTATTTTGTTTATTTAGATGGATTCCAACAAAACTTTCCACTTTCCGCCTGCGGAGCGTCTACACGTCCAGTTGCCTCCTCTTACCCTTCCGGCTCCCTCCACAAGCTCCACCAACAGTAAGCTAATGAAGTACAAAAGGAGCCGGGAGCAGCAGAAAACCCTTCATGAGATCATGTGAGTTCTGTATGATGCTTTGTGTAATGATTGCAGGTCTATCACAGGGGGACTATACAGCTGTACCATCATTCATAGGTCTCCAGCAGTCTTTAGTCCTCGGTTCACAGAATGTTGTTTCCTCTGTGTTGTAGAATGAAGGAAGCATTAAAGGCCTATGAGGATACCATAACTGAGAAAAAGAAGAGAGGACCCAGACCCCCACAACCGCAACTCCCATCAACTGTAAGTTATCCTTATTAATATATAAGTAATGAAATAGAGAAACAACATCCCAGAACAAGTAGTCACTGACGTATAGTAACTTAATTACTAAGAGAAGTTGTGGGAAAAGTACCATGATGGAGTCACTTTTATTTCCAAATAATAATAAATAAAGCACAAATTAACATCCACTCTCTGTAGAGTCCTGACCTGATTCACATCTATCAAGTGTTTAACAGGAGCCCTAAACATATTATGGGGGACATTATAAAACCCAGTGCTCAGATCACTGAGTACAATAGGTGCTCTATCCCTTAGTAAGCCATCAGATTCTGGGCCTGATCATAGGTGCCACAGCCTATGGCCTTCCTACTGAGATGCTCACTGGCTGTGGATCTAATCGGCTGCGGAACTTTGTAAGCAGAGATGAACGGTTTGGTTTTGGCTTAGATCTTCCCGCCAAGTTCAAACCTCAGAACGAAGCAATACAACTTTCACATACAAAGATGACGTTTTGTCCATGAAAGATGATGTTTGGCCTCATAATGGGTTTCGAACTTGGTGGGAAGATCCAAGCCAAAACTGACCATCTATAGTTCAAGTGGCACCATTGAGCGGACAAAAGAGCAAACCTATGGTGGCTCAGAATGTCCGACGATACATGGCCACCGGTGCCAGTTAAACTGCGTCTTTCAACGCAGTCCCTGATGCTGGCACTCCCCCGACACACCCACTGACATGTACGCCGATGAAAGCCAACCTATCAAAATTGCATGGATCTCGATTCAATTCCGATATGCGTCCGCCAGGCGGTAACCATCGGGTAGCATGCGCAGTGCGTCTCGGACGCATGCACAGATATAAAACATTGGGTGCTTGCACCCGTTGTTCTAAATCCATCCACCTCTGAATCATGTCCTCTGTCAATTGTAGCACAGTTTGACAAATGAAACATCTGATTGGTGTTATGGATTACAATGGACGTTTCATGAATATTCTGCATTATATTTGCAACTCAAAACCTTTTTAACCAGAATCCACAAAACAATAAGATTTTGTGTAATTTTAAGTAAAAGCCAATAATGATGTCTTGTTTCTTATGACAGATGAACAGTGAACAGAGAAAAATCAGGGTAAGTAGTATTGAATTAATATATACTGTATTTTATCTTTATTATGATCAGTAACGCACTCTGGCCCTTTTTTTGTGCCTTTCAACTGTTTCAAGATTCTATTTATACTTTGGGCAAAATGTGCTGAAGCGCGATTAGAGACGAGAGCTGATCTCCACCAGCTCAGAGCTTGTCCAAAAATCTATTTGCTTTGCTGGGTGGGAATAGCTGTGAGCCATTAAAATATAAAGGAATTACCCTTCAAATGGGCCATCTGCATTCATCTCTGGTTTTAATAATTGGACGCTGTGAAATTAAATATATCTTAATGCGTCTGCAAAACTTGGAGCAGTGATGCACCTACTTTATACTTGGCAAGAAATGCTGCCACGCCACCTAAGTCTTCCCATTGGCCAGTGTAATCCTACTCCCCTGCAAATAACACCATCTTGCTTTGCAAACACATAACCTTGGCACAGATCCAGGTGCGTCCCTGCAAATTGTGGCCAATAGATTGTGCAGCGTTCTTCATCTTCTTTGTGCTTTGTACATGAGGCCCAGTGTCACCTTATCTTCCTAGCTTGCACTACATTCCTGTGCAAGCGATTGTCCTAGACTTTATTGTATGTAACTTTCACTATCAGGATGGGACTGTGGTGGGGTAGATGTACTAAGCCTTGGAGAGAGATAAAGTACCAACCAGTTAGGAGCTGATTGGTTGGCATTTTATCTCTTTTCCAGGCTTAGTACATCTACCCCGGTGTTTTTCTTTATTGCTCAGAGTATGTCCTTCCCTTTCAGATGAATTACCTGTACATGAAGAAGCGTGTGGAGTGTAGCCCAGTGGTTCCCATTCAGAAGTACTGGTTAAACTCTATGCTGGCCCTGGTACCCAGGCCTCTTCAGAAGGGCAAGGACAGGGAGGCTCTTGTGGCAGAACTATTAGAAGAAATTTCACAAGACTTTGAAAAGAGCATGAAGAGACACCTAGGTGAGTCCTATATTCTTTACTGCCAGGGGGCTCAGCCAGACTCTTGTAATAGCACAAGATTCAGGGCCTGGTTCAGAGGTGGAAGATAATCCCGTCGCTGCTGCACCTTTCTGCACAGTGGTACTGAGAAGTTATACTAATGCCGCAGCCGCTATAATTTGAACAGAGATGCCTATTGGCTGCGTCTCTAATCGGCCGCTTGTGAACAAAGACGCGTCATTGAACTTCTGAGCAATCCTATGGTGCTCCGGATGTCCATCTGAACTAAGCCGCAGAGGCCGGTGAAGCTTCATACAAAGACACAGTCGCTTACTGCCACACTTCCACAAAACGCTTGTGACATGCCCGCATTTGACTAGCCCACCCTCATTACCTCCCATAAACGCACCTTGACTGTCAATCACTCTGTGTCCAAATACTCACTGCGGCCGCCATTGGTAAAGAGATAGGGGAAAGCTCCTTAATTGCAAATGTCCAGTAAGCCATAGCAACCAATCAGTGATTAGCTCTGATCAATCTGATGCATGTTACACTGTGAAAGCAACTATCTAATTGGTTGCTACAAGTATTGTATAGTTACCATTTCTTAGTAAATCACCCTGTTGCATGTCACGGACATTTATATAAATGAGGAGCATCTTCAGTTTGCTCACTGCTACGCTCGTCTGTTATAAGTAACTTCATTGTTGTATTGGAAAGATTGTATCAGGTCCCTTAAGGTGCTCATCCACTAGCCGACGGAGAAACAAGAGCACGGTTTCGACATTGTAATCGTGCAGTCGTTTCTCCGTCTGTGATGAGCCTACACTGAACGAGCAGACGTTCAGTGCAGGCTCATCAATCATCTGGGAACATGCTGAACCTGACGATATCAGGTTGTCCAGCATGTCTGCCCGATGATAGAGGTCGGAAATGACCAGCGGGCGAGCGCATCGCTAGTCGTTTCCGACTTTAAATTGCCCGATTTGTGGATGATTTGCAAACGATTGCACGATAACAACGTCGTTATCGTGCAATCGCCTGTCAAAATCGTCAAGTGGATGGGCACCTTTAGTATATGGATTTCATAACAACATTATTTTATTTTGTTTCCACTCTTCAGTAAAAAGTATTCTAGTGAAACCAGAGGTGAAAGGGTTGGAAGCAGAAGAATCTGGTCTCTTACCTGAATTTCCTGTGTGAGTAACTACTTATAAGAACATTCAGCAACATATATGCTGGTTCTGTTATGTAATAGAAGCAAAACCTGTTTATAAATGATAGACAGTGAAAATCTTGAATTCATGCTTTCATAGGGCCTGATACAGAGATGGATGTAATGGCGATATTTACGCAGTTCGAGCGATTGTTTGACATTGCGCATGTATGAAAGCCGCACTTTGCAGGCGCAGCGTTTGTTTTACGATTATGCTCGCACAGAGGATTCACTCGCAAAGTGAGTGACAGGGAGTCAGTGTTTGGGGGAGGTAATGGGGTTGAGCAGGCAAACGCAGGTAGGCCAGGTCCGTTTAAATGGCGTTTATGGGCGTGCATAAATTAGCCACTGCGATCTCTTTCGCAGCATGAGAGCTCTTTGCGTGTCAGGAGAGTCGCTGTGTTTGAGACAGGTCAGACTTGCATGGCTGCCCGTTCTGCGTCGATGTTACCGATGTTTACGCTGATGAATGTCCTCAGATGGATATGAGAATAGAGCAGTGGGCGTCCCTATGCTTGGGTAAGCTTTGGAAACATTGACATATTTTCAACAGCTGCGCTCCGTGCGGAATCAGAGATGCGATTGCAATAGCGTAAATCTCTGAATCAGGCCCATAATCTACCACATTGACTCTTTTTGTAATTCCCGTTTTACTGGTCTTCCTATAACCAGATTTTCATCCCTATAATCCATTTGAATTTAGCAGATAGATTAATTCTTCCACTTATGGTCCACATATAAGGCATTGATAAATCAGCAACATTCATGTTACAAAACAATGTGCAAGTTCTACTTTACTATGGAGTGTAATTCTGAAGTCAGTGCCCTTACTTCTTTGTTTGTTAATACCCAGTTTTGTTTTATTAATGCCTTTGTTCTTAATTGTTATGTTTTAAGGGCCGTAGTGCAAAAACAAATGACTAAATTACTTAGGTGGGGTGTGCAGGGGGGGATAGTGGTCACCAGAGCCGTAACTAGACTTTTTGGTGCCCTTGCTAGAAAGAGCATTGGCGCCCCCCTCATTTTTGAAAGGTACATAATGCACCCAAAAAAGTGCCATGGCTTCATGGGGAAGGGCCAGGGAACAGATAGGAGAGGCCAGGAGATGCTGGGGATGAAATTAGAGGAAGCTACAAGCAAGAATGATAATAAACAGAAATTTGACAGGCCCAAACAGCGCCCCCTGCCCTGTGGTGCCCTGTGCGATGGCACCGGCCGCACTACCCTAGCTACGGCCCTGGTGGTCACACCCTGTCGGACTATGTAGATACAGCAAAGCTGGAGGGGACGTGACCAAAACAAATGAAGTGTGTGTCTGTGCCCCCCTGGACTCGTACTTGGTACTTTGTACCACCTGCCCTATCGGCACCCCTGGTTAAGGTTTATGCTTCATTCAC
The DNA here is from genome assembly GCA_031769625.1 of Taudactylus pleione. NCBI lineage: Eukaryota > Metazoa > Chordata > Amphibia > Anura > Myobatrachidae > Taudactylus > Taudactylus pleione. Next base: position 3,174,130 of record JAUIMM010000127.1, on the reverse strand, counting down.
CGCAGGTGAGACTCCTTAATCATCTAATATTACATTATTTTGTCACTTCAGGGGTCTGGATTTCTCCAAACCATGGCATCAGAGCTTTGTCCAAGCAAGAAATGAGATCAGTAAGAATCTTCATCTCCTCCATCCAGCTCTTCGGGCCGTGCTGGATCTGGGCTACACAACTTTTTCCAATCTGCTTATTGACGATCTGGCTGGATACAGGTTGGAATGAGTTTGTTTTTGTTTTTATTGGGGGGGGGATAAGATTATCAGTGTTGTAATTATCAACAACTGAGACACGGAGAATTACTATTTAGTTGCACTGTGTGCCTGGGTTAGCTACTGTGCTCGTTGATTTCCACCACAGTTGCATGGGTGATTGGAGCACGACGATGGCATTTGAAGAGGGGCAGAAATCTGTGCTGGCCTCATTGGCATATGAGCCACAGTTTGGCGGAGTGAGGATAATACTTGCTGAGTGTGAAGTAGCCTTACTGATGCATCTTGTTTTATGGAGGATTTAAAAAATGTCATTTTGAGGAGTGAGATCATTGGAAATAGATAAAGTGATGGACATGGGGATATTTAGTGGCATTCTTCTGCTTTGCAGGACAGTGTGCAACCATTCTACTCTGCAAGATCACTTGCAGGCTCATCTATGACTTACAGAGATTAGTCCTCTCCTATATTTTGAATTTAAATACTTTAGGAAATATTGTTGGTAAAAAAGGAAACAATGTATACATTTAAAGTGTTGAGCTTGTGATGAGATGGTTACACATTTGCACAGTGTCTCTTCAGATTTATCTGAGTTCCTGCAACATTTTCTGTTTGCTGAGGAGCCTCTCACCTTGACATACACTGAATGGGCCTACTAGGGGCACCAGTGCAACCGATGCTCTTCCTAAAGGAGAAACACTGCTTATTAAATCAGCATTTGCTTTTCAGGTTCTTATGTGTCTAATACCTGATTGCATCCTCTCTGTAACTATTATTGTTCATGCCGGCAGATTGAAGGGACCCATTGAGTGTGAGTCACTAAAAACCAGCATTTCCTTGGCTTGTGCAAAGACAGAGGAGAAGTTACTGAACACCTGGTACCCAAAAGTTCTTAATCTTTTCACCAGCAAAGACACCTTACAGCTTATTAAACCTGACAAAATAGATTCCTTTTATAGTTGTGTCTCCACACTCATGTCCAATCAGGTAAGAGTGAAATCCAGTGAGGCCCGTCCATTCTATATAATATTGATTTTTTATTATTATTATTATTATTATTCTTTATTTATAAAGCACCAACATATTACATAGTTGAAGGGATAATGCAGGGGCGTATCTATAATGGGTGCAGGGTGTGCAGGGAACAGGGGCCCCTGGGTCCAGTGGGGCCCCGCACCTCACATCCTGCGTCCATAATATTACTTACCTCTCTGGAGTCCCACGTCGGCGCGGTGGTCCAGCGCTGTAAAACGACTGGAAAATGGCCGCCACGGCCATTTTCCCGGTGACCTGTGCATACACTATAGACTCTGGGCACACTAGTGCCCAGAGTCTATAACTCCGGGCCGGCCGCCTTATGGAGAGGAGGGGGCCAGTGTCGGAGACTGCACACGGGCCCCCTCCTCTCTAGAAACGCCCATGGGATAATGATACAAATAAATAGCATACAGTGACATGAAACAGAAGATAAAGATGGCCCTGTAAGTTGAGAGATGTTGGGAACTCTTGATATATAAGACAGAGGAATAACATTTGTAGTTGCTGGTGGAGAAAGTACTTGGGGCTTCTATAAGGCATAAATCTGATCAGTCACTAATATTAAAGCATCCATTGGCTACTGGCGTTTCTGTGCAGCTATGGTGGTGCAATACAGTTGGAATGATTAGAGACAGAAGGTGATTACATAAAACATGAAGTAGTTACAGTAAAAACATGAATACAGCCAGCTCCCGGCAACCATTTATGGCAGCTCAACTACCTCCTCTTATTTATTACATTCACATTCTATACAAATTGTGGTCTGACCACAGGGCTGATTTCGGATATCTTGAAGATTCACAGGTGTGGTGGTCAGGGCAGCCGTCAGCTCTGCCAGGCCCTGATACTGGGAGGTGGCGTGGCCTACTCGTGGGAAGTGTGGCCAGACCCTCTTCTTGCATAAAAGAAAAAATATTATGTGTTTGCATGCTGTGCAGGGTGGCACTGGTGTCCGGGGGTGGTGGCACCGGTGTCCGGGTGTGGGTGTATTAGTATTCAGGGGGTGGGGGCAAGTGCAATCGCTCTCCTTCCCCGCACATAATGCAGGACGGACTGCTGCAGCAGCAGCAGCCTCTCTCCCTAGCACCGGGCAGTCAGTGCTATCTCTCCCTGTCCTTGGGCCGCATAAACAGGCCCTGGCACAGGTAAAGTGTGTACCCATCCCCCTCCCCCTCTTAGCGCCCCTGGTGGCGGTTAGTGGAGTAGGAGAAGATCTTTTTACTACCACTCCTGTGATTGTCAGTGTCATGCAAAGTAGATGTGTGAGCCTCTCTGACTAGTGTGGAAGAAATGAACATGCAGAGGGTTCTGACCAGAGTCACAATTCTCTGTAAGTCACATATACCGGTATGCATAGACCAGCTAGCATACAAACTAGCACCTTGTATTTACAGGACACTCTCTTTCATTCAGGGGTGGGAGTGGGGAAGTACTATGGTATCTATAGCATGACATAATAAATAAAAAATATATAAAACTTATTATAAATGTCTAGTACAATATACGTTATTTGTTGATAAAACAGTTATTCCTATCTGTACTTAAAGTATTTCTTTCTTCTTTGTAAGTAAACATCTCATATTTTAGGAGTGAAACTATCTTGAATATTGTGGTCTATTCTCCTGTTTTCTATCTCGTCTACATACAAATTAGCCCCCAACTGTATAACCCTTCCTATACTGTTATCTGTCTCATATATGTCCCAATATTGTTCCCATTCTCCCTATACCATCCTATCCCCAACTATATAATGTTTCCAATGCTCACCTGTGCTTCATCTGCCACATCCTTATAATTTCAATCCTCTTCATGCTAATCTGTCCTCGAATGTACGATCTTTCCCATTCTGTTCTCTTTCTTATCCATCATGTCCTTATACTTTGTATCCTCTCCATACCATTCTACCATTAGCTGTACTATCCTTCTCATTATATTCTCTGTCTTATCCATCATGTCCTTATACTTTGTATCCTCCCCATACCATTCTACCATCAGCTGTACTGTCCTCATTATATTCTCTGTCTTATCTATCATGTCCTTATACTTTGTATCCTCTCCATACCATTCTACCATCAGCTGTACTGTCCTTCTCATTCTATTCTCTGTCTTATCCATCATGTCCTTTATACTTTGTATCCTCCCCATACCATTCTACCATCAGCTGTACTGTCCTTCTCATTCTATTCTCTGTCTTATCCATCATGTCCTTATACTTTGTATCCTCCCCATACCATTCTACCATCAGCTGTACTGTCCTTCTCATTCTCTTCTCTGTATTATCTATCATGTCCTTATACTTTGTATCCTCCCCATACCATTCTACCATCAGCTGTACTATCCTTCTCATTCTATTCTCTGTCTTATCCATCATGTCCTTATACTTTGTATCCTCTCCATACCATTCTACCATCAGATGTACTATCCTTCTCATTCTATTCTCTGTCTTATCCATCATGTCCTTATACTTTGTATCCTCCCCATACCATTCTACCATCAGCTGTACTGTCCTTCTCATTCTATTCTCTGTCTTATCCATCATGTCCTTATTCTTTGTATCCTCCCCATACCATTCTACCATCAGCTGTACTATCCTTCTCATTTATTCTCTGTCTTATCCATCATGTCCTTATACTTTGTATCCCCCCCATACCATTCTACCATCAGCTGTACTGTCCTCATTATATTCTCTGTCTTATCCATCATGTCCTTATACTTTGTATCCTCCCCATACCATTCTACCATCAGCTGTACTATCCTTCTCATTCTATTCTCTGTCTTATCCATCATGTCCTTATACTTTGTATCCTCCCCATACCATTCTACCATCAGCTGTACTGTCCTTCTCATTCTATTCTCTGTCTTATCCATCATGTCCTTATACTTTGTATCCTCTCCATACCATTCTACATCATCTGTACTATCCTTATCATTCTATTCTCTGTCTTATCTATCATGTCCTTATACATTGTATCCTCTCCATACCATTCTACCATCAGCTGTACTATCCTTCTCATTCTCTTCTCTGTCTTATCTATCATGTCCTTATACTTTGTATCCTCTCCATACCATTTTACATCAGCTGTACTGTCCTTCTCATTCTATTCTCTGTCTTATCCATCATGTCCTTATACTTTGTATCCTCCCCATACCATTCTACCATCAGCTGTACTATCCTTCTCATTCCATTCTCTGTCTTATCCATCATGTCCTTATACTTTGTATCCTCTCCATACCATTTTACCATCAGATGTACTATCCTTCTCATTTATTCTCTGTCTTATCCTTTATGTCCTTATTCTTTGTATCCTCCCCATACCATTCTACCATCAGCTGTACTATCCTTCTCATTCCATTCTCTGTCTTATCCATCATGTCCTTATACTTTGTATCCTCTCCATACCATTCTACCATCAGCTGTACTGTCCTCATTATATTCTCTGTCTTATCTATCATGTCCTTATACTTTGTATCCTCTCCATACCATTCTACCATCAGCTGTACTGTCCTTCTCATTCTATTCTCTGTCTTATCCATCATGTCCTTTATACTTTGTATCCTCCCCATACCATTCTACCATCAGCTGTACTGTCCTTCTCATTCTATTCTCTGTCTTATCCATCATGTCCTTATACTTTGTATCCTCTCCATACCATTCTACCATCAGATGTACTATCCTTCTCATTCTATTCTCTGTCTTATCCATCATGTCCTTATATTTTGTATCCTCCCCATACCATTCTACCATCAGCTGTACTATCCTTCTCATTCTACTCTCTGTCTTATCCATCATGTCCTTATACTTTGTATCCTCCCCATACCATTCTACCATCAGCTGTACTGTCCTTCTCATTCTATTCTCTGTCTTATCCATCATGTCCTTATTCTTTGTATCCTCCCCATACCATTCTACCATCAGCTGTACTATCCTTCTCATTTATTCTCTGTCTTATCCATCATGTCCTTATACTTTGTATCCTCCCCATACCATTCTACCATCAGCTGTACTATCCTTCTCATTATATTTTCTGTCTTATCCATCATGTCCTTATACTTTGTATCCTCTCCATACCATTCTACCATCAGCTGTACTATCCTTCTCATTATATTCTCTGTCTTATCCATCATGTCCTTATACTTTGTATCCTCCCCATACCTTTCTACCATCAGCTGTACTATCCTTCTCATTTATTCTCTGTCTTATCCATCATGTCCTTATACTTTGTATCCTCCCCATACCTTTCTACCATCAGCTGTACTATCCTTCTCATTTATTCTCTGTCTTATCCATCATGTCCTTATACTTTGTATCCTCCCCATACCATTCTACCATCAGCTGTACTATCCTTCTCATTATATTTTCTGTCTTATCCATCATGTCCTTATACTTTGTATCCTCTCCATACCATTCTACCATCAGCTGTACTATCCTTCTCATTATATTCTCTGTCTTATCCATCATGTCCTTATACTTTGTATCCTCCCCATACCTTTCTACCATCAGCTGTACTATCCTTCTCATTTATTCTCTGTCTTATCCATCATGTCCTTATACTTTGTATCCTCCCCATACCTTTCTACCATCAGCTGTACTATCCTTCTCATTTATTCTCTGTCTTATCCATCATGTCCTTATACTTTGTATCCTCCCCATACCATTCTACCATCAGCTGTACTGTACTTCTCATTCTCTTCTCTGTCTTATCCATCATGTCCTTATACTTTGTATCCTCTCCATACCATTCTACCATCAGCTGTACTGTCCTTCTCATTCTATTCTCTGTCTTATCCATCATGTCCTTATACTTTGTATCCTCCCCATACCATTCTACCATCAGCTGTACTGTCCTTATCATTCTATTCTCTGTCTTATCCATCATGTCCTTATACTTTGTATCCTCTCCATACCATTCTACCATCAGCTGTACTATCCTTCTTAGTCTATTCTGTCTTATCCATCCTGTCCTTATACCTTATATCCTCCCCATACCATTCTACCATCAGCTGTACTATCCTTCTCATTATATTCTCTGTCTTATCTATCATGTCCTTATACTTTGTATCCTCTCCATACCTTTCTACCATTAGCTGTACTGTCCTTCTCATTATATTCTCTGTCTTATCCATCATGTCCTTATACTTTGTATCCTCTCCATACCATTCTACCATCAGCTGTACTATCCTTCTCATTATATTCTCTGTCTTATCCATCATGTCCTTATACTTTGTATCCTCCCCATACCATTCTACCATCAGCTGTACTGTCCTTATCATTCTATTCTCTGTCTTATCCATCATGTCCTTATACTTTGTATCCTCTCCATACCATTCTACCATCAGCTGTACTGTCCTTATCATTCTATTCTCTGTCTTATCCATCATGTCCTTATACTTTGTATCCTATCCATACCATTCTACATCAGCTGTACTGTCCTTCTCATTCTATTCTCTGTCTTATCCATCATGTCCTTATACTTTGTATCCTCCCCATACCATTCTACCATCAGCTGTACTGTCCTTCTCATTATATTCTCTGTCTTATCCATCATGTCCTTATACTTTGTATCCTCTCCATACCATTCTACCATCAGCTGTACTGTCCTTCTCATTATACTCTCTGTCTTATCCATCATGTCCTTATACTTTGTATCCTCCCCATACCATTCTACCATCAGCTGTACTATCCTTCTCATTATATTCTCTGTCTTATCCATCATGTCCTTATACTTTGTATCCTCCCCATACCATTCTACCATCAGCTGTACTGTCCTTATCATTCTATTCTCTGTCTTATCCATCATGTCCTTATACTTTGTATCCTCTCCATACCATTCTACCATCAGCTGTACTATCCTTCTCATTATATTCTCTGTCTTATCCATCATGTCCTTATACTTTGTATCCTCCCCATACCATTCTACCATCAGCTGTACTGTCCTTATCATTCTATTCTCTGTCTTATCCATCATGTCCTTATACTTTGTATCCTCTCCATACCATTCTACCATCAGCTGTACTGTCCTTATCATTCTATTCTCTGTCTTATCCATCATGTCCTTATACTTTGTATCCTATCCATACCATTCTACATCAGCTGTACTGTCCTTCTCATTCTATTCTCTGTCTTATCCATCATGTCCTTATACTTTGTATCCTCCCCATACCATTCTACCATCAGCTGTACTGTCCTTCTCATTCTATTCTCTGTCTTATCCATCATGTCCTTATACTTTGTATCCTCCCCATACCATTCTACATCAGCTGTACTATCCTTCTCATTCTATTCTCTGTCTTATCCATCATGTCCTTATACTTTGTATCCTCCCCATACCATTCTACATCAGCTGTACTATCCTTCTCATTCTATTCTCTGTCTTATCCATCATGTCCTTATTCTTTATATCCTATCCATACCATTCTACATCAGCTGTACTGTCCTTCTCATTATATTCTCTGTCTTATCTATCATGTCCTTATACTTTGTATCCTCTCCATACCTTTCTACCATTAGCTGTACTGTCCTTCTCATTATATTCTCTGTCTTATCCATCATGTCCTTATACTTTGTATCCTCCCCATACCATTCTACCATCAGCTGTACTGTCCTTCTCATTATATTCTCTGTCTTATCCATCATGTCCTTATACTTTGTATCCTCTCCATACCTTTCTACCATCAGCTGTACTATCCTTCTCATTATATTCTCTGTCTTATCCATCATGTCCTTATACTTTGTATCCTCCCCATACCATTCTACATCAGCTGTACTATCCTTCTCATTCTATTCTCTGTCTTATCCATCATGTCCTTATACTTTGTATCCTCCCCATACCATTCTACATCAGCTGTACTATCCTTCTCATTCTATTCTCTGTCTTATCCATCATGTCCTTATTCTTTATATCCTATCCATACCATTCTACATCAGCTGTACTGTCCTTCTCATTATATTCTCTGTCTTATCTATCATGTCCTTATACTTTGTATCCTCTCCATATCTTTCTACCATTAGCTGTACTGTCCTTCTCATTATATTCTCTGTCTTATCCATCATGTCCTTATACTTTGTATCCTCCCCATACCATTCTACCATCAGCTGTACTGTCCTTCTCATTATATTCTCTGTCTTATCCATCATGTCCTTATACTTTGTATCCTCCCCATACCATTCTACCATCAGCTGTACTGTCCTTATCATTCTATTCTCTGTCTTATCCATCATGTCCTTATACTTTGTATCCTCTCCATACCATTCTACCATCAGCTGTACTATCCTTCTCATTATATTCTCTGTCTTATCCATCATGTCCTTATACTTTGTATCCTCCCCATACCATTCTACCATCAGCTGTACTGTCCTTATCATTCTATTCTCTGTCTTATCCATCATGTCCTTATACTTTCTATCCTCTCCATACCATTCTACCATCAGCTGTACTGTCCTTCTCATTCTATTCTCTGTCTTATCCATCATGTCCTTATACTTTGTATCCTATCCATACCATTCTACATCAGCTGTACTGTCCTTCTCATTCTATTCTCTGTCTTATCCATCATGTCCTTATACTTTGTATCCTCCCCATACCATTCTACCATCAGCTGTACTGTCCTTCTCATTCTATTCTCTGTCTTATCCATCATGTCCTTATACTTTGTATCCTCCCCATACCATTCTACATCAGCTGTACTATCCTTCTCATTCTATTCTCTGTCTTATCCATCATGTCCTTATACTTTGTATCCTCCCCATACCATTCTACATCAGCTGTACTATCCTTCTCATTCTATTCTCTGTCTTATCCATCATGTCCTTATTCTTTATATCCTATCCATACCATTCTACATCAGCTGTACTGTCCTTCTCATTATATTCTCTGTCTTATCTATC